>CP106720.1:90791829-91402790 GCA_025503065.1 Gossypium bickii
TGATTGTTTAGAAAAAAACTTTATAGGTTATTATTTGATATTTAAAAATAAAAATAAAATATATAGTGATTTTAAATTATTTAGTATAAAAATGTAAAAATCGGTCATTAATATTGTCCAAATAAATTTAAATATTTATAAAAATAGGAAAATAATTAATTTTTTAATAAAAATATAATTAATTTAGAAAAAGAAAAGGTATAATAAATAAAATGTTTATTAGAGGAAAATAAATAAAATCTTAAATACAATAAATCATGTTATTTTCATCTATAAATGAAATTGTTTACAATAATAAATAATGATTGAATTTTAATTCAAATGGCATGGTATTATTGTTAATACGGGAGGACGTAGGTTCGAGTGTGTTGCAACGTATTATTCTATTCTTTATAAATTGAGGAGGACAAATATTATCATGAGATTATTAAAAATATATATAATTAAACTTGAATTTACCTAAAATTTGACTAAAGCTTCATTTCTAAGTTCTATTAGCATCCTATTTTTGTTGTTTGGCTGTTGAGCTAAAAAGCTCCTCTTTTATTAAAGCTTCAAAAGTCAAATTCCACACGTTTTACAGTTGCCAATGACTCAATGTATTCACCATATATTATATAGTCTTTTTTTTTTTTTGTTAATTTAAAGTATTTGTTTAATTATTTGTGTTTGAGATATATTTAAACATAAATATTTAAATATGAATTATTAAAAAATTTAAATGATATAGGTTCAAATATTGTTATTTTTTTCCTTTCTTAATATTATTATAAGAAAAAGGAAATTGTAATTCGGTATGAATAAATGGGAAGCCATTACTAAAATTAAATAATATATGAATATAATAATGCATGTAATGGAATAGAATGGTTTCATGGGCAGCATAAAAAAGAATAGAATGAAAAAAGAAAAGTCACATGATTAAAGTTGCAAGTTGTGGTGTATGTGGATTGTGGACCATTTAAGAATTATTTAGGTTTTTTTTTTGGGTAAAAATTTATTATTATTAACCGGGAATTGCCTTTTTCTGGCTTGGCAAGACATAAGTGAATCATTGTTTTTTATGCCCGAAAGAGTGACACAGGACATGAAAGGTTGTTTAAACTTGAAGGCTCCTCATTACAATGCTTCCAAGAAAGACACTCTAAGTAAAAAGAAAAAAAGGTTGAGTAGTTTGAAAGCAAAATGGTTGACATCAATATTCCACACCAAAAATATAATTAAAATACAATATTAAACATATAAAAACAAAATAAAATAAACATAAAAAAACTCGATTTAAATATGAGTTAATTTATTTTCGAGGTTTGAACTTGATAATAATTTTTGTATTAAAATTTGACCATTATTCTTACATTAAAATTCAAATTTATGAGTTACTTAAGACAGAACAGAAGCCTCGTGGTTTTTTTTTTTAAATTTTGAGATTTTTACAGTCCAATAGAGATTTGGCAAGTGTTAAAAAACTTTGTACCAAAGTCAAAAAGGAGTGAAATAGAATTGGAAGAAAGGCAGTTTTTTTTTTCTTTTGTTGGTAATGGAAGTTGCGGGAGAAACTGTGCATTTACATGATTTTGGTTCGTATGTTTAATGAGGAAGCAAAGCAAATATAATTAAAGTTGGAATTCAAAATTTAATCATATTCATTGTGCAGAATCCAAATATCAATTCCGAAACTCATTTTATTGTAAATTTCTCCATGGTTAAAGGACCGACCCGATCTAAAAAGACACACGCATCAGCAGTGTTTGCTTTTATTGAAGGACTGGGGTCTCGCCCTGTTCCTATCAAACTGTCCCTAAATCTCCATGTTTTCAGACGGCAAGGACCCCAATGCTTTTCCCTTTACTAATTTCTCTTATCTGTATATGTAACATATTTCTACCTTCCAGTCTTGATTAAATTTGAAATTAGATTCTTAAATAAAAAGTAAAAATTTATTTTTTATTTGTAAAATTTAAACTCAAAGTATTATTTAAAAAATTTTAAAACCTCTTACCACTTAACCCAAAAAATATTGATATTTACTAACTTATTTCAAATAATTAATCATTAATAATGTAAAATAAGTTAAAAAAGAAAAAAAAAATTGGACCGATTATCTAGTTTTAAACATCTTTTGCTTGTCAACGAAATATTGTCAATATTTATATAAGTTGAAAATCGGAATCTTGAGCATCCAAGTTTTTCATCTATCTATACATTATAATAATTTGATTCTACTTTATAATTACTTGAACATGTACTTATAATTATATTGTTGTTGATTGAGTCTTAGTTCAATTGAAGTAATGCAGGAATATGTGGGTTCAAGTACGTTGAAACGTGTTATACTCTTATTTATAGGTTTGGGGGAGGCTTTAGATAGTTCTAGGTATTATGTAAAAAAAAAAATTAAAATTATAATGAAATTGTCAAAAATATATATAATTATATTATTTTTGTGTCTCACACTTGGCTTATTCAAATTAAAACCTTATTAATTCTTCCTTGTCTCAAAGTATTGATAATAAAAAAAAATAATCTTAACTTAGGGTTTTCGCCTTTAATTAAGAATCCCAAAGCAGGCCAACACCTCATCAAAACTGCCTTCTTTTTTCTTTTTCTTTTTTTCTTTTTCTGTATTTTTGAGAATGATTCAAGCTCAAGTTAATGCAGGCAAAGGACATATACCAATTATTAAAAGATTTGAATTGGAAAGTTGGATTGTGGGAATCCCGTTATTGGTAGATTCGATTAATAATTTTAAATATTAAATATATAATTTTAACGTTGAATCATAAATATAAAAATATTTTAATAAAATATATTTAGTTTAATAATGTTATCTTTTATATGAACAATTATATATATATTTATTTATTTATTTTGAATAATCTTGATCATATATGCTCTTTTTTAACACAATGCTTAGAGCTAAGCATAACTCCTCCTCAACCCATAAATAGGAGGATAATGCAGTTTTATAACTCGAACACATATTCGTCTACATTAGTAACAATGTCCATGCCAATCAATCTAATACTCAATTGGTTTTACTTTACCAATTTTAAATTCCAAGTAAGGGATAAGGGAAAGTTTAGTGGTACGTCACATTGAAATTATGTTCCATTCGAAATAACGTGGGTTCAATTGGCATGAGTTATGAATAGTTTTAGACATTGTATCAAAAAAAGTAGATACGATTGACTATTTTAGTGGTACAAATGTAGATTAATTCAATAAAATAAAAAATCAAATTGATTAATTTAATCGATTTTAATATATATTATTTCTTTATCCATATTGTACTAAAAACTTTTATGGTGTCACGAGTCCATCAAAAATTTATTTAGTTGTGAAATAATTAAAATATTTTTTTTTTACAAAAGTAGATTATATTATTTTGAGGGATCTATCATCTTTTAATATTTTTATATAAGACCAATGAGTCACTATTGTATGGGTGAACGTATTATTTTTGTTCTGGCACCAATAAATTTCAATACTGGTATATTTCGATTTATCGTTTCAAGTTTATAGGCGTTTTATTAACTAATGTATGATAAAATTGTATTTTGATCTTCTTCAAAAACGGAAAATGTTCCACTTAATCTCTTAAAAATGATGAAATAAAAAATATATACATGATAAAATTACACATTGACTTCTCAAAAATGTATAACTCAATTTCAGATCCTTTATTTTTTATTTTTTGGCTTCGCCTATGTATAAATATATTTATATAAAAATATTAATTTTAAAATTATTAAATATATTAAAAAACTGAATTAAAAATTATTGCATTTTATTTTTAAATGTAATTATAAAATAAGAATAGTTAACATAAAAATATTAAATAATTAATTCAAAATATTAAAAATTTGTATAAATCGATATGCATTGGTACAAATTGAAACAAACTAAAACGACGGATACCAACCAAAATTTACATTAAAATAAAATCTAAATTTTATTGTTTTGAAATACTATCCAAACAAGATGTTCCTGTCGATACAAGTGGTATCAATATAGAATTGACTTTGTTACTTCATACTATAGATTTTAGCGCTCCAACTTTACTATTTCAACGAATACTTCACTCGTTTCACATATAATTTAAAAAATGTATTTTTTTTACCAATTCTTTTCACTCACATTACTAGTGTATCCTAATCTAATTTATTTAAAATATATTCATTATATATAATAAATTTATAATAATACAATTTAAATTAACCCAATTCGATTATTTTAACTTTACTCGACTCAACTATATACTAAAAGTTTAATTGAGTTAGCGTTATTCATGAGGTGGGTTTTAAGCTAGTTGTGAAATTACAAAAAAGCGTATTGTTTTTACAAAGCAAAAAATATTATTTTAAGGGTATTTTTATTTTATTTTATATCTGTTCATAAAATCAAAGAATATATATAATGAAATTTGAATAAAAAAAATATCATCTTAACTTCCTCGACTTTATCATTTCAACTAAACTAATATTTGATTTTTATGTTATTTTTTCTTTTATAAATTTGTTACATAATTATTTTCACCTATATCAATCATATACCATAATCTAGTTGAAATTAAACTAATCTATATTATCTAAACTCAACTTAAGAAATAAAAATTGATTAATCAAATTAACCGACCAATATTAAGTCGATTTCAATAAAACTTATATCGGTTGATTAATCAATCATATATAAAAATAACCAGTTAAATCGATTAAATAAAAAAACACTCTTTTAAATTTCTTATTAAATCTAAAAAACGAATATTTAATAAATTTAGATTGAGATTTTAATACCTCCAATTTTTTGTATTTTGAAATTAGGACTATTTTTAAAAAATAAAAATTGAGTAGAAGCTTATAAAAAAAGCCAAAAGAAATGAAGATTAGTGTGACTAATCTGTTTTTTAATGGCTTGATAATGTGGGATTAGATAAGCTGTCTATTTCACAATCCAAGCGATATTGAAAAGCAAGAATTTTCAAAGTTTAGTTAAACGCTTTAAAGCAAAACACTCCTCGTGAGTTGTTTCAGATTTTTTTTTTCTTCCATTTTTTGGTAGGCCTCTTGCTAACTTTTAAAAATTTTCAAAAGGTTCCATTCAATTTGAATCTTAAATTTTTAAAAAAATACCCAGAGATGTTTATGGATTTATCTTTCTTTTTTTAAAAAAAATATTATTTAAATAATTCAAAAGAGTTCGACCAATTAGGTTAAGTGTTGTTGAGGACTAGTTCATGGCTAGGACAATGATTAGTTATATTGTTTTCATTGCTCTATTGTAAATATAATCAAACATTACATCCTTATACAGACACAATCTTTTAGCATTTTAGTGTTTATGTTTAGTTTTAGGGTAAATTGTATGAAAGGTTACTAAAATTATTAGTAAATTTACATTTTAGTCACTCAATTTTAAAAAGATATAAAATGATCATTGAATTATTCAAAAAATTTCACTAAGTCACTAAATTATTAGAAATTTGTTATTTAAATCATTGGATTAATTTTTTTTTTAAAAGTTTGGCTAATGAGCTCTAAGTGACGATCAGTACGATGGATCAATACCCTTCAATGAGTAGAAGAAAACTGTTTAAATTTTAGTCCTGATGTTCAAAGTTGTTTTAAAAAAATAAATAAATAAAGTTTTTGATTGGTATAGTTGGTGTCAAGGGTGAAAGCCATATAACAATGATTTTATCAACCTAGCAACTTAAATGAAAATTTTCAAACAGTTAAGTGATCATTCTGTAACTTTTTAAAATTAAAAGACCAAAATGTAAAATTTTTAATAATTTCTTAGTCTTATTGCAGATCTAAATAAAACCTTAAGACGGCACGTTTGCTGGACTTAAAAAAGGGAAGGTGAAATTAGAGATGATTGCATTAAGTTGGGGAGTTTGTATTTTCATTATTTTGGTGGATTTTGACAGATAACAAACCAATTGAATTGGGCATGAGAGTAATTCGGTTGATCCATGACGCGTTTTACGCTTTTTGGAACGATGCAGTGACGATGCCGCTGAAGTTTCCTCGTCCTATATTAATTCCAGGCAGTGGTCCATTTGAATGGCTGTTTTTGTTTTATGCATTAATGTGGCTGTTAAATTTGGTGAAACGGCTGATGGCGAGATCTATCCTTCTTCTGCTTCTGTTGTTTTCTTAACCAATAAAAGCCGAATGTTTCAATGCAATTTGGGGCTTCTGCCAGATTTTACGCAATTACATGCACCTTCACATTTTTTTCGTTAAAAATCTCAAATTTCTGTTCGTGTTTATTCCATTTTTTTTTTCATATTTATTCATTTAAATTAAGCGAATAAATAAAACCCAAACTTCGTTCACATTCACATTCATTTATTTTACTCGACAAACAAAAAAAGATTAAACTTTTTTATCCAACGTTCTAATCATTTATAGTCCCACTTCACCTTGCTCTATAGGAGACCTCGCCAAAGCCCACTCCCTTAATAATGAAACTGTCCCCTCCAAGTTTTATATGCCACTACCGTGTAAATTATAAAGACTTAACGAAATGACGCGATTTAAGGGATATACATTAGCACATGCATCGGAAAAGTGGAATGAATCGTCCCATGAATATAAATAAGAAAACATCTGTTCAAGAGTTTAGACATATAGCTTCACTCAAGATTGGAGCAGTCTCTCTGACGGAACTAAGCTGTAGACACTCAATAGTGTGTGTACCTCTCGTTATCCATTAAGTCCTATCTTCTCCCCTCATTTGTGTTTCTTATTTTTACTTAGTTAATATCAACAATTGATATGACGGGCGTGGAGGTGGAGGATTCATTACGCGACCTTCAGATGATGACAAACCCTGACGAGGCTAACCCACGAATCAGCCTAACCACCTGCTAAGACGGATTATCAACCCACGAATCATAAAAAAGTATAAGATCTTTCTTAATGAATTCATTTAAATTAAGCCCATTGGCCGTTTAGTTTCGTGTAAATTAAGCCCATTGGCCCAACTATATTTAAAAAATCTATAATATATATCAAAGCCAAACTATTAATAAAAAATTATATTAAATACACCCTATTTAAAATATTATGTTTCCATTAATAATTTTAAAGAATAAGATTTAATTATTTATATCATAAATAACTTTATATTTTATATATAAATTATTATGACTATTTTATTGACCTATTAAATTTTTTTATAATTTGTATAAATGATTTAATAATGATTAGGATATTTTTTATTAACACTGCATTTGAATAATAAAAAATTTGATATATGTCCATTAGTTATTATTTTGAATAAAATTAAAATTATTTTGTGTATTAAATATAGTAAAAATATTTTAATTATAAATTAATTTTTTGCAATATTTGAATTATTAAATAAATTAATATATTTGAATTATTTTTAATAATTCGAATAACAAATATTAATTTAATGAAGAAAATAAATGTATCAAATCAAGTGTAACGCACAAGATATTAGAAATTAATATAAATATTTATAAGAAATAGTTTTATGGCGAAATTAATTTAAATTTAATTAATCTTTTTAAAAATAGCAGTACTTAACAAATATAAAAAATTGGATATTTACTATGCATTACCTAAAATGATAAAATTAGTTAGTACCTACAACATACATCAAAGAGGGAGATAAATTCCAATTAAACTCATGACACACAACTTGAGTATACGTGTTCATTTAGGCCGTCAAGTTAGGCAGATAAGCAACTGAAAACCACAGTTTCACTGATCCCACCACCCACCAACAACTCGTCACCGTCAAACCAAAATGCCTGTGGCAGCTTCGACTTGTTCTCCATTTTCTTACTCGCCTCCGTCGCCGTCACCATATTTGGTGTCCGTTTCCCAGCAAGGGCGGCAGCTTTTTTCTCCATTCTTCGTCGAATGACATACTCTTCGGGAATAAACACATCCATTTCAATAATTATACTTGATATTATTAATTCCCGAAAAATAATATATATGAAGGAAAGGAAGGTGACGAAAGAAAGAAACTTTGATGAAACGGAAGCGTGACGAGTTTAAACGCAGTACAAATATTGGTACCATTTGAAATATACCATACTTATAGGAGAAAAGATTAAGGGGAAACCATGGGCGTTGGTCCCATGTTTTTAGTTTAAACAAGCTACCTTTTTCCTTTTGATTTTTGTTTTCCTGCTTCTGAGCCTTTCAAAGTGCAGTGGTTTTCAAAAAGCTATTGACTCTATAACACACTTGAGACTGGAGCGTAAAACAGATACAAATAGCATGCGGTTCGCACAGCCTGGCACGTGTTAAACTCAAAGTCTCATTTGCAACACTTCTAGAATTTCTTTATGCTTGCTGCTTATTCTTTTCCACCTGTCGAAATAAATAATTTTTATACCACTTTGAAACGTGGGAAGATATGGGTAATCTGCAGATAATCCTTCGCAAGAAACAGTTCATAGATAACCCTCGTATATTCTGTCTGAACCAGCTTAGAGATGGCTTGCTAATACGGCTTTTTTTCATACGGCGGTGAAATTTAAAGCAAAAAGGAAAACGGTGAATGGAAAGAAAATTGGTAACTCTTGGTATTGTGATCCTATGGTGTTGAAGGAAAAGATGGTTAATTATTTGATTTATTTCAGTGATCATTTTACTTGTCCTTTGTGGAAATGGAAAATGGATTTTGTCTTGAATTTCAAGAGGCTGACTGAATAGAAGCTAGGAATCTTGAACTGCCTTTTTCCATAGAGGAAATTAAGGAAGCGGGTGTAGAGTTGTGATGAGAACAAAGCTCCAGGCCCGGACGGTTTTGATATTTGTTATTTTAGAAAATGTTGGGGTGTCGTACAAAATGACTTGTTTGAGATGATGCGTGAATTCTATATAATCGGAAAGTTGGAGAGAAGCATTAATTCGTCTTTTATTGCACTTATTCCAAAGAATGAAAATCCAATTGAAATCTCTGAATTCAGACCAATATGTTTGGTGAGTTAGTTATATAAAATTGTTGCGAAAGTTTTATCAAGGAGATTACGTGAAATTATTGGGGGAGTGGTAAGTGATACACAATGCACTTTTATCCATGGCAGACAAATTTTCGATGATATTCTAATTGCAAATGAGGTTATTAATTCGATTAAGAAAAAGGCTGTTGTGGGGGGTTCTTTGATATTTAAACTGGATTTTTCAAAGGCCTATGACTCTGTGCGATGGGACTTCTTGGAGTTGGTTCTGTTGAAAATGGGTTTCAGTGTGAAGTGGACTGGATGGATGTTGAGTGTGTATCAACAGCGAGAGCTGCTGTTTTGATTAATGGGGCGGTCACAAATGAATTCAGCTTCTCCAGAGGTCTTAGGCAAGGAGACCCACTATCTCCTTTCCTATTCATTATGGTGACGAAAGTTTTGCACTTATTGTTGGTGGAAGTTGGGGATTATAGAAGGGATAAAAAATGTTATTCCTGGACTATCTATTTCACATTTACAATTCGCGGACAATACAATCTTATTTTAAGGGCGGATGAGGACACGGTGAGAAATTCTAAATACATTCTCCAATACTTTGAAATTTTCTCAAGACTGAGTATTAATTTTAGTAAGTCTTTCATTGTGGGGTTTGATATTGAAGAAGAGTTTTTGTATCGAATGGCGGCTGTTTGCAGGTGTAAGATTGGGGAATTACCGTTCAATTATTTGGGAATTCCTCTTGGGGCTGATCCGATGAAGATTTCTTCGTGGAATGAAATTATGATAGAGTAGAGAGGAAACTATCGGGCTGGAACTGTCGCTCTCTTTCTTAGGCCGGTCGTATTGTGCTTATTAACGCAGTGTTATCATCGCTGCCCATTTATTTCATGTCAATTTTCCAAGCTCCTGCTGCTGTGGTCAATAAAATTAATAAAATTAGAAGGAACTTCTTATGGGGAGGCGTTGGAGGCAGTAGAAAAATGGTGAGAATAAAGTGGAATTTGATTTGTTTGCCTAAAAACAAGGGAGGAGCGGGGGTGGTTGATATCAGGATTAAAAATAAGTCTCTTTTGGCCAAATGGAGTTGGAGATTTGCGTTGGAAATGGATGCTTTGTGGAGAAAGGTTATTACAGCGAAGTATGGTTCTCCTGTGCTTCAGTGGAGATTTAGAACGAGCAACACAAGAGATATGCGGTGGTTTGGAAGGGCATCGTGGAAAACACAAAAGATTCGTTAGTGGCATGGATGGGGAATGATTCTTTTCGTTTGGAAATTGGGAATGGGAATAAGTGTTTGCTCTGGGAGGACATTTGGTGTGGGGTCCGATCTCTGAGAGTGGATTTTCCAAGGCCATTTCTGTTAGCAAAAATTAAGAATGGAGTGGTGAAAGATTATTCGTTCCTAAACGGTTTTAAGGGGGTTATCTAGTTGGATATTTTAATTCGACTGTTATTGGATAGAGAGCTAGTTTTGCTTAATCTATTAAAGGAAATTGTTTGCAATAAGGTGTTGGTGCTAGATGCGGAGGATAGATTGATATGGGTCCATGGTAATAATGGGGAGTTCTCGGTGAAAAAATTATCAAAATTATTAATAGAGGAGGGAGTGGAAGACTTAAGTTTTGATTTTTTGACAAGATTTGGAAGTTGAAGGTGCCTCTTAGAGTGAGAAGCTTTATTTGGATGATCTCAATTGATAGACTTCCTACTAAGGATTTCTTGAGTAGAAGAGGGTTGCAAATTAGTAATTTGGAGAGGAGTTGTCCTTGGTGCAATAGTGACTCGGAGAAAGTGGAGCATATTTTTTTTCTGATGCAAGTTCATTAAAGGGTTTTGAAGAAAAAAATTTGAATGGTGGGATACTAAGTGGTTTCCTGTGGAAGGGTTTTTTATTTTATTTTTTCTCTTTATGCAACAATGTTTCTTATTCAGGAGTGGGTAAAAGTTTATGGTTGATTTAGGTGACTGCAGCATGTTGGTCTGTTTGACTGGCCAGGAACGAGCTGGTGTTTGATAGCAAATGTCCTTCAATGAATGGCTTGGTGTTTCAATCCAAGTTGCGAGCATTGATGTGGGTCAGGGCTGTTCAAGATGAACTAAGCGTGGAGGAGAGGCTTTGGTGGATTTGTTCGATTAGAAGTTGGAATGAGACTAGAAAAGCTGGGATGGATGACAAATTATGGTGTCTTCCGAGAAAGGTTTAGGTTAAATTTAACTTATATAGGGTTTTGAATGAGGACGAAGCGAGGTGTGGTGGGGTTTTAAGAAAGTTGGATGGGGTGGCAATGGCAGTTTTTTCGGGTCCAGCGGTTGCTAAAGACTCCTTAGTTGCTGAGGTGAGTGCGATAATAATTGCATTGGACATGTTTTCAGCTTTGGAGTGGAATAGTAAATGTTCTTTAATTATTGAACTTGGTTCTAAAGAGGTATGTTGCTGGATAGAGAACAATGGGCTGAGATCATGGGTGCTGCTTCCTTGCTTCAGGGAAATTGATTCAAGGTTGGCTAGAATAGGCTATGTCTATTTTGCAATTGCTGATAAGAATGGAAATGATTTGGCATTTGCTCTGGCAGATGGTATGTACAAGGCTTGGTGGTGAGTTTCTTTTTGGGTTTTTGTTGCTGTTTTTGTCTCAACAGTTTTGGTTTTGCTGGTTTTTGCACTTTGGTTGGTCTTTCGATGTTGGTTTTTTATGTTTTGTGCTCTGTTTTTTGTGGGTAGAGTATCTGTGGGGGTGAAATGGCCTTAGTGGTGTACAATTGTCTTTGTTTTTGAGTTTGGGTTTTGTTTTGGGTGTTGGTTTTTCATGGGGGTGGCTGGTCCTTATTGTTTGTATATTTCTTCGTTTTTTGGCTACTGTGTATGATCTTTGATCAAGCGAAAAAAAAAAAGATGGCTTGCTACGCACCTCCTGTGGGGATCACCAAAGTATAATCACCTCGTATGACCTTGAGGATAAGAATATCAGAACATGACCAAACATTACACTTCATGGTGACAATTAACCTATAATGGCCTAGCCATCTAGTTAGTATACACAACCTTGCAAGACTATACATTGTTTGCTACATGGCACTACAAGACAAAATTTGCCCTTCTATAGGCTTAAGTGCACGAGGGTCCAAGGATCGACTTCCCTTACTCTAAAAACCGTACATGGCAACCGTAGTAATTTCCTTCCCCTCCTCCTCCCTCTCCTTATTCCAGCTCCATGTTTGTCATAGGTTAACCGGCATCCCTATCCACTGCCTTCTCCTCATTATTGGTTACCTGTACCAACAACAATATATACTTATATATATATATGTACGTAAAACAAGCCTCAACAAATGGTAGTATAAAGCCATTATAAGCTAGAATACACAAGTTAAAGTGTTGCATTATATTTTGGTATTTTTCATGTCCTTTTTACAGTTTATGTTTTGGGATTGTGACCACCCTTCCCAACAATGTTATTTCCAAAACTCAAACTTGTGTTCTCTCTTTGAAAAAATGTTTTGCATTATAGTACATCTATAATCTTAGGGAAGTTAAGTAGGTATCCACCTCAAAAATCTTTTTTTTTTTCTGTCATACTCAAGGTATTCATTGTCGGTAACAATGAATAATCTCTTCACCATGGGTGCCCTCTAAAGAGGTAAACAGTTAGCCATGAGTGATGATCCAACCCCCAATTACATGATTAAGGGATGAGGTGAGCAATCACCACACCGCATTTCATAATTCACCTTGAGAATCTTAATTTTGGTGCAATCTTGATTTTATTTGTTCTTTATTGAGTTTAATCACCACATCACGCTCCCATGGTCATGGAGATTTTATGACATAAATGTACCCTATCGAAAAATTGAGTCTATGCATTATTAGAAACAGAAAGGGATAAAAGTATCATGAAGGTCCTGTATTATAGGGATTGAATTAAATTAGTCTTTCTATAATTAAATGGATCAATTTAGTCCTATATTATTAAAAGAATAAAAAAAGCCCCTATATCATAACATTTATATTTAACTTGGTATAGTTTCCATTTCACCCTTCGTAATTATTTTAGGGCTAAATTATAAAGTTAAAATTTATAAGGTTACAATATGTTTCAAGACTATGTACTCCCTGTATATTTGAAATTTATTCACTATAATTTTATTTTCAAAAATTTAGTCGCTATAATTTTCAAATTTAAAAGTTCAAATCTAGTTATTAACACTGTTAAAATTCTTTTGTTAAATTAGTTGGTGTGACATTCTAAAATTAAAAAGAAAATCCCCACTTGGTAGGTATGTGACAAAAAATAGCACTGTGATTAGGGGAGAAGCCATAAATTTTTTTTGGTGGGAAGCGGCGAAATTAAGTTGTTTTCGGTGGGAAGCAGCAAAATTAAGTTGTATACTTTTATAAGAGTTAAAATGCAATTTTACTATTTTAATACTTAATTTTTATAATTTTTTAAAGATTAAATCAAAATTCTATCATTTTTAAGGGGATAAAGTGCAATTTTATCATTTATAAATTTAAAATTTTATGAATTTTAAGGGCCCAAATTTAATTTTTCATTTTTAAGGAGGCTACCACCCCTGGCTCTGATGGACCTAAATTCAATAATAAAGTTCAACGTTGTAAACAGTTCTTAAAATTTATGTCCACATTTTAATCAAAATAAAGTATTTAGATTAAGTGATTGACATAATAAATGTTGAAGTACCAAATTATGTTAGAAATTAAATATAAGAATTAAATATTGAATTTAAGCATACTATAAGGATCAAAACTGAAATTTGACAATTTTTATATAATCTAAAAATTAAAGAGATTAAAATTAAAATTTAACTCTTATGCTTATAATGTAAAAAAGAAACTTTAGACACATATTATAAAAAAGAAACCTTAAGACTTTACTCTCAAGGGAGGACGAGTTAAACAAAATAATGCAAACTCTTCTTTTGTTTTCTTCAACATATGATGTGCAATTATAAGATAATTATACAATGGAAATATATTTCAATGCACAATTATTAATTTTTGCTATGCAGATTCATCAACATTCATAATTGTTCAAATACTGCATATTTGAGTTGGTTTCAATGGTAATAAGGGAAGCTTAAAAGTTTAGGTTCCCTTTTTCTAGAAATACTTTTATTATTTAAAAACTAAAAATACATTTAATAAATAAAAAAAGACAAAAACATGTTTGCCATTCCTATAGCACTCCATTAAATATATATAGTATTTTAATTAATTAATATTTTAGTACTCGTAATAGGTAATTTTGAAAGAACTTAAAATGCAATAGTTCATGTAAAAAAAATTATGGCTCAAAACTAAATTCCAAACTTGCGTGGGTAAATTTTACTTTGTGCTATGTGATTTTATTGTATTTGGATAATTTGTTTTTCATAATTTAATATTTATATTTTTAATTGATTGTATTGTATTTATTACACTTTAAAAAAATATACGTTCACATAGATTTTAATTTTGATTTATTATAAAATGTACACGTAAAACTTTTATATTTAATGAAACTGCATACATTTATTTTAAATATAATTGTTTCTATATTCAGTAAAGAAAATAATTTTACGTTGATAATATTGTTATTAATTTATGCAAATTGAAATAAAATAAAATATTCATTATAATTGCAACAAATCAAAATAGTTTGCAGTCAAATATTCATTTGCATCGTTTCTAATAATTTAATGTCATTTCAACATTTTCATCTTGAAAAAAAAACTAAATCCAACTTAATGTGCTGAAATTTAAGATGAAAATATTAAAATAACATTAAATTATTGGAAAGGGATGCAAATGACATGATATCCTAATTTTATATAATTCTTTCTTTGGCTCCATGATAAAAAGAAAATATTTAAAATTTTGAAGTTTCATGTTCGACTCCTATATCTGAACTCTCTCTAGATTTATTTTGATTTTTTTTCAAATTTATTAGTTAAAATTTTAATTTAAAAAGAAAAATAATGTAGAGGCTGTTAAAGAATGGGTTATTTATCGTGGGGAGGCATTTTAGAGACGATAGTGTTGGGTCCCCTATGTGGGAAACCATTGGCTATAGCCCATCTTTGACTTTTCAAAGATGGTGGCTATAGCAAGTTGAAGCAAATGGCTTTGTTAGGCACCGAAAGTTGTTTTTGGAAAGGGATAATTGCAATTTTGGTCCCTATTTGAATAGGTACTTTGCAAGATTGATCCCTGAACCTCAACTATAAATAGGCCTAATCATTTCTCATTTTCTTCATCCCACAATTTGCCATTCTCTACTTAAGGCATTTTCTCTCTCTCCTATTTGTAAATTTTTCACTTGTATTTTTGGAGTGAAATATATTTTTAGTGCTCAGAGACGTAGGCGAAATTTGCGAACCTCGTTAAAATTTCAGTGTTCTTTATTATTTATTTTTCATATCTTGTGAGTGTGATTGTAGTTATTTATTGTGCTATTAAATTACGATAGAGGGATATTACGGCTAGGAAAGATTTGGTACTTAAGTGATCCTTGTGATCCACCTCTCTTCCCCGGGAATTGAACTCGGTGTGATTTTTCAAGACAATAATTTTACTCTTTACACGCTTCCGCACAACAATTGGTACGAGCTAGATTCGTGCACGGGAGTACGATCGTTTGCGGCACTATTTAAGTATACGACATCGTTCACGATACGATGAGTTGGGATTGAGGAGAAAAATAGCAAAGCTCGGTTATTGTTTCAAATAATTATGGAAATCAATACGAGCAAGATGATTATGTTGAATGGCACAAATTATCAACTTTGGCGGAATAAAATGAAGGACTTGTTATTTGTGAAGGCCCCGCATCTTAGGTCTTTGCTACTCAAAACCCGATTCGAAAAGTGATGAAGAATGGGAATTTGAGCATCAACAAGTGTGTGGCTTTATTCGGCAATTTGTTGAAGAAAATGTTTACAATCACATTGATCAGGAGACACATGCTCGAACATTGTGGGAGAAGCTTGAAAGCTTGTATGCTTCGAGGTCGGGCAATAACAAGTTGTTTTTCTTTGAAGAAAATGATGGCGTTGAAATACAAAGAAGGAACGTCTCTGGTGACCATGTGGCGAATTTGAGCGTGATGAATCGCTTGCTTGGTATGGGTGTCCAATTTGATGACGAGATCTTAGGGCTTTGGTTGCTTGCTACTCTACCGGACTCTTGGGAGACTTTCGGGTTTCGCTCATTAATTACGCCCACAGGTATTATTACCTTGGATTTGGCCAAGAGTGGTGTGTTGAATGAAGAGGTCAAGAGGCGATCTCGTGGTTCTACATCACGATCCGAGTGCTAGTTCACGAGAAATGCAGGGGAGGAACAGAGACAAAGATGGAAAGGGTAGAGATAAAAGCCGAAGCAAGTCAAGACCGAGATACAAGAATCTTGAGTGCAATTATTGTGGCAAGAAAGGCCATATCAAAAAATATTGCTTCAAGTGGAAGAAAGAGAACAAAGGTGGTGATAAACACGATCGAACGACGATGAAAAATCCGAGCGTGTTGCTCACCGCTACTCGTGAAGATCTGTTGGTCATTCGTGATGAGAATTTGGTCAACTTAGCATGTGACGAGGCTAGTTGGGTGATTGATCTTGGTGCATCACTTCATGTCACGTCGAGGAAGGATTTCTTCACATCTTATACTCCCGGTGATTTTGGGGTATTGAAGATGGGTAATGACGGTTTGGTTTCGGTTGTTGGTATGGGAGATGTTCACTTGGTGAGTAACAATGGAACAAAGTTAACTCTCAAGGATGTCGACACGCACCGGATATCCGTTTGAATTTGATCTCTGCAGAAAGCTTGATGATGAGGATTCGTAACACCTTGGTGAAGAAGCGGTGGAAAGCGACTAAAGGCTCCTTGGTTGTGGCTCGAGGAAAGAAGAGCTCAAATTTATATTTGATGCAAGCTTGACTTCTCGAGAGGCAGTGAATGTGACGATGAATGTGACTCAACCGAGTTGTGGCATAAAAGACTCGATCACATGAGTGAAAAGGGGCTTAACTATTTAGCAAGGAAGAATCAACTTTCAGTGTTTGAAGAATGCTTCATGAAGGATTGTGCTCATTGTCTAGCAGGAAGCGAGAGAAGAGTTTCATTCAGAGCCATCCTCCTCATAGAAGATCGAGTTACTAGAGTTGGTCCATTCGGATATCGTGGTCCGATAAAAGTAAGGTCACTTGGCGGTGCACTTTATTTTGTGACTTTCATTGATGATCGCTCGAGAAAGCTATGGGTTTACACTTTGAAGTCTAAAGATCAAGTCTTTGAGGTGTTTAAACGATTTCATGCATCGGTTGAAAGAGAAAGCGGGAAGAAGTTGAAGTGCATTACGTGCATCGATAATGGAGGCGAATACACAGGCCCGTTTCATGAGTATTGTCTGCGACAGGGAATCAGACATCAGAGAACACCACCAAAGACTCCACAGTTAAATGGGTTAGCTGAAAGAATGAACCGAACACTGATTGAGAGAGTCAGATGTTTGTTGTCAGATGCAAAGCTGCCAAGATCATTTTGGGCTGAAGCTTTGAATACTGTAACACATGTGATAAATCTGTCTCCTAGTGTTCCTTTGCGAGGTGATGTGCCAGATAGAGTTTGGTTTGGCAAAAAGCGTGTCATATGATCACCTACGTGTGTTCGGTTGTAAAGCATTTGTTCATGTTCCAAAGGATGAAAGATCCAAGTTGGATGTCAAGACTCGACAATGCATTTTTATTGGTTATGGTCTAGATGGTGAGTTTGGTTACAGACTCTATGATCCAGTTCAGAAGAAACTCGTGAGAAGCAGAGATGTTGTCTTCATTGAGGATCAGACCATTGATGACATTGATGAGACGGAGAAAGCGAATTCACAAGACAATGGTGATTTGGTCGATGTGAATCCGGTTCCCCTAAACTCTTCACCACTCCTATACAGGATAATATGTATAGTGATGTTCGCGATGACCATCGAATATAGGTGACTTTGATGCTCCCATTGATGATGTTGTGAACGATCAACAACAAGCACCTATAGCTCCACCCAGCAGTTCCACTTCGAAGGTCTTCTAGAGATCGAAGATCTTCTGTCAGGTATTCTTCTGATGAATATGTTCTTTTAACTGACGGGGGAGAACCTGAATGTTATGAAGAGGCTATGGAGAGTGAATGCAAAAATCAGTGGGTTGAAGCGATGAAAGATGAACTTCAATCCTTGCATGAAAACCATACCTTTGAGTTGGTGAAACTGCCCAAGGGCAAAAGAGCCTTGAAGAATCGGTGGGTTTACAGGATGAAGCAAGAAGAAAAGTCTTCATCTCCACGATACAAGGCTAGATTGGTCGTCAAGGGTTATACTCAGAAAAAGGGGATTGATTTTGAAGAAATATTTTCTCCAGTTGTGAAGATGTCTTCTATCAGAACCATACTGAGTTTGGCAGCCTGTTATGACTTAGAGGTTGAACAAATGGATGTGAAAACTGCTTTTCTTCATGGTGACTTGGAAGAAGAGCTTTACATGGAGCGACCTGAGGAGGGTTTGTTGCACAAAGGAAAGAGGACTATGTGTGCAGATTGAAGAAGAGCTTGTATGGTTTGAAACAAGCTCCAAGGCAATGGTACAAGAAGTTTGAGTCTCATTATGGGAGCAAGGCTACAAGAAGACTACTTACGATCATTGTGTATTTGTTAAGAGATTTTCTGGTGATGATTTTATAATTCTTTTGCTCTATGTTGATGACATGCTTATTGTTGGTCAGAATGCTTCTAGAATTGAGAAGTTGAAGCAAGAGTTGAGTAAATCCTTTGCAATGAAGGATTTGGGGCCAACAAAGCAAATTCTTGGCATAAAGTTGACACGTGATAGAAAGGCCAAGAAATTATGGTTATCACAAGAGAGGTACATTGAGAAAGTACTTCAAAGGTTCAAGCATGGACAAAGCTAAAGCGGTGAGCACTCCCCTTTGCTACGCACTTTAGATTGAGTATTAAGCATAGTCCTTCCACGAGAAAAGGAAAAGGAAGAGATGCAGAAAATTCCTTACTCTTCACCGTGGAGTCGATGTATGCAATGGTTTGTACGAGGCCGGACTTGGCTTATCTTTGTTAGTGCTGATCGATCGTTTTCTTTCTAACCAGTGCAGAGAGCATTGGAATGCGATGAAGTGGATTATGAGATATCTTCGTGGCACTTCCAACATGAAACTTTGTTTGGCAATGAGAAACCTGTTCTTGTTGGTTATCTGATTCGGACATGGCGGAGATATTGACTCGAGGAGATCTACTTCAAAGTTACTTGATCACTTATGCGGGGAGTCGTGGCATGGCAATCGAGATTGCAAAAGTGTGTTGCATTGTCCACCACCGAATCGAGTTCATTGCAAAGAACCAAGCGCGTGCAAGGAGATGCTTTGGATGAAGAAGTTTATGCATGAGCTCGGTTTTACTCGGGAAAAGTATGTCTGCATCTTTGTGATAGCCAGTGAGTGCTATTCATCTTGGTAAGAACCCAACTTTTCATGCTAGATCTAAGCATATTGATGTTCGGTACCATTGGATACGAGATGTTCTTGAAGCTAAGCTACTAGAGCTTGAGAAGATACATACTGATGATAATGGTGCTGATATGTTGACGAAGGCTTTACCAAGAGGAAAGTTTGAAGCATGTTGTTTGATCTCAGGGATGGAGGCATTCCCACATAGTTGGAGGGGGAGATTTGTTGGGTCCCCTATGTGGGAAACCATTGGCTATAGCCCATCTTTGACTTTTCAAAGATGGTGGCTATAGCAAGTTGAAGCAAATGGCTTTGTTAGGCACCGAAAGTTGTTTTTGGAAAGGGATAATTGCAATTTTGGTCCCTATTTGAATAGGTACTTTGCAAGATTGATCCCTGAACCTCAACTATAAATAGGCCTAATCATTTCTCATTTTCTTCATCCCACAATTTGCCATTCTCTACTTAAGGCATTGTTCTCTCTCCTATTTGTAAATTTTTCACTTGTATTTTGGAGTGAAATATATTTTTAGTGCCCAGGGGCGTAGGCGAAATTTGCGAACCTCGTTAAAATTCAGTGTTCTTTATTATTTATTTTTCATATCTTGTGAGTGTGATTGTAGTTATTTATTGTGCTATTAAATTACGATAGAGGGATATTCTGGCTAGGAAAGATTTGGTACTTAAGTGATCCTTGTGATCCACCTCTCTTCCCTGGGAATTGAACTCGGTGTGATTTTTCAGTACAATAATTTTACTCTTTTACACGCTTCCGCACAACAGATAGTGATTCTTGCAAGAAAGCGAAACATGGAGCATGGGAAATCATGATTATTTATTTAATCATTGGACAAACGCACATAGGAACATGGATTCTATGGACTGTCGTCAAACACTAATCTCGTGATCCATTCTCTTATTAATTATTTTTTAGGGAATCAAAATTTATTCAATTTCTGATTCGTTCAGCGATGGATGGTGTGTTTCCAAGGGTTAATTGTATTAAGAGGGCTTTGTAATACAAGTTTTTTATATATTAATAATTCTTACAAGTTTTTTGTATATTAATAATTCTTTTTTAAACGAGATTGAAGAATGAGGAGATGGTGTAAGGGAAGAGATGAGTGATTAGGGTTTAGCGTTTTGGGATTTGTTGGGAGGAAAGGAGAGAAAAGCTTCTTCTATTTTGTGTTTTGGGATATTTATAGGTAACCCCTACGACTCATTTACTTCCTTGGTACAAATGTACAAGACATGCACCTCAAAATTTGAGTACAAGGGGTGACCCAATCAATAGCCAGAACTTTGACAGCCAGATAAATGACCAGAGAAATCTTCACAATCACTAGATGAAGTGCCACTATGGTAATAAAACCATGAATCACCAACAATTACGATTTCTTATTCAATAATCAGAAGGAAATGCGTAAATTTTTCTTGAAAAAGGAATTTAATGGCACTCATTTTCACTAAATCACTGCTACCCTTGACAATTTAACCATATAAAAACAACGAAAGCAACAACAATAACCCCTATATATCAAACCATATGTTTTTCATAGAGCAAACTCCTAATGCACTGCAACATTCTAACAGCTAAAGCAAACGACTACCGATCATCAGCCATACACAGCAAGCTCAAAATCAAAAATAAAAATTTTTTGTTGGCACTTTATGACTTCTTGCATGCAATTTCACTGGTAGAAAAATAAACTCTTAAAATTTTTAATTTGCCACTAAAAATGTTAGAATTTTGATTTAGTCTTTTTAAAAATCATAAAAATATAAGTTAATACAATAATAAATTTACATTTTAACTATCATAAAAATATATAATATTATCTCGACCCTTCTTAAAATCTTTTGGCTTCATCCCTAAATAAAATATGCAGGGATGAAATTATAAACATATATATATTTTATATTTAAACCTTACTTTAGTATATATAAGTAATTTAAATAAAACTTGTACATTTTTAAAATTAATTGTAAGTATTTAATAATAAATATAAATATAATTTCTTGGGTATTTTTTAATCATAAACAATGTTAACATTAAAAAATTTTTAAAAAATAAAAATTATATAATTTATAATTAAAAATATGATTTATTATATCAAATAAAAACCGAGATTATTTTATATTAATTGTAATTTTATGTTAATATGATTTGGAAAAAGAAATACATAACATTAAAATATAAACACAAGACATAACCTGTTTAGTTTTAATGGTGTGTTGTTGTTTTTTAGTTTTTTTTTTTAATCTTTAACAATGCATGTTTAAGAGGAAAACATGTTTTGAATTTGACAAAACTTATTTGTATTTAAAATTCGTAAATCAATTAAGTGACGTAATTGAAATTATTGTTTATTATAAGCAAATAATTGACATTAAATTATTTAGAATTGTTTGTAATTTAAATAGAAAAATATTTTTTAAAGCGTAATAAGTATTAAATTATTACATAAGGGACTCGAAAATTTACACATAAATTATGCGCGATAGACTTTAGACAAGATCTCTATTTTTACTAATTAAATTAAGGCTTTATTTGCAACATTGTATAATATTTACTAGTAAAGAAAAAAGTTATAGTGTGAATATAAATATTTATTTCAATTTTTATACAAAACCTTATAATATATATAGTTTATATGATAATTACATCATTGATATTTGGAAATTGGAAAGTTTGCAACATTGTATAATATTTACTAGTAAAGAAAAAAGTTATAGTGTGAATATAAATATTTATTTCAATTTTTATACAAAACCTTATAATATATAGAGTTTATATGATAATTACATCATTGATATTTGGAAATTGGAAAGCATCCAAACATATAATTTTTATGAGAGATTTTTTAGATTTAAGGGTTTAATTATGTTTTTTATTTTGTTTTGGTTGTTTAATTATTAATTTTTTATTTAATTATTTAGCTTTTCGAAATTAAATATTTTAATGACTCGAAACTGATGGAGGCTTTTCTTTATTAGTTTAGTAATAAAATTAGCTATTTAATGTTTACACATTCTATCAATATGATTCTAAATATAAAAAAATTAATAAATTTAGTCCTCAATATTTATAAAATTTGTCAACTTAATCCTATCTATAAAAATTAAAAAAAATCATTTAAAAAATATCTTTCACCATTTATAACCTATTGATAAGCCATATAATATATTAAAATAAGAAAAAAAAATCCTCTTTTAAGTCACTAAATAATAATAATAAATTTGACTCACTAAATAATATTATTTTTAAATTAATTAAAATAAATTTCATATAATATAATATGTCAACGGTTGAGGGATAGAAATATGTAAAATTATATATTATTTTTAACATAATACCTAAAATTATCTAATTTTTATGCGGAATACTCCACCAATCCAATTCTACTTTTATTCAAACTCGTTTTCAGTTATTTTACCTAAATCTTCATTTATCTTCTCGAATATTAGGAGATTTCCAAGCTTGCACGGAATAATCATAGTAACACACGTGTAGTTAAAAGTCTTTAAAATAATTCATTTCTTATTCTCCAAGAAAACATAAAATATCCCACAAACTCTTCCTTTAATTCGAACAAAAAAAGAGAGTAAATTCCGTTAATAATCATCTTTTTATTATTTTAGTTATTATAAAAAATTATAAAATTACCACTTAATTATTTAATTTTGTGTTTTTATTATCCAATTATCTTAATTTTTAAATGTTTTTATTTGACTTTTTTATTATCTAAATAACATAAAAAATTACTTATCATAATTAATCAGTTTCCATATTTTTGTCGTAATTAATATTATTTTTATATTATTTGAATAAAAAAGCCTTTTTATTTTTATGATGACTAACAAAAATAAAAATTATACTATCTTCTTCTCCGAACAAATCCTTATATATAAAAAGGGCTTGCTTCATGCCTGTTCTTCCCCCAACAATTATCTTTTTATTCGTTCTTATTTTCCCCTCTGCATTGAACTGAAATTATAAGCTGCCAAACAGATTAAGTTAATATAAGGAAACCCTAATTTTGCAATGGTGAGACCTAATCAAGAAGCAATCGACACTTTCATCAGCATCACTGGGGCACCCGAAGCTGTTGCTATTTCCATGCTAGAGGTAGTTTTTGAAAAATCTTTAATTAAATATTAATTTCATTTTGTTAAAATTTTACACTGGATTATCGAATTGGCTTCTGATTGTCGGTTGATCAATGATCGGCTGATTTCTTTTTCTCCTTTTTTAAATTTTTTAGGGTTTATAATATACTGCTTAATGTTGTTGATTTATTTTTCTGATCATCGTTTCATTCGTTTGTTGAAGATAACTGAATTTTTATTGGTTGTAATTGGACTTGGTTTTTTAGCCAATGACTATAATCAAAGGGTTAATTTAAGGTTCGAATGAATTATTTGAAAATTTTATTACTTTTCTTTTCAATTAGTTGTTTTACTTGGATTTAACTTATATTAGTCAAATGAACTGGCTTTAAAAAATGAACAAGAACGAAGAAATTGGATGGTTGACTGGACACTGGAAAGGGGAAAAGCTAAAAGTTGTAAATGTTTTGAATATAGAGTTGTATTCTTTTCATGGCTTCAGAAAAATGTATGCAATGTTTGGCCAGCGATAATGGACAAGTTTTTTTGAACCTCCATGCCTTAGTCATGCTTTCATAAACATGGGCAGCTATCACCGAGAAGTCTCATTGAATGTAGTAAGCGATTTAAAAGTGAAGCTCATTTGCGTCATTGCTACTTGCTTTGCAGCTAAACTCCTGAGTGACTGGGGATGGTTGATTTGAGGTTTAATTCTACCTAGTAGATTCTTAGGTTTTGATTCTGTTGTTTGATGAGGGTCTTTTTGGAGACAAATGTCTGAGATTGCTGGAAAATGCTTCTTACCATCATATTAATGTCTATTTGGGTTGCGTTTTCTTAGAGTTTTGGGTTCTTTGGATCATATCATAAAATTGAGTTAGATATAACATCTCATTGTTATCTGTTAATTGTTTCACATGGGACCAGGAGCATGCTGGCGATCTCAATACAGCTGTAAATGCATATTTCAGCGAGGGTGATAGGTATATATTTCTGAATTATGCTAAAAAAATTTTATGATAAGTAATTCTAGGTTTATAGCTTTATTCGTTTGTTTGTTTTATCATGTTTCCTACAAAAAGAAGGCCAACATCAACCATAGTTCCTGTAGATGATGCCATGGATATAGATGATCCAAATGAAGTTGTACCAAATGGGCCAGTCCCTCCATTTCTACCATCATCTAGAACAAATGAACAATCGTCTCTTCATGATCGAAACTTCCATAGCAGTTTCTTCAATGGTGATTCTGGTTCAACTCATGAACCAATGGTTACACATCCAACAGAGGTGAGAGCGGTTAAGAATAGCCATGAGCCATCTAGTCATGCTCCTGTTGTTGAGGATGCCTCTGAAACTGCACAAGCTCTCGGCCCGAATTCCCATGAGACTGTTACAATTGATGAAGTAGGTGACGATTCAATTGCGCAGCCAAGGTGGCAGAATGATAACTCTAACAACCAGCATGTTACAGCCAGCGCTCCTTCCTTTGATAATTTGCCAGACTATGGCAATGACATTGAAGAACAAATGATTCGAGCTGCCATTGAGGCCTCTAAGCGGGATGCTGAGGCAAGTTTAAAAAAAAGGACGCTTCCAGTTTGATAGTGTTATGGTGCCCTTCATTCTTGTAGTTGCTGTAAATGCTTGTTTTACAGATTGCCTTTTTCATGTTTGGGCAGGAGTTAAGTAATACTGGGCCTTGGCATAATATGTCTCATTCAGAGGATGCTGTACTTGAAGAAGCAGTTTCATTGTCCTTTAAGGTTTGTTGTACTGTACTTTGTTCAAGTCATGTTTTCCTACTATAATCTATACGTTTTTTTTAACATGAACAAATTCAGACAGCAGAGCAAGAGAAGGCATTGCGTGAGCAGGGTTACTGCGCCGGAACATCAGAAGTGGAAGCTTCTATACCACCTAAGGAGCATCTCGGGAACATGGCAGTCTCAAATGGGAGGTACAGTCATTGTCACCAGTTAAACAATGGGAATTATATTGTTGTTGCAAACCTGCAAGTCTATGTGCCTTCTCTTAATTTTATGGCTGTCCTGAATTGAGTTGATGTAGGTTAATGGAAGGAAGCTCTTCCATTCAAGCTGAAGCTGAAGATGGGGATGAGCAGCCTCTAGTTAGGCACAGGTCTAGACAGACATCATCTGGCCCAGGAGAATCTGCAAACGAAGTTGGAGTTGTGGAGGCTAGCGCACCATCAGGTCCTGGACAGCAAGGAATAGGCAATCTCCCGCTGAACATTGGAAATGAATTCCCTTCTGACGAGGTTTAATCCTTTCATAAATTGTGCAGATGCCAAATGAGAATTTAAATATATGTTCTATTCCATTTATTTGCTCTGGACTTTCTCCTCTAACTAATACCTTTCGCCTATGTTCTTTACTAAAGAAAATTCTGGCTTTGTGCTTTGTATTATATGATAGTGGGGTGGTATTTCTTCTGTGGAACATGATGAGGCAGTCATGCTTGAGGCTGCGATGTTTGGTGGAATCCCTGAGAATGGGTATCGTTTTGCCTATGCACCTCATCACTTCATTCGACCTGAGGGCTCTAATCCCTGGCGTACCCCTCGTCCTCCCTCACCCTCTTTGGAAGCTCAACGCCTGATACGGGAACAACAAGTTAGTTTTTCTTTCTTTTGTCCTTTTGATTTGTGCTCTGACTGAAAGTTATATACTTCTTTGGGCCAGAAGTAATGGTCTAATAGTTGCTTGCATACACGATGCATTCAGGACGATGAATATAATGCATCATTGCAAGCTGACAGAGAAAAAGAGTTGAAGGCAATTCAAGAAGCTGAAGCTTGCCGTTTAGAGGAGGAAGCAGCTAGAAAAGCTGCTCTTGATGAAGAAAAACGGAAAGAGGAAGAGTCCCGCAGGAAAATGGAGGAGGAACAGGTAATTAATTATGCTCTGATCATTGGTAAATCAGCTCAATCCATTTATTATGGAAAATGAAATGTTCTGTCTCATATCTTGTTTCCTGAAATAAAGGGTGAGGTTCTATCAGTAACTTTATTATCTACATGTTTGCTTTTAACTTTATATGGGATGATTTAGATTTTACCGGTAAATTTGTGCTGGAAGGAAAAGAACTTGTAAAAACCTTGAACTACTTGTTGACTTTACTTCAACAAGTTATGCTGTGGATGTCTTACTGATGATATAATTTGCATTTTATTTTTAGGATAATTTACATTTCTCTCTACTAGAATAAATAAGTATTCATCTGTTTGTTGCTTTTCTCTGCAATTGACATAACATCATGCTAACATACTCCATTCAGGCTTAACTGAATAGTTACACTGTAGATATGCAGTTTTCTTGGTTCTGAATTGCATCATATGTGATTCTTACTTGCAGGAATGTGAGAGACAATTAGCTGCTAAAGAAGCTTCTCTGCCTCTGGAGCCATCAGCCGATGAGGAAAATGCTGTAAACCTTCTAGTGCGAATGCCAGATGGCAGTCGAAGGGGCCGTTTATTTCTCAAGTCTGACAGGCTGCAGGTAAATTCATGAATAAAGTTCACTTCTATCGCATTTCCTTGTGCAGAAGGCTTAAAACTTGATCTGATTTTGGTCTGCTTTGCAGTCTCTCTATGACTTCATAGATATCGGTAGAGGAGTCAAGCCAGGCACTTACCGATTGGTAAAGTTTTTGTCCCAAGCTTTTTGCTTAGTTCCGTATCATTCTTGGCTTCTTGTTAATCTAGATGGATGCATGATTTATTTTACACTATTTAAGGATTAGTTTTCACTTATTTTGCTCTTGACTTTTTTTTTTCTTGTGAAATACCTATCTCCTATGCTTGTGCCTGACACATTTCGGATTTGGGTATGAGAGTATGGTTCTCTAAGAACCCTCTAAATATATGGAAAAAAGTCTGAACATGCTTGTGTTGAACACACCCGCATCCAGCGCTCACTCCACATTCGGAGTGACTTTGCTATTGACTACTTGCCTTCCTACAAGGACATTTTCCACATTAATTTGATCATTTCAACAGGTGAGGCCGTACCCAAGGCGTGCTTTCAGTGATGATGAATGCAGCTTGACGCTGAATGAACTTGGATTAGCAAACAAACAAGTAGCCCTATTTCTGGAGTTGATCTAATAACATCTTAACTATTACATGAATATCATAGAATACCACTAGGTAATTTTAGTTCATTTAGATTATGGAATTTCTTAAGGGTTCGTGTATGTTTGAAGCATATGAAATTTCAGGAAGGGTACAATTTACCTGAGTGACAATGGCCTGTGTTTTACTTCTGTGAGTGGTGTTCAATTTGATGGGGTCACAATTGGAGTGACAATTATTATTACCTGGCATCATATTAGGGTTCGAATTCTGTCTTTCATACCCCACCTCAAATTTGTAAGATTAAAAAAGAGAGAGAATTTGATTGGAAGGGAAATAGGGAATATATTGTATATAATGTGTGGGTCTATTAAAATGGTCATTGTCATGAAGCACAGTTTAAATCATATCTTATTAAAACCATTTAGTGTTTAATTTCAATATTTACGGGTCTTATTTATTTTTGTTATAAATTTAGTTTTCAACATTTATGTCTCTTATCAACATTTACATTTTTTGTGAGTGTAGTTTTTTTTTTTTTTTTAAAAAAAAATTTGATCTTAATTTTCAAAATCAACATAAATGTGATTAAAACACTATTTTTTTAATGGAATTGGTATGGCAACTCAATTGGTATAGGGGCACTTCCCAAAGTGTTTCAAATAGGAGAAGGGTTTTCTTGATGTTGGTTTGGTTTGCTTATGGCTTTATTCAACTTAAGTTAAATGGGTTTTCTATCATCTTGATTAAAAAATCGAACATGAAACTTTATACATGGTAAGATTTAGATTTATAGGATGAAAAGAGCATTGTTTAGGTCCTTAATAGTCATTATGCTTATTGGGTATTCACCTTATCAATATCTCAAATCAATGACGGGTTTGATTCAGATCCTACCTAAATGATACCCGAATCTGATCGAACCATTTATCTGGCTATTATTCTCTTGTTTTGTTCCTTTAAAATAATAGAGTAAGACATTGATTTCTCATAAGGATCAATTTTTTTGATTGCATGATAGATTTCCTTGAAAAACATTGGTGCATATATAAACCAACTGAGGTTGTCATATTTAAAATTTTAATATTTTATTTTGTTAAAAACAACAATTTAACTATTTTTAAAAAGTTGATTGAATTTAATTTCTTTTAAAAAATTTAACTTAAAAAAATAAAGGTCAAATTAACAAAGATGTATATTATACAAAACGCTAAAATTTTAATATATTTTTTTTATTTTTTATTTTACTACGACCTCTACTTTTAAGTCAGCTTTATGAAGTTGTAATACTCATGGGTGCCCATTCCCTTTCCGACCATCATAGTTCGTCTTACTCTTTTACTGGATAATAATAATAAAGATACAAAACCATTTTTGGCTTTTTTCGATGATTTGCACATGTTTGTTTTTATCAGCTATCAACATAACATAATATTCTTGTTTCCAAGATATCAAAATGCTAATATCTACTTGTATTATCAATCGGTTCATCATATTTAGATGTTAGGTTTATCACTATTTTTGGTTCATCCAAAAACAACAAAATATCTTAGAGAATGCATTCGTCTTTTCACGTCATATCTCGAGTTTAGCACCTCGGACCATTTGTATGTACCCCTATCAAATCATTTGTTTAGATGTTTTTATATTAATATTCATATAATTTCTATTAAAATATTTTATTTAATAATTTAAATCCAATCAGATTTACGGGATTCAACAGTTAAATTGATATTTGAGAAAAATTATGTGACAAATAACTTGTCCAATATTTTTCAAGTCTTATTTTAGAGCTGAAAAAATAAAAATAAAAAGAAGTATAAATTTGATACTGCATGTAGTGTACCGTACAATTAGAGGAAATAAATACAAAAAACAAGTTGATGGTGATGAGAGGCCTTCATTACTGCGCGAGCTCGCCGCTAATGTCAGCATCTTATTTAAGGCTAACATTAGCCTTTGAATTATTAACGTTGTCTTCTTGTTCTCCCATCGACATCAATATTAGCTGTCTTTCATGATCTTCCACAACCAAATAGAATGACACGTCCACTCTCGGGCTGCTTCATCGTATAATTACAAAAATAAAGACAACTTACAAAAACAAAGTAATGCCCTTCCCATAGTGATTTTGCTTCGGAGATATTTTCTTTTCCTTTCATTTCTGGTCAATAATTTTTCACTCACATCTTTCAACTTTCATGGATGTCACCTTCTTAAAAAAAAACTTTCATCCATCATCCTTGCCAAATAGTCATGTATAATTACACGCGCTGTAATATAATGTGATGGTTGTTTACCTCATTCTTTATTCATGTGATAGAGGGATTTGATCCTCGCTTATAGGAATGAAACACATTTCATAGCTAATCGTTTACCTCTTCGGAGAGCACCCGCAACAAGGGGTTTAGTCACTACAACTGGCAATAGATAGCCTGGTTACGAAAAAAATATAATTACAGTTTAACCCCTTAACAAATGTGATGTTGCAATTTAATATAAGGATAAATTACACCCTTAGGTCACTAAACTATAAATGAGTTTGTGTTTTGATCACGCAACTTGAAGTTACGTCACTGAACAATTTTAAAGTTTTCATTTAAGTTATTGGATTGTTAAAATTACTATTATTTGGTTTTCTTTGTTCGCACCACCTATACCAATCTAAAGCTCCCATTCCTCTTCTATGCTATACTTCAGTCTTCTTCTTCTTTTTTTTTTTTTTTCCTGTGAAATAGCTTTGAACATCACGAATTTACAAATCAAAATCCAAAGAACTTTCTTCTCTGATCTCCGACACTAATCGTTCGATCGACTTGGATCTAAAGTATGTTCTTCTACTCATCAATAGGTAATAATCTACAGTACTAATCATCAAATCATCACTTGGAGCTAGCTATTGAAATGGGCTTTTAAAAAAATAACATCCCAATAATTTAAATAAAAAATACCAAATAGTTCAATGACTTAAATGAAAATTTTAGAATAGATCATCGATTATTTTTATAACTTTTTAAAGTTGAGTGACCAAAACATAAAATTATTAATAATTTAGTGACCTCCAAGTATATTTTACTCTTAATATAATGATAAAATATTTTCAAAAATATTCAGTAATCTAAATTTAAAGAATTATATCTCGTACTTGTATTGCAATCCGAATTGTTTGCCATTAACATTGTAAACTACAAGTGAAATGTCGAATTTCGTTATTAGTAAGTTGCGGAATTAATGTTATACTTTAATCGATCAATTTAAGTTTTTGTTGTTTTCGAATCAATCAAATAACCACTAAATCAATTAATTAAAATAGCGTGACAATTTTACGAGAATTGTGAATAACAAATTAGTATGATACTACATAGACATTTAAATCAAGTCGCGATTAAAATTTTAAATTTAAAAGAATATATAAAAATTTAAAATTTTCAAAATTTATGCATAATATAAGAATAAATAACAGAATTCGACATAGATGATGAAAAATAAGGTGTTTTCAAGGTGCTTGAGAAGGGACCAAACATCCAACAGAATAATAGTTAGGCAAATTGGTAGCACTCATGTAAAAGACATTTCCAGACAAATACAGCCCTATTACTACAAGCTGACAATAATAAAGCAAATCAACCTAATAATCTCCAGCTACATTGAATGTTGCACCTCACTCTATTGGTCACTATTACATTTGTTTTTATAGTATTGTGTTATTCTTTTCAAGTATTTGTATTTGGCATGTGTTATTATTGATAAAATTAAGATTAAGGAAATAATTTAGTTGAGAATAGAATGATAAAAACATGGTGTATGTTAATTTATTTAGGGTTTAATTAAACTATATTATAAAATGTTCCCATTGATGTAATAAGCCATTTGTTTTATCCAAATAATTGGAATTCGGTTTCATTTTTTGAGGGTAAACATTAATTATTGCATTTAATGATTTTAATAAACCAACTAATATGTGAAAACTTTATATTTTTGGACTTTTTACTATCCCTATGAATGTAGAACTGTCCAACGCCATTTTTTTTTATTGTTAGTGTTACGTTTTAAAATAAAATAAAAAGATCCATTTAATAATCATATAACAAAAAATAGGTTTATATTGAATCTAAATTTAATAAAAAAAATTTAATAGTGTTAATCATGGATTTACATTTTTTAAATCTAAACCTCAAAATAAAAATTAAAAAATAAATTCTAAATATATAAAAATTACGAATATTTAGCATCTATTCTAATCTTTTTTTTTTAATTTAAACGTATGAATTCCATTCTTTTTCTACTCAAATTAAGAGATCATTTGTTGAGCCAGAAAGTGTATTTTCTCAAGAAAATAAATCGTTTAACTTGTTTTTAAATATTTAAAATCTTATTATACGCTTATGTGTGTGAAAATCACATATTTAAAAATTTGATAATTTATGAAAAGTTATTTGTTATGTATCTATTGTACATTTGAAAATTTTATGATTCGATTAATATTTCTTAAAGAAAGAAAACATATGTCCTATAAACAATACAACAGTACATAATATCTTTAGGGATAATAAACATTTTTCTTAGTTAACAGTGAACGAACTAATCTTTAATGGTACAAAATTAATTTAAAACTTGAGAAGTACCCTATGTTGAATTTGATAATGAAACATGCTAATATATTGTTGATGCTGAAAAAATAAAACACTTGTCCATTTTTGAGAGGTTGGAATGGACGGCTGGCTTCTTTTAACATTGTTAATGTTCTCGAGTAAACTGTACGAAAGAAATTAACTTTTTAAGTATCAAAACATTAAGAAAATTATTTTAAATAACCAAACCGGAAAAAGAAAAAAACCGAAATACTTTGAGGACAAATAATGCCCTTAAAATAATATTGAATGAAAAGAAATCCGAATGCATTATCATTCATAAAAATATATTCATTAAAGATATAGTACATTTATAATAATTTCACCTTTACAAAATAAAAATAAATTGGATTTTGAAATTTAAATTACACATTTTTTTTTACAGTATTGCATTTTTTATATAAAGAAATATAGAGAAAAAATGAAATTACTTTTTGTAATTTTGTTTGTAATAAAATGATTTTTTTTTCTAGGGAAAAATCATAGCTATCAAACTAAGATATTTCAAAAAAGGAGAAATAGGTGTCGTGGTCATACCTGGCTCGCCATGTACCAGTGGGCCGTTTTTTCTTCTTTTCCTTTTACTTGTGTTTTCCAATTTTCTCCCAAATTTTCAAACGTAGTAATACCCAGATTTATACAGCCCCATGAATATAATAATAATAATAATAATAATAATAATAATAATAAATTAGCCCTAAATCAAAATATAACGTAGCTTCTATTCCATGGTATATTTAAAATATTAAATAAATATAACAATAATAAAAAGTTAGAGGAAGAAAATATCCCAAATTTAAATCAGAAGTCAACAGGAACTGGAATCAACATGAATCTTTTGCAATTACATGTCTTGACAGAATCGATATAATTTTTATTGTATAAAATTTTAATATTATAATAGTGAAATCAATTAATCAAAATCCAACAGCCTTCCTTTCCTTAGTAGACCATCCAAAGTCTTCCCTCTCCTACTGTCGCCCTTTTTTTATCAGTAGATATAATAACAGACAGAACACATTAAAAAAGAAGAAGAAAAAAAAAAAAAAAAAAAACCAAAGATCCTCAAAAACCAAGCACGCGTCCATCTTCGCCACCTCTCTGTTTTTCTAGCTCTATCTCTTTACTTCCTTCTTTTATGATTTATAAAGCAGTACTCTGCCTTAAGAACTCTCTAGTTCTCTATTTTGTTTTCTCTTGATGGGTGCCTATTTCTCTGCTTTGTTCATTAACCAAGGGGGTTTATCATCTGTTCCATCATCGTCACCCAGTTTGGGGGATTTACCAGAGAGCTGTGTGGCATCAATTATTGGGTATTTGGATCCTCCGGAGATATGTAAATTGGGAAAGTTGAACAGAGCGTTTAGAGGCGCTTCTTGGGCTGATTTTGTTTGGGAATCGAAATTGCCATCTAATTATCAAGTCCTTGTTGATAAAATTCTAACTTTTGTGCCTGAAAATTTGGGTAAACGAGAAATATATTCATTGCTCTGTACAACAAATACTCTTGATGGTGGTACCAAGGTATGGTCTTTTACTTCCCTTTCTTTCATTGTTTTTGTTTGGATACCGAGAAAACCGGGGTTGAAATCCTGGGTCTTTCAACTTCTCTTTTGTGTTTTTATTCTTGTAAAGACTCGAAATTTCACTGTTATTTTCCCCTATGAGTCCTTTTGGCTTTCACTATTAGATAATCCTGGGTCTTCATGACTTGATACTTCTTTATTTGTTGAAAAACAACGTAGCAAAGCTAAGTCCAGGTCTTTATTCTTTTTTTAAGAAATAAATAATTATAAATTCGTAATTTTGATGGCTAGCCCTTGAGGATTTTTTTTTCTTTGCAGAAAGTATGGCTAGATAAGAGCAGTGGTGGTTTATGCATGTCAATATCTTCAAAGGGATTACATATAACAGGGATTGATGATCGAAGATATTGGAATCATATTCCAACTGATGAATCTAGGTGAGGTTCAAGAGCTTTTCTTTATCATATTAAATTGAGGGAAAATGGTAGGATTTCTAGTTTCTTATCATGGATTCTTTTAGATTGGCTGATCAAAATCAAGAATTTTTGGGGCATATCGTGCCGAATCGATCCACAGTATGTAATTTTTTGTCGTTTTTTTTTTTGTTAAATTGCAGTGTAATCCATGGATCTCCATTTCTAGATGCATGGTGATTGATTATGATGATTGTCTAAATGGTATTTTATTCTTTAAAAACTTGCCCCTTTAAGGGAAAAAAAAAAAAACATATTTTTTCGGCTGGCTGTTCACTGCTTTTGATTTTGACTTCATCCATGGTTTTGTCATTCCCATAGTTAGAGTTGTATTAGTGATTTAAAGCAACTGTGTTTGACATTCAAATCTCTATATTAAGTTGCAAAGACGAACTTAACCCTTTATTTACATAAACTCGAGGATTTATTACACAACTAGTTAGAATTCTCACAAAAAGATTCAGTCTCTTGTTCTTTATATTGCTTTTTATTTTTTGAATAATCTCATTATAGACTCTGAGCCCCTTCTCAACCCATAAATAGGTGGATAATGCGCTGAAGCGCACTCGAATCTAAGTCCTCTTACATTGGCAACAATAACCATGCCAATTGAGTTAAGACTCATTCGGCATTATATTGATTTTGATTAAACTATAAAAGCATAGCCTTTAATTTTTTTCTTGAGCTTTTGAAGGATATGATTCATACGAATACTGTCGGTATGCAAAAGCATAAATACGAGGTTGATTTGTCAACATTGCGAACTACAAGCTATAATCTAAGAATTACATAATTTACCGACACAGGTTTGATCATTTATGTCAGACCTTAAGTAATGACTCATTGCTTGTTGACCTTTATTTGAAATTCATTATATTCATACATATTTCTAATTTGGTCGAACGTCAGAATGATTGTTGGGATAGATGGTGTTGAAATGGAATGCTGGATGCTAATGTCAATTTCCGTTCCATTGCAATTTAGGTTCCATTCGATCGCATATCTGCAGCAAACCTGGTGGTTTGAAGTCGACGGAGAGGTAGAATTTGCCTTTCCAGCGGGAAGCTATAGCGTTTTCTTCAGACTGCAGCTAGGTCGTTCCTCTAAGAGGTTTGGTCATCGAATCTGCAACTCGGAGCACATTCATGGTTGGGATAAAAAACCCGTAAGGTTTCAACTATGGACATCAGATGGGCAGCACGCCAGATCTCAATGTACTTTGAATGAACCTGGAAAATGGTTTCACTACCATATCGGGGACTTCAATGTCGAGAACTCGAATTCATCAACAAAGATTAAGCTATCGATGACTCAAATCGATTGCACGCATACGAAAGGGGGTCTATGTTTAGACTCTGTTGTCATATACCCAAGCAAATACAGGGAAAAATTAAAGCAGAAAGGGTTTTTAAGGTGCTAAACCCTATGTTTTTAGAAGTTGATATTTTGTAGTACGGTATATGTATATTCAAGAGTGTGTGTTTAAGTTTTCTAGCTGGTTTTTTTGAGGGTTAGAGACTTAAAAAAAGAAGTCATTTTTGTGTGCATTAATGTTGTCTCCATTTGTTTAATTACTATGTACCTTTGAGCTTTTGAGAGTAGAATAATTTCCCACTCTTGTTCTTTCTTGGGAGCTAAGCATTATCTTAATCAACCCATTTCGAAATTCGTGTGCGATATATGGGTATTTTCAGTAAATAATCCATTCTAGCTAACGTACTTTATCAATTTGAAAAGCTTGGACTTTGTGTTGTACTTAGAATTGTACGTGCGGACCAGGAATTTTTTTTGATACAGGCCTGGCCCGTCCTTGATATGCAAAAAAGAATGGTTTTTTTTTTTTTGTTTTATTATTTTGTTGTTATTTTGTTGTTGTTTTCTTATTATTTTACTATGATTTCAATATTATTGTAAAGACCCAAAATTCACGGGTAACGAAAAAGTATATTATCGAGCTTCCGTTTTAGTAAATCGAACTCATAAATAATTATTAAAAATATTTATGAGTCTAGTGTATGTCCAATTAAGTTTTAATTAAGTAAATTTAGCTTAATTAAGGTTAATTTTAGTGTAAGGATTAGATTGAATATAGGGTAAAAGTTGAATTATAAAATAGAGAAAAATCAAGAGACTAAATAAATAAATAAACCAAATTGTGACACTTGTATGGTAAAAATAAAATACAAATGTATGGCAAATGTAAAATACAAGTATAATACTAATACATATATATGTAATTATTATGTATTTACTTATTATTTAAGTAAAAGATATTATAATATAATATTAATATAATAAAAATAAAGTAAATAAAATAAAGAAAAAAAAAAGAAAGAAACATAGAACAAGAAAAAGAAGATTGGCACGAAAAATAAAGAAAGAAAATAGAAAGAAAAAGAAAAAGGGAATTAGGGTTTTTAAGGTTCCAAGTTCATTTGCTAACGTTGAGCCCGAGACTTCGGCTAGGAAAGGAACAGACAAAGTTAACAAGGAGTAGCTCGATAATTCTGGTTTGTATTTCTATAATCCGAAAAGTAGTTATTAATTGTTAAATTTACATTAAATGCTTATGGTAAGCAATGAGGTAAGCACTTGACACTATGATATTGAATTGAATTGAATGTATGATTGTATGTGATTATTGATATTGAATTGATTTGAATTGATTTTATGAGAATATGTGAGTATTGGTTGAATTATAAAAGTAAATTGAAACCCTATAATTGTATCGGGCTGAGTCGGATATAGTTGGCATGCCATAGGATTGGAAGAGTTAAGGGATACTTCGACCTCGAGTCGATGAGACACTGGGTGTCAAATCATTTCTTCGGATAAATTCGATGAGGTACTAGGTACCAACTTACTTCGGCATGGTCGATGAGACACTAGGTGTCAAATTATTGCTTCGAATTATCCGATGAGGCACTGGGTGTCATACTGGTGTGTCTTGGTTGGATCCGTGTATCCGTCAAAGTCCGAGGCTTGTTAATAGGGGTAAATAAATGAATAGGCAATAAGTTTGATATTGGACGTGAATTTGAAATTGGATGTGGAATTGAATTGTACAAATGAAATGCATGAACCAATAGTTCATGAAAAGAGTATTGTTATTGCCAATTGATATATGAATCAAAGTGAGAAAAGCTAATTGAATTAGCTAATGATGAGAATTGAAGGTTAAATGTATAAAATGAATTATTGATTGGCTAATGTTTATATTTGGTTAAAAAGTGTATGTTTTATAATGTTATTTCCTTTGAAGTATTCGGATTATAGAAATAGCACTGAGTTTTATACTTAGCGTACGGTTTGTTTCCTTGCGTAAGTTAGGTTAAAATCGAATTGCCGAATCAGCATCCAAAACCGATCATGAACTCAAAGTGGTGAAGTATATTTCTTTTGTTAATGGCATGTACCTAGGTGGTCATATGTATGTCATTTTAATAAATGGTTGTAAGTGATGATATTAGTTGGTTATATGTATAAAATATGTGTTATGTTGAAGTTATAAATGACTAATTTTGTTAAAGTATGTGGGAAGTTAATATATGCAAATTTAGGTTGATATTGGGCTTTAAATTTAGTTTAGTTTGAATGAAGTTGAATGAATTGAATTGGATAGTATATGTATAATATCTATGTTGGTATATTGATTAAGTCAATAGATTGATTATTTTGTCATGTTTTAGATATATTTGTATTTGTATTGGATTGGTTGAATGATTGGTTTTTGAATTGTTTAGTGTTCAGGGTTGGTAAATTTGAAGTATAAGGCTCATTTTGAGTCCACACGGCCTGGCACACGAGTGTGTGACCAGACCGTGTGAGACACACTGCTTATACTTGGGTGTGTGGTTAGGCCGTGTGTCCCCTGCAAACTTTAATTTCACAAAACATAATGCTCAGATTTTGCCACATGGGCAGAGACACAGGCGTGTGTCTTAGCCGTATGAAGAACACGACCTAGAACACATGTATGTGCTTTGTTCGTGTGAAAACTGCACTTAATTTTCGAAAAATAAATTGACCACAAGGCCTAGCACACGGGCGTGTGGTTTGGCCGTGTCAGGTAAGTCAGAGAGCACATAAAGTAGGACACGGCCTGAAGCACGGGCATGTCTTAGGGTCACACGGGCGTGTCCCTAGACCACACTGGCGTGTCCCTAGACCACACTGGCGTGTGAGCCCTGTATTTGAGAAAAATTTCTTGAGCACTCGAATTGGTCCTGATTCACTTCTAACACGTATTTTCAGCTTCGAGGGTCCTTAAAAGGCACATTATGAAGGTTTTACAATATGTATGTTATTTATTTGTATAATGTTCGTAATATATCTGAAAGGTTCGATAATGCTCCGTAACCCTATTCCATAGCGATTTAGGGTTAGGGGGTGTTACAATTATGTTGTTATTATTGAGATATTATATAACTCTTATTGCATTGTTAATTTTGTTACTATTTTAGAGGCATTTGCTTGTTAAGTTGCACTTATCTTAGTGTTATTTAAGTACACATATTTTTTAAATTTATTTTTAATTTGTTGGGAAACATTTATTCCAATGTTTTGAGTATTTTTGATGTATTATAATTTTTTTAAAAAAATTATGTAAAAAATAAATAAAAATTTTAATATAGACGGGTCGGACCGAACCCAATCCAAATTTTAATATTTTTATCCAAACTAGACTTAAACAAAATTTTAGATCTATTTTTTAAATCGAATTTGAATCTAGCAAACAAATTTAAAATTTTGATTGAACCTGATTCGGACCATTGAAAACTCTAGTCCTCCTGCTGAGGATTATAGTTTTGGGTTCCAATTCTTCGCTGGATGGCTTCATCTCTATTGTTTTCAAATTAATTTGCCTTTTGCATAAAAAATGATAGTTTCTTATTAGAGGTATATGACTCGAAATATTTTATATTACACTATAGTTTGAATTAAATAATTAAAAATTACTTATCTTTATAATTTTATTATTTATATTAAAAAAATTAAATGATAAAGAAATTCAAAGATGAATTGAGAATGTTCAATCATATCAATTAAATTAAAGCAACAAGGGAACGCTATCCTAAGGAAAAAAAAAAGTTAAGTAGTTAATTGGTTTTGCAATGTTTTCAGAGTTGGATTAATAATGGAATCAGTTGGATGATTAATTTATCAATTTAATTAATTTAATTAAAATTTTAAAAACAATAAATTTAATTTTAATAATTTAATAAATTTATACCAATTTCCAATTCAAATCAACCGATCTAATCTATCTAATTCAAACGTAATAATAATTTTGTTTAGCTTTATGATCAGCACATACCATACAATGTTAGCTATATATCACGTTTAAATTTAAATTTAAATATATAAAGGCATTAATTTCGAAAATAAATTAAGCCTAATATTAAACTCTTTTATTAGGAGAAACATTCATCCTTTTGTTTTTTTTTTTTAAATTATTCTCGAATTGCAATTGAAATTCACTACCACTTTTATTCCCATGTAATTTAAAAAAAATGCTTAATATAAATATTAAAATAGAAGAAGATTATTTTTATGTTCTATTATTATAACCCTTAAATTTTTTATTATATTGATTTATAATACACTTATAACTTTAAAGTTTTCCTCAAATCTTATTTATTAATATATTTTGAATTTAATTTAATTTTAATTAAAAATTCTCTTAATTAATATCATTTAATTGTCTATATTATTGTTTAAGTGTGTGATAGAGTTGGTGTTACGAGTCAACTCAACATGAATTCGATTAATATTATATTATTATAATTTTTTATCTTTTTCTTATTTAAAAAAATTACAAAAATTGTGATTTAAACCCAATCCACCATTATCGATAGAATGTTTTCTTTACAACTTCAATCAAAATTTTATTTTAATATTTTTATACATTTCAATTTTATTAAACAAATTGTTTCATCCACGTTATTTATATATTTAATTTAGATTAGATTCTGAATTGGTGTCACCCTCAACTAGTTCCCAACTTGATTAAGGGAATTACGAAAATTCCCTTCTATATATAAATAAAGAAAATTATTTAATACATAGTCAGTGAAGGTTTTTAAACTCCACAAGCGGATTAAATGTTTGACAAGTATCTTATGAGGGTGTAGTAAAAAAAATTAAAAATAAATTACATAAATAAATGTGACACTTGTTATGTCCTCAATCTACTTGTGGAGTCTAAAAAACTTCACTAGCGGTCTATCAAATAATTACCCTATAAATAAATTATTTTATTGTGGGAGTACTTTTTAACTTTTTATATTTATAATAAAATTAATAAAAATCTAACAAAAATTTGCAAATGATAAGATTTGAATCAATGCCAACAATATCTATAAAATCTTTTCTTTATCACTTCAATCCAAATTTTATTTTAATTTTTTTATACATTTCAAAGTTATTACATGAATTATTTTTTCCAGGTTGTTTGAATATATTGACATGATGTAGTTAGGATCAAGGTTGCTCAAACATTGAAAACTCGATGTCTAATCAATCACCTAATCAATCAAGATGTTAGGATAGTCTGAGGGTTTTATTGGCTTATTTGACTTGAGTTTTTTCATGTGATGTAAATGGACTTCTAGTGATTTATGGATGAGATTTATTATACATCATAATCATGGTCAAATTCGAAATTAAAAAAAAAATATTGATTTAACTTTATGGATAAAGCTTGTGCTTATTCTTTGCACTTAACTTGGCACTAATTTTAAGGAGATTAATTATACTTTATCTTGATTAATTTATTGAATAAGAGTTTATCTTGGACTATGTTAATCGAATAGGCTGTCATATTAAGCCTATAAATAGGCAGCCAATACGCATGGAAGATGCATCAATCTCGGGAATGTTGTACTGATTTGCTAAAGGTATCTTTGCTAGTTTCTTTTATATTTTTACACTGAGTTATTAGGTATTATTTGTGAAAGATTGAACTTTTGTATGTGAGGTTTTTGGGTAAGTGGTTGTAATAAGTTAAGACTAACTATTGGGGTTGCAATTACTTCTTTGTGTAAGGGTAGATTAGATTTTATCCAATAGATGGTTGAATCAATTGTGGAATGAAACTATCCATTGAGCGAGGCTCAGAGAAATAGGATTATTTCTGAACCGCGTTAGCAAACGATTGTGTGCAAAATCTCTCTTTACTTTCTTTGTTTCCATTTTTGTTTCGTTGAATGTTCAATATCGTGATTGAAAACGTGTTTGGACAATCATGTTCAACTTATAGTAAACTGACGTGTTTTTCAAATATATTTACCTATTTAACTCTCATTTTACTCACAATTTAAACTATTTTAAAATTTCATATATAATATATATATATTTCATGTGGTGTTTTTATTATTAGTTTAAAATGTTACGTTTCATTATATATTGTAGGTAATTTTTAAACACAAATTTATATTCTAAATACATGATCCCACCAGTATGTGTTATATAGAATTTTTAGTATTTATATAAAACTTATTAAATTAATTTTTATATTAACATTTAAACGTGCATAGCACGTCACATTGAGGTTAGTATATATATGCGCATATATAAAATAATAAAAAAGGTGGAATTTATTAATGTTTTTGAAATTAATACTAAATAAATTATTCGAAATTCATAAAAATTAAAATAAAAAATATTAAAAATTATCTAATTCGATTTGATGGGTTAAACTAATTTTTTATTCAATTTAACTAATTTGCAAAGCAATCAATTTTTATTTAGTTATGAATTGATATAGTAATCTCTCGATCTACTCCGTCCGACCGAAGACGTAATATATGATATCTTCCAATTAGGACGGCAAGTTGCCTACTTTCAGGGTGATAGAAAACCGAACATTTCCAATTCCACGCTCTAAAAGCACAACTTCCATTCCATGTTGAAAGGATACATATTTAAAATACTATTTTTATATTAATATCTTTTATAAATTAAAATTTGATAAAATATTTTTAAATATTAAATAGTAATTAAGATTAACTTTATAAAATATTATTTAAGTAGATTAAATTACAAGTAAAGTAGCAAAAAAATTATGTTTTAAGCTTTCGATTAACATCAATAATATAAAATTAAATTAATTAATCAGTAATTAAATCGATTGACTCATCTATTCAACAATAATGTAATAAAAATAAAAAGATTAATAAAAATGTTAAAAAAAAATCATAAACGGATTAAACTCTAGTTTTTATGTCCGTTTCCAATTTTGTGCCGAATCATAACGATTTACTCTATATTCAAATTTGTATCAATGAATGGGACTGCTAAATCCTTGCAAATTGGAGGAACAATCTGACGATGGGCATGCAATTCTATAAAGATAAACTGTTGGCAAAACCAATTGTTGGATGAACCAAAATTAATGTTGACGGATTATTATTAAGTTGCGGTTCAGGAGTAGCAACCGATGGAGTCGCAAGAGGATTAAGCGGTGGTTGGATGTTTGGGTTCAAAATGTCAATAGGTATCACATTTATTTTCTACATTGAAGTCAAGGTTGTTCTTGAAGGCCTGAGATTAGCTTGAAATAAAGGATTTAGACAAGTTGAAATGAGGAGTGATAATGCTTTGCTTATTGAAATTTTTTAAAAGGGGCTTGCATCGGTTAACAATGTTATTGAAATTCAAATGATTAATGACTTGTGTATCAAAAATTGAAAAGTAAAATTCAGAAATATCCGAAAAATAAATAATAAATTAACTGATCGTCTAACCAAAATAATTAATAATGATATTTAACATTTTGTGATACTTGAAAAACTGCCACATGAAATTAAGAACTTATTAAAAAATGTTACTCAATCGAGTATTATTGTAAAATCAAATAATAATTAACATATTCTTTTTGTATCTAGGCTTTCTTTCTAAAAAAAAATGAATTGGGTTTGGCGCTAACATCACTAGTTGACATTAATCCCGGATTTCAGGCATTAGAGGCAAGCAGGAAGCAAGGAACCTTGGCTCCAATAAATATTAAATTTAGAATTTATCCATTTAAAATAAAATTAAAAGTAAATCACATTTTAATACTTAAAATTAAGATATTTTCAATGCGAAGCAAATTTTCAGTTCAAAGGATCAAATATATTTTCTTAAATTATATTTAAAATTGTAAAAAAAAATAAAAAGATATGTGATCATCGATTAATTTATTTTCTGTTCACATGCAGTGTAGTCAATAATAATAAATTTATACCGAAAAATGGAAAATATAAAGGTTCGGTGGATTCCAGTGTATGAGATGTCGGGCCCTACTTTTACCAGATGTACACGTGGATCATAAAGGAAATGCAAAGTGCCAACCATTGATGAGGTCATCAACAGACCACCGTTTCTTATATCTCGTGTCTCTTCCAGTTTGCGATAATTCTACCACTATATCATATCGTTCTCCTCCATTCCATTTAGAATAATTCTTTACTCAAATACATAACTCATCCATTTTTTCATTTGGTTTAAATAATTATTTACTTTTATATTAAAAATCTCTTATCCTTACATAATAATGACTTGTTGAAATAATTCTATTTTTGTTCACTTATATATAAGTGTGATAAAATTTAATATAATTAATGGATCTCGACATCCTTAAGTATTAAGTATTAAGTTCATTGAAAAGTATTTAAAATTTAAATAATAACAATTTAATTTAATTTTGAAACATCTGAAGATAATATTTAATTTTTTATTTGACATTTACGGGTGTTTAGTCGTGCACAATAATTTAATTTTCCGTACACACATACAAAAAAATCAAAATAAATTCCTTCTACATTAAAGCCTATATAGATAAATATCTCAAAATTATAATTTCCAAGCATATCGTAATGATTGTCCACTTATTGAGATTTGAATGAGGGCATATTGCAGAGAATTTAACAACATTAAACTATTTTTCTTGAGGCTCAACTTCATGGCAATATGAGTATAAACATGGTTGACAATAGAATTATTCCCCAATTAGCAAATGCTAATTTTAATCGTGCTAGCTAAATGGGGAAGTTGCATTCATTCTTTTAGCCCTATTCGTTCTGATTGAATGATGGAAACTTGAAACTCGTACGTATCATCTCTTAAATGATGAAACAATAATGATATTGGAATACTGACAGGACTTTTAGTAGATAGGTGTCATGTAACGGGAAGATCTAAACACAATCTAGGACAAGTCTTTATAAAGCGTTTAGTACAAGTATCGACATTTCTTCCGATTTAAAAAGCTTTACTTGATTTTAGAGTTATATATGAAGTGTTCAAGACATGTCTTTATTTCGAGGTTGGAACTCTTCTACGCTAAAAGGATTAGTAGAGGAAAGAGTAAACATATTCTAAAAGTTGGTTGTGGTCCATGGAAGGATTTTCTCAATGCTTTGTACAATTCAAAAAATATGTAAGCAACCACCAAGACACCCTTGACAATTGCCTAGGAGCAATATGATAAACTCGCAAAACCTTCACAATTAGACCTATTCATGGGCCGGGTCGAGTCTTAACAAAATTTTAGGCTCGTTTGATAGGCTTGGGCTTGGCCTAGTACGAAAAACGAGCCTAAATTTTTGTCCAAGCTTGACTCGGATTATAGATCCTAAATTCAGGCTCGACCAGTATTAAAAGTTTTTATTTTATTTTTTAAAATAAATATTACTAAAATAGGTGCAACTTAACAAGCAAATACCTCTAAAATGGTAGCAAAATTAACAATAAAACAAGAGTTATGTAATATTCAAATAATAATAGCAACATAATAATGACAATAAACAATGAGAAGACAACCGCAAAATAATAATTTTTTTTTTTACAAATTCAGGCCAGGCTCTGGTTAATAAATCTTACCCAAGGATTGACCTATTTTCTAAACATTTTTTTTTTTTTGCAAAACTCATTTTTTTTTCATATATTTTTATCCAAACTTATACTTTCTTGACCAATTTTTTTTTTTAACTCAAATAACTAACCTAGAATCCAAAAATTCTGAATATTATATATATGACTAGTTTTTTTACCTTCACGATGCACGGGCGGATTGAGTGGATTAATTAAAATATATAAAAATATTTTTAAAATTGGAGCGTTTTGCTTAAAATTTGATTGTTTTAATTAAGGTAAATGTAAACAAATTAAAATGATATTAAATATATATTAATTAAACTTTTTCGTCTTCGACCTGGCTCAATTTAAATTTCAATTAAATAATTTTAAAAATATTTTTATTTAAATTTAATTATGGAAATAAATAGATAATAATATAAAATTATATATTTTAGTATTATAAATTATTAAAAATGAAATAAAAATGCAACAAATTATATTTTTCCAAAGATTACACCATTATCTTATTCTTAGTTAAAATGAGGTAAAATAATATATATATTTTAAAAAAAGTCAACAGCAAGGCACATTACGGAGACACATGTTTAAACATTGAGGACGACAGCATTAAGAGGACAACTACAAACATCGAATATGAAATTATGAATGATAAAACGGGTAAGAATAAAAAAAAAGTAATATATATTATTGTATTTATTAAGTAGTATAATTTATTATTAAAAATCAATTCTAAAAATAGGATTCACTTTAAATATAACCTAAATAAAGATGTATTTTGTAATTAAAAGAACTAAGCTTAAAACTTAACGTTTCCTTTCGGTTCTTTTTTTATGTGGTGTATATTACAAATAAAACCACTTAATTGTATTTACAACTTAATTTAAAAATAAAACATACTTTATAATATAATTAAAAAATATATATATTCCCAACAATATCGCTTAATAATATTTAACGTAATTTAAAATCCGATGCATTCAACCCCACCATAATAATCTAGTCTAATTAAATTCACAGAAGTTTAGGAACGGATAAAAACCCAAGAACCCCAGAAGTCAAACTTCTCGTATGTAGTAATTATCTCGAGAAAACAAATTTCCGAGAATTTTCAGATAAATCTCCCACCAAAACCGAAGTTGCTGCCGTGTTGAAGGGGGGCTTGATGTCGATTATTGACTTGGAGAGACTCCCTCCATTTTCTTTACATTTCTCCCATCTTTCTATGCCCTGTTTGCCACCATTTTTCCCAAAGAGAGAAAGATCCCTAACACTCCACCGATCTCTCCATCTCTCCTAAATCTGATGCACCCACCATTTCCAGTAAGGTGGAGAGAGAGAGATATAAGTGAAGTCTTTTAAAAGATATCATTTTCTTTTTGATACTTTACTTCTTCTAGTAACAATAAAAATTCTAGCTTTTTTAGCTTTCAGGGTGATAAAAATAAACAATGGAACCGTTTTTTAAACACCCTTTTTTCATCTGTTTTATGGGCTTTATTCAGATTTTTCATTGAAGGGGGGGGGGGTTGAGGTTTGGTAAATTAAACTCGTTCAGACTTCGTTGAAAGGAAGATGAAAGGCGAGGATCAAGCAAGGTCTTTGTTTGGAATTCCCCTTACAGATAGGCCAAAATGGCAACAGTTTCTTATTTGTTCGTCTGGGTTCTTCTTTGGTTACCTTGTTAATGGCATTTGTGAGGTTTGTTCTTCCTAACTTCTACCTGTTATTTGATCACTGTTTTAGGGGAGTGTTGATCAGCTAGAAACTTTTCATTTTATTGTTGTTTTGATCCGGTCACTTCATTTGAAATAGTTTTTTGGCTCTGCATGTGACCAATTCCCAGCCATGCATGTCTGGTTTTTCCCTTTCTGGGTTTCTGTTTGGTTGCTGAGAAAATTATGGAAAAGGAAGAGAGATAGGAAATTCTAATAGTTTTGCTTTTTTTGCATGTTCAATTGCTTGGTTGTACCAAAAAAAAAGTTGGCAGTAGATTAGTTGAAGGATTTATATGGTCAAAAATAATTCAATGAATGCATGCAACTGTTTCATTGGATTCATATTCCCATTTCAATCTCCAAAAGAAAAAAAAAATCCCATTTCAGTGTGATAATTGATGAGTTCATTTGCTTGCTTGTAGGAATATGTATATAATAGGCTTCAATTCAGGTACATTCATCATCCTTCCCATTATTAGATAATATATATTTCTTGAAATTATGTATATACTTGGGATTTTTCTCGACTTAAAAATCATGCAAATGTTTCAGCTATGGATGGTATTTCACTTTTGTACAAGGATTTGTTTACCTGATATTGATAAGGCTTCAAGGCTTTACCACGAAGCAAATGGTGAATCCATGGAAAACATATGTGAAACTCTCAGCTGTTCTCATGGGTTCTCATGGATTAACCAAAGGTTCTTTGGCTTACCTCAACTACCCAGCACAAATTATGTTTAAATCTACAAAGGTAACTAACTATTTCAAGAAATTTGTATACAAATTGCTTGTTACTACCCTTTCTTTAGCTGAATAAACTTAAGTTTTCTTTAAAAAGTTTATCAGAATTAAAATAAGTATACAATATCTAGTGTTTTGAAGTATCCGTATCCGATGCATAACAGGACACATGAGTATACATAAAACTTTTGAAACATTGAACATTTTTGTATTGGACAAATACTCGTATTTGTCACTCACACCTGAGTCCGAGTACCATAGATCAAAGCATTCTGCAAATTTAAGATGCTCGCTTTTCTTTTTCTTCTTTTAACTCTTACTTTTTATGGAATTTTAGGTGCTGCCTGTTATGATTATGGGTGCCTTCATCCCTGGGCTGAGAAGGAAATATCCATTTCATGAATACATCTCTGCTCTGCTTCTTGTTATTGGTCTCATCCTTTTCACCTTGGCCGATGCCCAAACATCTCCTAATTTTAGCATCATTGGTATTATAATGATTTTGGGTGCTTTGGTTATGGATGCCTTTCTGGGAAATTTCCAGGAAGCAATATTCACCATGAATCCTGAGACAACTCAGGTAGCTAGCTATAAAATTTTTTCATTTCTGTTTGTAAGAACTATCACTTTATCGATAGTTTTATGTTGTATTGTGTATTTATTCATTTTCTTTTACAGATGGAGATGTTGTTTTGCTCAACAGTAGTTGGGATTCCTTTCTTAGTTGTGCCAATGATTCTAACAGGAGAGCTTGTTAGGGCATGGAATTCTTGTTCTCAGGTAAATAGCATCCCTCAAGTGCATACAATAACATTGTATTATGCGACTTAAAAAAGTACCCATTTCCAATGTATATTTGGACTTGACTCCAAGATCTAACAAATACGGGAAAACTCGGACTTCGGTGTAAGTACTGAATACATGTATGAGTTTGGACAAGTATGGTCTCATTTTTTAAAGCTTTTTTAATGTATTTGGAGGATCTTTGGAAGTTATATCCTAATACCATATGTCAGACACAGTGTTTTAAGATGGGAGAAACTTAGGCACATGTGCAAATGCATGTAAAGGCTACCAAAATTATTCTACTTGCATGCTCTTTGGCTTGGTTTTAAGCAAAATTTACCATGATCTCTTGTTTCTATGTGTTTGACTTATGCCAATAATTTGCAGCATCCTTATGTGTATGGGGTGTTGGTGTTCGAAGCTATGGCCACATTCATCGGTCAAGTGTCAGTTTTATCTCTCATTGCTATCTTTGGTGCTGCAGCAACGGCCATGGTATAAGAAACATACTTGTATTTTCTTTTAGACATAATGATTTTCTAAAAATTTCATTCTCAAAACCATTCATGATCCCATTTAACTACTAGTGTTCTTGTTGCATCTGCTTGTAGATAACAACTGCTAGAAAAGCTGTCACTTTGTTGCTGTCATACATGATATTTACAAAACCTTTAACCGAACAGCATGGATCCGGGCTGTTGCTCATAGCCATGGGAATCATATTAAAGATGTTGCCGGATAGTAAACCAGCACCCTGGATTCCAACATCAAATGTAAATGCGAGGCATCATCGGGAAACCTCTTCTGAAGAAGTGGAAAGTGTAGAACTTGAAGATGAAGAGAAAAAACCCTTAGTCTGAAAGCTTTAAAAAAGGTGCAATTATTCTGCAATTTTCTTTATGATTTCCTTACTGAAACCTCACTGCATTATAGACCTACTACTTCTGTAGGGTGCAGGATATCCGTAAACAGATGGTAAATTACCTGGTTTTGTGTTGAATAAAGTTATCCATTACCGTAAAACTAACCTTGCAAAGTGCTGTAAGGGCAGACGTTAATTATACAAGTATTTTCGTTGGAAATTTACAATTTTACAAACAATCAAGGGATCAAAATTGTCTCTCTCAATGTTACAGTGCACCTTGTTAGAGACGATTAAGTAGGATAATATTACAATTTGTGACTGTACATATGAAAATCACTTACAAATTCAAAAAGAATCATCACTCAACACAACAGGCTTAAGCAAACAAAATTCTTCTAAACTCGGATTTCTCTTGTACCTATCTCAGAGAATTCGAATGTCAGTATCTGCAATTCTTTTTCTCTATTTTCTCGTTCTATTTACTTCATTAGGCCAAGCAATATGGTCAATCTTGGTATGAACACTTTCTAGCAGACTAGTGATAATCTAAGTGATGGGGCTCTAGGAATATGGGTACAGGATGCCCAACGGATTACCGACTCGTTTACCACGAGATCGAAGTGATTGATCTCACCGAGACTGATTGTGTGGTTCCGTTTACTATGAATGCCTGCAAGCCGGGATCCGTTAGGTCCTCCCCTAACAGATACTGGAACCAAAGAATCCGGCAACATAGACAGCTTTACTAAGTTTGATTCTGTGGAATGAAAGAACAGATCAGCATAATTGTACGTTAGACACTCAATAATTTCCATGCCAAGAACAAAACGGAAACAAATACCTCTGTATTCGGCACTCATCTCCGATGTCTCGGCTTTATTTGCCACCAAAACATTTAGTGGTTCAACAGCAGATATTGGACTGAAGAAAGTAAAACTTGGCATTGACGGAATTGGAGATGAGAACTCTGCTGCAGTTGATTCACAACAGCTTGTAAATGAAAATCCTTCAGATTCGGAACAAGGACTGCCATTTTCAACTAAGAAAGAAGAAAACGATGATTTGCAGGTGAATGCAGGGGTTCCCGGTTGGCCATTAAAAGATACTAGTGATCCATCGCTAAAGCTATAATCTTGATTTCTTTTGATGAACAGTGTAGAGAAAGAACTTCCTCCCACTTCAAGCTCTCTGCAAGCAGGGTTGTTTAGCTGGTCTGCTTCTTTACCCACTTGTCTGCAATCCTCAACCCATGGATGCTCTGCTAACAGTGACTTTCATATTAGCATCCATGCCTGATCCCCATTATCAGATATCTTTCAAGAATCCTAAAAGGAATGGATATCAACTTACCTAGAACCTGTGCAGAAGTGAGCCTCTTAGAAGGATCAACACAAAGCATACCAGTGACCAAATCCCTGGCAGATAAAGAGATGTGATCCCAGGGATCAATGGGGAACCTTAGCGCAGCCGCCCTAACAGCATCAAATATCTTTGATTTAGTCTTTCCCCCAAAAGGAGGCATTCCACTTAAAAGAATATACAATATAACCCCAGCACTCCACACATCAGCTGCTTCATCATATCCCCCTGTTAAAACCTCTGGTGCTATATAAAATGGGCTCCCTACAGTTCCATGCAAATTCTCCCCTGTTTGCAAAACATCACAAATTTTAGTGATCAAAATGTTGTCTTCTAAAGGAAATAAACAAAGCACACAATGGAGACCTCACCCTGTTTTATATAAGTTGCAAGGCCGAAATCTGCAAGTTTAATCGGAGAGGACGAGGATTTAGTCGCTAAGAGAATGTTTTCCGGTTTCAGATCCCTATGAACGATGCCATTGTCATGACAGTACTTGACTACTTGCATCAATTGCTTGAAAAGAACACGAGCCTCGGACTCTGAAAACCTTCCGTATTTCTCGAGCCGATGGAAAAGTTCCCCTCCTGCACATAACTCCATGACCAAGTGCACGAAGTCCTCATCTTCATAAACTGCTTTCAAGTCCACAACATTTGGGTGCCCTGATAACTTAGTCATTATTTCAATCTCAAGCTTGATGCTGCAGAAATTGTCTAGTGTGACCAACCTATCTTTAGCAATGGATTTACAAGCCAAAACCACGCCGGTTAATTTATCGGAGCAGACTCTAATCACGCCAAATTGTCCCCATCCTAATTGTCCCCCGAGGACATACCGGTCTCTTAGGTTCGATATTTGTATCGTGTCTAAAATTGTCTTCGTAAGGCTTGCAACCTTGTAACAGTTGCGGAATCCGACTGCAGGGAGGTGGATGTTCTCAACAGTGGCGATTTCCATGCCAATTAGGGGCAAGGAAAACGATAATTATACCAAACTAGTACTGAATTACCAGATTTTCTTCTCAGTTTTGTAATCTAATCTATTAATTTGCAGAAAGTACTTAGACCAGACATGAGATCAGTTGTCGAAATGGCAAGCAAGTTCTAACATCAGCTTCTCAAGAAATGACAAACTTGTTGAATTTTGACCCTCTCCTTAAACTGAAAATTTCCAGCAACTATGAATTTCAGACAACTGATTAAATCCCAATAATCTTTTCAAATTCTGTTTGCAGATCCATGACCAAAATTTAGACATAGCATAAAAAATCTAAACCTAACAAGGCAAAAACTCAAACCAAAGCTCTAAAACCCATAACCTTAACCACACCAAGGAACCCATAAATAATCATAGCATAAAAAGAAGACAAGAAAACAAAATAGTCTAGAAAGAAAAAAACTATACGAATTAACATAAAAAAGGAAAGCCCAGCAAAATTTACATGAGAAAAAGACATAAAGTTAAAAGCTTTTTTTGAATATAAACAAAACCGAAAACATTGCATCAAAAGCACACATTTCTCAATCAACAGTAGAGAGAAAAGACTGACCGGTTTAGCAAATGCGTTGAACAAAGTACATAATATGTTCAAATACCGGTCTTTGGTGGAGTCCATGGCTTCTTTCTGGTTCAAACAATCACTATAACCGGCAACCTAAGAGAACTTGATTCCATGTTCGTGGTACTATTATTTTAACATTACTAGTGAGCATTACCCAACAATGTGCAAGATAGAAAGGTACACACTCACCACATGAGTTCGCCACGTGTCCCAGCACATCCTATTGGTGATCCGGGTCCCATAAATTTCGTGATTTCTTTTACCAAATTGCCCTCCACATTTGACATGTGCAATGATGATTAGCTCCCACACAACTAGCATGTGGAGACAGCATTAAAACTGTATTTTTTTAATCCAAGGAAACTTCTCTTTATTATTTTATATCAATTTACGTTTTTTTTTTTTTTTTTTTGAGTAGAATGGAAGAAAAAAGATAGTAAAAGGAGGTTAGAATTTTGAAAACCCAACATATTCTAAAATATGCTTTTAATTTCATTTTCAAGCATGGGAATTAGAATATCAGCTTAGTGGTGTAGGAGGTACAAGAGTATATAACAGTCCCCATCAGATGAAAATTGGGTCCCAAATGACCGGTGGATTGATATCACTGGTCCCTGAGGGGTACAGAGTAGAGGTTGGGACCTCCAATTATTCATGTTTTTCTATTATTAGATTGCCATGGAAGGAAAGTGTTGGTAAGCAAAAATGGAGGCAAAGTGTTGCTGTTGAATTCATATGTATTTCCGGAAGCATTACTGTTGTGAGCAGAGTCTATACACAGATGATACAAATATATCACATGTCATAATTGTAGTTAAGTGCTCAAAAACCCTAAATCTTTATCTTAATCATCAATATCAAATTTTCATTAGCTAATGATTGGAAGGTAAGCTATGTTCAAAATGCCGATAAGCCACGTTTAAAATTCTCACATTAGATGGTCGATAACACTTCTTTTCAGGTCAAAAGGATCTATAATGCCATATTGATTGTTACAAGCTTATGTTACAACCTTTAGTTGAACAGTCGATATTCCAACAAATACAATAAAAAAAATTATTTTTAAGTTAATTTTTGAGTTGAATTAATATTAGTTGACTTAGTAAAACTAAACTTGGGTTTTATATAAAGATAATTGTTAAATTTTGTATAAATGTATAAAGGTTATCCTGTCCACTTTTAGTTGAATTTTTAACTTTACAAATAAATTTTAGTGCCTTTAATTTATTTTTAATATTTCCTTAGAGCACATAATTTTTAAAGAAAATGATGAAAGAATATAAATACAATATAAATATATGAATTTCTTAAATAAAATAAGTATTATAGCAATTTTTAAAGGGAAACAAGATACATCAATGAATTATTATTCTATCCACTGTCCGTGCAAATTTTTAACTCCACATATAGATTTAGTTGACTAATACGTGTCTGTTTTGATAAACTTTTATTTTTTTAATATTACCTAAGGACACGTGGCAATATTTTACTTGTAGAATTTTTGAAACTCTATTTGGAGGGCAATTTACCTAAATATACCGATTTTAAAAAAATTTATGGAAAAAGGCCGAAAAATAATTATTTACCGGAAAGGGTCATTTTTCCCCAAAACGCTTCCACGTCAGCGCGTTTTGAGGAGATGCAGCAGGAAAGCGCGTCCACGAGGGCGCGCTTTGTGCCACATCAGCCAAAAACGCATCCTTGAGGGCGCGCTTTGCTGATGTGGCAAAATCGCTCCCTTGTGGAAGCGCTTTTGCCCCTGCAACGGTCAAATTTTTTTGACCATTGGGCCTCCAACGGTAAAAAAAAAAAACCTATAAAACCCCAACCCTTTTATTTTTTTTCACGCATTAGTCCTAACTCATTTTTCTCTCAACTTTCTCTCAAATTCTTCTCAAATTTCTTTCAAATTCCTTTAAACTTTCTATCAAATTTCACAATAGTCCTTTAATATTTATGAAAAAACCCTTTTTTAAATTTTTTGAAATATATTTTTTTGATAAATTTAAGAATATTCTATCGTATTAGCAATGGCCGGAAAATTAAATCGTCTCGACGATAAACACATCTCCGTCGATCAAATGCAAATGGTAAGTTTTAATTTTAATTTTTCAATACTATTTAAAATTTTTGAGGTTTATGCAATTTTAATTAAATTTTATTTTATAGTTTTTTAAACAGTTTGTAGATCGGGTGTTGTAATGCTATATTCGCAATATGTCTGGTCCGCCATGGCCGTTTATCGAGAATTACCTGCGGGAAGCTGGTTTTTGGCATGTGGCAACGATAGGCCGGGGGTGCAAGTTGGACCCGAAGTTAATCAGTGCGTTGATAGAGAGGTGGAGACCCGAGACGCACACGTTCCATCTTCCATACGGAAAGTGTACTATCACTCTGGAGGACGTGCATCTCCAATTAGGATTGCCGGTGGATTGGTCCGTAGTCACCGAGTCCGCAACTTCTGGCGATTGGGCCGCCGTATGCTACGAACTTTTGGGTGCTATTCCGGATAACATTTACGGTGGTCGGATCGAGATGGGCTGGTTACGAGACACATTCCCGGAGCCGAATAATGGTTCGACCAAAATAGAAAGAATACGGTATGCTCGGGCATACATTCTTGAGATGATTGGGGGCTATCTAATGCCGGACTTGTCACGAAACCTCGTACACCTGAGATGGCTGCTGAAACTCGTTGATTTTAGAGCAGCCGGTGAATTGAGTTGGGGGTTTGTCGTGCTAGCAAAATTGTATCGGGAGATGTGCGGGGCAACGCGGCTGAATAATACGAAAATCGAAAGTTGCCTATCACTACTGCAATCATGGGCACAGTTTCGATTTTCATTTTTACGTCCTCGAGTCAACCACCCATATACATTCCCACTCATAACAAGGTAAATTTAATATTAGATTTTACAATTATTACGTAGATTTAAAATATAATTGTATGCTAAAAGAAGGAGGAATCAGTAGCAGAATCAGTCGACCACCCCATGTGGCATCGATTCACATGGCACCAACATTGATTCCGACCGCCATTTTTTATTTTTTTATTGTAATTTAATTTTTATATATTTAATAAAATAAAAGTTGTTTTTTATTTATTTTTATAATTTAATTTTTATATCTTTAATAAAATAAAATTTGTTTTTATTTTTTTCTTGTAATTTAATTTTTATATCTTTAATAAAATAAAAGTTATTTTTATTTTTTATTTTTGTAATTTAATTTTTATATATTTAATTAAATAAAAGTTGTTTTTATTTTTTTATTGTAATTTAATTTTTATATCTTTAATCAAAAATAAGTTGTCTTTATTTTTTATTTTTGTAATTTAATTTTTATATCTTTAATAAAATAAAAGTTGTTTTTATTTTTTATTTTTGTAATTTAATTTTTATATATTTAATTAAATAAAAGTTGTTTTTTATTTTTTATTGTAATTTAATTTTTATATCTTTAATAAAATAAATTTTTTTTTTATTTTTTATTTTTGTAATTTAATTTTTATATATTTAATTAAATAAAAAACACATGCTTGTACTTCTATCATGTCTTTAAATACATCTAAACAAAGACAGAAATGAGACATAACTTTTCATTATTCCAAGAGACAAAAATGATAATGAGACTATCAACTATTCCGATTTGGACAGGAGCGAGATGTATAACCTGGTTCTTACACCATCCGCATAACTTCCGTTGGTTGGTCGTTTCTCAGATATTCATATTGTTGCGTATTATAGTCGAGCAAGGTCGACCTTTTGGTTTGCGACGCAGTTCTCTATCTGATAACAGCTTATACGGAGTAAGCGATACAGACGGCCACTTACGTTCATCTGGGACTGGTGGGAATACGTGTCTCCACACGTTGTACATGTTTTCTATTTTATACACTTCGTCCATATAGCTCATGGGATCCAGACGGAGATTCTGACAAGCCGCAAGTACATGAGCGCATGGATAACGAAGTGCATCAAATATCCCACAGTCGCAGGTCTTATTTTTCAAGTGTACACGATATTGCCAGCCAACAATACCTTGGTTCGGTCTGTCAAACTCCGTCACACGAAACCATAGGTTGTCGCGATCGTGACACACTGTGTGCATGGTGTTGGCCCATGCCTTCCCCTTGTCAATTTCTCGCAATACCTTCGCACACCATACATGGCCCCCTTGCATTTGGCTTTTATAACTCGCTGCTCGCTTCGAAAATAGTGTCGCTAAATGAAAATATGTCTCTCGCACAACCGATGTTATCAGCAAATGACGCGTTCCTTTTAGAACAGAATTTATGCATTCGGCCAGGTTTGAGGTCATATGGCCATATCGTAGGCTGCCGTCGTAGGTAGTTTGCGCCTTTTTCGTTAACTGAGCGCAAACTCGCCAACATCTCGTGAAAACGGTCATTATTGATCTCGTACCCTCCTAATATAAGTTGATAGCTAATATTACATACCACTATTCAATTAAGAATAAATTGAATATTACAAACGAAATTATATTAATAGATATTACATACCCATGTTGGTCACTTGCTGTTGTTGACTTGTAGATCGATGTTGCCCGTGGTAGTTGGACGCAACATGCCTTAGGCAATTTTGATGGTATGTACGATGCCACATGCTTCCCTGTTGCTCTATTGCGGCTAGTATTCCAGGGCCCCGATCCGATATAACGCATATATCAGGTTGAGGGCAGACATGCCTCCTTAACTTAGATAGAAAGAAATCTCATTCATCAACTGTCTCCCTCGGTGTTGTTGTAGACGCAATTGGAAGGATTCTCCCACTGCCATCCTATGCCACAGCTAGTAATAACCGATGCGTATATCTACCATACATAAAGGTACCGTCAATTTGTACCAATGGCTTGCAGTATATAAATGCGTCTCGGCATTGCTTAAATGTCCAGAACAGACACTTGAACATCTAACATCCACGGAGCAATCGGTCATTATAATACGTCGATTTCGTTTCAAGGTTTGTTATGCTGCCTAGGACATATCTCTCCAGCACCTGACACTACTGCCACACTTCATTGTACGAAGCGTCCCACCGACCATGCAACTTTTCCAACGCCTTCTGCTTGGCTATCCAAATCTTCCGGTAAGAGGACGTGTACCCCAATTGGCTACGGATATTGCCAATTAAGTCCGGCACTGTAGTCTTTGGATCCGCCTTCATTGTCGGCATTATTAAGTCAGCCAACATCTCTGAATCCATCTTCGGATGATCTTGTGAAACACCTGTCAATGAAGTACGTTAAATAATGCAACATTACGTAATATTAGTATTATTCAAAAACCTTGAACACCTATTGATACTGTACCGGAAAGACATGTATATGGACCTTTGTACTTTTTGATTTCCCACAAGCCTGTCATTTTTCTCGACGAGGCCATGATTTTCCATGAACATGTACCGTCTTGCACTGCACACTTGGCCTCGTACTTATCGAGTTTGGATTTAACCACGTTGTAGTTAACCCCGTTCTTGATGCTATATTGTTTCAATGCACCTAGAAAAGTATCATTGTTGGAAAACTTTTTACGAACTTCTAATTCGCTCGAATCTAACGACGAACTTGTACGGTCACGCCTTCTATGTGGTAGTTCAGGAAACTCCAATGCATCGTCTTGAAATAAATCGACATTATGCATGTGGGCTGGAGGCGACTACGCCCTGAATCACAAATCTTCTTCTTCTTCATCTGAACCGCCTTTAACACCGGTTGGAACAGGCTCCGGTTCAGAAAATAATGCAACTTCTGCACCATTGGGGTCAGGCTCTCGAGGTGGATCCGCATCGGATTCATCATTTGACCCACCATCATTTGCAACGAACGAGGGCCCCTCGCCGGTGGATGTCGTTGGGAGTACATTATCCCTTATTAAACAACATTCGTAATGTTGCCAATCATATGTGGATTGCCAACCACTAGAAGTTGATGACGTTCCCCAATACGTATTACTAGCATCGAACGTCGAAGGAAGGATATGCATGTCCCATCCACCAACCGAGTGTCGTGTAGGGGTTGTGTTTTCTATATTATCACCAAACACGGGCGTTTCCGTATTCTGCCTCCCATTAACAGAGTGTCGGCTTGGGGTCGTGTACTCCTCTCGAACAGTAGTAGATGTTGAAGTCGAAGGAAGATCACTTGGTGATGAAAAATGTACGTATACCTCAAGATAGGGTGATCTACTGGCAAGATGAGTCTCCACCATTGCCTCCAAGCTCCGAGGACCTTTGATGTCGAATGAGTCATATCTCATTGGATCAACTGAAGCGCAAAATCTATATTTAATAGATTGAACTTTCATTGGCATTGTTTCGAAGATTTTACGCCTAATTCTTTTGTGAAGTTCTGTCAAATCTATGTTCCGATTAAAACCCAATCGCGCTGTATTCTCCGATAAAAAAATAACACCATTTTCGGTGTCACAAACCTCACCATTGTAGTAAATAACAATATTAATACGTTCACTCATCTTCTGTTTCTATTTTACTTTTGCCTCAATTTCTGTTATGCAGCCTAAGAATGAAATTTGGCTAATTTATAGTCTAAGGATTGCCGGATCATCAGTAAAAAGAGCATCTACACGTGGGAGCTTTTTTCAAGACTTTCTTGTCGATAAAGGTGCATCCCTGCTTGAAGCGTTTTGGCCACTATTTGTTCAGAAACGTCTTCTCAAAATTATTTTGCCAGAGACTACTGTAGCAAAAGAGCGTCCACGTGGGAGCTTTTTTGAGTACTATTGCTGACAATGCATCTTGCTTGAAGCATTTTTGCCACTATTTGTTCAGAAACATTTTCTCAAAATTTTTTTGCCAGATACTATTATAGCAAAAATTCAAATATTTTTTATTTTGCTGATATATTTTTCCCGAAACCCTAAACTTAAAATTATTCTAATTGATTAACCATAAAATATAGTCCATTAATTTTCCCTAGAAGCCCAGAACCCTGACCCTAAAAATCCATAAACCGTAGCATTAAAACCCTAAAAAATATGTCCTAACACTAAAAATAGTAAAAATCCCACTAGGGGGAAGGGGCAAAAGCGTGTCCACGAGGGAGCGCTTTTGCCACATCAGCAAAGTGCGCCTTCAAGGACGCGTTTTTGGCTGATGTGGCACAAAGCGCGCCTCGTGGGACGCGCTTCGTTGCCAGATCCCCCAAAACGCGCAGCGACGGTGGACGTTTTGGGGAAATGGCCCTTTTCGGTAAATAATTAGTTTTTCGATCCTTTTCCGTAATTTTTTTTAAAATCGGTATATTTAGGTAAATTGCCCCTATTTGCAAAGAACCAAACAATTTTCCTTTATTTAAATTATAAATATTTGACTTAGGTTTTTTTAAGGTTGGGAATTAAGTTGTATATTTTTACGATAGTAAAAATGCAATCATTTTAATAGCTTATATTTTTCTAATTTTAAAGAATTAAATCAAAATTTTATAATTTTAGAAGGTCAAAGTACAATTTACTCATATGCTAATTTAAAAATTTATAAATATAAATGGACTAAAAGTCAAAATTTTCATTTCAAGGGGTCGAGGCAAAGGGGAAGCTAGGGGGAGCCCTTGGCCCTCTTAAAAATGAAAATTTTTAGTTTAGTCCCTCTAGAAATAATAAAATTAAAAAATAATTTATGATAAAATTGCACTTTACCACTTAAATATGAAAAAAAAACATATATTTAATCTCTTAAAAATAATGAAATTATAAATTAATATATAGTAAAATTACATTTGCATCTCTTAAAAATTTTAGAATTCAATTCCACTTCCTAAAAAAATTTCTAACTTCGCCCATGATTCCATCCTTAATATTACATACCCTAATCCAGCCGAATATGAAGGAAAAACCGTGGGATTTAATTAATATTCCAATCCAACCTAAAATGAGAGAAAATAGTTGGATTTAATTAATATACTAAAGTAGTTTTATTATTAAACTAGTGACTAGTGTTACGAGATTAGAATTTTCATTTGGTAAATCGCACCGTCTTAGGTGATAGGTTTTATAATTCATGACCAATGACACTAAATTGAAGATATGTGTATACTTATATTATGGGGGAAATAAAACATATTATCTTTCAACTTAACAAAAGACCCCAAACAACAACGTATTTATCTAACTTACAAAAAAATCGAGATTTTTTTAAATTAACGATTATCTCGTACATCAAATTAGTATCACACGTCATACATTTAAATATAATAAAGAAAAAAACAATACATAAAATTTAAATTAAAGGTTAAGAAGTAACCTATGAAAGATTAAAGGCTTCCATTCTATTAACAATGGACAATTAAAACCCTAATCTCATATTATTAGTAAAAAAGAAATTTATTAATAATTGAGTAATTATAATCTTTCATAATTGGATGATCAAAATGAAATTTATTACTAATTCGATGACTATTAGTGGAATTTACCCAAAAAAACTTTTAGGGGGGAGAAATAGAAGAATCTCATTTTTAGTGTTGATAAAAAAGGCATCTCTTTTCCGGTCCTAAATCTCATCTTAAAACCCTAATCTTCAAACACAAAATCCCCAAAAACCAAAGATCTCAAAGCCAAATACTTCCACAACTTGAGCTAAGATGCCGAACCTCGAATGTCGTATGTACGAAGCCAAGTATCCGGAGGTGGATATGGCGGTGATGATACAAGTAAAGAACATAGCCGACATGGGTGCGTACGTTTCGCTCCTTGAATACAACAACATCGAAGGCATGATCTTGTTCTCGGAGCTCTCCCGCCGTCGGATTCGTAGCGTCAGCAGTCTAATTAAGGTTGGACGAACCGAGCCCGTCATGGTCCTACGTGTCGACAAGGAAAAGGGTTACATCGATTTGAGCAAGAGGAGAGTTAGCGAGGAAGATATTCAAGCTTGTGAAGAAAGGTATAATAAGAGTAAACTTGTTCACTCTATCATGCGACATGTTGCCGAGACTTTGGATATCGATTTGGAGGTAATTTTGTCTGTCTTTTTTGTTTCAGTCATTGAAACTGAGGGAATAATTTGTTTGCTATGTTTGGTTTATGGGACTTAATAGTTTTTTTCATTTGGATATGAAGAATTTTTTAGAGATTAGAAATGGTTTACGGGTAATGAATTGGAAGTAAATTTGGGTTTTTTGGTTGATTGAAGTGATTTGGTAACTATTTTACTGGCTTTTGTTTTAAGTTTTGGTTCTGGGTTTACTTTTGCTGAGTGATAATACGGGATACTTGTTAATTGTCTACGTATTAGTGTTCACGAACGGAATTATGTGTTTTTATACAAGAAACAGAATGACTAAAATGATTTGATGATTTCCTTGGTGTAGTTTTAGTTTAAAATGTGGTAATTTGGTTATTTTCAGATTCGTTTTTACCTAAGTTTAATATGAAACCAGTTACTTCATTAAAAAATAGTGAGAATTCAATGATTAAGGTGAAGATTTTGATTCATGTGAGGCGAGTGCAATGAGGAGAAGTGAGCATCTTTATGTTAGCCAATGATAGAAGGCATTTCTATCATCAACTTGCAACTCGCTAACACTTATCATGTGCGACAGGAATTGTACGTTAAAATCGGTTGGCCTCTATACCGGAAATATGGTCATGCTTTTGAGGTATGAAGCTACGCCTTCTTTTGAAGTGTCATTTTCTCTCTTATCGTGGTCTTAATTTTTATGTTTTCAGGCTTTCAAAATCATTGTGAACGATCCTGATTCTGTCTTGAACACCCTCACCTGTGAAGTAAAAAAACCCGGCCCTGATGGGCAAGAGGTAAATTTTCAATTTGTGAGACGCATGGAACATTGTTTTTTCCAGCCGATTTATGTCTCTAATGATTTCTCTCTTTAGGTGACTGAAGTGGTTCCTGCTGTGACGGATGAAGTCAAAGATGCTTTGGTGAAAAACATTAGGAGAAGAATGACCCCACAACCTTTGAAGATTCGGGCTGATATTGAAATGAAATGTTTCCAGTTTGATGGCGTTCTTCACATCAAGGTCTTATTTGCAGAAACACTCTGCCTCTCTCCATACGTGCTTTGTTGTTGGTTTGTAGATAGTTATTGTCGAATTTGCAGGAGGCCATGCGCAAAGCTGAGGCTGCTGGGAATGATGATTGTCCTGTTAAAATCAAGCTTGTTGCTCCTCCACTTTATGTTCTTACCACTCAAACTCTTGACAAGGTTAGCTTAATGCCCTTTTTCATTTAATGTGCCTCTGAAGTTTGAACTCATGGCTTTTAGTTTTGGAAGCATTTGCACGCCATTCTTTTATGAAATTTTCTTCTGTTAATCTTGTTGATCACTGTCTAAGATTCTTTGCCCAGCTGAAGTTATCATCTTCTCAACTTGTTTACATCATATTCATGTATTTATATTTACATTGCATATTTTCGTTTCTGTTTGACATATTTGTTTTTGTTTATGTTATTCTTTTTTGTATTTGTCAGGAGCAAGGTATAACTATCCTCGGTAAAGCAATTGCAGCTTGCACTGAAGCAATAGAGCATCACAAGGGTAAACTCGTTGTCAAGGAGCAGCCTAGAGCCGTGAGTGCTCATCCTTAAGTTCCAATTTAGTTGCTCTCTTTGTTTTAATTCTCCAGTTCCATTTTATTTCAGTCTCTATGCATCGATGTGTTAACTTGAAAATTTCAACCTTTCTCTTGAGAGTCTCACATGGTGCATTGTTTTAGGTGAGTGAACGGGATGATAAACTGCTGGCTGAGCACATGGCTAAGTTGCGGAACGATAATGAAGAGGTGAGTGGAGATGAAGATAGCGAAGAAGAGGAAGACACAGGCATGGGAGAAGTTGATGTTGAGAATGCAGGTCATGGGATAATGGAATAGCGGTGCTTCTTCATACAGGGAGAAGGATAATTATCAATTTTGTTTTAACCAAAACTTATTTCAATTGGCGTCATCTCATGGATAGTTGTAAACCTCTGAGGAAAGTATTGTGTTGTTGAGTTGGGTTTTCTAATTTACGGTATATTTAAGCAAAGTTTAATGGAGTAATCAGATCGATGACCTATTGGTTCTCTATCTCAAGACGGTGGTGCTCTGGTTCAGTTCCTTCTGTTGGATTTTTCGTTTCTTTTTTTGTGAATTTGAATAATGCAAAATCGGATGATGTTTATATTCGAGTATTATAAATTTATAATTAATGTGTAGATATTTGCATTCCAGTATGCATTCAGTATTCAAGTTTATAATTTGTCTTTTTTGTGCAAATGCAAAAGTTGATAAAATTAATTTGATTTATAATTTAAATATTTGACATAAAATAGATTTAATATAGTATTTAAATATTTGATAAATAGTATTTATTTAATTTTAATTTAAATAATAATATTTGGATTAATGCTCAAATCTTAGATGTTATAAAAACACAATATTTACATAAAAAAAAACGCAATATTTAATCCGAGTAAACAACTTAGCGATTGAAAAAAGAGGAAATTATAATTAAGAAAAGGGAAATTATAATGTAATCTTAATTTTGCTAAATACTCAAACCGATCCTCCTATAATTGCATCAATTGGTTTTTATTATCTTAATCGATCTAACATTAGTAGAATCGATCGATTAATCGACTGATATTATATATATATCTATTATATATTTAAAACAATTAATAAATAATATATAAATCAGTTAAGTTGATTGATTTAATTATAAATTTTAATAATTGATAGCCGACTAACAAAACCATCCTAGATGAGACTTTAACCAATTTATGAGAAAATTGAATCAATTAATTGATTTTAACCTGCTCATGCGCTCTCCTACAAAACGGGTTTAATCTTTTATGGGTTTTATCTATAAATGTCAAAACCCTATAAAATGTTCAAATAGGGCCAAATGTATTGGAGTCGGTTCAAATAAGAGTTTATTTGGTTTGGATCAAGTTATATTGCATTGTACAGTATATACTATATATACATCATTTTCTACAATCAAACATTTTATCCAAAATGACATTAAAGGTATCAGGGTTCTTAGTAAGTGTCAAAAATACAAACCTACTATTACCAAAGACAAACTATTTACAGACCTAGGCTTGCCGAATACAATACACCTGTTAACTTACATGACGATACATTTTTCTTTAGATTTTGTCTCTTGCCTTGACGATGAAGATGAAGAGCTCCTTCCACTGTTTTGTGACGCCTGCAAAATCTCACTTCCGTTATTAGAATTTTTCACTTTCTTAAAAGTAGCCACATTCGACATTTGTGTCCACACAGGCATGCGAGTAACAGGATATCAATATACTCATGCTGGATACTGGTACATCCAAAACTCACAGCTGAGCCTGGATGCTGTCATTTACAACTAAATGTTCCATAAGATAACAATTAACTCAATCTATGGATTTAACACAGAAACGCAAACGGGACGAGTTTGATGGTCTAATCCAGCTTAAGCATCTAATGAAGTTCCACCAAAGTCACATACTCTCTGCCATGACTTCATTTACGTGTTAACAAAAAAGACTAATTAAGGTTGTATTTGCTCCACTGAAAACAAGTTTTGAAAAATATTTCTGAATTGAAGAAAACTATACTTCATTTAGGTACTAATAGAATCAGTGATCAGATCCTAAGATGAATGTTATTTAAGAATATCTAGAAGGAAGAGGGAACACAATACCTTTGGACCTGTTACTAATCTTGTAGCACCTACAGTAGGTGGCGGCTGCACATTCTGACGCTGCGGCTGTTGTTCATACTCTTCTTGCTGTAAAGCTATTGCAAGCTGTAAATCCGAGCTGCAATGATAACATCACAGATTAATAACTGTCATCCCTGACCAGAATGAAGAACCAAGGAAAATGGTTTTAGAAAATTTTAGAACATTCAGAAAATATTGGAAAGATTGTTTTAATTTGACCACTATTCCAAATAAATAATTATTAGAAGCATCAATATTTCAGAAATATTTTCTGATGGATGTCTAAGTCCACCGAGTAATTGCATCCAAGAATTAGGCAGTACAAATTAATATAAATACAGACAACTGAAGGGAAGGATAATTACATTTCATCCGATCTTGCATGCGCTGAACCATCAATGCCAGCAATATAGTCCTGCATCACGTAAATCTTAGTTAAGTTCCATTAAAATCAATCAAACCAACTGTCAAAATTCGTTTGCCAAAGGGGAAAAAACTTTCTTGCGGAAGGGAAATACGTACAGCAGTTGCATTTTGTTCATCCCAAGTACCAGTGGCATGACTATCCACCTTGAATTCCTTGAAGTTTCCAGTCATAAAAAGAGTGTCTCCGTTGACCTGAAAATGAGTTAAATATTGGATATCAAACTTAAAAAAAGAATCAATAACAAAAAGAACATAGGATTACGATTTAAAAGGTTGAAATTTTAAATTTAAGATTTTTAACAAAATGTTTCTCATTGAAAAAACATTTTTATTACAAAGTTAAAAGGGACAAAAAACAATAAAAAAATATAACAAATGGAACACCAGAGACCACAAAACCTCCAATTTCAAACCATGGCTACTGTAGATTTTTGTTTCCTTAATTTAGATGATTTCCATTTCTTCATAGTGCCAAAGCAAAAGGTATTTAATTATCCCAGTTAAACATCATGACATAAGAACCATGATGCAGTGGCCACTGGTCTACTGGTTAAGGATCTTTTGTTAGTTAAAGACTTTAAAATTAACAACAATGTAAGTAATCTACGTCACTATATCGACTACAATTATAACAGTCAAATTTCAACAAAGTAATTGTTGGTAGAAAAGATTACAAGGTAACAAAGCCTTACCTCATTTAGTTTCTCCCAAACCAAATCTGATTGATTCAGATAGCCTTGGTCAGTAGCTAAAAGATAAAGCTCACCATCATACTGCAAATAAAATGAGATTCAATGGATGAAGAGATTGGAGTTGAGAGAACAAAGAAAACTGGTTCTCAAATTCGTTTATTAATTTAGTAAGTTGCTCAAGTGTTACAAGCATCGTTGGCAGTTCACAGACAGCTACAGGCACAATTCACAGAAAAAGTGGTTCCAACTTCTAACCTTAAACATGGTGCTGAAATGATTGTTGCGAAAGAAAACACAGAGTTCACGTTCTTTAAGACCATCTTGTAAGCAAAAAAGCCTGCAAAATATATTAATAAGCACCCAACTATGACCACATACCCATAAAAGGTGATAGACTCAACAGTACTTTAGATCTTTAAACAGCCAAAAAGCTACTCAACATACCCATAAAAGGTCAATTGATTGGCATTGTTCTTCAAGAAGTTTGCAATTAATTCACCTAAATAGCATTAAGAAAATGAAAGGTAGGTTATTTTGAATGAGTGCATGAAAATAGTAAGAACAAAGGAGTGCACTTGGCTTTAAAAGAAAAGACTTCTTTAAGAATTTAAAAATTGAACTTAAACGGATAAGAAAATATTTTAATTTCCATTTATGATAATTCTTGAGGAAGCAACAAGCAACTAACAAAAGTAACGAAAATGGAGCTCAAGCTATGGAAGAAAGATAATACATGCTTTACAAGGATATAGAGTTGCATTTCCTGTGAGGTGAACCACTAACCTTGTTGTGGAGTAATTTCTTCTTTGGACCTCACAGTACAGACCTCTACAGAAATGTTGTCAGCTTGCTTTGCAAGAATAACCTCACCTTCGTAGATCGGTTCCCGGTTCTCATATGTAGTTACTGAATCTAATATGCAATCTTCTCCTTCATATATAGGGTCACTTCCATCGAGACTAGAACTAAAAGCTTCTAGCACATCAGCATTATGTATTCTGTCACTAGACGAATCTGAACCAGCTTTTTGTAGGGAGATAGATGATACTTCTGTTGGGTCAAACCCATTTATGTTACCCAGAATGTAATGAGCATCGGTAGCAGAAGTGGATTGAATCTCGATGTTTTCACCCCCTTGTGAATTTTCAGTGTAGTTTCCCTCTATAGGTGCAGTATCCTCTGCAAGAGAAATAGGAACTGCACCTTCAATCTGGAGCAAATCATCAGCACTACTCCCCTTAACAGCCATATTCTCAACTGCATCATTGGAAAGGGTACCTTCTCCAGATTTAACATAAGAAGAATTCTGATTAATCCCATCAGTCTTTGGGGATACTTCCCCTCTGAGGGTCTCAAAACATGCTTTACTACAACTACCATTTCTCAAGGAAGGGCAATCATCTGAGAAGTAAGGTTCGTGCAGGGGCATGCTCTCATTTCCAATACTTCTGTCCCCCTCTTGTGCATCTACAGAAACAAGGTTCTTTGAACATGATCTTTCAGCTAAACTGCCAGAACCACCAACAGAGGTCGGTGATTTAGCCTCTGATAATTTCAAGACTCTCAATAGCTCTGCTTCCTCCTCAAGGTCCCCTTTTCTTAATATTTGCTGATCTGAAGCAGAACGAGGAGACTCATCAAAAGATCTGGTTTTTGACAGGCTAGGAGAGGGGACTCCTAAAGTGGCAGTAGTAGCAGCAGCAAAATCCACACAATCTTCAGAATTATTTTTGTGTGAAACCTCCGTATTTCGTGTTTCCAGTGCAACAAGCTCCTCCATAATTGCATTGTAGGATTTTGACCCAATAGCACTAGCAGTTTCATAGTCCTGCCACATGTGCACCGTGGAAAAAAAAAACTGTCAAATCCTGGCCCAATTGATATATATTGCATGTAGACGAAACCTTGTAAACCTGAAACCTAGAACTATGGGGAAGACAGTTGGACATCTCTGAACAATAACAGAACCAGTAATATAAATGCTAATTAGAAACAAAGCGGTATACTATACACCAAATTAATGCATACAATCTAATAAATGATCATAATGTTTAATAACATAGTGGGCATCATCAGAAATTGCATGCCTTGACCAACAATCTCCAACAATAAACATAAAAAACAACCATACCAGTTCAGTTCAAAGCATTAAACTTACTTTTAAGAAAACATTAAACTAAAATATTTCCCATGATAACATGACTTTACTGAATCTTAATTATTCTACCAAGAAAGCAAGCTAATGATCCCCACATCCCATTCAATCATGTTCCAACTAAAACCATCACTAAATGTGATAGTAGTCAAACTACAAAATCCTCTCTGAGCCACATTTTCGATCAAACAACCAAAACAGCACTGGTTGTTGAATCCATAATTATATTTACGTTACACATCTATACTGGGATTGGTTCTATCTCAAACTTTAGAAATTTGATACAAGTCAGAATCTGAACTCCAATACAAATTACATCATAAAATGAATGTCTATCCAAAATGGTCATATACCCTACACGCACCCTTGTTAACTATGAAGAGATATCAGTCCATTAATGCTACCAGAGTCAAATACCTAGCTATGTCATCTGAAGGAGGTAAACAGCCAAGCCAGTTGAAAACAAAATTTCCTTATCTAAGGGTTATTTGTGTTTGTATTGAACTGTTAGCTCAGTATTTACCTCAGCAGCCCTTAATGGTTTCAAAATTGGAAGTTAAACACCATATATCAGAACTATAGTCATATAAGAACCTATCCATTCTTCGGCAAATTGCTTCAACTATTGCACCCCCAATGCTATAAAGAGCATACCTGGGGATCAACTATCCAACCATGATAGAGGGGAATATCAAGCAGATCAAAAATGGCACACTCTGGAGTGAACTCAAAATCATCTATTCTGCAAGTTGTACACAATAATTCACTAAGGGCTGCAGAAAGAGACAATTTGTCGGAGAAAAAAAAGAGAGAGAAAGAAAGGAAAAAGCTAACCTCCTGAATTTGATATTTACATCAATCCCTGTAGCAAGACGTGGAAGTAAATCAATTGCATCTGCAATATTCTGCTGCTGATTTTCAACAAACCCTTCATCTTTATTCTACATGCCAAAATGATTCATCAGTATCATCGTACTATACCATTACCAGCAACAAGCAGATGATTTGAGCTATGCTGCTCCAACTGTTTATTTTGCTTTAAGTACCCATGTCTGACACATATTCCGACATGGATACGGGGACATCATCCTCAATAGACATGGAAAAACTTATAAAAGTAGTGGACAGCAGTGTCAGATACATACCCGACACTTGACACCCGAGTTCAAGTAAAGATAGGATGCAAGCATAAGAAGAGGAAAGAAATTACATTGACATTACTGTTGGAATCAATGAGGCGCTCGGCCACAAGTGAAAGCAATTTCTCCTGTGAAACTTCTGCTATATCAGGGCTCAGGTTCAAATTGTTCCTTAAAAGGAGAACATTACCTGTCACAGCCCCAAAAAAAAAAAAAAAAAAAGCTCATTTTAAATAACTTAAATTAGCTCCAATTTTAATCTCCATAAAAAAGGAAAAAGAAAACATATCACAATATGGATCAATTAGAAATTTTGTCATGTTTCTAAACCTTATCCATTTTCTTCTTTCATTCATGCTCTAAGGTCTAACACGATAAACCCTAACATAGCCAAACATTAGAAATGTTCAAAAGAGGGATGCTTGATCACTTCCAAAAACCAATCAATAGAAAAGTGAATAAAAATTCTTCAGCTTCTTTTTACTAAAGTTAGAAACCAAAGATTAAATAAATAAATAAATAAATAAACTAAACTAAACTAAACTAAACTAAAGAACATTCAATCCGAATATCCTGAGCAACGATACACCGATAACAGACGAAGAAAAGAACAAAATGCAAAACCCTAGAAATGGGAAGAGAGAAAGAGGGAAGTTACAGATAGCGAGGAGAGGGCAAGGTCCATTGTCGTTTTGGAGAATAATAGGCGTAGTACGACCTAAGAACTGAATTGTCTTAGTCTTATGCATGCATCCTTTAATCCCTTCTTGATTTTGTTGTTCTTGATTCTGTCCTCGTATTGCTGCTGCTTCTACTACTTGTTTTTCCTTCGAAAGCGACGATGAAACGTCACCGTCGGCAGCAACACCGGTCATTTCTTCTTTTGCTTTAAAACAATTTGGTAACAGAGGATAATATTTACTAATGAAACCAAGGCAACAATTATATATATTGTTAACGCACTTTCTTCTTCTTCTAGAGAGGTTTTGAACTTTTTAGAGAGAAATCACAAGAAAGAGACAAAAACAATTTGGCCGGCAATAATAAACCCCCAAATATTAAATTTTTATGAATATACTTAAAATATAATTAAGACTATAAAATTTTCACATGCTTGGTTAAACTGAAAGTTTTTAATATTTGGGTTATGAAGTTTTGAGCATTCACATTAGAGTTTTACCTCTAATTCTTCAATTCCATTCTATTTTATCTGATTTTTCGTTAACTCGGAATAGTAAACTTTTCCAAAACCAACAGTCTGTGAACCTAATTTCCAGAAAATACAAATCAATACACTACTTTCAGGCTTATTATTGTTTTTGGCTTAATGTTAAACTTAGTTCAGACTGTCGAATTTTAATTATTGACATAGTAGTTGGCATGGATATTTGTATTTCTTGATTATATTTTTTTCCTTAAATTTTATGAAATATACCTGATGTGGATTGTGGCGTTACTGTTAGTTTCGTTAAATCTTTTTCGTCCAAACTTGGTCAAGTGCTCAAGTGTTAAAATTAAAAATAAAATAAAATTAGAACCTAGACCTAGTTAGCAGAGATATTATTATTTTCTACCATAATGCATGAAAACCCATATGCAAAATGGTAAGATTGCATGGTTTGGTGGAGCAGTTAAAATTCTTGCTCCACAATAACTGATTGTTACCTACAAAGGCACGACGTTTAATACTCGATGTCAAACATTTTAAAATCATAAACTGATACTTATTTTAAGTGAAAAATAAATGCATCCTCTCTAAATCTATATTGTTTGAACTCTTTCTTCAAATAACTGTGTGCCGTACAAAGATATTAACTTTCAAATATAAAAAGTGATCTCATAAAAAATGAGATGTATCCATATCCCGCATTTACTTACATCTAAATCCCAGTAACTTACAACTTACTTTTAATTTACAGTGGAAGGGAAGGGAGCTGCTACCAACAAGTAATAGCATCTCCCGCAACTCTATTTTAACCAAAAAGAAAATTGGGATTAAAAAACAATGAGTTGCAAGAAACTAGCAAGAAATTAGCTCTTGCACCTGTTGCTATTTCTTTCAATGCTTTTGTGGTAGGTTTGCTTCACAATTTGATATTTCGGAGCATGAGAATGCTCCCACTATATTTCTCATGACCAAGTCTGATCATCCAGAACTCGAGTATACTGTCCACTCAATTTTCCTTGATGAACTCAACGAATTGTGGTTCTTCCAAACGATGATGCTCCGATTTCACTATTTGTGTTCTGCATTAAAGATCATTGTGCACGATAGGCACACCGGAAATCAGTGAAAAGTTTGAATTCAACAGTCCTAAAAAGAAACTAGCTTTTTGATCAAGAAAATGTCAATTATCTGCACTCCAAACAAATGGAAAGAGAAAATATATTTTCTTTTTATTTTTCCACTCAGCTTTTGTGCAATAATAAAACTAATGTCCGACTAAAACAGTACCAAAGGGAAGACTAAACAATTTGCGAGAATATAAATATGTTCAGATATCCTGTAATCCAAGTGTGATTACCTGGGATTTTGGGGACGGGAAAACGTTCCAAAATCTTAGTGTCTCATCTCCAGCTCCAGTAACTATCGTCTGTAAGAGAGTGGGAGAAGAAACCATTTCAGCCATGGCAAATCAAGAGAAAATAAAAATTCTAGAATTTGTTGTATATTTCATCTATTATGTTTAGAAACCAAGGGAAACTATAAAGTTTGGGAAGGTGAGCTACCTGTCCATCAGGTGAGATTGCAAGATAAAGAACTCTGTATGTGTGACCCGTAAGAGTAGCCAGCTGCATTAGTAGAAAATTTTCAAAGGGGAAAAGTAGATGATGAGAGATTGTCATCATATTATATATATACTTAGAACACTGTTTTCCCAAACTATGTATACCTTTGACATGGTGGGGTATCTCCAGACGATGATTTGGTTTTGAGAGTATCCATGAGTGCTGACGAGTTCATTGACATTCTTAGACCACACAAGATTGCATACCTGCCATACATAAAGTTGACATTAGTATTGTCGAGAATTTGCAACTCTAGAACTAAGAATTGCCACCAAAGCATAGTTTCTGTTAATCTATAATAAAATTCTATCATTGTACACAATCCAATAACTTATAGAACTTAAAATTAAATCTGTAGATTAAAAAATTTTAATCACTAATTATCTTCTTATTATTGGTAAGGCTACTGCGACAGTGTGATCCATTATTTCAAACTAGTTGGAGAAAGATCAACTAAAGCAATGCAGTTAAGGAAGAAACTTTATGCACCAAAAAGTCCATTCAATGCACATTTAAGGCCAATCTTAAATGGGCACTATATGATAGGGAAGAAAAATAATCACCTGACTGCCAGTGTCCATGCAGCTCAACTGTGTGTTAGTGGTTGTATTCCAGAATCGAATACATCGATCAGCTGTACCACCTCCAGATGCAAGAAGGCCATGCAAATGAGGAGACCATGCGATTGCTTTTACAGCAGCGGTATGTTCACAGTATTTCAGGACAGGTTGAGTGGAATGTTGATTCCAAACAAAAAGCTGCATATGGATGAAATTTGCCACTCAATCAGTTAAAAGGCTATATTAAGCATCTGAATAAATTAGACATGCAAAGAACCGCCATTATGTACTTTGTTGTCATTTCCGCCTGATGCTAGTTCACGGTTATCATAAGACCACTTCAGTCCACAAACCTACACAATACAAATAGAGCTTCAGGCTCAGAGTTTGACAACACGAGCATAGCATGAATGAACATTTTTCAAATACAAGCATGAGACAATGAATCCATGACAAAAAACAGGAGTATAACCTCGGACTTGTGACCAGAGAGTTTACTAGCAAAATCATCTGGAGCACGTATATCTCTTTGAAGAATGCTCTTGTCACGACTACCAGAAGATAACAGAGAAGAGCTCCAAGCTAAAGCCCCAACGCGTAATCGATGCCCCTCCATTGTTCTTACCCTCTGGCAGCGAGAAGCATCCCAAATCTACAAAGTGATAGCCATTAACTAACTACAGTATCCTACAAGCATAAATACAGGAAGTTGAATCTAGACAAGGTTAGAAGATTCAATGCGAAGGCAATAAATGAGCAAAGATGACCTAAGAAAATGTCCACTGCAGGGAAGAAAGGTTGGACACCTTACATAACCATGGTGGAAGTATTAGGTTACTGACTTGCATCAATGTTCATTAAAGCCCGTTGATTCAAAGAAATTATGAAGAATCAGACCAAAATTTTCGTATTTCCAAGTAGCGAAATTCTTAGAAATTAAGGAATTTTTATTTTTGCTAAATTAGTTATAACGAGATTTTAATATGGTAATAAAATGGAATGAAGTTTCAGTCTCAAATTATCAAAGTCGCCTCACAAAGGTACCCATGCTTTCATTTGACGAGACCACTAAACAGTCTTCTAGTTTCTTATTGGCCTGAATCCATAAACCATGTATGGAAGCTTTCACTTTAGGTTCTTATCTGACGAATGAAGCAGATTCCAACTAAGTTTCAGGCTTTTCTACCCTCCTAATTATCCAAAAAATGGTCTACAAAATTTAAGTTTTCTAAGCTACATTGTAAAAGGAAGCTATTACACTTGATTGCAACTTGACTATGACGTGTTAGATTGATAATCCCATAAAGGCAACCAATATATAGAAGCATCAGTGAACTCAATAACAATTCCAAAGAGAACAAAATGAAAAATTTTCGGCTAAATCAAATGAATGAAAATAATTATATACTCTTAATATTTTTCAGATTAGGCAATACATGTTTTTGCGACACAAAGCTTTCACACTTTGCACGCTTTCAGTCTCTGCCTTTCATAGAACTGACTTTAAAAGCATTATTATGCTAGCTAAGAACTATTGCCTTGATTCTTAATTATAATTACTTGGGCTCAGGCATTATCGAATGCATAATGACGCTAACTAATTGAAACAGCCTAAGATAAAACTAACACATCCAGAATCGGAATGCAAGCCGACACTTAGACAAACATAATATGTTGGCAACCGATGATGCTGACTCTTGATTTACACCGATGTCCTACACTCGTCCAGACATGGACATAGGAATATCATCCTCCAAGAAATTCAAATATATGGAAATATTAGGAAAACTTGAAAATGCTCATATCTGACACTAACATTAACATCCAAGTCCGAGTAACATAGTTGGCAATAGTAAAGACTTTTATCAACTAACAGTAACAAAAATAAAATCAAACCTCAACTTCCCCGTCGCTAGTCCCAACTGCTAGATGAGTTCCACGTTGAGCCCAACTAACCGAACAAACACTATCATCAATCCCCAAATCGCACAACTTTGTCACCTTACTACTACAAGCATTCCACAAATAAACACAATTCCCCAACCCCACCGCCAACACATTATTCGAAGACCAATCCACCAAATTCAAATAAAAATCATCTTGCAATGCAGGTGCATCCAAAACCTACAAAACCAGAATAACAAACATTAACCCTGAAAAGAAGTTTTTCAAATTTCAACCAAATTTACCACAAAAAGCCTAAAAAACTCACCTTGTAAGGTGACCTGGGAACTTTCCTAGGAGCTTTAACGGGGCTATGGCTAATCCCGGGGACCGAGTCATCGAGCTCAAAAGGAGAAAGCGAGTGTAACGACCGTTTAGTTTCAGTTTTATACCGGAAAATATTCCGGCAAGCCGGAGCGTCCAATGAGTCCTTCTTGTCGGGCGTATCGGGACCGAAAAGAGCGGCGCGTAAAAGGCTGTTATAAGTACCGGAACCGTCTTCTTTTCCTTCGGTTGAAGTGGGAGAATTGGAGATGTCGAAAAGGGCGAAATTGGAGCCGGATCTGCTAGGGATGAACCTATCGGAGTAAATTGTGCGCGATGGAAAGCGGTTGTAGCTGGAGTTGATCATCCGGTTGATGTGCATTGTCCGAGACGGAAGGTTTTCGAGGTGGAAGGAAGAGTCGGACATTGTGGTCGGGACGTTGAGACTTGGAGTTGAAGGAACAGATTGATTGCGTTGATTGCTTAGCGTAGGATCGTCCATAGATGATAACTACGATTTTCTGGGGTTGATCACTTGATAATCAGGGAAACCCTAATGATTGAGAGGTTGAAGATGAATTCTTTGCTCTTGTTTTTGAGTTTTTCTTTTGCGATGACGGAAAACGTTATCACCGTTATAATTTTTTGCGCGAAAAGTAGGGATTGGCTGTGGCGAATACATGGACAGAAGGTTAGGATTACGAGAATCGTATTTCTCTGAAAAAATTTATTTAGGCTTAATTAAAACAGACCCTCAACAAAAAATCGAAAAATCAATTGAACTCTAATGAAAATTTTAAACTGAATTAGACCAAATTTACCCCTTAAATTTTAGGGTAAACTATAAAAATAGTCACTTTTGTTTACCTCAAATTATATTTTAGTCACTATTATATTTGAAATGTTACATTTTGGTCGCTTACGTTTTTGTTACAAAATGATCACTTTACCGTTAAGCTCCATTACCCCCCTAACGACGGTCCTATGTGGTAGTCCAAATGAGTTTTAAATACCAACTTGAATATCCTATATGGCAGCCCAAATTAAATTTATTTAATTAAAAAAATTATTTTCATCCCAGCAACTAGACATCCAAGTTGGTATTTAAAGCCCATTTGGATTGCCACATAAGACTTTCGTTAGGAGGTTAACAGAGTTTAACGGTAGAATAACCACTTCATAACAAAACGATAACGTGAGTGACTAAAACGTAACATTTCAAACATAAATGACTAAAATATAATATGAAGCAAACAAAAATAATTTTTTTTTTATAGTTTACCCTAAATTTTAACTATTTTGTACGAAATATATTTAACCATTTTATTTATTTAAAAGTTTTAACGGGAAAAAAGTGCTTCATTAAGAAAACACCAATCAAAATAAATGGGTGAAAAAAAAAAAGAGTGCATCCCACAATCATATCCATTTATATAATTAATTATCAGTTCATTGTCAACATTCAACAAAGCAAATCTACCTAAATAATGAGTCGGTTGATTATCAACTAATGCATGCAAAAACAAAATACCTTTAAACTCCCAAGACACAGATTTAATAATTCTAACTAATTATTATAGATTTTCTTTGGTACATTAAAGTGGGTGGTGAGCTTTAATAGTTTTATTTTTTTTTTAAGTATATTAAACCAAAAAAAATTGTGCTTATATATAAATATTATAGATTTTCTTTTATAATTATATATAAATTTAAGAGATTTCTTAGGGTATTCAATTAGTATATATATTATATTTACAATAAATTGATACCATCCGCTTAAGGATGGCAACTACTACAGTATTAAGTCAAGATATAAGTTGCTCATGAATATTAGGACAAGCTTCTTTGAAGCCTTAACACCATTCAGAGGGTGAGGATGTTGGATTGTATATATGTGCACAAAATCTAATGAATGAGGCATCATTCTAACTTTTGTCTTTCCTATAGGTACGATGAATTTGTGGAATCTACGCTACACCACCTCAGCTCTTGGGTTTCTTCCTGCCTTGAATGGTGGTCTGATCTTGGACATGCTGGAACGCTGCAAATGCTTCTGCTTTTAAGGAATCAATATTAGCCCAATTCAGGTGTGGAAGCTTGTTAGATCCATGCATAATGAACTCAAGGCCCAAGGATTAATCAAGATCAACATCTAGAGACCTTTTAAGGAAAATCAGACATAGACAGCCAACACCCAATTTGCCTTGTGGCTTGGTTTTGAATTAATTAAGTGAAATGATTGACAATTGGCGGTTGTTGAAATCAGTTAATCGCTCTAAACAGTTGTTGCGGTGTTCTTTTGGAGGTTCATGTTATCTTACTTGACATTCGCTTTTTAATTTCACCATGTACTGTAAGAAGGAAATAGCTTAGAGAACCACAAAAAAAGGAATGTCTGACTAATTAGCTCTCTACCTTGTTGAAAAAAGTACAAATTTCAATTTGTTTAAATATAATATACACACACGCCAGTGTTGTTGCTCATAAGAAGATGTGGCCACCACCAACCAGTTTCAACCCTAAACAAAACTTAAACTCGAAGGCTGTTCGCCTCATGATTGTGTTTGACCCACAGGTGACAACCGTGATTTCAGCCAACAGCTTCTCAACCACTAGTACAATATTAGATTTTCTTTTTCCACATTTTTTATTGGAGATATAACAACATTTTCCATACCATGTCTTCGATAATATGAATTATGACGAAAAGGAACAAGGAAAAAGCAGTACCCAAAGTTTTCTTGCTTTGTTGATGTGATCTCTAATCTTTAAACCTAAGAAATTGTTCAACGTAGAGAGCATAGTGTTCAGAAACAGAACCCGGAATTAGCATTGTCATGTTCCAAGACATAGAACCTATCAACATTTTTGTAAGCAGTTGATGGATATGATGAAAGATTTGGGTAATACAAGAGAAAGAATGATCATACATTTAAAGAGAATCAAATAACTAAGGTTTCAAGAAGGATGAGGTATGTACTGATATTCGATTGTGGGCGTTGTTCGAGTAACAGAAGCTGTTGGAGCTCTGAAATGTCCAACCATGGATACCTGAAGAGCTTCCTCTTCATATGCTCTCCTTTCCATTTCCTCCATTCTTGCTTTCTTCTTCACCTTAATAAACATTGCCACCAAAAGCAACCCCAAGAGGATAGCACCCAATGCAGCTCCTATCGAACTTCCGACCGCCAGTTTCCACCTGCTTATCTTCTTCCTCACAGGCATCAAGGGCGGCGACTCGACCACCAAACCGAAATGGCCATCCCTTGTTGCAAAACAAACATTGGGTGACACTTGGTTTTTCAATGTAACTTTGCCATCCCCTTCGAAACCAGCACACAATGGCCTCATTGATGATCTAGTCATGTTGGAAGCCATTGTAATGTTGCTGAAATCTATTTTAATTGGCTTTTCCCTTGCAAGAATCCCAAGCTGAAAAGGGCTACCAAAACTCACATCACTTCCTGCATTATAAGCTAAAAGCCCCAACACAGGTGACACAAGCTGGTAACCTGATAGATCATAGTTTGCATAATACATGGATGACCAATTATAACCCAAGGTTTGTCTCACCACAATGACTCTCTCAGCACAAGGCTGAACAATCACACCAATTCCCAAATGAAATTCCTTAACTTTTGCACCATATCTACGGAGACTCCCACATCGAAACCTTGCAGTATCGACTTCAATGCCGGATAAGTTTGCAGGTAAATGTACAGTGTGTAAAGTACCTGTTTTGAAATGCCTGTCAAAGGACTTTACTGTGTAGTCCCTAATGAGAAGATCAAGAAGGCGAGCTGATCTGATCCCATCAGCTTTGGTTGAGGGCAATGATGCCAATGAAAGGATTATCAATATTAGAAAGAAAGGAGAGCCCATGAGAAGGGCTAAGCTTTATGTTGGCTAGCTAGAAACTGATATATTGAAGGAACTTGATTTCTTTGTGAAGTTGCAAAGAGAAAAATATGATGTGTTTTGGGAGAAAGTTTATAGATGATAGAGGCTTTGAATTGAAGAGAAAGGAAGTCCTGGTAAAAAAGGATAAGAAAGTTCTTGTTTTTCCTTTCATAAGGGGTCTTGAATGATGTGAGAACATCAGGCATTTTTTATCTGCAGTTTTCTCCAATGGCTTCAATTTCAATATCAGTTTGCCGCAGTGGTGAATGTAAATGAGGAGTCTTGGAGTTTATCATCTGCACAGTAAAATTGACCCAATACTATATGATTCTCGAGTGGGATTTTGGAGTTTAAAGCAAGCAAAAGGCACTTGTGTTAATTAATTCCTTTGAATTTGCCTAAAAGCTTGTGGAAAATGAAGCTTCTTTTTGGCTGTGGCATGGAAAAAAAAGAGAACTTTGACAAGCTAGGCCAGGGGAGGATTAAGGTTGGGAGAAATGATGACCCTTTTGTATCATTTGGGGGCTCAGTACTCAATTTGTTTTGTCTTTAACATGTTCTCCATTTTAATCAAGTTTGTGGGTCTCTTGTAGCTTAAACCATATGGCATCCCATCCTTTCCTTTCCCTTCCCTTCACATTTCCTTTTATCCCTTTTGAGTTGGTCCACATGCATATACTTGTAGAATAAAGGCAAAAGAAATAGCAGCATAAGAGTCAAAATCATAATGATCCCTAATATTTTTTTTATCCCAAGCTAAGCCATATAACATCCCTTTGCAGGTCTCTTATCCCTTTGAGTTGGTCCAAATATATACGTTTTGAAATAAAATAGAAAGAAATATAATTTGTGCTTATTATGAAGCACAGTCTCTTTCGATCCAAAAATTATGTTCAACTAGTTGATGTAAGATTGTTTTTTTTTTTTTTTTTCAACAGTACAGAACTATAGTAGAGCTGTTCCGAACTAAGGTTGAATTTCAAGAAAAAGGGAAAGCCGAGAAAACAAGAACAGTGAAATAACCAAAAAGAAGAGAAGATAATAATAGTTGTTTAATGGAAGTTCACATCTGTCTTGAAAGTTGACCCTACATTCCAATTTTCAGGTGCAACATTCCAAGCTATGATGGTTTCCTTGGTTGAATATGAAGTAAGCTTGAAAGAAAGTGATTGGCCAGCAAGTGCGGCAAATGCCTGAAACGAAGCTCCCCAGTTATGGCTCATGCTAATCCACCCTGTTTTGCTTCCTTTGACCCACATGTTTGCAATGTCACCACCTCCTCCTACGTTCATCACATACACCAATAACCAATACCCATTGCCTTGGAATGAAAATCTAACCCCTCCTGGCCTCTCACAAGGTACCCTACAAGGATTTAAACACATATTTCAACCGGTTCATGTAATCACGTTTAAGAGATCGAAGATGTTGTGTACCTTCGGTACATGACGGGGACAATGCCAGCTTTCCATGTTGCGATTTTCATGAAAGCAGGCTTGGTCATGTCGAAATGGGCTCGAGGAGGGTTGCACCAGCCGCCATTGTTGGAGTCTTGGGCCCAATTTGGAGGGCAAATGTTGGTTGCTGTCACTGTGGTGGCTGAAACCCCAGAGTAGCACCAAGGTGAGTCAACACACTTTATTTGGTAACAAGTCCCACAAGCAAAGCCATCGTTGAACAATGTTGTGCTCAGTGCAGCAGTGTCTGTACCATAACCATTGCTGAACAAATCCCCGTACCCACAAGCTCCTCCTATAAGCTCAGCAATAATAGAAAAAGATGATCGAAGACATTTGCAGATATTAATATTCGAATTTTAAACCTGCAATATATCATTTTAAAGACGAAACGGATATATAATATAAAATAAAATTCGAAAAGTACCCACTGTTTGAGAGGCAGATTCATCGCCATAAAAGGTGGCATGGGCAGCAGCCCAAGGGCTTGATTGGAAAACCGGAACCGGAACCGCAACCGCAAGGGAAGGTTTGCTGATGATGGCAAAGGTTGCAAGTGTCATAAACAAGAACTTAAAGCTCCATGAAGTAAAAGAAGCCATGGTGAGACAAATGAGAAAGTGCCTATTTACGTACATATGTTTTCTTCCATATATATATATGATATAGTCTTGCAAACTACCAAACTGCAGGAGAAGATTAAATGAAACAACTTGAAAGCCATCGTGACAATCACGAAGACAAAATTCCCTAGAGTCAAACTCAAATGTTTTGGAAAATGGGTGCAATGCTTCTTCCGTTAGATGATTATGAACGTGCTTGCACCTTTTATTTTCCCCTTTTAATTGAATCACATTGATCAAAAATAATTTTTAAAAGGTTTACTCTTTAATGTAATAAATTGTGGATGAATGTGATCGTTGTTCATTTCATTCATTAATTACGTGATCGAGTAATGAAAAAGTCCTCAATGACTAACTAAATTTTAATGATTCCGGTGATTTTCAGTTCAGCCTAAAGTATGGATTGCTTATCTTCAATTGATTAAAGTTTTTACTAGGGCCTTCGTGGCTAAAAGACGAACCCTTTCCAGTTCCATGTATCATCAATTGGTTAACATGTTCTTTTATTCTTTTTACCTAGCAAATCAAATCCAAATATCCTAATGTTTGATCTGATTAGCTGACAAAATCAATGTTTTTTTTTTAATTTTCAATTACTGAAAAATCATAAATCGAATTCGAACTTAAGCATAAATAATCAAATCAAGAATCAAATGAAAATTAGGCTTATTTTGGCAAAGTTTGAAGATGAGAGCCAATGTTGTTTTTACTAATGTAAAGAAGCTTAAGTGAACCTAATGGATTGAGTTCAAACAGACTTTTCTATTATTATTTGGAATTGAGTTAAACTTTAAAGGCTAAACTTGGTCCAACATTAAGTGATGAATTAACAATGGAGCCCAAAACCAAACTTCCTACTGCAGTTTTACACGTCTATTACAGGCTAAATATTTAAACTCAATTTCTACGACAATTGGTGCCCATGATTCCATGATCTTAAAACCACTGATTGAATTACGAACAAACAGAAGCCGGTAATGATTGATGTTAGCTGGTTAGGATTACTGTGGTAATAATCCTTCTTTCTTGGCCATTTCGTAGATTGCGATTGCCATGAGTGCCTTTGCATCAGGTGTCGTGTGCCAGAGTTTCTCATACGGAACTACACGAACCTTGATCAGCTCACCGTGTTTGACACAACCCGTTTCTTTTCCTTCAAGCTGTGTGATAATGTTTTTATCAACACGCCCTCTGTACAGAAATAGCCCAAGTTCTTCATCACAGCCTCCCTAACATGGAAAAGACGAGAAATAATTATCATAAACCTAAGCTGAATCAAGTCATGACATGACTAAATGTCCCGAAAAAGACTATCGGAACCTTTGAGGGTTTGGGACTGTAATGCAAAGATTCCAAGCAAATAGTGCTCATCATGGATCCATAATTAGATAATCAAAATTATATGCAGTTAATTACGGAAAGAACACTCATCAGCACTGCCAACATACCGGAGAAGGAAAAACTTTGAATCCAGTTGATGGATCAAGGAACGCAGTGAGGTCAACCATGTCTTCTAGTTTCAATCGAATACCAATCTCCTCCTCAACCTATCAGTTTCAACGCATTAAGAAATCATTTGTATAACAGAGGAAAAGAAGAAAAGGTAAAAAGAAGCTAATCCTATGGAGTTTTTAACAAAATGTTATGTCAAAAATAGTAAGTTGTCTCAACTGAATGGCAGAACATCAGCATATCTGTAAAGATAACAAAGGCCGGAAAATAATCTATAAGAAAAACCAGCAAAGTGGAGAAATGGTCTCATAGCAGAGACTTGGATATGGAAGAGAAACAACTTAGACATCAAGAGGAAACGAGATGGCTGGAAAAGTACATTCCAGTTCATTAGTATACAATTCTTGACATAAAAAAGTGGTAAATTTCATAAACTAAAGTGAATCATTTTACAAACTTTATAGACATGTATAATATGTGTTTGTGTTTGTGCATGTGCTGCAAAGAGAAACGGAAAGAGAGAGAGAGAGAGAGAGAGAGCAGACCTCACGAACTGCAGTGCCAACAAAATCACCCTTGTCATCATCCAACATTCCAGCAGGCAATTCGAGAACAACCCTCCCAGTGGGGACCCTAACCTTAGATAAGAATGAGGAACTCATTAGCTTTGGACGAAGTATATATATTTAAATAGCCAGCTTCAAAAGCCGATCTCTCCTCTGCTCAATTGTATTATCATACTTGATAGACAAACTGCTAAGAAGAACAATTATACTAAAACATTTCTCTACCTGTTCGGTGAGAACAGCATATGTCGTGCCCTCGGACTCCAAAAGAATTAGCACAGTTACAGCTGGTCCTCGTGCAAATACTATACCTGGAACCTTAAGCATGTTTTAGTTCATAAGAAAAGACATTCAACAAATTGCATGAATAATTACAACAAATGCTCCAAGCTGGAATTAATAATCAATTCCAACATCAAGCAGTTTCACATGTTTAGAAAGCTATTAAGGAAGATGATCAAATACCTTCTTTCCCGTTCCTTTATCGATGATATCAGCTTTGAATTTGAGGAAGCCGATTCGCTTTCCAAACATATCAATTCCCTGTTATCAAAGAAAACAATCAATCTAAACTTCTGTCATCAAAGGAAAAACGTGAGTACTAAAGGAGATATTTGACATTTCCTTGTACGCTTAGCAAGTCCAAAATTTGCATAAAACCCACTGCAACATCCACCAGACATAGCTTCCTATAATTTATTTAAGTAACAATTCTTCCATGATTTTCAGTACGAGAATGATAAAAACAAGTAAAAGTAAAACAAAAAACACCCAAACCAAAAGACGCAATGATCAATGCAAGTATTATAGACGGATAGATACCTGAATAAGCACTTGAGTTAAAGTCATGTTCCCATTAGCCAAAATCCCATTTTCACACTCCAGATTCTTTAACCATTTTCTAAACAAAGATGACTCAATAGCGGCCCTGTAAAATTCACGTTCATGAATGATCAAACAATGGGTCCTTACCAATTTCGAAATATCAAAGAACTAAAACCAGAAAAGAAAAAAAAGGCGACTCACCTGAACTCGGAATCGGACAGGCCAGGGGCGGCAAGGACTTGGACAGGTTGACCGAGTTGAGTGGGCAAGGAGATGGAGTGAGTCAGGGAAGTTGATGGCGTGGCGGACATTCTGGAGCAGAAGGGTTTGGGTGTTCTGTGACGGTGAAGAAGCTGAGCGAGAGGAAAGGAAACGACAAGTCGCTTTGGGAGGGCGAAAGCAGACAGAGGCATCGGAGACCGGAGAAGATGAGTCATGCTTTTGCCTATCTCTGTCCACATTCGAGATTCCTCTAAGCTTCTAGTTTAATGTTTTTAAGGGTAAAGTACATAATCGATCCCCGAACTTTAAAAAATTACCATATGATTTATCGATTCCTTATATTTTGATCATCATTAATAGTTTGACGAAAATCTCACCTGGCAACAAAATTAGCCGTTAAAGCACACGTGGAATCCATATAATTTTCTCAAAGTATAAATTAGTAGACTTTTTCACTATTTGACCCTTAAATTATTAGACATTTTGAATATTTGACCATCTTTCTCTTTCATTCCACCTTTCCTCTTTTGTCTCTCGCTTCCACCACCACTATCGGTTCCAGCAGCAGCGTCGCCTGTTCGCCACTCATGTCGAATCCGAGATTGGCGCTCAGTTCTTCTTTATTAGTTTGACTGTTCCTTCGAAAACCACATTTATATCATATGAGAAGATCGTTGCATTTTTTTTCAATGCCTTGAGCTTTGTTTTTATGGAAGAAGCAATCACTTGGCGAGGTCCCAAGTATTTCTCACAGACAACGTATCCTATCCTACTAAACGTTTTCTTGATCTCAGCCATCAAATTCCTAACTAATTAACATTGACTTTCGCAACGTTTGCCTCCATAAAGAGATATGATAAGCAAGATTTTTATTTTAATCCCATTGGGGCTTTTTGCTACTTTTAGATCCATTCAAAGTCTTTCATTTCTTACCCTTTCTTAGATTGTGTTCTCATTTGAATATAAGGAAGTTGCTTCAGCCTTCATGAACTGCGAGCTGGTTGATGACAAATGGATGTTTTTCTATGCTATACAAATTTAGAAACAGAAATCAAATAGTTTTCAGGTCTTTGACTCAGCTTATCTCACAAATGGGTTCAACCGTTTGGTTATTTTTGTTGGCTAATATCGTAGCAGCTGCAATTCACCTTGATGATAATAAGCCCAGATTCACCGATTTGCATACAGTTGGTAATGCAGAAATATAACTATTTTACAATATGATGATTTAATTGTCCCTTTGAGAATCGATTCATTTCTCCTCATTTTTTATAAGTAACATAATCAGAGGTTCTCTCATTCTTCTTGATTTTCTCATCTTCTTTTTTCTAAAACTTTAATATATTACTAAAATTACATAAGAGGAAATTTTATCTAGATATTAGATTTTAAGTGAGATCGTCTATGACCCCTCCAATCTTTCTTGGGATTTTAATCTAGTGTAATTTTTCTGACAAGTTTTTTCCAACCAAGTTTAAATTTTTATTTTTATCTTATTTCCTGATTCCTCAAAAAAAAAAGCAATACCAGTTCTTCCTCATTCCGGTGTACGAATTTAGAAGCATTGTGTTAACCTTGGGGGGGAGGCGACATTCATTTTCAATTACACTGATCAGGGCGAAATCGCTTCTAAAATAATGGTTCTCCACAACGCAGTATTTATTTATACCTTCTTATTTGTATTTGTCAATGTTAACATTTTTATTTTGTAGTAGTAATTATCCAACAATTTAGAAGCGAATTACCTACTACTGTAGAAACAGTATCTCTCGTCATTAAAAAAATACATCCCTAATTTGTCCAAACTCAAACCACTGCATGGAACCAACTACTGGAATCTTCTAAAGCATAAGAAATGAGACATGTCCTTGGAGGAACTGATCGGCCACATGAAAATCAAGGAAGCCAACCGTCTTAAAGATAAGGTTTTTGTCACTGCTAGTGAATTATCTTTTAAGGTTAACCTCATGGAATCTTCTTTTGGTCCTAAACTTAACAGATTTAAGAACGCTGGGAATCAAAAGAGGAAAGTCAAGCCTCAATACAAGAAGCTTGCTAACTTCAAGAAACCGAGAAAGAATCAAACATCCAACAACCCGATGAGTTGTTATGTATGCGACAAGCTAGGACACAAAGCATACTAATACTTTCGACACTCTGGCCGCTCTGGGAGTCACAATCAGAATGAGAACAAACCACTAGTGCATTTGATTGAAGATCTAGACGAGGTGATCACCATTATGGTCTCCAAGGTCATCCTAGTGGAAAATAACATTGAGTGGATAGTAGACACATGCACTTCTAAACATTTATGCGCCAATAAAGAAATGTTCAATGGATTTGAGAATGTAGCTGAAGGTGAACAAGTCTACATGGGTAATTTTAACAATTCAGAAGTACTTGGTAAAGGAAACATTTTACTTAAGCTTACTTCTGACAAAATATTTGTTTTAAATAATGTTTTGTATGTTCTTGTTTTATGTAGAAATTTGATTAGTGGTGGGCTTCTGAATAAGGCAGGCGTGAAACATAATGCTTTATTCATAAGTCCACCATTAATTAAATTTCTACGTAAAGTAGGATCATGCAAAATATTATTTAAAGCAAGTGTTTTACCAGAAGTAAGCTTAAGTAAAATATTTTCTTTACTGAGTACTCGTCGGATTTGTGGCCCTAAAACTACTGTTTCTGACACCACTAAAAAATGAGTTGTTACACATTGTTTCTATAGTAGTAGGTAAAATCGCTTTTAAATTGTTGGATAATTACTGCTACTACAAAAAAAAAAACGTTAGCACTGATAAGTACAAATAATAAGGGAAAAATAAATAAATAATGCGTCATGGAAAATCACGGCCTTAGAAGCGATTTCATCCTGACCGATGTAATCAGAAATGGACGTCGTACCCCCAAGGTTAACACATTGTTTCCAAATTTGTACACTCGAATAAGAAAGATAGAACACAATTGATATTACTCTTCTTAAGTTGATGAAAAATAAAATAAAAAATAATGTTAAAGGTACTCGAGAAATTTAGTCAAAAAAATCACACAAATTAATTTCTAGGTTGTGCATCATATGGATGTGAAGATTATTTGTTTGAATGGTGATTTAGATGAGGAGATGTATATGAAACAATTTTCAAACTTTGTGACATCTGAAAAAGAAGACAAAACATACAAACATCAAAAATCCCTATAGACTTTCAAACAAGTTCCAAAACAATAATATGATAAATTTGATAAAACTATGTGGGCCAATAAATTATAAAGTTATGGGGGTCAGTAAATTTTAATTACACGTTTTAAGCTTTGAAAAATGTGTATTTTTACCTTATCGTTTTAGTTTTTCTTTCAAAAATTTCGTCTATTATAAGCAAGTGGGTAGACTACTTGGCCTCAAAAATTGACTTTCTATACCTTGTGATGTATGGTGGGTTGGGTTTATTACCATTATAAATTTTTTAGAAAGAATTTCTTATTTTAATGCATTATTAAATATTTTTAAAATTTTAGTTTTAAATTGAAATTTTTTTATATTTGTATATGTAATAATAAATATAGTTTTTAATTTTTACATATTTATTTAATTTTTCCCTAACATTTTAGTAAAATTAAATTAAAAAAATTAAAACTAATAAAAGTAAAGAATCAAAAAGGTCTTTGTTAGAATTAACTGAGCTGAATCCTCATTTAAATAAAATACAATGGTAAAATAAAATAAAAGAAGAATCCCTATAGAACTACACTTCTTTTATTTTATTTTAAATAAGGTTTTTTAAACCTTATTAAACTCCATCTATTTGATATTGATTAGAATAAGGAGTTTCAATCTTACTACACTCCTATTAGAATATGGCTTTATAAGCCTATAAATAGACATGGTCTATTCCTTTTGTAATTGATTCGAATTTGACATAGTAAATTTTCTTCTCCTCTATCTGTGGTTTTTTTCCCAAAAGGGTTTTTACATAAAATCTGTGTGTTCTTTATTTTTATTTTTTATTTTTATTTTCTTTGCGAAATATTTGTCACTATCGACGTTATATTTTTGACAAATTGGTATCAGAGCTTCCAGGTTTTTCATCTCGATCACGGTAATGACGTCTTTGAAGTATAAAATTTCGCTATTGGATCGCAACACCAGATTCGCGTTGTGGAAGATAAAGATGCAGGTAGTTCTTGTACAGATGGATTTAGAGGAAGCCCTACTAGGAGTAGATAAGATGCCTTCGACATTGACGGAGGAAGAGAAGAAACGCAAGGATCGAAAGGCGTTAACATAGTTACATCTGCATTTTTCTAACAAAATTTTGCAAGATGTGATGAAGGAGAAGACCGCCGCTGCATTATGGAAGAGGCTAGAACAAATATGTGTGTCGAAAACTCTAACTAGCAAGTTGCATATGAAGCAACGTCTTTATGCTCATCGTTTGGAGGAATGTGTGTTTGTGCACGAACACTTACCAGTGTTTAAAGAAATTCTCTCAAACTTGGAGGTCATGGAGGTTCAGTATGATAAGGAAGATCTAGGGTTGATTCTACTTTGTTCGTTGCCCCCGTCTTATTCAACCTTTAGAGACACGATTTTATATAGCTGCGAGTCTCTCACAGTTGATGAGGTTTATGATTCTTTGACCTCGTATGATAAGATGAAGTATCTTGTGGTTAAAAACTAACTCTCAGAGAGAGGGTCTCATTGTTCGTGGGAGACAAGATCGGAATGCTAATAATGATTGTAGAAGGACACAGGAACGAAATCTTCACGGTAAATCTAAAGGTAGATCGAAGTCTTCAAACAGAGGTAAACTTGTAACTTCTGTAAGAAGAAATGACACATCAAAACTAAGTGCTATAAGCTATAGAACAAGATTAAAAGGGAGGCTGCGAATCAAAAGGGAAAACAACCAGAAAATTTCGGTGAAGCTGATGTTGTAGAAGACTACAGCGATGGTGAACTTCTAGTCGCTTCTGTCAATAATTCTAAAGTGAGCGAGGAGTGGATACTTGATTCGGGTTGCACCTTCCACATGTGTCCCAATCGGGACTGGTTTACAAATTACGAAACAGTGTCTGAAGGTGTTGTTTTGATGGAAAATAATGATTCGTGTAAAATCACATGTAATACCCCTCACCCGTATCCAACACCAGAATAGGGTTTGAGGCATTATCGGATTATACAAAACCGGGTTACCAAATTTCACCCAAAATTTAAAACTTTTCAAACACATGTATTTGACATTGTCATCTATTTAATCACTTATACCACATAGCAAGACATTAACACATACCATGGACAAATAGGCTTACAAGCCAAAATCATTATAAGCCACATCTCATGGCTATAATCAACAAATCAATATAAGCCAATACATTTGGCTAATCATAACAACATCCATCATTGAAAAACTAAGTCCCTATACATGCCACTCACTTGAAAACATTTGACATACACATGCCAATACTCCTAGGATAATGGCTCGATAGTATGATGCTGCCTCCGACGATCTCCAACCCTGAGCTGGCTGACAAAACTAAAAGAAATGAAAAGGAGGGAGTAAGCTTTACGCTTAGTAAGTTCGCATGAAAATAATAAGCAATACTATAACATGCTATTTTCATATTCTTTCTATTTATTCAAATTCTAGTTAAGCTGTTTTCTTGAGTCATAGTCATTAAATAATTTATATCTGGAGCTACGGAACTCCAAATTAAGATCCATTAATTTTCCCTGATACTAGACTCATTTATCTTCTTACCATAAAATTTTCAAAATTTTTGGCTCAGCCAATTAGTACAATTTATTCATTAAAGTTTCCCCTGTTTCACTGTTCAACTATTCTGACCTCTCTTCACTATAAATCAATTTTCTCTTTGTACAGAATTTATATGGCCTCATTGTTTAGTTCATTTGCAACTAGACTCATTCAGAATTTCAAGCATATAATTTATATCTCATAATTATTTTTGTACAAATTTTAATGATTTTTCAAATGTAGAACAGGGGATCACAAAATCATTCTGAACCAGCCTCACAGAAATTCAAATATCTCAAAATATATGAATCATTTCTTTGCTATATTTATTTTATATGAAAATAGACTCAATAAGCTTTAAATCAATATCTCGTCCAGCTTATAATTCAATTTCTACTATTTTTGGTGATTTTTTAAATTTACGTCACCGCTACTGTCTAAAGCAGTTCTATTGTAAATTTTTGCTCTCTTTCGCTTTAGTTGTGTTCATCACTTGCTTATACCAATCTTTCCAATTTCCAATTACATATTGAACATATTGTTCATACGTACATTTGCCACATTTCTCAATTGGTCACATTCACACTTGCACTTATTCATAACATGATCGTATTCAATTACACTTAATCATCACACAATCACATGTATTTTTACTTAGTCAATTTCCCGTTGAACTCATCGTAATGATAACAGATACACGGTGGCCTACACATGGTACCACCCTTGTAGCCAAAGCTATCTGATACACATAGTAGCCTGCACTTAGTACTATACATGTGACCAAAACATTACGTAACTCTCTTGTACACATAGTTGAGCTCAACATTAACAATCACTCAATCTCTTTCATTTGATTCACTTCTTTTGTATTACTTATTATCAAATTAGGAAACGTCTTACGAATTTGAGTACGCCGTTGCTCAGTGCCACGTTTCACAACTCAGTATGGTTTTCCTCATTGAAATACCATACCTACATTTCACAACTCGGTATGGATGATACCATACCTACATTTCATAACTCAGTATGGTTGATACCATACCTACATTTCATAACTCAGTATGGTTGATACCATACCTCCATTTCATAACTCAGTATGGTTGATACCATACCTACATTTCATAACTCAGTATGGTTAATACCATACCTACATTTCATACTTTGCCATGGTTTAACCATGGTCTTATCCGTCAATTCATCACATGTCACGATACGAACGTACTCAATTCTGCGTTTTTCCTAATTTGAATTACCGCCTTTATTCTTTCATTTTATCATAATTTTCATAATTCCACAGCAAATTCATATTTAATAACACATTATATCACTCAATCATTCACAAATAAATATATAAATTCAACCATATGAACTTACTTGCCAAAATCTCACAGTACAAATTGTAGTGTAGCAACTCATACAAGCCATGTAATATTAATTTAACATTCAATTTCACATAACACAACAAACATCACATTTTCCATATCATACATCAACTTCTCCTAAATATATTAAATCATACAATTTATACCATATCAATAGAAAATTACAATTCAAGCACGATGTTGCATTATTATTAACACACTAACTTACCTAGAATGCCTAAAACGACCATTTTACCAACTTTCTCGATTTTTGATTTTCCTCCAGGTTCTAGGTCCAAATCTCATTTTTCGAGATCTAAAACATCACATTTCACTTATTTAATTAATATACTACTCAAAACAGTCCCTAACTCAAACTTTGGCAAAGTTACAATTTTACCCCTAAACTTTTCATAATTACGATTTTGCCCCTAGGCTCGAAAATTAAACTTTATTCCTTTTTATTATGTTTTATGACATGCTGGACATTTTTCCCTTCTATAGCAACTTCAAATTTCTACTATAACACATACTTATGAACAATAACAACTTTTACCGATTAACTCGTTTTACTCGTTTTCACCGAAAATCATTTAGCAAACATCGTTCTCCTAACCTCAAACATCCATATTCTACCATTAGATATCAAAATACATGCTTATCTAGCATGGGTATTTTTTTTTAACATTGATTACACTTCAAATTAATGGTGAAATAGACAAATTAATGGTGTTTTATTTTTTTACTATTTCTGTCTTATTATACCATTTAATTTAACTTCCAAATTTGCCCTTTTTCTTTTCAACTAACTTCAAATATACCAAACAGATATCTTCATCAACTTATAAGTGGACTAATGTCTTCATAAGGACCTTTACTTTAAAAACTCATCACAATTACACCCTTTATCATCTGGAACATACACTTTGCACTAATAACAATTTAATCCTACTAACCAAATTAAACACTTTCTCGATAAAATTTCTCAACAAAATTTCCACACAAGAATTTAATCACATTATAGGCCTCAAATTGATAATCCAAGCTATTTCATACTTAAAGCTTCTAGGACCTCATATTTTGCAACTTATTGCAATTTGATCCCAATAATAAAATTGGGCACTTTATCGATAAAAATTACTTAACAAAATTTGCATACCATCACCCAACATATCATAGACTCTAAAACAATCATAAATTAAATATTTTTACTTCGAGTTTGTGGTCTTGAAACCATTATTCCGACTAGGGTCTAATTCGGGCTGTTACAACTCTCTCCCCCTTAGGGATTTTTATCCCCGAAAATCTTACCAGAATGTAGATTAAGGATTTGCTTCCGTACGATACATTTCAAATTCACACATAGCTTCAGATTTCAAATACTTTTAATCTTACAATTGAACTTCTGATCTGAGTTTCACTGTACATCATCTCTAGTTGAGACTGCTTATGACTGTATTAAATTGTTTTCATTTTTCGCTCAATTTCTTTGACGATATTAATCCCGTGGATCATTTTCTCACATAGCTTGATCCTAAAATAACAAAGTTCGGTAACTACTTATAACAGCAACAATCTTTCTTAGTTACTTTAAAACTCTAAAACACAGTGACAAATAAATATTTCAAGAGTTTGAATTACGTTTCTCGATTTCAATGCAATCTCATACTCGTAGATTACTGTAATTTCCCTCAGTACACAATATGAGTTTCATATTTCAATCTGAAATAATGTTGATTGGTACCATATATAGACTTATCATCTCAGGAACAGATAACTCTATCACTTTCAATAATAAGGATAATCTCAATACAAAATTCATCAACACTTTATTTCTATAATAAACAAGGTCAGTAATATCACAGTTCACACTCATTCATCAATATCATATCTCGAAATGTCGTGCATCATGTTACTCTCGTACGATCAGACTAATTGACACTGTGGACCACCTATAATAATGGTTATACAATCTCAGAGCTTCTCGGTGTAGACACTTTATCTCGAAGCAACAAATAATCATCGATTCCATATCTGAAGTTCTGAATCAAAATTCAATTTATGCTGAACCCCTTTTTAACTTATAATTCACTGACACATTTCTGAATTTCACAACTTTACTAAATAAACATTTATTTAGCCTCTAATTCAGCTAACAACCGTTCATTACTTGATAAGATCAATCACATATTCATTGCTCAAAAAGCACACAAGAGCTTTCCCATTCAAAACATCCGAAGCTATAATCATTTCCTCGGATAAGAATCACTTACAGAATCAAAATTTTTTTTTCAATGATTCGAGCTAACTTTGCTGTACCAAGTTCGGATCTTTCTCTGACCTTAAACATTTTAAACTCTTATAGTCATCATATATATCACATAACTCTTTTCATGCATCTTTAACTATATGAAATCACAATATATCTTTGTACACTTTTTCATTAGAACACACTTCAAACCATTCATTAACATATGATTGAAGATCATAAACTCTTTATTCAACTTAAACGAAACTAGAACTGACATTTCGGTTGATAATATCTTTGTGCAAAAGAAAGTTTCAACATTCGAACTAACTTTAATTTACCATAATATTTCTTAGATAAATTTTTCCAATAGATATAATTTGGTATCTAGTCTTCAAGAATACGAGTTCTTCTTCCAGACTATCCCTCAATTCACACATGTACATTCAAAGTTTATTTCCAGTCAGATGGAAAGATTCAGACACAAATAACCCAATTATCTTTTCAACCGAATAATTCAAATCATACTAAACCACTGAATTGGTCTTTTCAAAATAATCTTTTCTTCTCGTTAAAAGGATAACCCCAAACATATCATTATACAGATTATAATGATCTTCTATCATTTTTACTATTATCAATGTCGAACCTTCATGAGAACTAAAAAGAGTTTATAGTGAAGCTGTCTCATTTATTAATCATCGAAACTTTGAATTATATTAAAATCACCTTAACCAAATAGAAATCATTGAGCCTTACTAAGAACAGTGTCTCAACCCTATAATAAATATTATTTCAGCTGTTAAGGAAGCATTTGAACACAGAAAAGAATCAAGTATGATTTTAGTAGCAACCACTGCAATGTAACACCCCTTACCCAGGTCCGTCGCCGGAACAGGATACGAGGCATTACCGGACATGATCCAAGCTATTGTACAAAATTTAAAATGTAAAATCCATATAAATTTAAAACTTTTCCCATACATAGTCGTCAATACCCATAAGCAAAATAACTCGTCAATACCCATAAGCAAAATAACCATTCGTTACATAAATAACTAAACAATTAAGCCTTCTATACATGCCATAATTTCCAAAATATTGTTTTCAAAATACCAAAAGAAGGCTGATAGTGTGGATGGATCTCCGACGATCACCGTATCCCGAGCTAGCTTGATGACACTATAGAACAAGGAAAAGAAAAGAGAGTAAGCATATAGCTTAGTAAGTAAGTATGTAAATAATTAATAAATGGATTTAATATGTTTACAAAACAACACGATCAACCTACAATCAAATTCATTATTTATTCAAGTTTGGAGCAAGCTGTTTATTCAAGTCATAGTGACTAAATTATTTTTATCTTAAGCTACGAAACTCCAAATTAAGATCCGTAAATTTTCCCTGAAACTAGATTCACATATCTTCATACCATAAAATTTACAGAATTTTTGACTTAGCCAATAAGTACAGTTTATTCATTAAAATTTCCTCTATTTCACTGTTCATCTATTCTGACCACTTTTCATTATGAATTAATTTTCTCCTTGTGCAGAATTCAAATGATGTTATAATTTGTTTCATTTGAAACTAGACTCATTAAGGAATCTAAATATATAAATTATGTCCCAAAATTATTTTTGTACAATTTTTAATTATTTTTCCAAGTCAGAACAGGGGATCTCCAAATCACTCTGAACTATCTCACAAAAATCTATAGATCTCAAAATACAGAATTTTTTTGCATTCTCTATTTATTTCATATGAAAATAGACTCAATAAGCTTTAATTTCATATCTCACTCAACTACTAATTCCATTTATACCATTTTTGGTGATTTTTCAAAGTTACTCTACTGCTGCTGTCCAAAACTGTTTTATTTCTAAATTTCATTCTTTCATGTTTTCTTTATAGTAACTTTCATTGGAACACTTACTCCGTATCAATCGTACCAAAGTTCGATCACATATCGAGCACATTGCTTATAAGTTTACACGCATATACTTGCACTTATTCATCACATAATCATATTCAATTACACTTAGTCGCCACATTGTATTTTCACTTAGTCAATTTCCAATTGAACACATCTGAATATTAACAGAGACATCGGAATATTGCACATAGTGCCACACTTGTAGCCAAAGCTACTTCAAATCACTTATCACACATAGACTCATTCTCGAGTTATACACATTCGCGGGTCTGCTCACACAAGCTGTCGGTCATACGTAACTACTCGGTCTTTGCTCACACAAGGTCGCCGAGTATCCGTAACACATGCCGGATAACTCAGCCACCGGTAGAACGTACGGACCAGCACCCGGATAACTTATTTCACTTAGATTTCACATAGGTTTCTAGTGAACATGTCACTCGTATCCATTTTTATTCTTAAGGTTCAACCGGGAAATTTCTCATTTGTCTATATTTTGTCAATTACATCAAATATTCAGCCACAATTCATACCATTTATCAAAATATGAAAACATAAGTAAAAATGATGTATTTATTTACATACAAACTTACCTCGGTGCAAAATATGACGAATTTGCAATTTAGTCCGCAACCTTTTCTTTTCCCCGATCAAGGTCAATTCCTCGTCTTTCTTGATCTATAATAACACATTTAACTCATTTAATACTCACATTATTCGGTTTAGTCTAAAAAATCACACCATGGAAAAATTACATTTTTGCCCCTAAAGTTTCACATATTTACAATTTTGCCCCAATACTCAAAAATTAAACTTCAGTCCTTATTCTTATGTTTTATAGCATGCTGATCATTTTTCCCTTCTATGGCAACATCAAATTCTTACTCTAACATACACTTATGAACATTAGGTATTTTTACCGATTATGTCATTTTACTAGTTTTCACTTAAAATCACTTAGCAAAAGTTCTTTAACATAATTTCAAGCTTCATATTCTACCATAAAACATCAAAATACATGCATTTCATCCATGGGTAAATTTTTAAACAAAAACCCTAGCTCAAAATAATGGTAGAAATAGGTAAATCTTGTTACGAGGATTTCAAAAACGTAAAAATCATTAAAAACGGGGCTAGAACGGACTTACAATCGAGCTTGGAAGCTTGAAAAACCCTAGCTATGTCTTCCTTATGAGAATTTCGGCCAAGGGGTTGAAGATGAGCAAAAATTGGCTTTTAATTTTGTTTTTAATTCATTTTAATCACCAAATGACTAAAATGCCCTTAATTTAAAAATATTCTATTTCACCTATTTGATGTCCATTCTTTGTCCAACTAGTTAACCAATGGTTTAGTTACCATTTAAGGACCTCCAATTTAAAATTTCATAGCAATTAGATACCTCTAGCTTCTAGAACTATACAGGATATCTGAAAATTACAACCCATATAGAATATATCAATTTCAATGCTATCCCAGAAAATGTCCAGGAAGAACAAAGTCACTCATAAATATTGAAATCCTCAGTAACAGAAGCAATATAATATTCAGGTATATTCATCAGAACAATAACCAGTAGAAACAAAATATTAACTTCATACAGATTTACCGTCGACTTTTATATCCACACAATGGAATAAATTATCAGAGAAAGACATAACAATGTCGAACATAACCCAAACAGATCAATGATGCTTTCGTCTATTAATATGTTTAGCTAATGTTCTCATATGATAAGATTTTTTTTTTTTTTTTTGAAATTAAACAGTCACATATACTTCTGAAGATAAATGTACACATAGAATGCCCAGAAGAAATCATAGTAACTACTCGACTGCAACATAACCACTGCACTCAGCCATCAATACAATTCAAACATTATTCAACTGTCTAATTCTGTCATCATTAAGTTCATATTATCCCATCAATAACAGAAATCAATCCAGATAAGCTTCCAGTTAATACTTTCTTTAAATAACATACCTGAATAGGTCATTTAATCGAAGTTAACTTCTTCTGTAACATGACTTAACATAATTTAAATAGTTTTTAGAACTATCCAATATCTCTTTTAATACTGTCTTCATTTGTTGATTCAATCTCTTTTCTGACCGCATTATTAATCTTCCAAACACGGACTTCTGTAACTCCACACTCGTGAGCTTATTCAAGTCACATCTTACAGATTTCATTATAACATTTATCAATAATAAAAATGTCATACACTTTGATCCATACTTTTACAAGTGTCAACTCATCACCAATATATTTTCACTCTAACATTTAAGTACACATTCCATACTATCGAAATTTAACTCGGTTGGAAAGCATATCTGTCTAATTAAAACAAATTTTTTTTTTCCAAGCATGATATATTATGTGAAGGTCAGAAAAATATGAATAGACATATTACTGCATAAACTTTCATTTCACACAATACCACATATACACATTACGAATTCTTATTCATACTTTTCTGAGTTTAACTCATCATAGCTACACTTTATTCAAATACTTCAGTATCACTATCAAATGGTCGGATATAGCTCGGTTGGAGAGTACTTTTTTTTTAATAAGATTGTCCTCAATCGCATCGGAAGGCATCACACTATCACATATTGGTGGCATGTATAACTAGACTCTCACACTTGCTATATTAGTCCGAGAACCGACTAAACCTTAGCTCTGATACCACCAAATATAATACCCCTCACCCGTATCCAACACCAGAATAGGGTTTGAGGCATTATCGGATTATACAAAATCGGGTTACCAAATTTCACCCAAAATTTAAAACTTTTCAAACACATGTATTTGATATTGTCATCTATTTAATCACTTATACCACATAGCAAGACATTAACACATACCATGGACAAATAGGCTTACAAGCTAAAATCATTATAAGCCACATCTCATGGCTATAATCAACAAATCAATATAAGCCAATACATTTGGCTAATCATAACAACATCCATCATTGAAAAACTAAGTCCCTATACATGCCACTCACTTGAAAACATTTGACATACACATGCCAATACTCCTAGGATAATGGCTCGATAGTATGATGCTGCCTCCGACGATCTCCAACCCTGAGCTGGCTGACAAAACTAAAAGAAATAGAAAGGAGGGAGTAAGCTTTACGCTTAGTAAGTTCGCATGAAAATAATAAGCAATACTATAACATGCTATTTTCATATTCTTTCTATTTATTCAAATTCTAGTTAAGCTGTTTTCTTGAGTCATAGTCATTAAATAATTTATATCTGGAGCTACGGAACTCCAAATTAAGATCCGTTAATTTTCCCTGAAACTAGACTAATTTATCTTCTTACCATAAAATTTTCAGAATTTTTGGCTTAGCCAATTAGTACAATTTATTCATTGAAGTTTCCCCTGTTTCACTGTTCAACTATTCTAACCTCTCTTCACTATAAATCAATTTTCTCTTTGTACAGAATTTATATGGCCTCCTTGTTTAGTTCATTTGCAACTAGACTCATTCAGGATTTCAAGCATATAATTTATATCTCATAATTATTTTTGTACAAATTTTAATGATTTTTCAAATGCAGAACAGGGGATCACGTAATCATTCTGAACCAGCCTCACAGAAATTCAAATATCTCAAAATATATGAATCGTTTGTTTGTATATTTATTTTATATGAAAATAGACTCAATAAGATTTAAATCAATATCTCATCCAGCTTATAATTCAATTTCTACTATTTTTGGTGATTTTTCAAATTTACGTCACTGCTACTGTCTGAAGCAGTTCTATTGTAAATTTTTGCTCTCTTTCGCTTTAGTTGTTTTCATCACTTGCTTATACCAATCTTTCCAATTTCCAATTACATATTGAACATATTGTTCATACGTACATTTGCCACATTTCTCAATTGGTCACATTCACACTTGCACTTATTCATAACATGATCGTATTCAATTACACTTAATCATCACACAATTACATGTATTTTTACTTAGTCAATTTCCCGTTGAACTCATCGTAATGATAACAGATACACGGTGGCCTACACATGGTACCACCCTTGTAGCCAAAGCTATCTGATACACATAGTAGCCTGCACTTAGTACTATACATGTGACCAAAACATTACGTAACTCTCTTGTACACATAGTTGAGCTCAACATTAACAATCACTCAATCTCTTTCATTTGATTCACTTCTTTTGTATTACTTATTATCAAATTAGGAAACGTCTTACGAATTTGAGTACGCCGTTGCTCAGTGCCACGTTTCACACCTCAGTATGGTTTTCCTCATTGAAATACCACACCTACATTTCACAACTCAGTATGGATGATACCATACCTACATCTTATATCTCAGCATGGTTAATACCATACCTACATTTCATAACTCAGTATGGTTGATACCATACCTACATTTCATAACTCAGTATGGTATCAACCATACCTACATTTCATAACTCAACTGAGTTGATACCATACCTACATTTCATAACTCAGTATGGTTGATACCATACCTACATTTCATAACTCAGTATGGTTAATACCATACCTACATTTCATACTTTGCCATGGTTTAACCATGGTCTTATCCGTCAATTCATCACATGTCACGATACGAACGTACTCAATTCTGCGTTTTTTCCTAATTTGAATTACCGCCTTTATTCTTTCATTTTATCATAATTTTCATAATTCCACAGCAAATTCATATTTAATAACACATTATATCACTCAATCATTCACAAATAAATATATAAATTCAACCATATGAACTTACTTGCCAAAATCTCGTCAGGTACAGCCGTGTAGCAACTCATACAAGCCATGTAATATTAATTTAACATTCAATTTCACATAACACAACAAACATCACATTTTCCATATCATACATCAACTTCTCCTAAACATATTAAATCATACAATTTATACCATATCAATAGAAAATTACAATTCAAGCACGATGTTGCATTATTATTAACACACGAACTTACCTAGAATGCCGAAACGACCATTTTACCAACTTTCTCGATTTTTGATTTTCCTCCAGTTCTAGGTCCAAATCTCATTTTTCGAGATCTAAAACATCACATTTCACTTATTTAATTAATATACTACTCAAAACAGTCCCTAACTCAAACTTTGGCAAAGTTACAATTTTACCCCTAAACTTTTCATAATTACGATTTTGCCCCTAGGCTCGAAAATTAAACTTTATTCCTTTTTATTATGTTTTATGACATGCTAGACATTTTTCCCTTCTATAGCAACTTCAAATTTCTACTATAACACATACTTATGAACAATAACAACTTTTACCGATTAACTCGTTTTACTCGTTTTCACCGAAAATCATTTAGCAAACATCGTTCTCCTAACCTCAAACATCCATATTCTACCATTAGATATCAAAATACATGCTTATCTAGCATGGGTATTTTTTTTTAACATTGATTACACTTCAAATTAATGGTGAAATAGACAAATTAAGCTTTGAGGATCTCAAAAATATGAAAATCATTAAAAACGGGATAAAAACCGTACCTATATAAGCCATAGAAGCTTGGCCGAATGGAGCTCATCCATGGCTGCCATTTTTTCTTCTCACATTCGGCTGGAGAAGAAGAAAAGAATGGTGTTTTATTTTTTTACTATTTTTGTCTTATTATACCATTTAATTTAACTTCCAAATTTGCCCTTTTTCTTTTCAACTAACTTCAAATATACCAAACAGATATCTTCATCAACTTATAAGTGGACTAATGTCTTCATAAGGACCTTTACTTTAAAAACTCATCACAATTACACCCTTTATCATCTAGAACATACACTTTGCACCAATAACAATTTAATCCTACTAACCAAATTAAACACTTTCTCGATAAAATTTCTCAACAAAATTTCCACACAACAATTTAATCACATTATAGGCCTCAAATTGATAATCCAAGCTATTTCATACTTAAAGCTTCTAGGACCTCATATTTTGCAACTTATTGCAATTTGATCCCAATAATAAAATTGGGCACTTTATCGATAAAAATTACTTAACAAAATTTGCATACCATCACCCAACATATCATAGACTCTAAAACAATCATAAATTAAATATTTTTACTTCGAGTTTGTGGTCTTGAAACCATTATTCCGACTAGGGTCTAATTCGGGCTGTTACATCACAGGTGTTGGAACAATTAAAGTTAAGATGTTTGATAGAGTTGTCAGAATACTTAGTGACGTACGACATGTTCCAGAATTGAAGAGAAATTTAATTTCATTAAGTACTCTTGATTCAAAAGGGTACAAGTACACAGCTGAAAGTGGGATTTTGAAGATTTCCAAAGGTTCCCTCATTGTGATGAAAGGGCAGAGAAAAGACTGCCAAGTTATATGTTTTGCAGGGTTCTACTGTCATTGGTGATGCAGCTGTCGCTTCCTTTTCCTTGTCAGATCGATGATGATATTACTAAACTTTGGCATATGCGCCTAGGGCATATGAGTGAGAATGGCATGGCAGAATTGAGCAAAAGAGAACTTCTTGATGGGCAAGGAATTTGCAAACTGAAGTTTTATGAGCACTGCGTTTTTGGGAAGCAAAAGAGAGTTCGATTCACCAGAGGAATCCATAACACGAAGAGAACGTTGGGGTATATTCATTCTGATCTGTGGAGGCCATCAAGAGTGCCTTCGAGAGGTGGAGCTAATTATATGCTAACTTTTATTGATGATTTTTCCAGAAATGTTTGGGCATTCTTTCTGAAGCAGAAAAGCGATGTGTTTTCCGCATTTAAGTCTTGGAAAACTATGATTGAAAAACAGACGGGAAAATAAATAAAATAACTTCGCACAGAAAATGGCTTAGATTTTTGTTCTGATCAGTTCAATAAACTGTGCAAGTCAGAAGAGATCGTGAGACACTTGACAGTTCGTCATACTCCACAGTAAAACGGCATTGCAGAACGAATGAACAGAATGATCATGGAGAAGGTTCGATGTATGTTGTCAAATGCCAACTTACCAAAGTCGTTTTGGGCCGAAACAGCCTCTACTGCATGTTTTTTGATCAACCGATCTCCATCCATTGCCATTGAGAAAAAGACTCCACAAGAGGTATGGTCTGGTAATCCTGCTAATTATTCTAATTTAAAGATCTTTGGATGTCCTGCATATGCTCATGTTGATAATGGAAAATTGGAGCCGAGATCCATTAAATGTGTTTTTTTTTGGTTATAAAGCTGGTGTAAAAGGGTATAAGTTATGGTGTCCTGAAAATAGAAAAATTGTGATTAGCAGAGATGTTGTTTTTGATGAAACTGCTATGATACCTAACTTATCTCTTAAAGGCTCTTCCAATGAAGAAAATCAAAAGTAAGTGGAGCATCAGATTAATACAGAGTCGACTCCTTAAGTCAGTACAAAAATTGAGAATAGAGTTGCTTCTTCACCACAATACTCTATCGCCAAAAACAGAACTAGAAGAGAAATTAAACCACCAAAGAAGTATGCCAAGGCTGATCTAGTTGCTTATGCTTTAAATGTGGCTGAAGATATAGATACAAACCAAGAGCTGTCTAATTATTCTGAGGCGGTTAGCTGTGAAGACTCAGAAAAGTGGATGTTTGCTATGCAATAGGAGATGGAATCACTCCATAAAAACAGAACATGAGATCTTGTGAAACTTCCTAAAAGTAAAAGGGTTGTTCGCTGTAAATGGGTGTTTAAAAAGAAAGAAGTGACTCCAGGAGTTGAAGAACCTAGATATAAAGCAAGGCTTGTTGCAAAAGGTTACAGTCAAATTCCAGGAGTGGACTTTACATATGTGTTCTCCCCAGTTGTAAAGCATAGTTCGATGCGAGCTTTACTTGGTATTGTGGCTATGCATGATTTGGAGCTTGAGCAGTTAGATGTAAAAACTGCATTTTTGATTGCTGAAAAAGTCCCTTTACGGTTTGAAACAGTCACCAAGACAGTGGTACAAGAGGTTTGATTCTTTTATGACTTCTCATGATTTTAAAAGAAGTAGTTTTGACAAAATCGTGTTTACTTTAAGAAAAAGCGTTGATGGTTCTTTTATGTATCTACTTCTTTATGTTGATGACATGTTGATAGCAGCAAAAGATAAAAGAGAGATAAGAAAGGTCAAAGCCTAACTAAATGAAGAATTTGAGATGAAAAATTTGGGACCAGCAAAGAAGATACTTGGTATGGAGATTCTCAGAGATAGAAAAGCAAGTAAATTGTACCTAAATCGGAAGGGGTACATTAAGAAAGTTCTTTATGAGTTCAATATGCAGAGTGCTAAGCTGTTAGTACTCCTTTGTGACCCATTTCGGACTTTTTCATCGGCTTTGTCTCCACAATCGATGATGAGATTGAGTACATGTCACATGTTCTATACTCTAGTACTGATGGGATCTCTCATGTATGCTACGGTTTGTTCACGCCCGCATTTATCATATGCGATCAAGCAGATTAGCGTGATACATGGCGAATCCCAGAAAGAACATTGGAAAGTAGTTGATGGATTTTAAGATACTTACGAGGTACTACTGATGTTTGCTTATAGTTTGGAAGAACTAGAGATGGAGTCATTGGGTATATTGATGCTGATTTTGCCGGAGACCTTGATAGAAGAAGATCTCTCACTGGTTATGTCTTTACAATCGGAGGTTGTGCAATTAGTTGGAAAGCTACTTTGCAAACTACGATCGCTTTTGTCTACCATCGTTAAGCTGAGTACATGGCGGTTATTGAGGCTTGTAAAGAAGCTATTTGGTTGAAGGGACTCTTTAGTGAGCTCAATGAAGACCTTCAAATCAAGACTCGTATTTTTGTGACAAATGAGTGCCATCTTCCTTACAAAAGATGAAATGTTTCATGAGAGAACAAAACACATTAATGTTCGGTATCATTTTGTTCGTGATATTATTGCTCGTGGTGATATTGTTGTGAGCAAAATTAGTACTCATGAAAATCCTCCAGATATGATGACTAAGTCACTTCCTATGACCAAGTTTGAGCATTGCTTAGACTTGGTTGGGGTTCATTGTTGAAGTTAAACCCTTAAGGGGTTTTACGGAAGAGGTGAAGAACTTGTTCGTTGAAAGTTCGCGATGAAGAACTTGTTCATTGAGAATTCGTGTCAAGGTGGAGATTGTTAGAATTAAGTGACCCGAATCTTTATTTAAATAAAATACAATGGTAAAATAAAATAAAAGAAGAATCCCTATAGAATTACACTTCTTTTATTTTATTTTAAATAAGGTTTTTTAAACCTTATTAAACTCCATCTATTTGATATTGATTAGAATAAGGAGTTTCAATCTTACTACACTCCTATTAGAATATGGCTTTACAAGCCTATAAATAGACATAGTCTATTCCTCTTGTAATTGATTCGAATTCGACATAGTGAATTTTCTTCTCCTCTGCCCGTGGTTTTTTTTCCCGAAAGGGTTTCCACGTAAAATCTGTGTGTTCTTTATTTTTTATTTTTTATTTTTATTTTCTTTGCGAAATATTTGTAACTACCGACGTTATATTTTTCATAGTCTTAATAACAAATTTAAAAAAAAAATCAATGAAGCCATTTTAAAATTTAAAAACTATTAAAAATCATAAAACTTAAAAAAACTATAAAAAATTTAAACTTATAAATTTTTTATTAAAAATAACAATACCAACCCAATAAATTAGTGTGCGTCGAATTTGTTAAAATTTTATAACCATCCAACCTTAATGGGTTAGTGTTGTTATTTTTTAATAAAATTTTTATAACTTTTTTATGATTTTTATTTTTATTTTTATTTTAAAAGGGTTTAATTGCTTCTTTTTTTTTTAATTTGTTACTAGTGCCTTTTTGACCTTTAGTCTTATTAATTTCAAACTTTTTCTAATTTACTTGCAATAAAGGGGTAGGGATCAAATTGAAAGTATGCAAAGGTTGAGGGTTAAATTTATTATTATATTTTATATACAAACACCAAATTGTAATGAATGAGTTATTTTGTTCACTCATCTTACGGATAAGGATAATTTACCTATTTTCTCAATAGAAGGGCTATAATGCAATCCAAGATATAGTAAGGGGTTTTGTGGTACTTTTACTAAATTTAATTATTTTACGACGATATTTAAGATTTTGAATTTTGATCCAAAAATGTATGAGGTAAACTACACAAATAGTTACCTAACTATAAACTTTTTATATATTTTTTAAAATTATTATATATTATATATTTTGTATTTTTATATATTTCTTTAAATTTTTTAGAGTTAGTACCAAATCGAGAATATTTGTAAATTTTGAGAGTTAATTTTTTAAAAATTATAACTAAATCAATATAATATATAAAAATTGAGGGCTAAATTTGGTATTATACTGATGTTTTAATAGCCATGTCAACTTACAATTTGTGATTTTAGCCGAGTGACTAAAATAACCACATTATGTAATATGAGTGCTTAAATTACAAATTTTTTTATTTTGAAAGACTAAAATAAACAATTTAAAATATTAAATCTTAACTGATTGGAAAGTAGATGGAATATGAAAATTAAGAATATGTTTCATAAGTCTCATATTCTGAAGTGAAATCAGTGAGAAGTGCATGATATGATAATATCAGCAACACCGAGATAACAATGATAGAGATAGACAGGCTTCTGATCATTTGTCTGAAAAACAACAATATTGTCCTAAGATAAGATAAAGCCAATAACAAGCTACGAACATTTTCACTTGGAGTTTAAACAGGCTTTTCAGATAACAACAGGGATACATTGTCCTAACATAAGATAAAGCCAGTAACAAGCTACGAACATTTTCACTTGGATTTTAAACAGGCTTTTCAGATAACAACAGGGATTGCTTGCAAAGGTTCAGCCATTTGAACGGTAAGTCCAAACTTCTCTTCCATGTTCATCTCTTTTGGTGAGATCCCACCTTCAAGTTTCCAATCAAAAGAGTTAATAAGAGATCCTAACATCAAATACAACATTCGATTTGCCAAAGGTAATCCTGGGCATATTCGGCGTCCAGCTCCGAATGGAATCAACCCAAAATCCCTACCTTTGACATCAATTTCGGACCCCAAGAATCTCTCTGGCATAAAACTGGTTGGATTTTCCCAAATGCTTGGATCTCTACCGATGGCCCATGCATTAACTAACACTTGTGAACCCTCTGGAACGTTGAAACCACAAAGGTCGGTGTCAGAGCCAGCTCTACGAGGAAGTAATAGCGGGACTGCAGGATGCATTCGAAAGGTTTCTTTAATAATTGCTTGCAAATATGGTAAACGATTTATGTCTGATTCTTCAATTAGTTTCCCTTTACCGATTACTTGATCTAATTCTTTCTTCGCTTTAAGTAAAACATGTGGATTTTGAAGTATTTCTGCCATTGCCCACTCTAATGTATTAGATGTTGTATCCGTTCCAGCAGCAAACAGAACCTGTCATCTAACATGATTAAACCAAAGATCTAGCATTCATAATGAATTGATGTCAGCATATCTTTTTTTCTATTTATTACACTAGTGAGAAGAATATTTTATAACCCAATCACGTCAAGACAGTCTGTTTCATACATATCGATACGCAAGACAATATGAGAAAAAAAACGTACTAGAACCCGGCACGCTGTCGCCCAGATATCTTTTTGTGATTTAACGAAGAATTAGCAAAAAAAAATGGAGATGAAAAACTCTGGTTAGCAAATATGAATAATGAATATGAATGTAACAATATAAGTGCTGTTTCTTATAATGTAATAAATTCTATAACTGGATCATTTATAAAGAGAATAATTAAGGTAGATAGAAAAAATTACCAGAAATAAATGTATGATAAGATTTTTGTTAAGTTCTTCGATATCGCCTTCAATGATGTCCAGAAGAGTATCCAAAACATCATTTGATGCAGTATAATCTTGGGATTTTCTTGATTGCTGTCTTTCATCGATCATATTGCCGAAAAGTTTCAACAACTTGTCGAAATGAACAGTAATCCGGCGCCGTACACCTTGTGGATCCATCTTTCTAAGCAAAGGGAAATAATCAGCCAAATTAGGCTTCCCTGCCTCTACCATGATACTGTAAATTGTTTTCCTGAATTCTTGCGCTCTAGCTGAATTTGGGTCAACCAAATCCATTGAAAACATAGTGTTGGACAACAAATTAATGGTAGTATCAAAAGCAGCTTGGCCTATGTTAATGGCTTCACCTTTAAGGCAACTTTCGCCAACTTTAGCAATCAGTTGTTGAATCTTGTGCCGACGCAGGTATTCATTGGCATCGAGTTTCAGACTAGAGAAAATATGGGTATTACTGACCTTGCGAAGAGTTCTCCAAAGCGGCGACACAGGTAACCATGGCAGCCCAAATTCATAGTGTTGGCTGGCTCGAACTGCATCCACAATGGTTCGGTTGCAGAATATAAGATCCTGTTTTTGAAGGATCTCTTTGGCCGTTGTTTCCGAGGAGACGACAACGGTGATTAAGCTGCCGAGTTTGAGACTCATAACGGGGCCATGAATCTGAGCAAACTTAGCCAAAGACCTGTGGGGTTTATCCCCAAGATCGAAGAGGTTGCCGAAGATCGGAATCCCGCGTGGACCAGGCGGAAGCTTGCGTTGGCTTGATTTATTTCCATTTTTAATGGAGAGGAAAGCTTGAAGCAGGAGCCAAGACAACAGCAGACCCAGCAAGGAAGTTGCTAACAAATCCATTTATCACTCTCACACTCTCCAATACAGGCTAAACTAGCTTGTAGTCGTGGGATAGTATATAATATATGTCGTGCAGAGTGTCAGCTGTAATAGTCGGCTTTTTTTATAAAAATAACCCAAAAAATTTAATTAATTATTAAAATATCTATTTTTTAATTAAACATAAAAATACCTAAAATTTACAATAAAAATTAGTGGAGCCAAACGGTTTGATGTCACCAACATGCCACGTTAGCAATTAAAAAAATTAATTTTTTAGTGAATTCACGTAAAATGGTGCTACCTATATAAATATTAAAAAAATACTGTAATTTTTTAAAATACGAGGGATTTAAAAAAAAATCCATATTTTAGTAGAATCAACTCGCCACCAAATTTGCCCGAGACTTTCTTCTTTTTTTTTTATTACTTTTTTGATCTTTTGTCCTTATTTTTTTAACTTTTTTAAAATTTTGTCTTTATCCTTATTTATTTTATTTATTTTTTAATTATTAATTTTAAAAAATTTAAAATGTATATTTGAAATGTTTTATAATTTATATTTTTTAAAATTTTAAATATTATTTTTTAAATATTAAATATATTTTTTAATAATATAAAACATTTAAATATTTTAAAGATATGACCTTTCAAATTTATTATTGGTTTTATAATATTTTAAACGTATATTTTGAATTTTAAAAATTTTAAAATTTATTTTATAATATTTTAAAGTATGATTTTTAAATTATTTAAAATATATAATTTTTAAAGATATTATCTTTCAAATTTATTATTTGTTTTATAATATTTTAAATATTTTTTAAATTTTAAATATAATTTTTATAAATTATTAATTTTAAAATTAATTTTAAAGATGTAACGCTTCTAACCCGAATCCGTCACCGGAATAGAGTTATGGAGCATTACCGGATTTACAAATTTATTTATCAGTTACAAATTTATTTATCAGATATTTTATTTCATCTAGCAATCATATTTGGAATCAATCAAAATCAAATATATTGTCCCTTAAACATACTTATTTTTCTCGATATGTCTTACTTGAATTTATTACTCGTCTCAACATACTTAATTTCCTTGTATTAACGTATCAAAGATAATCACATATTTATATGTTATGATAAATATCATTCTCTTACCGTTTCTTCCTAAACATAAATTAGTTAATTCATTATATCAATATTTTATGTACCATCAACTCGTATTTCCTTTTCCTTATATCACATAATTTCATGTAACACTTACCAAACTTTTTCAAATTATTGAATGTCTTCAGAATTGGTCTGCACCGATATGCACTGAATTTCACTGATAATCGCTAATGTCATAGCATAGCTATGGTCTTTTCACTAGAATGCTTTAGTTCAGCTATGGTCTTACATCTTCACTACATTATGCCATGGTGGAACCATGGATTTATCCGTCAATTCAACTTGCCACTGAACTGAAGTGCTCAATTTGATCATTTATACAATTTTCATGCTTTTACATTATTCACGATTTTATCATCAATACATATGAAATAATACATCATGAAGTTCATAAAATTAACAAATGATCTCTAAAATTTAACTATATAAACTCAGAAGTTAAAATTTTTTTTATTATAACGATAATCATAATTTCATAATAAATATTCCAAATAAAACATTATATCATTTCTAATTCAATATTTATCAATTATAATCGGGCATATGATCAATTTATACACAAGTTGTTCATATATTCTTCCTCCTCCTCCTCTCCATCCACATCCTTAGTATAAATAACACACTTGTAAGTAACATTATCTATAATTTTTCACTATTTATTTATGTGAATATTCAAGCTGTCCATCCGTGTCATAGTCACTAAATTATTTTTATCTTAAGCTACAAAACTCCAAATTAAGATTCGCTAATTTTTCCTGAAACTAGACTCACATATCTTCTTACCATAAAATTTTCAGAATTTTTGGTTCAGCCAACAAGTACAGTTTATTCTTTAAAGTCACCCCTGTTCTGCTGTCTGACAGTTCCGACCCTTCTTCACTAAAAATTAATTATCTCATTGTACGGGATTCAGATGATATTTCCGTTTATTTCTCTTGAAAATAGACTCATTCAGAATTTTAAACATATAAATTCAAGCCCCTAAATATTTTTCTCCAATTTTTGATGATTTTCCAAAGTCAGAACAGAGGAACCTGAAATCATTTTGACCTGGTCTCACAAAACCTATTATATCTCATGATTTACAATTCCATTGCTTACACCGTTTCTTTTATAAGAAACTAGCTAGACTTAATAAGCTTTAATTCCTTATTTTATTATCCTCTAATTCGATTTCTACAATTTTTGGTGATTTTTCAAAGTTAGACTACTGCTGATATCCAAAACTGTTTTAGTGCAAAGTGTTGATTTCCATTTTGCCCCAAATTTCATAGTTCATACAATTTCGTCCTTGTCCAATTAACTCCTCAATTGGGCTAATTTTTCTCAATTAATTTTATTCTATCATTTTAAACTACTTCATAAACCTTGAAATCAGAACTTTAGTATTAGACCTTAATTCCAAACTCTTTCACAATTAGGTCCTAAAACTAATTTCCACCAATTTTACTTGATAAAATCATCATATATCAAAATTAAAGCTTCAATTATATGTTTATTCATCATATTCTTCCAGCACTCATCCATAGCAACTTTAGAAATTAGCCATAGAATCAAAAACTAATAACATAATAAGTTGGACCCAATTGTAAAAGTCCAAAAACATAGAAATTTCAATGAGAAAGCAAGAATTAAACTTACATGAAGCTAGAGTATGAAAACCAGCTATTAAACTTACATGAAGCTAGAGTATGAAAACCAGCTTGAACCCTCTTCCATGGTTGTTTTTAAGCTGATGAAAATGAAGAGAAATGAAGAGAATTCTAGATATTCTAATTTGGTCCTATTTTTATTTAGCTAATTTTGGTAATTTTTCAATTTTGCCCTTATTTCACCCATTTCCTGATTTTTTCTCAGCTATTGCGGCCCAAAATATCTTCTTTGGGATTATTTGCACTTTAGATTCTTCCTTATTTGACAATTGAGCTATTTAATCCTTCTAGCAACTTTTACACCTTTTTCAATTTAGTCCTTTTTATTTAATTAAGCACCCAAACATCAAACTTTTCTAACGAAATTTCAATACTTCCTTATTGACATTATGTAAATATTTATAAAAATATTTATGACTCAGTTTATAACACCGAGATCCTGATACCTCTTTTTCGCAATTTCTTGACCAAATAATTCTTTATAAAACACAATTTACTATTTAAAAAAATCTTTTAAAAGCTACATTTGGCTCATAAATATTAAATAATATAATCTACGAGTTCATTTGTCGGATTTGGTGGTCTCAAACCACTATTTTTGACATCACTGAAATTTGGGTTATTACAAAAGATATTCAAACGTTTTTTAATTAAATTTAAAACTTCAAAAATTAAAATTTTATTTGGTGGAGCGATTTAGAATGGCTCCATCACTTTATTGTGTACTAATAATAAATTTGAAAGGTCATATTTTTAAAATATTTAAATTTCTTATATTATTAAAAATATATTTAATATTTAAAAAAATAATATTTAAAATTTAAAAATAATTTCAAAAATATATATTTAAAATTTTAAAATATATATATTATAAAACATTTCAAATATACGTTTGAAATTTTTTAAAATTAGTAAAATCAATAAATAAAATAAATAAGGATAAAGACAAAACTTAAAAAAAGTAAAAAAAAAAAAAAAAAAAGGTTGTCAGGCGAATCTGGTGACCAAATGAATTGGCTCCACTAGAAAATGGAATTTTTTTTAAAGTTCCCCATATTTTTAAAAATTGCAGTATTTTCCTGATAAAAAATAATTTTTTTTCCTGGTTGCTGACGTGGCATGTTGGTGGCGCCAAACTCTTTATCTCCACCAATTTTTATTGTAGATTTTAGGTCATTTTCGTGTTTAATTAAAAAAATAGGTCATTTTGATAATTAATTAAATTTTTTAGGTTATTTTTATAAAAAAGCCGTAATAGTCTTGATCTTGGGGTGGGAACCACTTGCGGATCAATTTTTAATTTTTAAATGCATCCATCTAAAGTTGATGACCTTTTATTTTTGGGTTAAATAATCTTTTAGATTTCAACTTGATAATTTTTTTGAAGTTAGACCTTAAATTTTGATAATTGTTATCACATTATGGTTTGAATTTATTTTTATTCAAGTTAGGCCTTGAATTTGGCAATTATTATTACATTAGGGTTTGAATTTTTTTTAATCCAAGTTGTCATTGAAAATTCTAATATGGGAACAATTGCTAAGTTTAAGCCCTAATATGGGAATAATTGCCAAATTTAAGGATTAATTTGGACAAAAAAAAAGTTCAAGCCTTAATGTGGATTGCCTAATTTGTAACATCCTAAATGTGGGCCTGTGCATTTATATGTGGTGCTTGTTTAATATGTAAATTTGAGAATTTGAGGTTTGGGCTGAGGCCTTGATTAAATATTTGGCTTAATCATTCTAGGGTTTAAAATAGTGTCTTGGGTAATTTAATTGATACATTGGGCTTGTGGCCCAGCAACTAGGGGCACAGTAGAGGGGAGCTATGATTGGCGTCAAAAGGCAAGGGAAGAGGCCCAGTTTGTGGCCATTAGGAGCCTAGGTTTTAGGGAGCCTTAGGGGGGGACGGCACAAGGCAAATTTTTAGGAGTTTTATTGTTTTAATTATATGGATAAAAAGCTGATAATTGAAGGAGGTGTTAGAGCTAGTTAAGACTCTTCTGGGATGAGTAAATTTAGAGAGATAGGAGCTATCATTAGGTGTTTTATGTTAGCCGAAATTATTGAGAATTTGAAAAGGGAAGGGCACTCAGTTTTTGGCTTAAGGTGTATGTGCCGAAATTTTTTAACTAGGTCTCTCTCTCATTTTCTTTTCTTCCTCTCTTTTCTTTGCCAAAAATTCCTATACCATTCTTTCCCTCTCTTTTCTTTTTCTTCAGTTGGCCGAACCCTCTGTCAAAATCTTTCTTATCTCTTTCAAACTCTTTAGCCGAAACCTCTAAGCTTTCCTTACTTTTTGCTTACTTTATTCAAAGCCGAAACACCTCACTTAGATTTTCTGAAAGCCGAAAACGCAAGAGCTAGTCTTCTGTATGTGTGCCGAAATCATTCTGGGATATTTACTGTGCCGAAATTTTGAAGAAAACAATACGTATGTGTCGATATTAAGTTTTCAATATTTCTCCGGCTTTTCAAGGTTTCTAGCCGAATGGCTATGTAGTGACTAATCAAGGGTTTTCTTATTTTTCCGGCATTTTAGGATCTGAAGAGGAGTCCAACACCTAGATCTTTAGGTCAAGGTTCAGTAGCCTTTGAGTAGTGTTATTCTCGGGATTCCAAAGTAAGAGATCTATTAGTTTGAATGTGTGATTTGGGATTTATTTAATCTTGGCCGATTGTTGAAGGGGCTAGACCTTTGTGTGTTTTTCCGGTTTTTGAGCAAGGCGTTACACTGGGGGTAGTAGATCCGGATAACAAGGATATTGATTAGGGCTATTGGATTTTTTGAAATCAGGTGTGTAATACTTCCCCATCATCTAGATCCGATTATAATATGCATGTTTATAAGTTTTATGTTGTGATAAATGCCGAAATCTCGGCGTAATGTTGGAAACCCGAAGAGGGTGAAGCAAATCACCAGGTCAGTGAATGTTTTGACTTTATATGATAAAAGTATACTGATTTTATGATTGCATGGGTTGGGTTTGTTAAAGGAGGAAGTTATACGTTGTAACGGTTTTACCGTGATCTGTTATATGTGGTAGCGGCCTTTGCCGTGATCTGTTGTAGTGGCTTCGACCATGATCTGATGATGAGCAGCAAGACTGCCATCAAGGCGTGTAGCGGTGTGGGTCGATTGTAGAAATCCCCAATGGTGTGCTTGGCTGGTACGGGGGCGTGTAGCGGATGGACACTTAGGTTTTGGGATTGGGCTTGCATATTAGTTCCTTTGTTATTTTATATATGTTAAACTATTTAATCTGTTTTATGGGCCTAAAGCCCAAATCTAGTGGTGCATGAGGGTTGCACACTGAGTCTCGCGACTCACTCTATTAATTAACATTTCAGGTGATACCTAGTGCTTCGAACCGGGCTGGAGAGGAGCGCAAGGTGGCCATGCAGAAGAATATGTGGACTTGGCAAAAAGACTCAAGTTAATTATTTCATATTATATTTTAATTAATGGATTTTAAACTTCAATGTAATAAGGCCATGGGCCACTAGTTTTATTTCCTTTTATTATGGGTTTAACTTATTTTTTTTTTAGTTATTGGAAACATTTATTTTAACTAAGGCATGTAATTAAGTTTGGGTTTTATTTACAAAGGCATATTTTATATAAAATATATTTGGGCTTTTCTGAAAATACGACATGTTTTACAGAATTTTTCTTAGTGACATACCAGATCCGGTTATAGCAATTGGGCCGGGTTTGGGGGTGTTACATAATTCAAGCCCCAATGTGAAAACATTTGCAAGTTCAGGGCCTAATTTGGAAAAAAAAAATATTATTCAAGCCCCAGTGTGAGAAAAGTGGTTAAGTTCGAAGAAATTATTTTAATCTAGTTATCTCTTATTTGTAGGGAGAAAACACATTCATTACGGATTGTGATACATACTATATATATTTCTTTAATTAATCATTTTTGTTTTATTTATCATATCGATTCAAATGCAAACTGTCAAAGGTTGTACCAAGCTAGCCGAGAGACCAATTGAAAATATATAACTAGAGCTTAGATAATTTGCAATTAAGTTTCAATTTTTTGTCTACTAATTACAATATTATTTAGTCAATTAGTCATTCCACTAATATACCATAACTAAAGTAACTTATCAAGCGTATATCCAATGACCTTGTCTTATATGTGTTACACTCATAGGATATCTTTAATTTTTTTGGGTTAAATCCGTTCACCTAATATAATCATATTATATCTTACTTCATGAAAAGGTCAATTATTAATATATAGTAATTAAATTATTCATCCTAGAAAACATGGCTCATGGCCACGTTTGTAACACCCCGTAACCCTAAACCGTCGCTGGAACAGGGTTACGAGACATTACCGGACATATCAAACAACTTACAAATAATTCACAAATAAAATAACATTCATAGTATAATTTAATAATTAAGTCCCAATAATAGATGCTCGTAACCAAAACGCAAATTAAAAGTGAAACAAAACTTGTTCGAATTCTCCGAAAATTATTATTATTATTATTTTTTTAATCCAATAAAAATTTCGACAGCATTTTTACTTATTTTTACATAAAACCCCCTGCAAATTTCAAACCGAAACAATCTAATAGCAATATTTCAACCAATGATTAGGTATATTCAAATACATCCAATTTATATCAAAACAATAATTTAATACCTTAGTTTAAACAATATAACATGTTAGTATATATGTATAATTAATAACTTTTATTTCATTTCAAATATTCAATACCAAATTTACCATTTTATAACTTTATATCATATTTCTCATCAAAACATTATAATCATTTATATACAACCAAAATCATTTAACTTAAATACATATATATATAATTCATATACAACTACTTAGTACATGCCACTTAACAAAAGGAAGAAATTCATCACCAAAATCTTCTTGTTGGAGTCGGGTTTGTTTTGGATGCTGGACCGAATCCGAAACTCTAATGACCTGCGCAAGGAAACAACCGTACGCTGAGTATTTCATACTCAATGGTATTACTATAAACCAAACTGTTTAACATTAATAAATTACAAACATCAACCATAAGCTTTATAAATCATTTAAACTAATTATACATAATTAGTTATATATCACTTCATAAGTCTTAAATTCACATTTCATTTTTCACATACTAATTCAATTCATAATTTAACTCATACATTCTTTCACATATCTTTCAATAGAGCCAAATCAATCAATCTCATTTTCAAAGTTTCATTTCAATTATTTACCCTATTAACAAGGCTCGGACTCTGATAGATACGCGAATTCCACCCAAACACACCAAAGTATCCAACCCAAACACACCAGAATAATGAAATCTTCCCAAACACACTAGTATAATATAGCCTCCCAAACACACCAGTATATAATATCCTCCCAAACACACCAATAAGGCATTAAGTGCCTCTTCGGATAAACCGAAGCATATAATAACAGAATCATCTTCTTAGCCGAGTTACAAATCTCCTCATCACATCACAAATCCAATGGCATGCCATTTGTATCAAATCTAGTCCGACAAGTTAATAGGGTATTATTTTACTTTTCCAAATTCGAATTCATTTCCACAACAATTTCAAATACTTGATCAATTCAAAACATTTATTATAAAAATTCACATATAATTCAATATTCACACATATTCTTACTTAGTTTCAAATATTATTACTTACCTTATCTTAATTACTCCATAACATATACTATAAATTCAATATACATTTAATAAATAGTTTGAGTTATAGTAATACAAACCCGAAATACGAGTTTACTCCTCAACGATCTTTTCTTTTCCCTTGGATGCCAATGCCTCGTTTTCCTTGTTAGCTACGAAAATAATAATAACAATTTACATTATTAATTACAGCATTAATGCAATAATTAACTGAATTGTTATTCAATTCCTACTCTTCCATTTCATTCCACATCCATAATATATAATTCTACTATTTACTTATATATTCTGTCAAGGCTGTCTACCTGAGTCATTGTAACTAAATTATTTATATCTTGAGTTAAAAAATTCCAATTTAAGATCTGTAAATTTTATATGAAACTAGACTCACATATCTTTTTGTCATAAAATTTTCAGAATTTCTGATTTAACCAATAAGGACAATTTATTCTTTAAAATCACCCCTATTCTATTGTCTGACAGTTCCGACCATTCTTTGATAAAATTTAATTATCTTTTTGTACAGAATTCAAATTATGTTCTAGTTTGTTTCTTATAAAAATAGACTCATCAAGGAATATAGATATATAAATTATGTCCCAATATTATTTTTGTACAATTTTTAATGATTTGTCCAAGTCAGAACAGGGGATCTCGAAATCACTCTGAACCAGTCTCACAAAAATCTAAATATCTCAAAATACAGAATTTCTTTGCTTTCTCTATTTCTTTCATATAAAAATAGACTCAATAATCTTTAATTTCTTATCTCATTAAACTTATAATTCTATTTTTACCATTTTTGGTGATTTTTCAAAGTTACTCTACTGCTGCTGTCCCAAAACTATTTTTTTAATAACTTATTTTACAATTTAATCCTAATTAAGTTTACTAATTTTCTTAACTTAATTCATGCTTTGTTTCTACTTAAATTCCTTCTATATTCAACGTGATTATCTAATATTCATAATAAAACTATAATTTATAATTTCTTCCTAATTAATCCTTATAACACAAGATTTATAGCTTACATTACAATTTAATCCCTAATTTATCTTTTTCTTCAACATCAACTATATTTGAAAACCTATAAACTCTCAAAATATCAACTTAGTTTCATCAAAATCTTGCTTTAAAGCTTCTAAAACATCAAAATTAAGAGAATAGGACTTGATTGACTTACCTAATTAAGTACCAAGCTTTAAAATCCCTATTTCTCCTTTATTATTTTTCTTTCTTTTTTCTTGCCCTGTTTCGAAGCCTCTGTTACTTTCTTCTTTGTTTTTTTACTTTTGCTTTTACTTCTTTTTAGTTTTATTTACTTTATGTTATAATATGCTTATTTTTTTATTACAAGTGTACCTATATAATTATTATTATTACACTTGTCTTTAATCTTAACCATACATTTGTCATTTATTTAGTTTATTTAATATAATATCAATTAATATAATTATTTTAAATTAGTTCCGCCTCAACTTATGCTAAATGGCTTAATTTCCATTTTAGCCCTTTTTCCTTTCTTTTAATTTATAATTAGATTTTCACTCTTTATTCAGTTTGATCCTTTTTCCTAATTACTTTAAATTAAGCTAAATTCACTAAATAAAAATCTAATCAAACAAACTATTAGACTCATAATTACTCCTAATAATTATTTACTAACTCGATTTACTAAGACGGAGGCTCGATAACACACTTTTTTGGTGCCCACGGATTTTGGGTCGTTACAACGTTATTCTCCCATCTATCATGTAATGCCTATGAGACTATGTCATTTACCCTTCATCGGACTATGAATTCCATTATTGTAAATAAAGTCATGTCATGTAGAAGTCCTATAGCCGACGTACCAGCTTTCAGTTGTACTACCAATTGTGTAACAACCCGTTTTCAATGGTACCAGAAAATTGTGATTTTGAAATCCAATTTTCCAATGGTCGAGTTAGTAAATATTAAATAATATTTACTAGTCTACTAGAGAGTTATATTAAATTTTGGTCCAAAATTTTTAATGGTCATATGGTTAAATAGGGTACAAAAGTTAAATCATAAAAACTATAAAATTAATCATTGTTGATTTTTATGTTTTAAATGGTAAAATAGTATTATAGGATGGATCAAATTGGAAATTAAGCCATAATGCTTCATAGTGTCGTGCGAATCTGGTGGCCAAATGAATTGGCTCCATTAGAAAATGGAAAATATATTTAAAGTCCCCCATATTTTCAGAAATTGCAGTATTTTCCTAGTATTTATACAAGTGGCGCCATTCTACATGGCACCACCAAAAAATTAATTTTTTTTCCTGGTTGCTGACGTGGCATGTTGGTGGCGCCAAACTCTTTGGCTCCACCAACTTTTACTGTAGATTTTAGGTCATTTTGATAATTAATTAAATTTTTTGGGTTATTTTTATAAAAAAGACGTAATAGTCTGGATCTTGGGGTGGGAACCACTTGCGGATCAATTCTTAATTTTTAAATGCATCCATCTAGAGTTGATGTCCTTTCATTTTTGGGTTAAATTATCTTTTAGATTTCAACTTGATAATTTTTTTCAAGTTAGACCTTAAATTTGATAATTGTTATCACATTAGGGTCTGAATTTATTTTTATTCAAGTTAGGCCTTGAATTTGGCAATTGTTATTACATTAGGGTTTGAAATTTTTTTTATCCAAGTAGTCTTTGAAAATTCTAGTATGGGAACAATTGCTAAGTTCAAGCCCTAATATGGGAATAATTGCCAAATTTAAGGATTAATTTGGACAAAAAAAAGTTCAAGCCTTAATGTGGATTGCCTAATTCAAGCCCCAATGTGGAAACCTTTGCAACTTCAGGGCCTAATTTGAAAAAAAATTATTGTTCAAGCCCCAATGTGAGAAAGAAAAGTGGTTAAGTTCGAAGAAATTAATTTAATCTAGTCATCTCTTATTTGTAGGGAGAAAATGCATTCATTGCGTATAGTGATACATACTATATATATATATATATATATTTCTTTAATTAATTATTTTTGTTTTATTTATCATATCGATTCAAATGCAAACTGTCAAAGGTTGTACCAAGCTAGCCGAGAGACCAATTGAAAATATATAATTAGAGCTTAGATAATTTGCAATTAAATTTCAATTTTTTGCCTACTAATTACAATATTATTTAGTCAATTAGTCATTCCACTAATATACCATAACTAAAGTAAACTTATCAAGCGTATATCCAATGACCTTGTCTTATATGTGTTACACTCATAAGATATCTTTAATTTTTTTGGGTTAAATCCTTTCACCTAATATGATCATATTATATCTTACTTCATGAAAAGGTCAATTATTAATATATAGTAATTGAATTATTCATCCTAGACAAAATGACTCATGGCCACGTTATTCTCTCATCTATCATGTAATGCCTATGAGACTATGTCATTTACCCTTTATCGGACTATGAATTCCATTATTGTAAATAAGGTCATGTCATGCAGAAGTCTTCTAGCCGACGTACCAGCTTTTAGCTCTACTATCAATTGTGTAACAATCCGTTTTCAATGGTACCCGAAAATGGTGATTTTGATATCTCATTTTTCAATGATCGGGTTAGTAAATATTAAGTAATATTAACTAGTCTACTATTATATTAAATTTTGGTCCAAAAATTTTAGTGATCATATGGTTAAAAAGGGTACAAAAATTAAATCATAAAAACTGTAAAATTAATCGTTGTTGATTTTTATGTTTTAAATGGTAAAATAGTATTATAGGATGGATCAAATTGGAAATTAAGCCATAATGCTTGGACTGTTGGTGCTAAAAGCTTTTTATAATGTTAATGTATTAATAATATACAAATTATCGCCGCCACTTCCTACAAATTGAATTCAATTGTCCTAAAGAGCTTAGGACCAACCAATTGCCTAATCCTGTCAACAGCTTCAATAGCATGGCTATCTTTATCAAAGGTGCCATTAATTGACACTTCAAAGCTTTCATTGAGAAGCTGGACCACTGTGTGGGTGCCAATGAACCCAAATGGTTTTTTTCTATGAACCATTCATTTGAAAAATAAAATAAAATAATAAAATATTTTAAAAACGGTTACAACATCTATTTATTACTCGAAATTGAATAAAAATGATTTTCTACGAGGCATTCACAAAAGTTGTTAAGTTTGAAGAAATTAATTTAATCTCTAAATCATGTTTTATGAATAGGGAAAAAATATATTCACCACGAATAGTAATACATACAATATATATTTGCTAACAAGAAAAAAAAATGATAAATAGATGATAATGTTAGCAACACTAAAATTATAATGATAAAAACATATAAAATTTTCATTAAAAAAATATATTTTTTTATCATTTGTCTGAAAATTAACAGTGGTGTCTAAAGACTAGAAAATGTATTTGAACTGAATTCTTAGGCAAGAATAGGTATTGCCCACAAAGGTTCTGCCATTTGAATTGTGATGGCTAACTTCTCCTCCATATTTATCTCATCTGACGAGATCCCACCTTCAAGTTTCCAATCAAAGGAGTTTATAAGAGACCCTAAGATCAAATGCAGCATTCGATTCGCCAAAGGTAATCCCGGGCTGATGAATGGAATCAGCCCAAAATCCCTACCTTTGACATCAATTTCAGACCCCAAAAACCTCTCCGGCATGAAACTATTGGGGTTTTCCCAAATGCTTGGATCTCTACCAATGGCCCACACGTTAACTAACACTTGTGAACCCTTTGGAACTTCGAAACCACAAAGGTCCGCATCGGAGCCAGCTCTGCGAGGGAGTAACAATGGGACAACCGGGTGCATTCGGAAGGTTTCTTTGATGATTGCTTGTAAATATGGTAAATGATTTATGTCTGATTCCTCGATAGGTTTCCCTTTTTCGATTGCTTGGTTTAGTTCTTTCTTGGCTTTAAGTAGAACTTGTGGGTTCTGAAGTAGTTCCGCCATTGCCCACTCTAATGTGCTTGATATTGTATCGGTTCGAGCAACAAATAAAACCTATCATTTGACATGGTTAAACTAAATATTTAAGATTCGTATTGACATGATGTCAATATGTCCTTTTTAATGTCTCGATGCATATAGATAATACAAGAAAAAAAAAAGTCGTTTAACCTAGCAACAATGATGTGGAGTTACCTATGCACTAATGCATAGGATGACATGAGAAAAAAAAATTATATTACCTAACAGTGTCAAGATATTTCTTTCGTGTTGCATACGTATTAATTTATCATGTAAGAGGATATAAAAAAATATCTTAGAACTTGACAACATGGAAAAAAATGTCTTAAATGCATCTCCTCCATAGCATCTACACATCAATGCATGACATGATTTGGAAAAAAAAGGTCTTTAAGCCCAATGATGTCAAGACATATTTTCTGGCTCGCCTATGCATCGATGTGTCTTATAACCCAAGTATGTCAAGATATTTTATCCATGTTGCCTATCCAATGATGCATAAATGAAATGGGAAAAATGTTTTATACCTAGCGACATGAATAAAATAGAAAAGGTATAGGAAGATAAAGAGATTACCAAAAATAAATGTATGACATGAATTTTATTAAGCTCCTCAATATCGTCTTCAATAATATGAAGAAGAGTATCCAAAACATCATTTGATGCTGTATAATCTTGGAATTTTCTTGATTGCAATCTTTCATCAAATATATTTCCAAAAAGATTAAGCAAATTCTCGTAACCAACAGTCATCCGACGCCTTACTCCTCGTGGATCAATCTTTCTAAGCACAGGGAAAAAATCAGCCAAATTAGGCGTCCCTGCCTCATCCATCATCCCCCTAACTGTTTTCTTGAATTCTCGAGCAATAGATGAGTTTGGGTCAACCAAATCCATTGAAAAGACAGTGTTGGACAACAAATTAATGGTAGTATCAAAAGCAGCTTGGCCTATGTTGACGGCTTCACCTTTAAGGCAACTTTCGCCAACATTAGCAATCAGTTCCTGAATCTTGTTCCGACGCAGGTATTCATTGGCGTCAAGCTTAATACTAGCGAAAATATGGGTATTACAGACTTTGCGAAGAGTTCTTCAAAGTGGGGACACAGGTATCCATGGCAGCCCAACTTCATTAAAAAGGATTGGTGGCGACTCTCGTTTTTTGTTTTCATTTTCAAAACCAAAGTCGATCCCCTTTTTACAAAAAAATGGTTTTGACAAATGGTATTGACAATTGACATTGTACTTTATGGGTAACTTTAATTGTATTAACTGGGCCGATTGGTTCTCATTTTTAAAATTTGTTTGACACTAGCCATTATTGCTTTCCATCACCAATATTCCTTTACATTACTGACTATAAAAATAAAAATAAAAATAAAAAATAAAATTATTTTTAAAATAAGTATACAATAAATCTAAATAGATGGTTGTTAATGTTCATTTAAATTGGACATTTATTAATATAGATTCATTTTAGAATTATAAAAAATCATTAAATTTTAAAATAAATGTTAGAAATCAATTAAAAACCATAAAAATTTAGAAAAATAATTTATGAAAAATATTAGAAATTTATGAAATCTTTCATCCAACATATTGCCGAAAAGGTTTAGCAATTTGTCGAAATGAACAGTCATCCACCGCCGTACACCTTGAGGATCAATCTTTCTAAGCAAAGGGAAATAATCAGCCAATTTAGGCTTCCCTGCCTCCACCATGATATCACAAATTGTTTTCTTGAATTCTCGAGCAATAGATGAATTTGGATCAACCAAATCCTTTGAAAAGACAGTGTTGGACAACAAATTAATGGTGTATCAAAAGCAGCTTGGCCTATGTTGATGGCTTCACCTTTAAGGCAACTTTCGCCAACATTAGCAATCAGTTCCTAAATCTTATGCCGACGCAGGTATTGAGTGGCATCGAGTCTCATGCTAGCGAAAATATGGGTATTACAGACTTTGCGAAGAGTTCTCCAAAGTGGGGACACATGTATCCATGTCAGCCCAACTTCATCATGCTGGCTGGCTCTAACAGCGTCCACAATGAAAACTCAATGAAATTATTCGAGTGAAATTAGGGCTAGTTTGGCAATGCTTTTGAAAAGTATTTTTGAAATGCTGTGGAAAAGTGCTTTTGAGAAGTGCTTTTGAGAAATAAAATGTCCATTTTAGACATGATATTATAAAGTAATAAAAATGTATTTAAATAATGTTCAAATTAGTTAATATTATGATATTTTAGCAAAAATATAAAAAAATAATTTATTATAACTTATTGTTAATATTTTAATATATATATTAATTTTAAATATTTCTAATTAATTAATATTAATTATTTATTAAATTTAATTAGAATATATAAACTATATTTAAATATTTAAATATAATAATTAAATATTTATAATTAGATATTGACACAATTGTATTATTTTAAAAATTATTTTTTATTTTTAATTAATGCTTTTAACATATTTTTATTATTTTATTTTAAAATGTATTTGAATATATAACTCATTTTAGATATTAACATTGTAACACCCCAAACCTGTCCCAAACACTACAACCGGATCTGGTATGTCACTTGAGTGATTTTGCAAAACATGTCGCATTTTGGAAAATGATTTCTAGGTTTAATCATTAATATCGAAAACTTAATAATTTATTAAGTCATATAAGATATAAAGTTATAAATTGCCTTGGTGAATTTTAATTAAAATCCAAAAATCTTGTACATGTCTTAGCTTAATTTTAATCATAAAAATTAAAATGTCTAATAATTAAACCCAACTTAAACCCAAAAACATAAATAATAGTCTAGTGGCCCATGGCCTTATTACAACAAGGGTTAAAACCCATTAAATAAAAATATAAAATAAAATACTAAAGTCTTTTTGCTGAATCCAAATACTCTCTCGCATGGCCACCTTGCGCTTCTCTCCAGCCCGGTCCATTGCACTAGGTGCTACCTGAAAATGTTAAATTAAAAGGATGAGTCGCGAGACTCAGTGTGCAACCCTCGTGCACCATCGATCGGGCCTTAGCCCTGTGATCGAATATAGAACATAATATAAAAGATAACATACATATAAACCCAACCCAATCCTAGGTTTCCATCCACTACACGCCATCCTTACCTGCCAGTCACACCATTGGGGATTTCTACAATCAACCCACACCGCTACACGCCATTGATGGCAGTCATGTTGCTCATCGTCAAAGTTGTGACAGAGTCACCAGGCTGAAATGGCAAAAGCCACCAGAAACAGAGTTGTGACAGAGTCACCAGGCTGAAATGGCATAAGCAACCGGAACAGATCACTTCCCCTTTTTATCAATCACCCAACCCCGAGCATACATAGAAATCGACATGCAAAATATATCTTTTTAACAGAAACATTCACTGAAGAATGGCAGAAAACACTAACTGGTGATTCGCTTTTACCCTCACTGGGTTTCAATTATTATGCCAGGATTTCGGCATTTATCAGAATATAACAGATTAATAAACATATTTTAACAGGCAATCTAAATGGTGTGAAAGTGTTACACACCTGATTAATGTTGATACCCTTGCTAGACCGATCTACAACTTTGCTCAAAAAGCTGGAAAGATGTGAAAATAGGGCCTCTCCTATATTCGGCCAAGGGTTAGTAAATCCCGAATTTACACGTTGAAACTAATAGATCTTCTTACCTTGAAATCTCGAAAGTAACACAATTCGAGTGCTACGGATCTTTAACTTAGAGATCGATGCGATTGACTCCACTAAAGTTCCATTCAGATTTCGGCACAAGTAGGCACCACAGAAGCAATTCGGCAATCACAGGAGATGAGATCTAGGGATTTCGGCTTTTAGAAAAATCCCGAAAAAGTATGAACAAGAGAAGGCTGATGTGTCTTTGGCTTTTAAAATACTTGAGTGAAGAGTTTTGGTTTCTGACAGGAAAAGAGAAGAAGAAAAGAAAACAAGGAAGAGACTTGAATATTTCGACTAGGAAGAAAAAGAATGAAAAGAGTTTCGGCTTTTGATTCAAAGTGAAGATGAGGGATTAGGCTTAAAGATTTTGGCTTTTGCAGAAAATGAAGAAGAAGATGAAACTTTAGGAGTTTTCGGCTTTTACTCAGAGAAGTAGAGAAAAGAATGAGAGAAAAACCCAAATGCCGAAATTGAAGAGATATTCCCCCTATTTATAGAAATTTCGGCACTTACCTAACCTTGTAGATAAATCCTATCTTTTCTCCTTTATCTTAATCTACTAGCGCATCTAAAAGAGACTTAATTATCTCTAACTCCTCTCTCCTTTATCAGCATATTATCCACATATTTTAATCATTAAAATCCCTAAATTTTAGCCTTTATTTGCTTATTATCCACATAAAATAAATTCCTAAATAATAGCCTTTATCTACTTATTATCCACATATTTTAAGCATTAAAACCCCTAAATTTTAGCCTTGTTGCCATCCACTCCACCTAATCCTAATGTCCAAAATTTAGCTAACTTAAATTAAAAAAATTAGGCTCCATGAAACTTAAATTTGGGTCCCTTACTCCCTTGTGTGGCGTCACGCCGTCACCTCCTAAGATTGGGCCACAAGCCCACTTTGGTATTTTAAACATAGATACTACCTTTTAAACCCTATAATGCCCAAACAGATAATTTTAATTAAGGCCTTTGCCTAATTCTGAGCCCAATTTGGACCCATATTACTTAAATTAACATATTAAACATATTCACCCATTAAACGCATAGGCCCAAAAATTCAGGATGTTACAAACATAACATAGAAAACATAAACTTGACAAATTAAAATATTACATATATTTGTATTAAAGTTTCAAAAAGGGATAATATTTATATACCAAATATAAATACTAAAAATTTTACAATAGCATTTACAATTTAAAGTGAATTCATTAAAGTAGATGCTATAGCATCTCTTGTTAATTCCATTTCAAAACCACTTGAACTGTTTGATTCACCGTCATCATCATCATCATCATCATCATCACTTTCTCGACCATGCGCATTTTCTGAATCAATAATATTCTCATATGCCCAGTTAATATCTTCATATTCCATAAAATCTGCATCATTTCGATCGGCATGTTTTCGGATAAAATTGTGTATCGTCATTGTAGCAACAACGATTATCGTTTGCTTTTCAAAACTATAACTTGGCATATCCCTTAAAATGACCTTTTTTTTTTCTCAAAACACCAAACGTTCGTTCAATAACACTACGTAATGATGAATGTGAATGATTGAATATCTTTTCTTTACCAGATATTGGTCTACCTCTACGAAAGTCAGGAAAATGATATCGCTGACCTCTATATGGTCCAAGATAACCTTTCATTTGAGGATATCCAGAATCAACAAGATAATATTTTCCTACATGTCAAAATATAACAAACAATTAATTCAAGAATTATTTTTATAAAATTTATCAATTAAATAACTTATATTTTATTATTTAAAAAATCACATATAAATAAAATATCTAACCATTTGGTGGGTGCGGAAATTTGTATTTCGAATCTCGAATTGCATCAAGAAATATTCTAGTGTCATGTGCCGATCCTTCCCATCCAGCCATGACAAAGGTGAAACACATATTAAAATCATATACTGCCATAGCATTTTGAGTCGCGATACCTTTTCTTCCAATATAGGGAATTTGGTCATTTGGTGGACGAATAGCGGCAATATGAGTACCATCAATTGCACCTATGCAATCCTGAACAAATAATCATATTAGTCTCGTGCATATTTTTAGTCGACCAAAAATATTAAAAATATAATAAGATAAAACTAAACTTTAACCTTAAATGCGGCATATATCTAGAATCATTAAGTATTTGTTAGGGTATTGGGCTAAAAAAAGGATCTTTGGGTGCAATTAGATCAATGGCCATCCTTGAAACTTTCTCAAGCACAATTGCAAAGTATCGACTTATTGTTGATCCAGACCTTTGAAATCTTTCTCGACATTGGGAAACTTTTGCACCGGTGCCCAAGATGTATAAAAAAATTCTCAACATTTCACTAGAAGATATGTTTCTTAAAGTTTGCAAGTTGTATCTTGTCTCCAAAACTCTCAACAAACTTGTGAATACCATTTTAGACATCCTACAATTAATCATACAACGTGATTCATGACCGTCAAGGATCTCTCGAATCCATGTCTCACCTGACTATTTTGAATTCATGCATCGTTGCTTCAGTATATACTTCTCATAATATAATTGCACGGAAGAAGATGCAACAACAAATAAGCGGTTAAAACATTCCATGCGTTGTAAAATCTCTTTCTTTTCCCTTTCATCATCACTTTCATCACCGCTGTAATTCTCAACTATACTCATCACCTGTGAAAAAATTTGAACATCCAAAATCATATATAAACAACTATTGATAAAACTAACCATAATTCAGTACACTCATAAAAATAATCTTATTACAATAAAACATAAACAATCCATGCTTTCAAATTCAAACATATATTGATTATTTATTTAATTAAAATTTGAAACCAATTTACATACATCAAAGCTAAAATACTTACTCATAATAGACTTAATGTTCGGCACAAATAAGCATTACATACATGTTATTCGAATATCTAGATTATAAGTAAGCTTATTTCGATTCATAAACCAACTATCCATATTATGACTTTTATTTATAAAAGATTAGCAAACATTGTCAAATAGACCAAAACGATTCTATACTTACTAAATAAAAACACATTTCAATATGAAACCTATAATCACTTTCGGTCACAAATGGTAAATGATAGCCATTATGGTTTTCAAGTCAAATAACATGCTTAAAACATTATACCAAAAATTACCTAAAACAATCAACTCACTCATCACATATTCGGCTATCATATTTACTTTAATAATTCTACCTATTATACTACTCAAATGCCTATTGAATTTTTCATTACAAAACATATAAAGCCATGCCACAATCGAAGTATCATATATTAATTACCTCAATAGTTTAAACTAATTATAAAAAAAAAAAAATCCAACATCCATAATATACTATATGGCATATCTCTAAAATGAACCAAATATATATGATCAATTATACATCATATATATATCATCATTATCACGCCATAATATCAACCACAAGCATATAAATGCATCATATAATATACTTCTATAATAAACTATTACCATACCAACTTCACATAATATCCATAATATCAAGATTTAGCCATTTTCGCATGACATTAAACATATTATGTTCATAGTAAATTCAAAAGAGGAATATAGCCTATACATGCCATTGACTTTGAGTTCATTATCAAAAAGATACCAAAATATTGACGATAGTGTGATGAGCTTCAACGACGATCCCCGAGCACGTGACGATCACTCAAAAGAAATCTAAAACACGAGAATAACTAAGAAACGAGTAAGCTTTAGCAGCTTAGTAAGTTATAAGCAATTGCAAAAGTATACAATTTAACATATATTAATTAGGTCAATATTATTTCAATCATCACTAAAATTTATAACCATAGGTAAAGATCATAACACCATTGATAAACAATCATAATTCATAGCCTTAAGACCGAATACTCAAACATTCAATATTAGGTTTCACCTTAAACTATAAACCATTTTCTCATCTCAAAACAAATTCATAAGCGAATAAATACATCACATTTCTTTAATTTAATTTGCAAATATCACTTACCGAATTTTGTACTAAATTTTCAAACCATCATGAATTACATACCTGATCATTTATTTTGTTTAATACATTTCACTAACCGATATCCTTGGAAAATCTGCAAACCCGCACTCTCAGTGCCAAAACATGTAACGTATCGCACACTTAGTGCCGTTACCTTAATATATCGCACACATAGTGCCAAATACTTGTAATGTATCACACACTTAGTGCCATTACATTAATATTCCGCACACTTAGTGCCAAATGACCGATTTCGCACACACAGTGCTCGGTATTTAAGTTCGCACACTTAGTGCTTTACTTGAACCTGTTACTCACTTCGATAAACACTTATATATACATATAATTTAGCTTATTACATCTATATATCAACTTCACATTCGGCTATATTAATGATACAAAAATGTACATCACATTCGGCCAATTTCATCTCTTAAATCAAAGTCACATATTATTAACTTATACTTATAGTTCACATTTAACTAAATTTATCTTCCAACCAATATTACATTTGGCATTAGTATATTGTACATATTTACCTCTATTAAATTCATGTACATCAAAAATTCAATTCAACCCAATTGCTTAAAAACTTACCTCGAGTATCAACTGACTTCGTTTTCCGACTATTCAATTAACTTCTCCTTTCCCCGATCCAATCCCGATCCTTTTTGTTCTTGATCTAATAAATTTCAAATTTAGCTCATTCAAACATATTTTCATTCAATTTAATCCAAAAACACATAAATCAGCAAATTACTATTTTATCCCTGACATTTACAATTTTTACAATTTAGTCCCTATTGCATAAAACACAAAGTACTCAAAATTGGACTAAACTTCTTAAAGGCCGAATATTCCTAGCCTTAATTCAAGCTCATACAATTCATTTTTTCTCACATTTTGACCTCTCAATTTTAAAATTTCACAATTTAATCCTATTTAAACATTTCCAACAAAATGCCTTAATTAAACTTAACAATCTAACATCCTATATTTATTTTCCATTATTAAACAGAAATTTCATCAAACTATTAACAATGGCATTTCATAAATACTTCATCAAATTCAAAAATTCAAGCTTGGGCTAGCTAGTATTCAAAGCAACGATCACAAAAACGTAAAAATTATCAAAAACCGAACTCAAATCACTTACCTATTGAGCTTGCAAAGGGCCGAACATTACAAAGCTTTCTCTCTTTTATTTTCTCTAAGTTTCGGCCATGGATAATGAGAAAAGATGAGCACTTTCATCTTTTATCAATTATATTATTATAACATATATTAAAATAATACATTATAACATAAAATATAATTAAAATTTGCAATCACTATTACATGCAAATCATGACCAGCCACTATGTCCATTTTATGGTCAATTTGCTATTTTAAACCTCTAATTTATAAAGATATCATCGATTCAGTACTTACACATTTAACCACCACATTTTCTTTTTATGCGATTAAGCCCCTTTTTCACAATTAAGCACCAAAATGATCAAATTTTAATATGAAATTTTCACACACACCAATTCACACATAATGAGCATAGAAAATAATATTAAAATATTTTTTCGACTCAGATTTGTGGTCCCGAAACCACCGTTCCGATTAGGGTCAAAATCAGGCTGTTACAACTAATCTAGTATAAATAAGTAGAACATAAATTCAATATCCAAAGACCAAACATAAACAACTATTAATAAAACTAGATTACACATAAATAAGTAGAACATATATTTAATATCCAAAAACCAAACGTAAACAACCATTGATAAAACTAGATTACACATAAATAAGTAGAACATAAATTCAATATCCAAAAACCAAACATAAATAACTATTGATAAAACTAGTTTAGCATTTTTGTTTAGTCACATAATAGATATCTCTGGACCCTAAATTCAATATCCAAAAACCAAACGTAAATAACTATTGATAAAACTAGTTTAGCATTTTTGTTTAGTCACATAATAGATATCTCTGGACCCTAGAAGATCAGAAAATTTTCAACTATCCTCCATTTTCGTCTTAAGCCACAAAGCTCTAATCTTGGGATTAATTGATAAAAACATAATTCGCTTGTCCTTATTGAGCAATAATCTAAGTGCGAAAAGGTATAGTGAACTAGCTTCTGGAACTTCTTCCGACATGCTGTCGAGCACTTTGACTACTTGTGGAATACCGTATGGATCCATAACAGGAGTCAAACTAGATGTGGCTTGACTCATATTGTCAGCTGCATTGCATAATCTTTCTATTTGACTGGACAATCTTGCAGCCCCTCCAATTTGCTTTGAGGATTTCTGGTAAACCGTAAAAGTAACATATTTTAAACCCACATTTAGTATGCTTTTGGATGATTTATCCCTTGATTTATGCAAAAAGGTGCTCTTAATCCTTTCTTTTCATGTTTTATACCCAGGAAAGCACTCGAGGATGAAAAGAACGAGAAACGGGCCTAAAATGGACCCAATTGGGCCAAAGAGGAAATCGACACGGCCTGGACTTAAGCTCACATAGCCGCGCCATGTCAATCTACTAGAACATGGCTTGATCTCAATTGACACGGTTTTGCCTCATTAAAGAAGTCCGAGCACGGCCTGGCCACGATCCACACGGGCGTGTGCCATGGCTGTGTCCCTGTCGCTGGAAAAAGCAATTTCATTCGGATTTGGATACTTAGGGGCGAAGAAACATATTTCGAAAGCCTATATAAACCCCCTAAGTGTTACCAGAAAAGGGGGCGGTTAGCTAGGCCAAGGAGCCGAGCCGAAAAAGTCAGATTTGTGGGAAATCACTCGAAGATAGCCAGTTGATCCATTTCTAGAAGCCGAAATCATACTCAAGACGGCAGATCTCTCTTTCAATTCCTTCAAGGGGTTTTAGAGATTTTTTATGTTTTGTTTTATCTTTTCTTCTAAGATGTTTTGTTTTATAGTTATGAACTAAACCTTTTAGATACCTGGAGGGGATGAAACCTAGATAAATCTTGTTATTATTTTTTGAACTATATGATAAATATTTGACTTGTTCTTAATTATGTGTGCTTAATTCTTTTTTTGATATTTCGCGGATATTGATTAAAGTTTGATGTGTTTAGGTGGTGGAGCAAAAGTCCCTGCCTATTCATAGATCTAGCATAATTACAGCGGAGTTGTTCGCGCGCCTAGAGATAGGGTGACAAAATTTTACCGGATTAGGGTGAAACCTAATATGGGAATCCATAGATCGAGTTAATGTGATTCTAGGGGTTTTAATTAGAAAGAGATTTTAATTAATCAACCTAGGGTTAGTCATTATTCGCTTCGAGAGAGGGTCTAATGTACATTAGGGAATCCTAAGGATCAAGTCAAGTGAATAAATCGTCTGGTTCAGTGTTAGATAACAAGTGAAGTCTAGGTGGATTCTTCCTAAGAGTATCGTCTTAATCAACTGAGTTTTCCAACAGTATTTCCCAAATTCATTCTTTTTTTGTCTTTGCGTCTTAGCTCAGTAGTTAGATAAATTTAGATTAAACAACAACTTCACCTTATTTTAGGCTAGAAAATAAAAAGAAAGTTAGTATTAGTACTTTTAGTTCCTTTGGGTTCGACATTCCAGTCTTGCCTAAGCTATACTACTGTTCGATAGGTGCACTTGCCTTAAAATCGTTGTCAGAGTCAGTTTCCAGGTTCGATTATTTTTATTATAAATTTAAGACTCTGATTTCGACAATCAAGTTTTTGGCGCCATTACCGGGGAACTGAAATATTAGGAAAACTCTATTTTTATTACTCTAGCCACTCTTTTATTTTTATTTTTTTCCGTAAATTACTTTTATTTTTAAGTTTAAATTCAAATTTTGTTAAATTTTCTTTCTTTTCTTAGTAGGTACCTTTAGTTTATGACTAGAAGGAACCCGAGAGGACCATTAGTATACGACAGTGATATTGAAGCTACCGCTCGAAGGAATCATAGAGAAATTAGGTGAGCCCTAAACTACACAGAAGAAGAGCGAGAAGGCAGATCCAATCCTACTGAAGGGATGGACGAGAACAATCCACTACCACAAGATGTGGCAGAAAATAATGCTCCGCGTACTATGTCTGATTATGCTAAACCTCATTTAACAGGAGCAGAATCAAGTGTTGTTAGGCCTGCTATAGCTACTAATAATTTTGAATTAAAACCTAACACTATACAAATGATTCAATAATTTGTTCAATTTGATGGTTTGCAGGACGAAGACCCAAATACTCATATAGTTGATAAACCATAAAAGTAACATATTTTAAGCCCACATTTAGCATGCTTTTGGATGATTTAAGCCTTGAATTATGTAATGTAACATCCTGAATTTTTGGGCTTATGCGTTTAATAGGTGAATATGTGTAATGTGTTAATTTAAGTGTTAGATTAAATTGGGCTCCGGATTAGGCTAAGGCCTTGATTAAATTATTAAATTGGGCATTAAAGAATTAAAAGGTGGTAATTATGTTTAAAATGCCAAACATGGGCTTGTGGCCCAACAATAAGTGGCACTATAAGGGAATTAGAAGTGACGCCACACACAAGGGATTTAGGGGCCTAAAATTTAAGTTAAATGAAGCCCAAATCTTTTAATTTAAGTGAGTTAAATTTCGACAATTAGGTTTAATGAGGTGGACGGCTACAAGGCTTAAAAATAGGAGATTTATATGGATTTAATAATTGATAATTTAAGAGATAAAAAGGAGAAAAGATAGGAGCCTATCTACTCAAACCAGTGGGCAAGTTGAAGTAGCAAACCGAGAACTTAAACGCATCCTAGAAAAAATGGTTGAATCAAATAGAAAAGATTGGGCATTAAAAGTAGATGATGCCCTATGGGCCTATAGGACAGCATATAAAACTCCTCTAGGGACATCACCATACAAACTTGTATACGGAAAAAGCTGTCATCTACCATTCGAATTAGAGCACAAAGCTTTTTGGGCTATAAAACTTTTAAATTTTGATCTTAAAACTGTAGGAAGGAAAAGAATGATGCAGATAAACAAGCTAGAAGAATGGAGAGCTGAGGCCTACGAGAACTCAAAAATATACAAGGAGGCAACGAAACGACGTCATGATGCTCGTCTAAAGAAATCAAAACAATTCAAAGTAGGGGACTTGGTCCTGCTATACAACTCAAGACTTAAATTATTTCCTGGGAAGCTGAAATCAAAATGGTCAGGCCCATTCATGATCAAAACAATTTTTCCCTATGGCACAATAGAGGTAACTCATCCCACTAAAGGCACATTCAAGGTAAATAGTCACCGACTCAAAATTTATAATGGTGAAGATTTTAGGGATATGAGAGAAGAGCTTCAGCTCCGTGAACCTTTTTTTAGAACCAAAAACAGGGTAAGTCTAGCTTAAGACTTTAAACAAGCACTTCTCGGGAGGCAACCCGAGCACTATCTACCCTAACATTGTACTTTTAATTTTTCAGCATCTAACTCCATACTAATTAAATAAAAGCGCAGGTTTTAGACCACACGGGCTTGTACACGGGCGTGCCCGTGGTCGTGTGGAAGCCAGGGGACGAACCATGGGCGTGCTAGTAGCCGTGCACGACAGAGAATAGCCCACGCCCGTGCCGACTTCCCGTGCGAGGTTATTGACTTGCCAACCACGGGCAGAACACGCCCGTACCTTCTAACTGTGCCAACATACTGACTTGTCGAAAACGGAAGGAACACGCCCGTATTAAAAGACCGTGTGAAGAAAAACACGGGCGTGATAGTCTGACCACTGCCGTGGCCAAATTCCCTGAACGTGCCCAAAATTCAAAATCACGAAAAACACGGGCTCATTAAAATCAAGCACGGGCATGGCCCTTGCCCGTGCCTACACCCCTATTTAAGCAACTTAAACTGCTCATCTCCCCCAAATCAACCCTAAAACAGTTTCTCAGCCATTTCTTTTCCCAATTTCGGCCATACCCACATCTTCAACCTTCCCAAAACCCCTCAACTTTCCCTTTTCTACAAAAACCTTACAAAAACCGTGCCCATGCCCTCGCCACCTCCAGCACCTCCGCAGCCTTAGAGGTCACACCCACCTCGCGAACCATCCATCAATAAGGACTCTTCGGTCCATTTTTCTTTTCTTTTACCTTTATTTTCCTTCTTAGTCTCTTTTTATTTATTTTTCTTATTTTTTAGTATATATTTAGATTATTTTAATTGTGTCTTAATAACTCTTGGCTAATTCTTCACGAGCTCCCCAATTTCTTCATCTAGCGCAGAGCTCGTTAGTAACCGCCACAACAAAAGACGGCACTTCTCACAAATTTTCCACATCCTCCGAGGAAATCATCCATAATTTAGGGGGTGTCATTTTTCCCCTTCCCTTTTGATTTTATATTAACTGTTATTATCTATCTTTGTACATTGAGGGCAATGTACAACTTAAGTGTGGGGGGTAAAAGTGCCTAACTTTTTGCATTATTGTCAATCCCTGATGAAAAAAGTGCCTAACTTTTTTCATTATTCTCAAATTCCTGAATTATACCTTGTTCTTAAGTGATTTCCTCATATTACAAATTAGGATGAAATTTCTGATGATTTATGATTTTTATTAATATGTTTTTGAGTAAGTCATTGATAATTGTACATTGGTGATTAAATTTGAAGAATACTAGAGAATTAAACATGATAAGTCTAATTTTACAGAAATAAAAATTTTTTAGGCTGTCTACCTGAATCTGAATATTATCTTGAAGTTTGAAATTTACAAGGTTGATATCAAAACACCCATAATTTTTGTGAGATTTTAAGCCTTATAGAGCATATATTCTTTTTCATGCTCACTTTTTGATTATGAGTGTGTCAACTTTGAACTGTTATTCTAGAACTTGCCTTGATTATACATGTCAAGACCACACCTATAATTTGATATACAGAGATGATAAAGGCACTTAGGATTTAACCCACTTACTCCATAAAAAAGCCTACCTTCATAAGTTAACCCCTAGTGAACCCCGTTTAATCCTAACAACCCTTTTTATTGACTCACCCACTAATTTTAACCCAGAACCCTTTGTATTTGTTATCATCATTCTTTTTTTTTAACTACCCTTTTTGTCGAGATTTGATTTTGAACAGTTTCCTAACTATGTTCTATATTTCAGTTGTAAAAGTTCTTTCTTATTATTATAATTATTTGTTCTTAGAAAAAAAACGAAGTATATTCATTATTAGTTCTATATAAGGTGAGCTTGTGCATGTAAATTTCAAATCTTGAAGAAAAAGCTCGTATTATTAAAATTTTCAATTGATGTAATTATTTAGGATTAAGTTCATTTTTTTAGTTAGGTAATCTATCAGGTCAAACTCGATTCCGACCTTCTAATTCAGCCTATATCTATACCCTTAACCTAAGCCCTGTTACAACCCTGTAAAGACCTTTTGATCTATTTATCACCTCATTTTATAGTGGTGGAGATTTGAGTTTCAGGCAAGCCTATGGGATTAACTTTTCAGGTTCGACTTTTGAGTGCTTAATTTTAAACCTTAAACACTTTGAGTGGTTTGAGTGAATCTTTAGTGAGGATGTCAATCCTTGTCAGTCTTGAATTAAAAGGTAATTATTTAGATAAAGAGAGACACCTACGTTTTCGTGTTATAAAAGTATGACTTGGATTGTTTAAATCTTTAGGACTCTTTGAGTTAAATTATCCATGTATAAATTATCTATGAATTATGATGAGACATTGTTGATAGGAATTATGAATCATTGAAAGTTCATTTTAATTATAAGTTGAGAATTTTGCTTGAGGACAAGCAAAAGCTTAAGTGTGGGGGTATTTGATAAACCGTAAAAGTAACATATTTTAAACCCACATTTAGTATGCTTTTGGATGATTTATCCCTTAATTTGTGTAAAAAGGTGCTCTTAATCCTTTCTTTTCATGTTTTATACCCAGGAAAGCACTCGATGATGAAAAGAACGAGAAATGAGCCTAAAACGGACCCAATTGGGCCAAAGAGGAAATCGACACGGCTTGGACTTAAGCCCACACGGCCATGCCACGTCAATCTACTAGAACACGGCCTGATCTTGATTCACACGGCCGTGCCTCATTAAAGAAGTCCGGGCGTGGGTCGTGGCCATGTCCCTGTCGCTGGAAAGAGTAATTTCATTCAGATTTGGATACTTAGGGGCGAAGAAACATATTTCGAAAGCCTATATAAACCACCTAAGTGCTACCAGAAAAGGGGGCGGTTAGCTAGGCCAAGGAGCCGAGTCGGAAAAGTCAGATTTGTGGGAAATCACTCGAACATAGCCAGTTGATCCATCTCTAGAAGCCGAAATCATACTCAAGACGGCAGATCTCTCCTTCAATTCCTTCAGGAGGTTATTTTTTATATGTAAAGTTTTATAATTGAAATAAATTAGTATGATTAAGAATTATACGAGCTTACTAGGCATTCATTACTTACATGTTTGTTTTATTTATCTATCTTACAGATTATCGGAAGCTCAAACGGGTTGGAAGCTTATCGGAGTCATATCACACTATCCATTGGTTCTATCGGTAATTATGGATAACTTGATTCTGGTTATAATGGCATGTATAGGTTATTTTGATTAAATGTTAGTCTAGAGGTGTTATGTAGATATTAGTCATTTATTTGGTTTGCGTTTTGGTATTGTGGTATTTGCATGATTTGCCTTTATAATGTTGATTTGATTGAATGATGAGAGGTAAAATAGTAGTCGAATATAAATAAGAGGTGCCTAAAAGTATAATGATTATGTATGTCTAAATAAAAGTTAATACAAAGAATCATGAAAGAGTAAAATTAGCATTAAAATAGTTTCTGGACAGCAGCAATGGTTCAACTTTGAAAAATCACCAAAAATTGGGAAAATTGAATTAGAGGTTAAATAAAACATTAAATTAAATTTTATTGAGTCTAGTTTTTCATAGAAGAAACGGTGTAAGCAACGGAATTGTAAATTATGAGATATAATAAATTTTCCGAGACAAGGTCAGAATGATTTCAGGTTCCCCTGTTCTGATTTTGGAAAATCATCAAAAAATTTTAAAAAATAATTAGGGGTTTAAATTTGTATTTTTAAATTTTTAATGAGTCTATTTTCAATAGAAACAAACGAAAACATCATCCAAATCTCGTATTAAGAGTTAATTAATTTTTAGTGAAGAAAGGTTGAAGCTGTCAAACAGCAGAACAGAGATAAATTTGAAGATTTTATTGTACTTATTGGCTAAATTATAAATTCTGAAATTTTTATGGTAGAAAGATATTTGAGTCTAGTTTCAAAAACATTAAGTAGATCTTAATTTATAATTCTGTAACTCTAGATATAAATAATTTAGTGACTACGACTTAAGTGGACAGTTTTGATATGAACATAAGTAAATAGTGGAATTATCTGTAATTTTTCAGTAAACTCTGGTAACATCCCGTAACCCTGTTCCAGCTACGAGTGTGGGTTAGGGGTGTTACATAATTAATAATGAATGTGAAAATCAATAATTTCTTACTTTCCTACTTGTTAAAACCCTATATCTCATACAAACATATAATCTCTTTAATATACGTATATTAGGTCTAGAATTATAATTAACAATGATGTAGGATAAACGTGATTATTTAATAGATAGATATATATATATACATATAATTCTATAGTACAGATAGCTCTCACAAATTAATGGAAACTTAGATAAATTAGGCAAAGTTGAAGAAAATATTAATGCAATTTGGAATAATAAAAAATGCTGCCATGCTCCATAATCAATGTTCTTTACAGCAAAGGAGATTACTATAATAAATGTTGTTTACAATATCATAGCCAACAAATAGTAGCAACATGCAATGAGCAGAAAAAAAGCCCAAAATTCAACCAAAAAACCTATCCTAACATCAACGTAATCTATATTGACGAGAAAACACTGAAAAAGTAGTGAAAGTTAAACAAACAAAGCAATTCTAACTATTTGATCTTTGGTTTTTAGAAACAGACAAGTTTTCAACCATTTGTCTGATAATTAACAATGTTGTCTAAAGATTAGGAAATACATCACAAACCAAGAACGTTTTCACTTTAATTTTTAAACAGTATTCTTAAACAAGAAGAGGGATTGCACGCAAAGGTGTTGCCATTTGAATTGTGATCCCATACTTCTCTTCCATATTCATCTCATTCAGGGAAATTTTACCTTCAAGTTTCCAATCAAAACAGTTTATAAGAGATCCTAACATCAAATGTAACATCCGGTTTGCCAAAGATAATCCTAGGCACATCCGTCGTCCAGCTCCGAATGGAATTAGTCCAAAATCCCTACCTTTGACATCAATTTCAGACCCTATAAATCTATCCGGGATGAAACTATTTGGGTTATCCTAAATGCTTGGATCTCTTCTGGTCGAGAACCCTTAGGAATTTTGAAACCGCAAAGGTTAGCATCAGAATCAACTCGGCAAGGGAGTAACAGTGGGACAGTCGGATGCATTTGGAAGGTTTCTTTGATAATTGCTTGCAAATATGGTAAACGGTTAATGTCAGATTCCTCGACTGGATTTCCTTTGCCGATTGCTTCATCTAATTCTTTCTTGGCTTTCCGTAAAGCTTGCGGATTTCGAAGTAGTTCTGCCATTGCCCACTCTAATGTGCTTGATGTTGTATCGGTTCCAGCCGCAAATAAATCATGTCATTTAACATGGTTAAATAATATAATGCAACTAAAACATCTTGAAACCCAACTAAGTTAACAAGTCCCTGATCATGTCAAGATGTCTCTTCCACATCCTCAACGTATCGATGCATAAGACAAAAGAAACTATAACAGAGTAAGATAAATTAAAAAAGATTGCCAACAGATTAGAGGAAGATAAGAAGATTACCAAAAGCAAGTTTGTGACATGAGTTTTACAAAGCTCCGGGATACCGTCTTATTTTCCTTATTTTCTTAAGCAATGTAGAATATGAGATATGGGCATATATAGACTCATAATCTATTTGTAGCTTGTTTCTAGACAATGTATGATTACTTACTCTTATACCAAGATTTTTTTCCCATGTTTGGTGTTGTGAAGGTGTGTATGAGATATTATTAAATAATAATTCAATTTTTTTAATATTATTAAAAATGTCATGTATCAACTCTTAATTAATTGAAAGAATTTTCTAACAAATATAATAGTATAGGCCATAATAGTTATGAAATTATAGTTTAGATCGTTTTTTGACCAAAAAGTAAATTTAAATATCTAACAAAAAATATATATAATTTAAAGGTTGCTTATTTCAACTTTTATTTTATACAATAATAGCATAAAAATATGATTCAAAATATAATATAATAATAATATTAAAACTTCAAAGTTGATTATGAATTAAGTAAAATGAAATCAACAAAAATAAATAAAATTTCAATATAAAAACAAAAATACAACACTCGTATCTTTTTATTTTCAATTTAATATATATTCTAGAATTTTCTCTATATTTCTATAGATAAAACAAATTTGTGTAGCCTTTAATCTTATGTCGTTATTTGTCAAAAAAGATAATAAAAAAAATTACAAGTGAAAATAATATTTTTAAGTATAAATTAATATATGATTATAAAACAAAAAATAACACAAATACAATACGAACGTATAAAATTTTCATGATATAAAAATGAAATAAAATAATATATATATATATATATATAAAAAATAGTGGAGCCTAATCTTATATCGTTGGTTAAAAGAGTAAGCAAATGGATTATGAGTCTATATATTCCCATATCTCACATCCCTTAGGAAAACAAGAGAAATAAAACTTTGGATCTATACAGAGACTTGTTTTGTAGATTTTATTTCCACATTAATAGATGGCACCAAAACATAAAAAAAATTATTGATGTTGTCACTTTTAGTGTTGATGTAGTAGAAATTGTTTCCAGTTAGAAATTTTTTCTATCAATATGCTGAAAACTTGTTCAGCTTGAAGTGTTTTTCTGGAATTATTTTTTTGCATTTCACTTGAAAACGTTTCTAACTGGAGGTGCTTTCGTATAAACGACCTATTCACATAATTTTTCCAAAAAATGACCTATTCATAGTTTTTTTAAATTTTTTTGACATTTTGAGTACTTTAGTCTGATAATTTAGTTACTCATTTAAACTCAACTATTGTACTTTCCGTTTGAGTGTGTTCAGATTGGTTTACTATAAAATTATGATATTAAAATCAGTATTTTATATTTGTTTTAGATACAAACACATTGACGGTGAAAAGATATTGATATTAATTTACTATAGTAAAAATAATGAAAGTTGAATCTTAAAAATCACAATATTAATACAACTTAAAATTAACATAAAAAGTACTAAAAAAAAATGTAACTTTTGCTCCACAATTTTAGTAAGAAATGAAAACCTTTGAACCTATATGATGGCTTGATGGTCAAGAGTATTCACCGCCCCAAGTGTAGTCTAAGTTCAAATCGTTCTCATTGTGTTAATTGTTCGGGTTTTGCCCTAATATTGTAATTAAAAAAAAGAAACGATTGTGAGGTCTTAAAAGGCAACTTTAAAAGAAAGGGGAAAAATTCTCTTCCAATTATTTTTTTCAAGAAGAGAGCATAAAATAACTTAAACTGGAAGCAAGTTCAAGAGGTGCTTAATTATAGACAACAAAATAGTTTGTGGATCAACTAGAATTCGAAGTAGACAAATTACTTCCTTCGCGAGCCATTGTACCAGCTCCGCCATTAGCTTCTCTAAACATATGCTTAAATGTCCAATTCTGGAAAGAGTGTAAGAGAGTTCCGCAATCATTGATCAAAGTTTGCAACAAATGATAAATAATGCAACAGTTCCTAATAAAACTAACAACAGCAGTTACATCCACTTCTATCTTAATTTTGAGTAAGTTATTTGATAAAGCAAGACTAAGGCCATCTTGTAGAGCTCATAGCTCTGCTTCAATGCTTAAGGCTTTCGGTATGTGCCTGAACGATCTGACCACCCATTCTCCATTGTGATCCCTGATGACCGTTCCTGCTCCAGCGCGCTCCGGATTTTGTAAAGCTGAGCCATCAGTAATGATTTTAACAAAGCCAGCCCTGGTTGTCCCATCTGACGGAAAATACACAAAGAATCCTCTACTCTTTTGATGTTGACCGCCATTGCAAAGTATTTAGCAGCTTTCTCCAAAGCCGTGGGAATAACCTATATTGACGAGAAGACGCTGAAAAAATGATGAAAGCTAAACAAACAAGGCAATGTAACTTGAAACATCCACAAAAAAAAAAAAAAAAAAAAAAAGTGAAATTGAGGAGACAAAGAACCAACCTTATCCATGAAAAATGGGCCAACCCATTTGAGGAAAACAGCAGCTAACAACCTTAATAATAAAGTTCCCAATTGAGCCAATACTAAATATACCTTCTTCATATAGAATAACGGGCTAGCTCCCTCTGCTTCATATTCATTAAATAATCTCAACCTCAAATTTTCAGTTTTGCCATTAACATCACCATTATCACTCTCAACTCTCAGTTACAGCTGTTAAAATACTTAAGGAGATGAGATTCTTTCGTAAATCAGGTACATACCTGACATCTGAGAGTGTTCTAATTTTCCCATCGTATATCCTAATTTTAATAGTACCAATTCCAATTACCTTACTAGATGAATCGTTTCCCATGCACACAACTCCACCTTCAACTGAACTGTATGTGGAGAACCATTCTCTATTGGGACAAATGTGGAAAGAACATCCTGAATCTAGGATCCACTCAGACGTGAGCTTGGAGTTATCGCTCGTTGACACTAACAAGAAATCATCACCGCTTTTCGTAAATCAGGTACATACCTGACATCTGAGAGTGTTCTAATTTTCCCATCGTATATCCTAATTTTAATAGTACCAATTCCAATTACCTTACTAGATGAATCGTTTCCCATGCACACAACTCCACCTTCAACTGAACTGTATGTGGAGAACCATTCTCTATTGGGACAAATGTGGAAAGAACATCCTGAATCTAGGATCCACTCAGACGTGAGCTTGGAGTTATCGCTCGTTGACACTAACAAGAAATCATCACCGCTTTCATCGGCCAAATTAGCACCAGCTACATCTTCCTCGTTACTCTCAGCAGCTCTTTTATTTTGCAGTTTATAACAATCTGCTTTGACGTGACCTAACTTTTTACAATAGCGACACCTTTTGTCTCGTTTCTTTGATGCTATCAAAACGGAAGCTTGCCTATCTGCCTTGCTATCCAAATGAAGCTCATTGTCGAGTTTGTCTCTACTCAACAAATTACCCTTCACATCTTCGAACGAGAGTTTGTCTCTGCCATAAATCAGGGTCTCCCTGAAAGACTTGTATGAAGGGGGTAAAAAGCACAATAATAGCATAGCCTGATCTTCATCGTCAATACGAACCTCAACATTCTTTAAATCATTTAAAAGAGTAATGAATTGACTGATGTGATCTTTAAGAAGCTCACATTCGTTCATGCGAAACGTAAATAGACGTTGTTTCAACACTAAACGGTTAGCCAGAGACTTAGTCGCATAAAGAGTTTCTAACCTTTTCCATAAGGCAGATGAGGTCTTCTCCATCAATACCTCCTGCAAACCTTGTTGCTGCCATATCTGAATGGGCTGATCTATGAAAATTGAAATAGCTCTTGATACCACTTGTTAGGATCGTCCCGATTAAGCAACGAACAAGAAAAAATAGTAGAAGAAATTGAGAAATTGAACACACAAATTTAACGTGGAAAAACTCCTCCAAAGAGGATAAAAAACCACGGGCAAAGATAATTTTACTATAATGGCAACAGAATGAAGAGTACAAAAGATGGAGATAAAAAGTAAACCCCGAAAACCCGAAAATAAAGAACCCTTAAAACGTAAACACAAAATTCTCTAAATGTATTATGAGTTCTAATCTCTAATGGTGTATTTTCTAAGGTTGTAAAAGAGCCTATTTATAGGCTAAATTCATAGGTCAAATAATAATAAAATAATCTAAACTAATCAGTGTTTGATTGAAACAAATAAACAGAGTTTAACTAGGAGATTACTTCTTGAATTTGACTAAAATAGGAGTCATAATTAACAAATTATTTAAAAAATGTAATTAAGTTTTAAAAACAGACAAGTTTTTTGATCATTTATCTAAAAATTAACAATATTGTCTTAAGATCAGCAAATGCAATTACAATCAAGGAATGTCTTCACTTTGATATTTTAAACAGTATTCTCACACAAGAATAAGGATTGCCCGCAAAGGTTCCACCATTTGAACAGCAATCCTATATTTCTCTTTCATATTCATCTCATTTGGTGAGACTCCACCTTCAAGTTCCCAATCAAAACAGTTTATAAGATACCTTAATATCAAATGCAACATTCGATTTGCTAAAGGCAATCCTGGGCATATCCGTCGTCCAGCTCCAAATGGAATTAACCCAAAATCCCTACCTTTGACATCGATTTCAGACCCCAAGAATCTCCCGGGCATGAAACTGTTTGAGTTATTCCAAATGCTTCGATCTTTTCCGATGGTCCTTATGCTAACCAACACTTGTGAACCCTCAAGAACTTTGAAACAGCAAAGGTTAGCATCAGAGCCTGCTGGCGAGGGAGTAACAGTGGGATAGCTGGGTGCATTCGGAAGGTTTCTTTGATGATTGCTTGCAAATATGGTAAACGGTTTATGTCAGATTCCTCAACAGGATTTCCTTTGCCGATTGCTCCATCTAATTCTTTCTTAACTTTAAGTAAAACCTGTGGGTTTCAAAGTAGTTCTGCCATTACCCACTCTAATGTGTTTGATGTTATATCAGTTCCAACAACAAATAAAACATGTCCTCTAACATGATATTCTTATCCCAATAATCGATCTCAAGACTTATCTAATAATGCCAAGATGTCTCTTCCGCATAAAACATGGAAATAAATACTATAACATGATTGTTTATAAAGAGAAAAACTAAAAGAAGATGAAAAAAAAAAAAAAAAAAAAAAAAAGAAGATTACCAAAAGAAAGTTTGTGACAATAGTTTTATTAAGCTTCTCGATACCGCCTTTAATAATGTCGAGAAGAGTATCCAAAACATCATTTGATGCAGTATAATCTTGGGATTGTTTTGACTGCCGCCTTTCATCGAACATATTGCTAAAAAGGTTAAGCAACTTGTCGAAATGAACAGTCATCCGGCGCCGTACACCTTTTGGGTCAATCTTTTTAAGCAAAAGGAAATAATCAGCCAAATTAGGCTTCCCTGCCTCTACCATGATATCACAAACTATTTTTCTAAATTCTTGAGCACTTGATGAATTTGGGTCAACCAAATCCGCTGAACAAATAGTCTTGGACAGCAAATTAATGGTAGTATCAAAAGCAGCTTGCCGTATGTTGATAGCTTCACCTTTATGGCAACTTTCGCCGACATTAGCAATCAGTTCCTGAATCTTGTTCCGACGCAGGTATTGAATGGCATCGAGTTTCATACTAGGAAAATATGGGTATTACAGACTTTGCGAAGAGTTCTCCAAAGCGGCGACACGGGTATCCACGTCAGCCCAACTTCATGGTGTTGACAGGCTCGGATAGCATCGATCATGGTTCGGTTAGAGAAAACAATATCCTGTTTTTGCAGGATTTCTTTGGCCATTGTTTCCGATGAAACGATGATGGTGATTAAGTTGAGGAGTTTGAGACTCATAATGGGGCCATGAATCTGAGCAAGCTTAATTAGCCAAGGATCTGAGGGGTTTATCCCCAAGATCGATGAGATTGCGGATGATTGGCATCCGCTGCGGACCAGGTGGAAGCTTTTGTTGACTTGATTTACTTCCATTTATAATCGAGTTGAAAGCTTGAAGCAGGAGCCAAATCAAGAGTGGACATATCTAGGAACTTAAAAACAAATACTTCATTTTAATAAATATAGAATTGAAAATATTAATGGGTTTTTAAATTTCACAAAACAACATTCATTTTAAAGAATAAATAATTTTCACTCAAAAAAATATTTTTGGCATTACATTAGGGTTTGATATTTTTTTTATCCAAGTAGTCTTTGAAAATTCTAATATGGGAACAATTGCTAAGTTCAAGCCCTAATATAGGAATAATTGTCAAATTTAAGGATTAATTTGGACAAAAAAAAGTTCAAGCCTTAATGTGGATTGCCTAATTCAAGCCCCAATGTGGAAACCTTTGCAAGTTCAGGGCCTAATTTGGAAAAAAAAATATTGTTCAAGCCCCAATGTGAGAAAGGAAAGTGGTTAAGTTCGAAGAAATTAATTTAATCTAGTCATCTATTATTTGTAGGGAGAAAATGCATTCATTGTGTATAGTGATACATACTATATATATATATATATTTCTTTAATTAATCATTTTTGTTCTATTTATCATATCGATTCAAATGCAAACTGTCAAAGATTGTACCAAGCTAGCCGAGAGACCCATTGAAAATATATAATTAGAACTTAGATAATTTGCAATTAAGTTTCAATTTTTTGTCTACTAATTACAATATTATTTAGTCAATTAGTCATTCCACTAATATACCATGACTAAAGTAAATTATCAAGCGTATATCCAATGACCTTTCTTATATGTGTTACACTCATAGGATATCTTTAATTTTTTTGGGTTAAATCCGTTAACCTAATATGATCATATTATATCTTACTTCATGAAAAGGTCAATTATTAATATATAGTAATTAAATTATTCATCCTAGACAAAATGACTCATGGCCACGTTATTCTCCCATCTATCATGTAATGCCTATGAGACTATGTCATTTACCCTTCATCAGACTATGAATTCCATTATTGTAAATAAAGTCATGTCATGCAGAAGTTTTCTGGCCGACGTACCAGCTTTTAGCTCTACTATCAATTGTGTAACAACCCGTTTTCAATGGTACTCGAAAATGGTGATTTTGATATCCCATTTTTCAATGATCGAGTTAGTAAATATTAAATAATATTAACTAGTCTACTATTATATTAAATTTTGGTCCAAAAATTTTAGTGATCATATGGTTAAAAAGGGTACAAAAATTAAATCATAAAAACTGTAAAATTAATCGTTGTTGATTTTTATGTTTTAAATGGTAAAATAGTATTATAGGATGGATCAAATTGGAAATTAAGCCATAATGCTTCATAGTGGACTGTTGGTGCTAAAAGCTTTTTATAATGTTAATGTATTAATAATATACAAATTATCGCCGCCACTTCCTACAAATTGAATTCAATTGTCCTAAAGAGCTTAGGACCAACCAATTGCCTAATCCTGTCAACAGCTTCAATAGCATGGCTATCTTTATCAAAGGTGCCATTAATTGACACTTCAAAGCTTTCATTGAGAAGCTGGACCACTGTGTGGGTGCCAATGAACCCAAATGGTTTTCTATGAACCATTCATTTGAAAAATAAAATAAAATAATAAAATATTTTAAAAACGGTTACAACATCTATTTATTACTTGAAATTGGATAAAAATAATTTTCTACGAAGCATTCACAAAAGTTGTTAAGTTCGAAGAAATAATTTTCTAAATCATGTTTTATGAATAGGGAAAAAAATATATTCACCACGAATAATAATACATACAATATATATTTGCTAACAAGAAAATAATAATAATACATACAATACATACAATTATAATGTTAGCAACACTAAAATTATAATCATAAAAACATATAAAATTTTCATTAAAAAAATATATTTTTTTATCATTTGTCTGAAAATTAACAGTGGTGTCTAAAGACTAGAAAATGTATTTGAACTGAATTCTCAGGCAAGAATAGGTATTGCCCACAAAGGTTCCGCCATTTGAATTGTGATGGCTAACTTCTCCTCCATATTTATCTCATCTGACGAGATCCCACCTTCAAGTTTCCAATCAAAGGAGTTTATAAGAGACCCTAACATCAAATGCAGCATTCGATTCGCCAAAGGTAATCCCGGGCATATTCGTCGTCCAGCACCGAATGGAATCAGCCCAAAATCCCTACCTTTGACATCAATTTCAGACCCCAAAAACCTTTCCGACATGAAACTATTGGGGTTTTCCCAAATGCTTGGATCTCTACCAATGGCCCACACGTTAACTAACACTTGTGAACCCTTTGGAACTTCGAAACCACAAAGGTCCGCATCGGAGCCAGCTCTGCGAGGGAGTAACAATGGGACAACCGGGTGCATTCGGAAGGTTTCTTTGATGATTGCTTGCAAATATGGTAAATGATTTATGTCTGATTCCTCGATAGGTTTCCCTTTTTCGATTGCTTGGTTTAGTTCTTTCTTGGCTTTAAGTAAAACTTGTGGGTTCTGAAGTAGTTCCGCCATTGCCCACTCTAATGTGCTTGATGTTGTATCGGTTCCAGCAACAAATAAAACCTATCATTTGACATGGTTAAACTAAATATTTAAGATTCGTATTGACATGATGTCAATATGTCCTTTTTGATGTCTCGATGCATAGAGATAATACAAGAAAAAAAAAAGTCGTTTAACCTAGCAACAATGATGTGGAGTTACCTGTGCATTAATGCATAGGATGACATGAGAAAAAAAAATTATATTACCTAACAGTGTCAAGATAATTCTTTCGTGTTGCATACGTATTAATTTATCATGTAAGAGGATATAAAAAAATATCTTAGAATTTGACAACATGGAAAAAAAATGTCCTAAATGCATCTCCTCCATAGCATCTACACATCAATGCATGAGATGATTTGGAAAAAAACGTCTTTAAGCCCAATGATGTCAAGACATATTTTCTGGCTCGCCTATGCATCGATGTGTCTTATAACCCAAGTATGTCAAGATATTTTATCCATGTTGCCTATTCAATGATGCATAAATGAAATGGGGAAAATGTTTTATACCTAGCGACATGAATAAAATAGAAAAGGTATAGGAAGATAAAGAGATTACCAAAAATAAATGTATGACATGAATTTTATTAAGCTCCTCAATATCGTCTTCAATAATATGAAGAAGAGTATCCAAAACATCATTTGATGCTGTATAACCTTGGAATTTTCTTGATTGCAATCTTTCATCAAATATATTTCCAAAAAGATTAAGCAAATTCTCGTAACCAACAGTCATCCGACGCCTTACTCCTTGTGGATCAATCTTTCTAAGCACAGGGAAAAAATCAGCCAAATTAGGCGTCCCTGCCTCATCCATCATCCCCCTAACTGTTTTCTTGAATTCTCGAGCAATAGATGAGTTTGGGTCAACCAAATCCATTGAAAAGACAGTCTTGGACAACAAATTAATGGTAATATCAAAAGCAGCTTGGCCTATGTTGACGGCTTCACCTTTAAGGCAACTTTCGCCAACATTAGCAATCAGTTCCTGAATCTTGTTCCGACGCAGGTATTCATTGGCGTCAAGCTTAATACTAGCGAAAATATGGGTATTACAGACTTTGCGAAGAGTTCTCCAAAGTGGGGACACAGGTATCCATGGCAGCCCAACTTCATAATGTTGGCTGACTCTAACAGCATCCACAATGGTTCGGTTACAGAATGTGAGGTCCTGTTTCTGAAGGATCTCTTTTGCAGTTGTTTCCGATGAAACGACGATGGTGAGTATGCTGCCAAGTTTAAGACTCATAACGGGGCCATGAATCGGAGCAAGCTTAGCCAATGATCTGTGGGGTTTATCCCCAAGATCGAAGAGATTGCCGATGATTGGCTTAGGCCATGGACCAGGTGGGAGCTTGCGTTGGCTTGATTTACCTCCATTTCTAAATGAGTTGAAAGCCTGAAGCAGGAGCCAAGTGAAGAGCAGACATAGCAAGGAGCTTGTTAACAAATCCATCTCTCCCTTATTCGTATCAAAGAACGGTCTCAGTTTTAAAGGGATGTGAATGTTAGTGAACGTTAGTCAAAACACATGCAGGACTTCGTACATGAAAACCAATCTATAGTGTTCCACACGTTAACAATGTTGAATTCAAATCCTATATTTATATATATATATATCTTCAAAGTAGAATATGCCTCGTCCAGCATTGCTTGAGTGCTAAGGGAAGGCATGCAGCTTGGCCTATGTTGATGGCTTCACCTTTAAGGCAACTTTCGCCAACATTAGTAATCAGTTCCTAAATCTTGTGCCGACGCAGGTATTGAGTGGCATCGAGTCTCATGCTGGCGAAAATATGGGTATTACAGACTTTGCGAAGAGCTCTCCAAAGTGGGGACACATGTATCCATGTCAGCCCAACTTCATCATGTTGGCTGGCTCTAACAGCGTCCACAATCAAAACTCAATGAAATTATTCGAGTAAAATTAGGGTTAGTTTGGCAATGCTTTTAAAAAGTGCTGTGGAAAAGTGTTTTTGAAAATTTTGAGTGTTTGGTATTGCTGTCAAAAAGTGCTTTTGAGAAATAAAATGTCCATTTTAGACATGATATTATAAAGTAATAAATATGTATTTAAATAATGTTCAAATTAGTTAATATTATGATATTTTAGCAAAAATATAAAAAAATAATTTATTATAACTTATTGTTAATATTTTAATATATAATATTAATTTTAAATACTTATAATTAATTAATATTAATTATTTGTTAAATTTAATTAGAATATATAAACTATATTTAAATATTTAAATATAATAATTAAATATTTGTAATTAGATATTGACACAATTGTATTATTTTAAAAATTATTTTTTTATTTTTAATTAATGCTTTTAACACATTTGTATTATTTTATTTTAAAATGTATTTGAATATATAACTCATTTTAGATATTAACATAACATAGAAAACATAAACTTGACAAATTAAAATATTACATATATTTGTATTAAAGTTTCAAAAAGGGATAATATTTATATACCAAATATATTAACTAAAAATTTTACAATAGCATTTACAATTTAAAGTGAATTCATTAAACTAGATGCTATAGCATCTCTTGTTAATTCCATTTCAAAACCACTTGAATTGTTTGATGCACTGTCATCATCACCATCATCATCATCATCATCATCACTTTCTCGACCATGCACATTTTCTAAATCAATAATATTCTCATATGCCCAGTTAATATCTTCGTATTCCATAAAATTTGCATCATTTCGACTGGCATGTTTTCGGATAAAATTGTGTATCGTCATTGTAGCAACAACGATAATCGTTTGCTTTTCAAAACTATAACTTGGCATATCCCCTAAAATGACCCTTTTTTTTTCAAAACATCAAAAGTTCGTTCAATCACACTACGTAATGATGAATGTGAATGATTGAATATCTCTTCTTTACCAGATATTGGTCTACCTATACGAAAGTTAGGTAAATGATATCGCTGACCTCTATATGGTCCAAGATAACCTTTCATTTGAGGATATCTAGAATCAACAAGATAATATTTTCCTACATGTCAAAATATAACAAACAATTAATTCAAGAATTATTTTTATAAAAATTATCAATTAAATAACTTATATTTTATTATTTAGAAAATCACATATAAATAAAATATCTAACCATTTGGTGGGTGCGGAAATTTGTATTTCGAATCTCGAATTGCATCAAGAAATATTCTAGTGTCATGTGTCGATCCTTCCCATCCAACCATGACAAATGTGAAACACATATTAAAATCACATACTGCCATAACATTTTGAGTCAGGATACATTTTCTTCCAATATAGGGAATTTGTTCATTTGGTGGAAGAATAGCGGCAATATGAGTACCATCAATTGCACCTATGCAATCCTGAACAAATAATCATATTAGTCTCGTGCATATTTTTAGTCGACCAAAAATATTAAAAATATAATAAGATAAAACTAAATTTTAACCTTAAAGTGCGGCATATATCTAGAATCATTAAGTATTTGTTAGGGTATTGAGCTAAAAAAAGGATCTTCAGGTGCAATTAGATCAGTGGCCATCCTTGAAACTTTCTCAAGCACAATTGCAAAGTATCGACTTATTGTTGATCCAGACCTTTGAAATCTTTCTCGACATTGGGAAACTTTTGCACCGGTGCCCAAGATGTATAAAAAAATTCCCAACATTTCACTAGAAGATATGTTTCTTAAAGTTTGCAAGTTGTATCTTGTCTCCAAAACTCTTAACAAACTTGTGAATACCATTTTAGACATCCTAAAATTAATCATACAACGTGATTCGTGACCGTCAAGGATCTCTCGAATCCATGTCTCACCTGACTGTTTTGAATTCATGCATGGTTGCTTCAATATATACTTCTCATAATATAATTGCACGGAAGAAGATGTGTAACATCCTGAATTAATGGGCCTATGCATTTAATGTGTGATTATGTTTAATGTGTTAATTAGAGTGTTAGGGGCCCAGATTGGGCTCGAGGTTGGGCTAAGGCCTTAGCAGAATTAGTTATTGGACACTCTAGTGGAAAGCCAGCTCAGTTAGGGCTTTAAAGATGTTATCTGTGTTATAAAATACAAAATGGGCTTGTGGCCCAAGGCTAAGTGGCGCTACATGGGACTATGGGGTGGTGTCATTAGCAGATGAAGATGGCCCAAGTTCGAGTCACTTGAAGCTCAATTCTTTTAATTAAATTTTAGCTAATTTTTAGCTTTTAAATGGATAGAGTAGGACGGCAACAAGGCTAAATTATAGGAATTTTATTGTTTTAATATGTGGATAATTAAAGCTGATAAAGGAGGGAAGAGTTGGAGATAATTAAGCCTCTTTTGGATGGGTGTTTTGATAGGGATAAGGGATAGGAAGAGGATCTATCAGGAAGGCTAGTGTTGGCCGAAAATCAAACACAGGAGAGGGGGGAAAATCAGTTGAGTATAGGCTAAAGGTGTGCTGAAAATTTGAGGGCCATCTCTTTTGTTTTCTTTCTTCATCTTTTCTCTTCCAAAAGCCGAAAATCACCACCTCCCTCACCCTTTCTTCTTTCTTTGAAAATTTCCTTTTAGCCGAATCTTCTGATCTCCATTGTTATTCTTCTCCCATTCACTAAAAATCGAAACTACACTCTTGTTTGTTCTTGTAGTCGAAATCTTCCTCTTGTTCATCTTTTTCGAGATTTTCTTAAAAAGCCGAAATCCCTAGATCTCATCTCCTGTGATTGCCGAATTCCTTCTGTGGTGTCTGCTTGTGTCGAATCTTGAAGAAAACTAAAGGTAAGTGTCGATTCGCGAGATCTCAATCTTTTTCCGGCTTTTAGAGATCTTAGTCGAATGACTCTATGGTTAACTAATCGGGTGTTTTCTTTCATTTGCGGCATTCCGGGATTTGAAGGGGATTCAATCGCTTAGATTTCTAAGCTAGAGTTCAGTAGCACTCGAATCGTATTACTTTCGGGATTTCAAGGTAAGGAGATCTGTTAGTTTAAACGTATAAATTCGGGTAAACACTAACCCTTGGCCGAATATAGGAGAGCCCCCCCCAAAAAAAAAAACCAGAAATACAAAGTCCCTAAGATCCAGAACCAACATATAGAAAGTATTTAAAAAATGGGTAGAAGAAGATGGACAAGAAAGACATACCAAAACTTATTTAGATTGTTTTACTTTGAGTAGAGTTTCGGATGGGATTTGCTAAACCTTCATTTCTCCCTCCCCAAACGTTCCATTGCAACAATAATAAGGGACAGCCATAGTAAAATAGTAACTTAGAACGTCGTATAATTAAAGATAAAGTAGTAGGCCATCTCTTTACCTTTAAATTAATATTAAGTAATGAAACAATACTAATCATTTCTCAAGTCTAGCATTGCAATTATCAGTCATTGGTTTTATCTAGCAAGTTGCCAAGTTATTTTAATATCAAACAGTGTTTTGTTTCATCTGGTTTGGCCTTTGAAGGCAATGTCCATTAGCAAAGGAGCTGCTATAATATATATACTGCTATACCTTAGATAGCGGCCTTTGCAAACCTCAAACAAGACTCATAAAAAAACTTCACATGCGTCTTCCAATTAAACTAATAATGTCATGAACCCACAACTAGTTAAATCATAACTTGATAAATTTTAGAATTGTAAATTTTCGCTGAGACCACATAAAAATTTTAAACAATTTATTGCTAATTCTTCTAATATGTATATCTCAAATCGTTACATCAGTATTATTGATATCAATAATCTTAAGACATATAATTAAATTTATCTCTTATTAAAAAAAGTCATGCAAACAACTCAAATAAATTTATTCTCTAATACCTCTCACGCATGATTATATGCACAAAGACAGAAGCAAATTTAAAAGAAAATGTGTTAACTTACCAAGCTTTGTTCGAACAAGAATTATTGGTACACCAGGGGCATAATGTTTTAGCTCAGGAATCCATTGGAAACAAGCAGAAAATAATTATCAGCATGCGATAAATTAAATGTCAATGTAAAAAGCATTCTCTTTGTTTGAATGTTTTGGGATTCAAACTTCAACAATTGGTTTACTAATGCATTGTTTAATAGATCCTGAAGATCAGTGAGTGGACTTAAAAATGGAAGTTAAGAGCAGGTAGAGAGCAGATAGTGAACTTAAAAAGGAGGAGTACCTTCTAATTTCTCCCATATAAAAGCAAACAATCAGAAAAGGGGTACAAGCAAAAGAGAAAAGATGAAAGAAATGTGAAATGTGAAAAAATTAAACTATATTTATAATTATTCCATAAAATCATACAATCAGAAAAAACTAAAGCATAATGAAATATTAGAAGAAGAAGAGAAGAAAAAAATAAACTCACCGTGGAGAAGAGAAGAGGAACAAAGAACCAGAGTACAAGTTCAGACAAAGGAAAAAGGGGAAAAAAATCTAACGTGAAGGAGAAAAAGGGTAAGGTTAAAAAGGTAAAATACCAGTCAAAAGCACTTTTGACTTGAGAAAAGCTAAAATTTTCTGCTTTTTCATCGGTGAAAAAAGACTTCAAAAAAGTAAGAAAATTTACTCCACTTATATCTGTTTTTCATTGCTTTTCAGAGAAAAGCACTTTTTTGTGGAAAAATTAATCCCAGAAGCAATGGAGAACGCAACCTTAATCGAACGTCTTAATCGGCCCCCTTTTTTTTCTCACATGAAAACTCAATCTCATTAAAGTCTCCAACAATGAACCAGGACAGAGGTTTATATTGGCCTAAATGCCGAAGCAAATCCCACGATGCAGACCTGGCACTTTCCTCGGGGACACCATAGAAATTAGTGAGGCGCCAATTGTACCCTATCACTTCATCCAAAATGTCCACATCAATATAAAAACTAGAATAAGTGCAAAGACGACTAGAACAATCTTGTTTCCATCCTAAAGACAACCCTCCACGAGAGCCCATAGCAAACACATCAAACTCGAACACTAAGCCACACTTTCGACGAATTCGCTCCATTCGCCAAGCATTAATCTTTGTTTCAATAAGAAAAACAACTTTAGTATTATAAGTTTCAATATATATTGAAGTCCACGAACAGTCCGTGAATTCCTTAGTCTACTGACGTTCCAGCTTAGAAGAGTCATAACTATAGACAAAGCCGCTTCATCATTATTTAGAGTATGTACCAAATCTAAGTCAGTAGAAATAATAGACTGACTTGCCTTTTATTCCCGTCAACCAATTCAAAAGATCGCTCCTCATGCGTCAAACCCATTTGGTCCGGATCCCCACATCCGCAATATCCTTCTCATTCAAATTTTGTAGTTCGATTTTTGTGTTTAATTTTTGTAAGTTTAAAATATGAGAAAACATTGTGGATATATTAAATTTATATAGATCTTTATGGGATTATAGGTCATTTTTTTTCTCGATTAATAATTGCGTAAAAACAGAGTCTGTGACTGATCAAAGTCCAAGGGTGTGATCTTTGAGTATATTATTTCATTACACGTTTTATTTAAAAAAAAATTCAGACGGTGGAAATTACTAAGATGAAAGAAAATGAAAATTTGTTAAAATGGGAGACAAAAGTGACGTGAATAGATAATTATGGAAGTGTATTCTACATCTTTATGACAAATATCGATTTAATTTAGTATTTAAAATATTAAAAATATTTAATTAAAAAATCTAAACATCAAGTTATATATATTGTGGCTCACAATTATTTTCAACCTCATCCGCAATTCATAATATTCTTAGTTAAATTATATTTCTACTTCATTTTTTTCTCATTAATTTAATTTAATTTTTTATACTTTTAATTTTCATTCTTTTACTCCAACACTTTCCGCATTATCGTAATTTAGTTAATATCTTAAATTAATTTCTCTCAATTCAAAAATCTTTTTAATTTTTTACATATCCAATTATCTTCTTTACTAATATTTTCATGATTCTTATTTTATTTACTTCGAAAATTCTAACACATGCAAGTTTCGAAATAGCACTATTATCATCTCAGGAAGTGTTAGGGATGTTACAAAAATAAAATCAAACTTATTATTGCGGATGAAGAACAGAAAATAATCCAAAATAAGTCCCACACATGCATTATTACACGTGATAAAAATGAAGATTCAGTGACTTGTACTAGCAAATAATGTATCAACCTGATTTTTAGTGGTGTCGAAAACAGTGATTCGGGATCACTAAACTCGATAAGTAAGTTCAAAAATTTAATAAATTAATATATTAGTCAAGTGTGATTTTAGAAGTATTTTTGAATTAGTGAATTTTGTGATGTAAAAGAATTTATTAGGTAAATTGGGTCGAAAATGAGGTATCCAGACCTCGAATTTATAAACCGAGCCATAAATATTTTTGGAAATATTTTTGGAGTGTCATTGAGTTAGTATTAAAGTTTCGTAAGAAAATTTTAACGTTTTGGTAGTCAATCAATTAAAAACGACTAAATTGAAAAAGATACAAAATTTGCTAAAGTGATTAAATAGCCTAATGGTAAATAAAGGAGGACTAAAAGGGCAATTGAACCATCTTAAATGGCTGAGGCGGCATAACGTGAAAAAAATCAAAGATATTTATGTGATTAGGGATAAAATTGGAATTAAAATAAAGTGTATATGGCCAAATGTTATTTTAATAGTTTCTAGACATTTTCTTCATCAATTTTCTGTAAAAAAACAACCATTCAATAGGTCTTGAGCTGGTATTTCATATTTTAGCTTCAAGTAAGTTCAATTCTTGCTTTTTCCTTGAATTTTTTATGTTTTTAGACTTTTACAATTAGGTCCAGCTATTGAATTCATTTGTTTTTGATTCCATGAGTGATTTTTAAAGTTACCATGAATGATTTCTGGAAGTTTATGATGAATTATCATGGATTTGAAGTTTTAATTTCACTATATGATGATTTTATCAAGTAATTTCAATAGAAATTGATTTTAGGACCTAATTGTGAAAAAGATAAGAATTAGGGTTTGGTATTAAAATTATGAGTATTAATGGTTGTATGGTAGCCTAAAATAATTAGTTAAATTTTCAATTGAGAAAAATTAGCTCAATTGATGGGTTAATTGCATAGGGACTTAATTTTAAAAATTGTAAAATTTGGGGTAAAAGTGTAATTTCAAAAATTGAAGGGTATAAATTGTAAAGTGAATTAGTAATGGAATAGATGCTAATAAATGAGTACTTTTATACTATAGATCAAGAAACCGAAGATAAACGGGGAAAAGAGAAATTAACAGACTAGTCCCCGAATTTCTACAAATTCTACAAATAGACCCAGGTAAGTTCGTATGATCGAAATTTGATATTTATATTGAATTGATTTATGATATTATGTATTTATTTATATTATATGTTAAAAACATGGAAAATTTATAAATATGAATGGTTAAATAAATAAATACATACGAAATTCATGAGAATAACGGTACAGGGTATGTGGAATAGTGATATTTGAATATTGGATATATTGAAACGGATAGATTTAATAAGTGATGAATTTATTGAAATTATATTGATTGAGTTGGTATATATATATTGATTATATTGACTGACTGAATTGAAATAAATATTGATTGTTATTGAAAAGTGAATTGAATTGTATTGAATTATGAATATATTTGATTAATTGAAATGTGTATTGATTGGAAACTGAAAAATGATTTGGAAACCCCATTAACTAGTCGGGCTAAGTCGGATATAGTTAGCATGCCATAGGATTGGAAGTGTTTAGGGATACTTCGACTTCGAGTTGATGAGACATTAGGTGTCATTATATTACTTCAGATAGATTCGATGAGGTACTGGGTACCAACTTACTTCGGCGTGGTCGATGAGACACTGGGTGTCAACTTATTGCTTCGAATGATCCGATTAGGCACTGAGTGCCGTACTGGTGTGTTTTGGTTGGATCCGTGTATCCACCCGAGTCCGAGTCGGGTTAATAAGGGTAAACAAATAATTTGGACAATTGATTGATATTGAGTGATATTGAATATGGATTGGAATGGACAACGAAATGAAATATGCAATTGAAATGCATAAAATTGCATGAATCATGGATTCATAAAATGGATATTGATATTGAAATTGAATTGTGTATCCTAATGAGAAAAGCTATTGAATAGCAATTATTAGATTGAAATAGTATGATATGAGAATTAAAAGTGTTATGAATGGTATATTTATGAAATTATATCTAAAATACTCGGTATTGATATATATTGAAAAGTGTATTGGAAAATGATATTTACTTGATATATATATTGAAATGTGACATGGGAATAATATTTATTTAATATATATTGAAAAGTGACATAAATATGTGTTTAACATTAATATGTTGATATAAGAAGATTATGTATATGATGATGAGTATTAAACCCAAGTGTGATATGTCGAGAAAATAAGTTTATCAATATTGAATTTATATGTAAGATGTGTAAGTACGCTAACTATTGTTGTTGCTTGATGATTAGACAAGTGCCAAGCTATTGATTGAATAGTAGTGTAGTGACCCGATAGTCGAATAACCGAAAAATATATTTTCAGTCTCCGTTTTCATAAAAATGAATCGTAAATAATTACTAAAAATATTTACGAAGCTAGTTGTGCGTCTAATTGGGTTTTATTTAGGTGAATTTGACTTAATTAGAAGCATTTGGTGAAAAAGGATTAGATTGTAATAGGTGTGAAAGTTTAATTATAGATTAAAAGAAATTATGAAGGACCAAAATGGCAATTATGCCATTTTTAAATGATTGAGGCGGCATAGTGTAAAAAAAATCCTAAGATTTTTGTGTGATAAAATAAAATATTATTTTATGTTAATATAATATAATATATAATAAGGTTAAAAAAAAGAAAAAAAAGAAAGAGAGAAGCAAACGAAACAGAGAGCAGGGGAAAGAAAGAAAAAGAGAGAAAAGAAAGAAGAAAAGGGAAAATTTAGGGTTTGAAGCTTGGAAGTTTAATAGGTATGTTAATTTAGCCCTTTTCTTTTAATTTTGATGTTTAATAAGTGTTAGGATAAAGTTTTGATGAATTTAAATTGAAGTTTTTGGAGTTTTAAAGCTTCTAAACATAACATATGATGAAAAAAAAAAGATGAATTAGTGGTTTAATTGAAAGAAATTGAAGTTAGAATTGAGTAAAGGATTTAATTGTAAAATAAGCTATAAGAAAACTGTTTTGGGACAGCAGCAGTAGGGTAACTTTGAAAAATCACCAAAAATCGTAGAAGAGGAATTAGAAGTCAGATGAGATATGAAATTAAAGCTTATTGAGTCTATTTTCATATGAAAGAAACAGAGAAAGCAAAGGAATTCTGTAATTTTAGATATTTATATTTTTGTAAGACTGGTTTAAAGGGATTTCAGGATCCCCTGTTCTGACTTTGAAAAATCATAAAAATTAGATAAAAATAATTAGGGGCTTAAGTTTATATGTTTAGAATCCTGAATGAGTCTATTTTCAAATGAAATAAATAAGAAGGTCATATGAATTCTGTACAAAGAGTAATTTGATTCGTAGTGAAGAGAGGTCAGAACAGTCAGACAGTAAAACAGGGGAAACTTTAAGAATAATCTGGTATTGATTGGCCATACCAAAAATTCTGGAAAAATTATAGTAAAAAGATATATGAGTCTAGTTTCAAGGAAAATTTACGGTTCTTCATTTGGAGTTCTGTAGCTCTGGAAATAAATAATTTTGTGACTATGACACAAAAGGACAGCTTTGAATAAGTTTATAAGTAAAGGATTAAATTGAAATGTGAGCAAAAGTAAGAAAGCATGAAATTATCATAAAATACATGTTTATTTTATTAAATAGTACAGGAAATTATTTGATTATTTTTAACATATAAATGTTATGTATTTATATGAAATTGAAGAAAGAGAAAAGGAAGGAGAGGACCGAATCGAAGGAAAAGGAAAAGAGAAGATTAAGGAGTGAAGGAAGAAAAACTTATATCACCATAACCTTTTATTGTAAGTACTACAAGAATTTTAAATTATTGTTATTTATCCTTTTGAAATATTTATGTGAATTATTTAAATATATGAGATTCAAACTTTAATGCCCAAGTAGACGGAATTTAGAACTCTTTGGGATATTAGTGGCATGCCATTAAGGAACTTTAGCGCGCTCTCTGATATTAGCACGTTGGTGCTCTCTGATATTAGCACGTTGGTGCTCTCTGATATTAGCACGTTGGTGCTCTCTGATATTAGCACATTGGTGCTCTCTGATAATTAGCACGTCGGTGCTTGCTCTCATTCATTTGTGCATCATAGTGCACCTCTGTATATGTTCCGTATATCCGGTGTGTTCTAGGAAGTCTACTTTGGGCTAATATTGTGAATTGAGAATAAAATGAATTACTGAAGTGTTAAGGCAAGTTTTATGCCTTACAGAAGATAAGTTAAATTTATTTAAAGCAATACTTATTTGAAGAGACTTACACGTGAGTAAATATGCGATAATTAATTGAGTTTAAAATATTCTGTTATGATTGTTTAATTAATTATTCTTGTAGTGCTTACTAAGCCTTCACCGGCTTAACGCGTTTATTTTAACGCGTAGGTACAAAGAGTCTAGAAGAGAAGTTCAACTAGAAGATTTCTCATCTCATCACATCTTCGAAGGCTACGGAAGTAGGTATTGTATTTTGTGTTAAAATGGCATGTACATAGGTGATATTTTGCTCACTTAAAACAACTACATGACTTTTGTTATAGAAAACGATATTTGGTATTTTAATGTTATAAGTAGAATTTAAATATGATTAAATAGGAAATTGCATTGGTTAAATTGTTGGATTTTGGAATTGGTTGAATTGGTTATATTTGGAATGAATACGGTTTTAATTGTGCAGGGGTTATATGTGAAAATAAGCGAAATGTCGAAATTTAAATAAAATTTATATTTGCAAATTATCGATATGTTCGGTAATGCCTCGTAACCCTGTTCCGGTGATGGTTCGGGGTTAGGGGTGTTACAATGATTGGTATCAGAGCCTAGGTTTTCTGAATTCTTGGGTCGAGTATGAGTCATTTGTACATGCCATTTTATAAATTGATGTGATGAGATGAGTTTTAGTTATTTAATTATGTAATTTATGGATATTGTAGAAACTTAAAGATGTCAAATAGATCTCGTGAAGAGTCGAGAAAATGAAGTAGAGAAGCGGGCGCCAAACCTTGATAGGAAAGAGATCAACACAGAGTCCAAGTTCAAGTGAATCGGTAAACTTAGGAGATGATAGAGAGCTGAATTGGAAGAAAGAACTCAATCTGGCCGAACCAATACCGGCTAGAGAAGAAATTCGATTGCAACTTTGTTCTGAGACAATGAATCAGTTATTGCAGCAAGTTGTGCGAACTAATAATGCTCCATCTGTTCCACCACTATCTTCTCCTATTATTGCTCCACATCCACAACCATTTATAACCAGTTCATCGATCTCCTTGGAGAAAATCAAGAAAAATGGAGCTGAAGAGTTTAAAGGAAAGAAAGATGATGATCCAGCTGAGGCTGAGCAATGGTTTGAGAACAGTCAAAGAATATTTGAAGAATTGCAGTGTACAGGGGAAGAAAAGTTGAAATGTGCAGTATCTTTATTAAAGGGTGAGGCTTATCAATGGTGGACCACTGTTATGAATATCCATCCTGCAGAGAAAATTAATTGGGATTTCTTTGTATCTGAATTTAGAAAGAAATATGTGAGTCAACTTTATCTTGAGAAGAAGAAAAGAGAATTTCGGATTCAAGAGAACAACATGTCTCATTCTTTGAATATGAACGTGAATTTATCAGATTGAGTAAGTATGCAAAGGAACTAATAGCAAATGAAGCAGATATGTGCAGAAGATTTGAGTGGGGATTGAATGAAGAGATTTATGTTCCTCTTATACCATTACATCTACAAGAATTTCCTATTTTGGTTGATAGAGCACAACGACTGGAAGAAGGGTTAGCTCGTTCAAAAGAAAAGAGTTTTGGGAAGAGACTGGCCACTAGTTCAGCACCACCACCATTTTCAAAAAGAGTGAAGGATTTCAGAGATTCTAGATACACTTCTCCTACTGTTGGGCAAAGATCCAGAATTCAGACAAGACCAACTCAACAGACGACCTCTATGGGTAGTACCGGGGGTTCTAAAAGAAAACCAACACCATCCTCATGTGAGCACTGTGGAAGATATCATTGGGGAGAATGTCGATTGATTTCCCAGAGCTTTGTTTTCGATGTGGGTCAAAAGATCACTTAATCAGAGACTGTCCGAAGATGTCAGAAAGTGTTACAGAACAATCTGTGAGAGGTAGCTCGATTTCACAAAGAGGTAGACAACCTGGAATTTCTGTTGGCACTGGTAGTGGTACGAGATTGGTGAGGGAAACAACTGATAGATCTGAATCCCGAAGGCCTCGAACTTATGCTATCAGAAAACGAGAAGAGGGAGACGCTCCTGATGTGATTACTGGTACATTCTCTTTATTTGATTCTTCTGTAATTGCATTAATTGATCCTGGCTCTACACATTCATATATATGCATTGCATTAGTGAAAGAAAGAGAGTTACAAGTAGAACTTACAGAATACGAAGTAGTAGTTACTAATCCTTTCGGGCAAAGTGAGAAAGTTAATAAAGTGTGTAGAAGATGTCCCTTAAAAATTCATGATTATGAGTTTCCAGCAGACCTTATGGCACTTACGTTTTATGAGTTAGATGTGATATTGGGTATGGGTGGTTGTCGAACATGGGGTTATGGTTGATTGCAGAAGAAAAAGAATTTCCTTGAGAACTTCAGATGGAGATGAAGTGATTGTAACGGTGAAAAATATAGTGCATTGACGAATGTAGTGTCTGCAATGAAAGCTTCTAAGATGATGAGAAGAGGATGTACTGCTTTTCTTGCTTACATTTTAGATACTCGTACAACGAATTCTGAGATTGAAAAGATACCAGTGGTTCGAGATTTTACTGATGTGTTTCCAGAGGAATTACCGGGTTTACCTCCAGAAAGAGAAGTAGAGTTTGGGATTGAGTTAATTCCAGGCACTACACCGATATCTATAGCACCTTATCGGATGGCACCCACTGAGTTGAAAGAATTGAAAATGCGATTCTGAGGAGTTATTAGACAAGGGATTAAATACGCCCTAGTGTATCACCATGGGGGCACAGTATTATTTGTAAAGAAGAAAGATGGGTCTTTGAGGCTTTGTATAGATTACCGTCAGTTGAATAAAGTGACTATAAAGAACAAGTATCCGTTGCCCAGGATTGATGATTTGTTTGATCAGTTAAAAGGAGCTAGTGTATTTTCTAAGATTGATCTCAGATCGGGGTATTATCAGTTACGGGTAAAAGAATCTGATGTGTCGAAAGCGCCTTGAGAACTCGAAGCACGGTCATTATGAGTTCTTAGTTATGCCATTTGGATTGACTAATGCTCGAAATTTGCTTTCATGGATCTTATGAACAGAATTTTTCAGTCATATTTAGATCGGTTTGTGGTTGTATTTATAGATGACATTCTAGTGTATTCAAAAGGTGAAGAAGAGCATGATAAACATCTCCGAATTGTGCTCTGATTTTGAGAGAAAAACAATTGTATGCTAAATTTAGTAAGTGTGAATTTTGGTTAAAAGAAGTCACTTTTAGGACATATAGTATCGGCAGATGGTATTCGGGTAGATCCCAAGAAGGTAGAAGCTATACTTGAATGGAAACCACCAAAGAATGTGACTGAAGTAAAGAGTTTTCTCGGATTGGCTGGATACTATAGAAGATTTGTTGAGGGATTCTCTATGATTGCATCTCCATTAACGAAATTGTTGCAGAAAAATGTAAAATTTGAATGGATGAGTAAAGGTGTCAACAAAGTTTTGAAAAATAAAAGCAAAGATTAACGAAAGCTCTCTGTGTTAATTCAACCAGAATCTGGTAAGGAGTACGTGATTTTCAGTGATGCTTCGTACAATGGTTTGGGCTGTGTGCTAATGCAAGGAGGAAAGGTAGTAGCATATGCTTCTAGACAATTGAAGCCACACGAAAAGAACTATCCGACGCATGATCTTGAATTGGCTGCAGTGGTGTTTGCGCTAAAAATATGGAGACATTATTTATACGGGGAAAAATGTTATATCTACACTGACCATAAGAGTTTGAAGTATTTGTTGACTCAGAAGGATTTGAATTTGAGACAGAGAAGATGGGTTGAACTGATAAAGGACTATGATTTGATTATTGATTACCATCCGGGTAAGGCAAATGTTGTAGCTGATGCTTTGAGTCGAAAATCTCTGTTTACTTTACGAGCTATGAATACCCGGTTGTCACTGACTGATAATGGTTCAATCATGGCTGAATTGAGAGCTAAACCGACATTTTTACAGCAGATATGTGAAGCTCAGAAGGATGATGAGAAGCTACAGATTAAATGGGCACGATGTGAGTCAGTGCGATTCGAATTTCGAGTTGGAGTTGATGGTTGTATGTTATTCAAAGGTAGAATATGTGTACCTCAGAATTCAGAACTCATACAGAAGATTTTATACGAGGCTCACAACGGTACTATGTCTGTACATCCGGGGAGTAATAAAATGTATAATGATCTGAAAAAGATGTATTGGTGGCCAGGAATGAAACGGGATATCTCTGAGTTTGTATCGAGATGTTTAATATGTCAGCAAGTTAAAGCTGAACATCAGGTACCTTCAGGATTACTTCAGCCAATTACTATACCGGAATGGAAATGGGAAAGAATCACTATGGATTTTGTATCGGGATTACCGTTGTCTCCGAAGAAAAAGGATGCTATTTGGGTGATTGTTGACCGATTGACAAAATCAGCGCACTTTATTCCGGTACGTATGGATTATTCTTTAGATAAATCATTTGAATTGTACATATCCGAGATTGTCGGAGGCTACATGGAGTGCTGTCTCCATTATATCGATAGAGATCCTCGATTTACGTCTCGTTTCGGGATAAATTGCAAGAAGCTTTAGGTACTCGATTGTATTCAAGATCTTGCATTTCATCCTCGACATGATGGCCAATGAGCGTGTAATTCAAGTATTGGAAGATATGCTCGATGTTGTACACTAGAGTTTGAAGGTAATTGGGAGAAGTATCGCCTTTGATTGAATTTGCTTACAATAATGATTATCACCCAGTATTAAAATGGCTCCGTATGAAGCTTTGTATGGCAGAAAGTGTAGAACACCGTTATATTGGACAGAGCTTAGTGAAAAGAAGATATATGGGGTTGATTTGATCCAAGAAACAGAAGAAAAAGTAAAAGTCATTCGAAATAGTTTGAAAGCAGCATTTGATCGTCAAAAATCTTATGCTGATCTTAAAAGAAAAGATATTGAATATAATGCGGGTGAAAAAGTATTTTTGAAAGTGTCGCCATGGAAAAAAATTCTCCGATTTGGGAAGAAAGGCAAGCTCAGTCCAAGATTCATTGGGCGTATGAGATCTTAGAACGGGTTGGTCCAGATTGCTTATCGGATAGCCTTACCACCGAATTGGATAGAATTCACAATGTTTTTCATGTCTCAATGTTACGAAGATACCGGTCCGATCCATCTCATGTGATTACTCACAAGTAATAGAAATTCAACCGGATTTAACTTATGAAGAGGAGCCAATTAAGATACTTGCTCGAGAGGTAAAGGAATTGAGAAACAAAGCGGGTTCCGTTGGTAAAAGTGTTGTGGAGACATCATAATTCGGAAGAAGCAACATGGGAAAGAGAGGAAACAATGAGACATCAATATCCATGATTGTTTACGTCGAGGGTAAATTTCGAGGACGAAATTTATTAAGTGGGGAGAATTGTAGTGACCCGATAGTCGAATAACCAAAAATATATTTTCAGGTCTCCGTTTTCATAAAAATGAATCGTAAATAATTACTAAAAATATTACTGAAGCTAGTTGTCAATGCGTCTAATTGGGTTTTATTTAGGTGAATTTGACTTAATTAGAAGCATTTGGTGAAAAAGGATTAGATTGTAATAGGTGTGAAAGTTTAATTATAGATTAAAAGAAATTATGAAGGACCAAAATGGCAATTATGCCATTTTTAAATGATTGATGGCATAGTGTAAAAAAAATCCTAAGATTTTTGTGTGATAAAATAAAATATTATTTTATGTTAATATAATATAATATATAATAAGGTTAAAAAAAGAAAAAAAGAAAGAGAGAAGCAAACGAAACAGAGAGCAGGGGAAAGAAAAAAAGAGAGAAAGAAAGAAGAAAAGGAAAATTTAGGGTTTGAAGCTTGGAAGTTTAATAGGTATGTTAATTTAGCCCTTTTCTTTTAATTTTGATGTTTAATAAGTGTTAGGATAAAGTTTTGATGAATTTAAATTGAAGTTTTTGGAGTTTTAAAGCTTCTAAACATAACATATGATGAAAAAAAAAGATGAATTAGTGGTTTAATTGAAAGAAATTGAAGTTAGAATTGAGTAAAGGATTTAATTGTAAAATAAGCTATAAGAAAACTGTTTTGGGACAGCAGCAGTAGGGTAACTTTGAAAAATCACCAAAAATCGTAGAAGAGGAATTAGAAGTCAGATGAGATATGAAATTAAAGCTTATTGAGTCTATTTTCATATGAAAGAAACAGAGAAAGCAAAGGAATTTTGTAATTTTAGATATTTATATTTTTGTAAGACTGGTTTAAAGGGATTTCGGGATCCCTGTTCTGACTTTGAAAAATCATAAAAATTAGATAAAAATAATTAGGGGCTTAAGTTTATATGTTTAGAATCCTGAATGAGTCTATTTTCAAATGAAATAAATAAGAAGGTCATATGAATTCTGTACAAAGAGTAATTTGATTCGTAGTGAAGAGAGGTCAGAACAGTCAGACAGTAAAACAGGGGAAAATTTAAGAATAATCTGGTATTGATTGGCCATACCAAAAATTCTGGAAAAATTATAGTAAAAAGATATATGAGTCTAGTTTCAAGGAAAATTTACGGTTCTTCATTTGGAGTTCTGTAGCTCTGGAAATAAATAATTTTGTGACTATGACACAAAAGGACAGCTTTGAATAAGTTTATAAGTAAAGGATTAAATTGAAATGTGAGCAAAAGTAAGAAAGCATGAAATTATCATAAAATACATGTTTATTTTATTAAATAGTACAGGAAATTATTTGATTATTTTTAACATATAAATGTTATGTATTTATATGAAATTGAAGAAAGAGAAAAGGAAGGAGAGGACCGAATCGAAGGAAAAGGAAAAGAGAAGATTAAGGAGTGAAGGAAGAAAAACTTATATCACATAACCTTTTATTGTAAGTACTACAAGAATTTTAAATTATTGTTATTTATCCTTTTGAAATATTTATGTGAATTATTTAAATATATGAGATTCAGCTTTAATGCCCAAGTAGACGGAATTTAGAACTCTTTGGGATATTAGTGGCATGCCATTAAGGAACTTTAGCGCTCTCGATATTAGCACGTTGGTGCTCTCGATATTAGCACGTTGGTGCTCTCTCGATATTAGCACGTTGGTGCTCTCGATATTAGCACATTGGTGCTCTCTGATAATTAGCACGTCAGTGCTCTCTCATTCATTTGTGCATCATAGTGCACCTCTGTATATGTTCCGTATATCCGGTGTGTTCTAGGAAGTCTACTTTGGGCTAATATTGTGAATTGAGAATAAAATGAATTATGAAGTGTTAAGGCAAGTTTTATGCCTTACTGAGAAGATAAGTTAAATTTATTTAAAGCAATACTTATTTGAAGAGACTTACACGTGAGTAAATATGCGATAATTAATTGAGTTTAAAATATTCTGTTATGATTGTTTAATTAATTATTCTTGTAGTGCTTACTAAGCCTTCACCGGCTTAACGCGTTTATTTTAACGCGTAGGTACAAAGAGTCTAGAAGAGAAGTTCAACTAGAAGATTTCTCATCTCATCACATCTTCGAAGGCTACGGAAGTAGGTACTGTATTTTGTGTTAAAATGGCATGTACATAGGTGATATTTTGCTCACTTAAAACAACTACATGACTTTTGTTGTAGAAAACGATATTTGGTATTTTAATGTTATAAGTAGAATTTAAATATGATTAAATAGGAAATTGCATTGGTTAAATTGTTGGATTTTGGAATTGGTTGAATTGGTTATATTTGGAATGAATACGGTTTTAATTGCAGGGGGTTATATGTGAAAATAAGCAGAAATGCTGCCGAAATTTAAATAAAATTTATATTTGCAAATTATCTGATATGTTCGGTAATGCCTCGTAACCCTGTTCCGGTGATGGTTCGGGGTTAGGGGTGTTACAAGTAGTATATTTATTTATTTAAAGCACTGAAAAGGTAAGTATTTAAGTGAAAGTAAGTTAATGCTCATGAAAGAATGGTAATGCTTAAATTATGAAATTTCTTATGAAATGACTTATTATGCTTCCAATATGAAAAAGGCTTGGTTAAATGCACTAACTTGTAACTATGGATGAATGACATGCATATGAAATAAGTGTAGAAGAGTTAAAGTTATATAAAATTTTACTAAGCTTGAGGGTATATGTCTATGAGTGATACTATGGATTAGTTCACCTTGTGAATTAGTGAGAACAGTTTATAAGTATTACAGTAACAGTAATGGGTTATTTTTTATATGTAAAGCTTTATAATTGAAATAAATTAGTATGATTAAGGATTATACGAGCTTACTAGGCATTCATTGCTTACATGTTTGTTTTATTTATCTATCTTACAGATTATCGGAAGCTCAAACGGGTTGGAAGCTTATCGGAGTCATATCACACTATCCATTGGTTCTATCGGTAATTATGGATAACTTGATTCTGATATAATGGCATGTATAGGTTATTTTAATTAAATGTTAGTCTAGAGGTGTTATGTAAATATTAGTCATTAATTTGGTTTGCGTTTTGGTATTGTGGTATTTGCATGATTTGCCTTATAATGTTGATGTGATTAAATGATGAGAGGTAAAATAGTAGTCGAATATACATAAGAGGTGTCTAAAAGTATAATGATTATGTATGTCTAAATAAAAGTTAATACAAAGAATCATGAAAGAGTAAAATTAGCATTAAAATAGTTTCTGGACAGCAGCAATGGTTCAAATTTGAAAAATACCAAAAATTGTGAAAATCGAATTAGAGGTTTAATAAAACATTAAATTAAATTTTATTTAGTCTAGTTTTTCATAGAAGAAACTGTGTAAGCAACGGAATTGTAAATTATGAGATATAATAAATTTTGCGAGACATGGTCAGAATGATTTTAGGTTCCCCTGTTCTGATTTTAAAAAAATTTTTAAAAAATTTTAAAAAATTTTTATATTTAAAAATAATTAGGGGTTTAAATTTATATTTAAAATTTTTAATGAGTCTATTTTCAATAGAAACAAACAAAAACATCATCCAAATCTCGTATTAAGAGATAATTAATTTTTAGTGAAGAAAGGTTGAAGCTGTCAAACAGCAGAACAGGGATAAATTTGAAGATTTTACTGTACTTATTGGCTAAATTATAAATTCTGAAATTTTTATGGTAGAAAGATATTTGAGTCTAGTTTCAAAAACATTAAGCGGATCTTAATTTGTAATTCTGTAGCTCTAGATATAAATAATTTAGTGACTACGACTTAAGTGGACAGCTTTGATATGAACATAAGTAAATAGTGGAATTATCTGTAATTTTTCTGTAAACTCTGGTAACATCCCCTAACCCTGTTCCAGCTACGGGTATGGGTTAGGGGTGTTACATAATTAATAATGAATGTGAAAATCAATAATTTCTTACTTTCCTACTTGTTAAAACCCTATATCTCATACAAACATATAATCTCTTTAATATACGTATATTAGGTCTAGAATTATAATTAACAGTGATGTAGGATAAACGTGATTATTTAATATATAGATATATATACATATAATTCTACAGTACAGATAGCTGATCGCTGCAAATCAGAGCTTTAATATTTATAAGAGAATGATCGAACCTAGAGACTAACTCTGACAACGACTAAAGGCAAGTGTTCCTATCGAACAATAGTATAGCTTAGGCAAGACCAGATATCGAACCCAAAGGAACTAAGAGTATTAATACTAACTTTCTTTTTATTATTTAGCCTTAAAAATAGAGTGAAGTTGCTTTAAACTATATTGACGAAGACTAAACTAAGGACACAAAGACAAAAAGGACGAATAGGAAAATAACTTTGAAGGAAAACTCAGTTGATTATGACGATACCCTCAGGAAGAATCCACCTAGACTTCACTTGTTATCTAACCCTAAATTATATGATTTCTTTTACTTAGCTTGATCCGTAAGACTCCCTAACCTATATTAAACCCTCTCTCGAGGCGAATAACATTTAACCCTAGGTTAATTAGTGGAACTCTCGTTCGCTTATAATAACCCCCTAGGATAGCAGTAAATCGATTAATGGACTCCCATATTAGGTTTCACCCTAATTCGGCAAAATCTTGTAACCCTATATCTAGGCGTTCGATCAACTCCGCTTAGTTATGCTAGATCTACTCTTAGGCAAGGTCTATTCCTCCTCCACCTAAGAACATTAAATTTGGATTAAGCAACATAATTAATAACAAACTAAGCAATTTATCATATAACTTAGAAATCAAATAACAAAATCCATCTAAGTTTCATCCCCTTCAGGTATTTGAGGGGTTTAGTTCATAGTGAATAAAAAGAACATCACAAGAGAAAAGATAGAATAAAACATAAGAAAACCCTAAAACCCCCTGAAGGAATTGAAGGAGAAATCCACCGTCTTGAGTATAATTTCGGCTTCTTGAGATGGATCAACTGGCTATCCTCGCGTTATTCCCTAATTCTGACCTTCTCGGCTTGGCTCCTTGGCCTAGTTTTGACACCCCCTCAAAGGTGGCACTTAGGGGATATATATAGGCTCTTGGAATGCGATTCTTTCTCCCTAAGTATCCTTTTCCGACTGAAATTGCTCATTCTGACGACAGAGGCACGGCCATGTAGCATGTCCGTGTGGATCGACTCCAAGTCGTGTTCGGATTTCTAACTTGAGGCACGACCATGTGAATCAGGGGGAGAGGCCGTGTTCTAGATGTTTGGCGTGGCACGGCCGTGTGATTTCCGGGCCAGGCCGTGTCGAATTCATGATATGGCCCATTTACTCCGTTTTGGGCCCGTTTTGGGTTCTTTTCATCCTCGGGTGCTTTCTTGGGTATAAAACATGAAAAGAAAGGATTACAAGCACCTTTTTATATAAATCAAGAGATAAATCATCAAAAAGTAAGCTAAATATGGATTAAAATATGTTACTTTTACGGTTTATCAATAGCTCTCACAAATTAATGGAAACTTAGATAAATTAGGCAAAGTTGAAGAAAATATTAATGCAATATGGAATAATAAAAAATGCTGCCATGCTCCATAATCAATGTTCTTTACAACAAAGGAGATTATTACAATCAATGTTGTTTACAATATCATAGCCAACAAATAGTAGTAACATGCAATCAGCAGAAAAAAAGCCCAAATTCAACCAAAAAACCTATCCTAACATCAACATAATCTATATTGATGAGAAAACACTGAAAAAGTAATGAAAGTTAAACAAACAAAGCAATTCTAACTATTTGATCTTTGGTTTTTAGAAATAGACAAGTTTTCAACCATTTGTCTAATAATTAACAATATTGTCCAAAGATAAGCAAATACATCACAAACCAAGAACGTTTTCACTTTAATTTTTAAACAGTATTCTTAAACAAGAAAAGGGGTTGCACGCAAAGGTGTTGCCATTTGAACTGTGATATCCTATACTTCTCTTCCATATTCATCTCATTCAGGGAAATTTTACCTTCAAGTTTCCAATCAAAACAGTTTATAAGAGATCTTAACATCAAATGTAACATCCGGTTTGCCAAAGGTAATCCTGGGCATATTCGTCATCCAGCTCCGAATGGAATTAGTCCAAAATCCCTACCTTTGACATCAATTTCAGACCCTATGAATCTATCCGGGATGAAACTATTTGGGTTATCCCAAATGCTTGGATCTCTTCCGGTGGCCCATACGTTAATCAACACTTGAGAACCCTTAGGAATTTTGAAACCGCAAAGGCTAGCATCAGAATCGGCTTGGCGAGGGAGTAACAGTGGGACAGTCGGATGCATTCGGAAGGTTTCTTTGAATGTCAGATTCTTCGACTAGATTTCCTTTGCCAATTGCTTCATCTAATTCTTTCTTGGCTTTAAGTAAAGCTTGCAGATTTCGAAGTAGTTCTGCCATTGCCCACTCTAATGTGCTTGATGTTGTATCGGTTCCAGCCGCAAATAAACCCTATCATTTAACATGGTTAAATAATATAATGCAACTAAAACATCTTGAAACCCAACTAAGTTAACAAGTCCCTGATCATGTCAAGATGTCTCTTCCACATCCTCAACGTATCGATACATAAGACAAGAGAAACTATAACAAAGTAAGATAAAAAAGATTGCCAACAGATTAGAGGAAGATAAGAAGATTACCAAAAGCAAGTTTGTGACATGAGTTTTACAAAGCTCCGCGATACCGTCTTATTTTCCTTAATTTCTTAAGCGATGTAGAATATGAGATATGGGTATATATAGATTCATAATCTATTTGTAGCTTGTTTCTAGACAATGTATGATTACTTACTCTTATACCAAGATTTTTTCCCATGTTTGGTGTTGTGAAGGTGTGTATGAGATATTATTAAATAATAATTCAATTTTTTTTAATATTATTAAAAATGTCATGTATCAACTCTTAATTAATTGAAAGAATTTTCTAACAAATATAATAGTATAGGCCATAATAGTTATGAAATTATAGTTTAGATCGTTTTTTGACCAAAAAGTAAATTTAAATATCTAACCAAAAATATATATATAATTTAAAGGTTGCTTATTTCAACTTTTATTTTATACAATAATAGCATAAAAATATTATTCAAAATATAATAATAATAAAAGAAACCAAACAAATATGACTATCAGTGAAAATTACAGGAACATATAATGTTTTTTCATTAGTATTTACACAAATATTAAAACTCCAAAGTTGGTTATGAATTAAGTAAAATGAACTCAACAAAAATAAATAAAATTTCAATATAAAAACAAAAATACAACACTCGTATCTTTTTATTTTCAATTTAATATATATTCTAGAATTTTCTCTATATTTCTATAGATAAAACAAATTTGTGTAGCCTTTAATCTTATGTCATTATTTGTGAAAAAAGATAATAAAAAAATTGCAAGTGAAAATAATATTTTTAAATATAAATTAATATATGATTATAAAACAAAAAATAACACAAATACAATACGAACGTATAAAATTTTCATGATATAAAAATGAAATAAAATAATATATATATATATATATATATATAAAATATAGTGGAGCCTAATCTTTTATCGTTAGTTAAAAGAGTAAGCAATCTTAAATTATCAATGAGCAAGCTGCAAATGGATTATGAGTCTATATATCCCCATATCCCACATCACTTAGGAAAACAAGAGAAATAAGACTTTGAATCTATACAGAGACTTGTTTTGTAGATTTTATTTCCACATTAATAGATGGCACCAAAATATAAAAAAGATTATTGATGTTGTCACTTTTAGTGTTGATGTAGTAGAAATTGTTTCCAGTTAGAAATTTTTTCTGTCAATATGCTGAAAACATATTCAGCTTGAAGTGTTTTTCCGGAATTATTTTTTTGCATTTCACTTGAAAACGTTTCTAACTGGAGGTGTTTTCGTATAAAAGACCTATTCACATAATTTTTCCGAAAAATGACCTATTCATAGTTTTTTAAATTTTTTTTGACATTTTTGGGTACTTTAGTCTGATAATTTAGTTACTCATTTAAACTCAACTATTGTACTTTCCGTTTGAGTGTGTTCAGATTGGTTTACTATAAAATTATGATATTAAAATCAGTATTTTATATTTGTTTTAGATACAAACATATTGACGGTGAAAAGATATTGATATTGATTTACTATAGTAAAAATAATGAAAGTTGAATCTTAAAAATCACAATATTAATACAACTTAAAATTAACATAAAAAGTACTAAAAAAATTTATAACTTTTGCTCCACAATTTTAGTAAGAAATGAAAACCTTTGAACCCATGTGATGGCTTGATGGTCAAGAGTATTGACCGCCCCAAGTGTGGTCTAAGTTCAAATCGTGCTCATTGTGTTGATTGTTCGGGCTTTACCCTAATATTGTAATTAAAAAAAAGAAATGATTGTGAGCTCTTAAAAGGCAACTTTAAAAGAAAGGGGAAAAATTCTCTTCCAATTATTTTTTTCAAGAAGAGAGCATAAAATAACTTAAACTGGAAGCAAGTTCAAGAGGTGCTTAATTATAGACAACAAAATAGTTTGTAGATCAACTAGAATTCGAAGTAGACAAATTACTTCCTTCGCGAGCCATTGTACCAGCTCCGCCATTAGCTTTTCTCTAAACATATGCTTAAATGTCCAATTCTGGAGTGTAGGAGAGTTCCGCAATCATTGATCAAAGTTTGCAACAAATGATAAATAATGCAACAGTTCCTAATAAAACTAACAACAGCAGTTGCATCCACTTCTATCTTAATTTTGAGTAAGTTATTTGATAAAGCAAGACTAAGGCCATCTCGTAGAGCTCATAGCTCTGCTTCAATGCTTAAGGCTTTCGGTATGTGCCTGAACGATCTGACCACCCATTCTCCATTGTGATCCCTGATGACCGTTCCTGCTCCAGCGCGCCCCGGATTTTGTAAAGCTGAGCCATCAGTATTGATTTTAACAAAGCCAGCCCTGGTTGTCCCATCTGACGGGAAATACACAAAGAATCCTCTACTCTTTTGATGTTGACCGCCATTGCAAAGTATTCAGCAGCTTTCTCCAAAGCCGTGGGAATAACCTATATTGACGAGAAGACGCTGAAAAAATTAAACAAACAAGGCAATGTAACTTGAAACATCCACAAAAAAAAAAAAAAAAAAAAAGTGAAATTGAGGAGACAAAGAACCAACCTTATCCATGAAAAATGGGCCAACCCATTTGAGGAAAACAGCAGCTAACAACCTTAATAATAAAGTTCCCAATTGAGCCAATACTAAATATACCTTCTTCATATAGAATAACGGGCTAGCTCCCTCTGCTTCATATTCATCAAATAATCTCAGCCTCAAATTTTCAGTTTTGCCATTAACATCACCATTATCACTCTCAACTCTCAGTTACAGCTGTGTCACCTCCACTACTCCATCATTATTACCATTACCATCATCGTAAAAAGTCATTGAATTTCAGAAGAACCTTAATTTCCTGAGAAAATTAATTAAGTAAAATATGTAAGAAAGGGGTGGTAGATGAGAATGTGAAGGAGACAAGAACATGAATCTAAAGCTGTTGAAAATTGGCCAACTATGTTGCTTTGATATTTTTAGTTGAAGTGCATGCAGCTTGTAAACATGCTGCATCACATATGCTTGTTGTAACAGCAAGGTTTTTGTTTAGTTTCATTGTAATTAAGCTTAATTTAAAATGAATAAGTTGATGACAATATGTTTAGGTATTGAATAACTAGTTTTAGGTGGCTTGTTTATGTGTACAAGCAGTGTTTATTAAGTGACTAGGCTACTTAGCGGTAGTCGGTAGTAAGTAGTATTTGGTGATGCATTTGGCTATAAATGTATTGTTTCTCTGATTGAAAAAATGACCAAAATGAGCTATCAGCCATAAGCTCCTTTGCTGTACATTTGTGAGCAAGTAAAAATATTTATTGTATCTTGCTGCCTTGTCTTGTGTCTTGTTTTTCTTCCTTTGCTCCTACAAAAACTCCAACAATATAGGAGCTTTTATGATCTTTGAAGGGTTATTTTCTTGGAAAGGCCAGGCTCAACAAATTATATGTTTTTTGTATTAATTTTTGCTTTCGCTGCTTGATAAAAAGAAAGAAGTTGCTAGAACATGTCATTAAGGACGGCTCATAGAAAAGGCATCAACAGCTAAACCCTATGAGATTCCCAAACAAGCTTAGGATAAGCTAAAGGAGGAGGAGTTTCAAGGAAAGTATGCAAGTTGTCCAAAGTGTAATTGGCGAGCTTGAAAGTAAGATGTGTGAGCTCAGCAAGATGTGCAAGCTCAACAAAAGATGTGAGCCCTATAAAGTTGCAAGTCTATTGAAGACAGTAAGCCAAAAGTGCGAGCCTGTTAAAGTGCAAGCCTATCGAAAAGCTCAGCAGAATGCGAGCAAGTCTAAATGCAAGCCCGAATGGGTGCAAGCCGAAGTGGCAGACGGTCTAAATGCAAGCCCGAGTGTATACAAGCCAAGGTGGAGAACAGTTTAAATGCAAGTCGAGTGGGTGCAAGCCAAAATGACAGACTGAAGGCAAGCAAATTATACTCGCAAACTGTATGTGTAAGAAGAAACAAGACTATAATAAACAAGGGAACAAGGCAAGATGTGTTTGAAGGCAAGTTGTCAATCAAGGCTGTGAAGGAGGAGAACACTCCATTTGATGAACAAATCTTTGGCACAAAAGACTGAGATAGTCAAGTATGTGAGTCAAATTTGGTTGAGAATGAGGCCAAGGTTGAACATAAAGTGCTTAAGCAAGGTCAGCTTGAAACAAAGCATCTTGTGACTGCCAAGCTTAAAAATTGTTGAATGATTGGTATTCGTAGCATGGAGTTAGAAGGAGTGTTAAAAATTGGCCAACCATGATGCTGTGATATTTTTGGTTGAAGTGCATGCAGTTTGTAAACATGCTGCAACACGTATGCTTGTTGTAACAACAATGTTTTTGTTTAGTTACATTGTAATTAAACTTAGTTGAAAATGAACAAACTGATGACAGCTTGATATGTTTAGGTGTTGAATGATTAGTTTTAGGTGGCTTGTTTATGTGTACAAGCAATGTTTATCAAGTTATTGGGCTACTTAGTGGTAGTAGGAAGTATTTGACTATGCATTTGGCTATAAATGTATTGTATTTCTGATTGAAAAAATGAGCAAAATAAGCCATCAGCCATAAGCTCCCTTGCTGCACATTTGTGAGCAACTAAAAATATTTCTTGCCTCTTAACGCCTTGTCCTGTGTCCTGTTTTTCTTCCTTTGCTCCTACAAAACCTCCAACAAAAGCAAAGAAGAGAATAGAACAATTCTAACTATTTGATCTTTGATTTTTGATTAATTATTTAAAAAATGTAATTAAGTTTTAAAAACAGACAAGTTTTTTGATCATTTATCTAAAAATTAACAATATTGTCTTAAGATCAGCAAATGCAATTACAATCAAGGAATGTCTTCACTTTGATATTTTAAACAGTATTCTCACACAAGAATAAGGATTGCCCGCAAAGGTTCCACCATTTGAACAGCAATCCTATACTTCTCTTTCATATTCATCTCATTTGGTGAGATTCCACCTTCAAGTTCCCAGTCAAAACAGTTTATAAGATACCTTAATATCAAATGCAACATTCGATTTGCTAAAGGCAATCCTGGGCATATCCGTCGTCCAGCTCCAAATGGAATTAACCCAAAATCCCTACCTTTGACATCGATTTCAGACCCCAAGAATCTCCCGGGCATGAAACTGTTTGAGTTATTCCAAATGCTTCGATCTTTTCCGATGGCCCTTATTCTAACCAACACTTGTGAACCCTCAAGAACTTTGAAACCGCAAAGGTTAGCATCAGAGCCTGCTGGCGAGGGAGTAACAGTGGGATAGCTGGGTGCATTCGGAAGGTTTCTTTGATGATTGCTTGCAAATATGGTAAACGGTTTATGTCAGATTCCTCAACAGGATTTCCTTTGCCGATTGCTCCATCTAATTCTTTCTTAGCTTTAAGTAAAACCTGTGGATTTCAAAGTAGTTCTGCCATTACCCACTCTAATGTGTTTGATGTTGTATCAGTTCCAACAACAAATAAAACATGTCCTCTAACATGATAATTCTTATCCCAATAATCGATCTCAAGACTTCTCTAACAATGCCAAGATGTCTCTTCCGCATAAAACATGGAAATAAATACTATAACATGATTGTTTATAAAGAGAAAAACTAAAAGAAGATGACAAAAAAAAAAAAGAAGATTACCAAAAGAAAGTTTGTGACAATAGTTTTATTAAGCTTCTCGATACCGCCTTTAATAATGTCGAGAAGAGTATCCAAAACATCCATTTGATGCAGTATAATCTTGGGATTGTTTTGATTGCCGCCTTTCATCGAACATATTGCTAAAAAGGTTAAGCAACTTGTCGAAATGAACAGTCATCCGGCGCCGTACACCTTTTGGGTCAATCTTCTTAAGCAAAAGGAAATAATCAGCCAAATTAGGCTTCCCTGCCTCTACCATGATATCACAAACTATTTTTCTAAATTCTTGAGCACTTGATGAATTTGGGTCAACCAAATCCTTTGAAAAAATAGTCTTGGACAGCAAATTAATGGTAGTATCAAAAGCAGCTTGCCGTATGTTGATAGCTTCACCTTTATGGCAACTTTCGCCGACATTAGCAATCAGTTCCTGAATCTTGACCCGACGCAGGTATTGAATGGCATCGAGTTTCATACTAGGAAAATATGGGTATTACAGACTTTGCGAAGAGTTCTCCAAAGCGGCGACACGGGTATCCACGTCAGCCCAACTTTATGGTGTTGACAGGCTCGGATAGCATCGATCATGGTTCGGTTAGAGAAAACAATATCCTGTTTTTGCAGGATTTCTTTGGCCATTGTTTCCGATAAAACGATGATGGTGATTAAGTTGAGGAGTTTGAGACTCATAATGGGGCCATGAATCTGAGCAAGCTTAATTAGCCAAGGATCTGAGGGGTTTATCCCCAAGATCGATGAGATTGCGGATGATTGGCATCCGCTGTGGACCAGGTGGAAGCTTTTGTTGACTTGATTTACTTCCATTTATAATCGAGTTGAAAGCTCGAAGCAGGAGCCAAATCAATAGTGGACATAGCAAGGAACTTGTTAACAAATCCATCTCTCCCCAACACAGATTAAACTACGGTCTCAGTTGTATTAGCCGTCATGGATTAGAGTTGACGTCATTATTTTCTTGATTAATGCAGAAAAACAACAAAATGTTTACGATTAGGTTTAAAGTTTTCTTTTTTATATATTTAATCATAAACTGATGGAGGTAAATTATAACATAAAAAAAAGGTGCATTTTTACACCTTTTGAACTTCCTTTGAATATTTCATAATTTTCAACAAGCAAATAAATAATGAAAGCTACAAGGCAATATAATTTGCAAGTATCAAAGAAACATCCAACAAGAGGAATGAAATTGGAGGGGAAAGAGAACCGACCTTATCAATGAAAAAAGGGCCAACCCATTTGAGGAAAATAGCAGCTAATAACCCCAAATGGTAAATAATAAGGTTCTCAATTTGATCCAATACCAAATATACCTTCTCTACATAGAAGAACAAGCTGGCTCCTTTAACAACAAATCCCTCTCTTCTGATTCACATTCTTCAAATAATGTCAGCCTCAAATTTACAGTGTTGCCATTAACATCACCATCACCATTATCACCCTGGACTCCTTGCTTTAGTTCTCGCACCACCTCACTCCCTCATCATTATTATCATTATCATCATCATCATAAAAGGTTATTGAGTTTCAGAAGAACCCTAATTTTCCTGTTTGTTTCCTGAGAAAATTAGAGAAGAACGTGTGAGAGATGATGTTAAAGATGAGAAGAGAAAGTGAAGGAAAGAACGAGTGATGAATCTAAAGCAAAGAAGAGAATCAAGCAACTCTAGATATTGGATATTTGGTTTTTCAATTAATTACTACAAAAAGAAAAGAAAATTTATTGTTTGAAGTGCACGTGGCACACCATTATTGCTCAGAATTGGGAATTTTTGCAGCCGCAAAAGGAAATTGCTGCTACCATAATTGCAGGCAATGGTGCCGTATTACTATTAAGTGCACGTGGCACACATTATTGCTCAGAATTGCAGGTGTATCTATGTAAAAACTACACATCATTCATGGTTGAGTTCAATTAAAAGAGAATATACATCATCTATGATTTCTTCTATAATTTTGAATGTTTTTTTTTTTTGTTGTTGTTGTTGTTTGCCATGTTTTTCTTTTTGAGACATCTGATATAAAAAAGTTAACTGAAGGCTTTGCTTTTGTTCTTATCGGTCTTGTTGCTTGAGTGACAAGTGTGTTCTTTGTGTAAGAAACCTGAGCTGCTGAAGATTCTAAAAGCTGGTTGTAAGACAAACTATTGTGAGATTCGGGTTGTTTGGTTGTGGGAATCTAACGGTGGATAGTTAAGAGTGGCTAATATGGACAGCTAAGGATGTTTCTAACTTTCAATGGAATGAGATTTTTCTTGTTCTCATTTGTTTGGGGGAACCAATCACTCTGGTAGGGAAAATACCATGAAAGGGACTCTTTCAACAGAATCACATGGAAGGGAAAAAAGATGGAAGTGATTGTTAATATTACACGGATGGATCCATGGGTTCACCCATATCTGGTCGTCCGTCTCTCGAGTATATGATGAGAAACTAAGAATTTGTCGTTTGACGGACTCTGTGTTTTTCCACCATTATGGTGAAGCCCTCTGCTTCTTATGGTGTTTAATGTCGGCACCTCTCCAGGGTCTCACTAGATATGTACCTCGACAACCTCTCTCCCTCTCCTTCCTAAGCGTAGCAGTGCAGTGAGGTTGCTAAGGTTTTGGGGAATGATTTTCGTTGGGATTAGCCTATATGCTTTATTTTGTTGTATTTTTGGGGCTTTGACTAGGCCTTTTTTATTATCATTAGAATAAAAAATATATATTAGCTACGCTAGTTAATATGGGTAATGTATATTGGTTGCACTTATGGTTTGTCCTTACTGTCATAAGGTTAAGGAAATGTACTCCATCGTTTTGTGGTTGTTTGGTTCGATAAATTTGAAACCAGTTGAATCTTATCAAATGGGTTTCTGCTAGATGACTCAAAAAGTGAAACTATCATTGCCATCTTATGGGCTATTTGGTTTTTTTATGTATAAACCGATGCACGAATACATTGAAACTACAACAGAAGTACTGTTGAGTTTTGTGCAATCGTACCTCCAAAAGATCCAAAATGTGTCTGGGCCTTTTCCGCTTATGCAGTATTATCATGTGAAAGTGGTGGTTGAACCTACAAATAGTTTTATCAACTCAATATCCCAGAAAAAACCGACTTAATGAACTTTATTAAATCGGTCTTTTCATGGTAAAGTCGGTTAAAAAACCTACAAATTGACCGTTTAAATCCATCGCTCTCCCCTAATAAATTTATATCACATTAGTATTTTTATCTTAAATTTTAATATTTTCATCTTGAAAAAAATAAAATCCAATTTAAAATCTAAAAATTCAGGATAAGAATACTGATGTGGTGTAAAATTATTAAAAAGGGATAATATCCCTGTTTCATACAATCCTTTCCCATCACGAGAAGGGATTTTATGAAACAGTGACGTCACGCCATCTGTATCCCTTTTCCAATAGATTTATACCACATCAGCATTTTCATCTTGAATTTCAGTATTTTCATCCTGAAAAAAATCAAATCTAATTTAAAATCCTGAAATAGAGAAAGGATTATATAAAACAGTGACGCCACCTCATCTGTATCCCTTTTCCAATAGATTTATGCTACATTAGCATTTTCATCTTGAATTTTAATATTTTCATCCTGAAAAAAATTAAGAATACTGATGTGGCATAAAACAATTAGAAATGGATAATATCCCTGTTTCATACAATTCTTTCCCTACTATCACATACCAAGTATCCAAATATTGAATAAATTATTAATATATATATATTTATCAATTTTTTAAATTTATTATTATTTTTAATGTATATTTGAAGACCCCAGGTTGTGACTAGAGGTGTACATGGGCCGGGCCTAACTAAAAATTTAGGCCCGTTCATTGGGCTCTGGCCAGGCCGGGCCAAAAAATGGGCCTAAAATTTTGCCCATGCCCGGCCCATATAAAAATGCTAAAACTCGGGCTAGGCCCGGCCCGCACGTATTAATTTTTTATATTATTTTATATAATTTTTAAATATATATAATACATCAAAAATACTAAAAAAATCAAAATAAATATTTTTCAACAAATTGAAAATAAATTTTAAAAAATATGTAGACTTAATAACACTAAAATAGATGCAACTTAACAACAAATGCCTCTAAAATAATAATAAAATTAACAAATGTCTTTAAAATAATGACAAAATTAACAATAAAATAAGTTTTATATAATATCTAAACAATAACAACAAAATAATAGAAACGTAATAGTAAAATGGTAGCAAAATAAGGAGAAAAACAATAAGAAAATAATATTAAAAAAATAGTTTTTTTTCTTTAATGAATTCGGGCCGAGCCGGCCCGGGCCTGAGCCAAAAATGCATTACCCAAGCCCGACCCATTTTTAAACGGGCCTTATTTTTTTGTCAAAGCCTATTTTTCGAGCCTATATTTTTACCCAAACCCTCCCACATTTCGGGCAGGTCTTCGAGCCGGGCTGAGCCGGGCGACCCATGTACACCTCTAGTTGTGACCTTGGATGTTTATTTTTGTTTAAAATTCAAATCACAATTATACTTAAAAACAAATACTTCATTTTAATAAATATAAAATTGAAAATATTAATGGGTTTTTAAATTTCACAAAACAACATTCACTTTAAAGAATAAATAGTTTTCACTCAAAAAAATATTTTTATACATATATTGTCAAATTCTATTAAAATATAATTTTTTAATGAACCCAAGGTATCAAAAATTACTAAGTTACATAAGCAGTAAAATAAAATATATGCGCTAAGAAAAATACAACAATAAAAACAAAGAATGTGATGTATAAAGCATATAGCAAATTTGGACGTCACTTCTAACTCTTCTTAAAGATGTTGCATTCAGCACATCCTGCAAGTCGTGTCTTGGATGCTTCATCTTTTATTCAATAGCTCCTCTAATTTTCCCTACAACAATCCATTATCTCATCCATCAAACAGTAAAAAATAATTTTGACATAATAATAAATATAATTTTCACGTCTTTTCTAAATTTGATTATTTTTATTTTTAACTAAATTTAATCATTAATTTTTTAAAGCCAGTCCAATAATTTTTTAATAAAAATATTAACTTCTTAATTTTTTAACAGTATCAGAATGGTAACCTGTATGGTTGTCCACAATTAATTGTTAAATTTAATTAAAAATAAAATATTAAATTAAAAATTTATAAATATTAAGAATTATATTTATTATTATATTTATGAATTTTTGAAGGAATAATTTTCTTATTACAAAAGAATGAATAAAGGATCTCCTAAAAGTACAAATTTAATTAGAATCTTATTAGTAAAGTAAAAGACCAAGGTACCCTTTCCTGGTTGGTATGGGCTATAAAGGGCCCGTTTGTTTACATGTAAAAGATTTTATGAAAAATATTTTCTGCATTTTTCTATGTTTGTTTTACAGAAAATAGTTTGATCAACGGAAAATGACTTACAGGTCAATGTAAAATAAGTCCTTTTTCCTGTAAAATGACTTACCCTTCTGAAAAGCGTAAATCATTTTCCGAAAAGCGTAAATCATTTTCCGAAAAAGAGCTATCTATAGATAATTTTATTTTTATATAAAATTTAACTTAAATCAAGCTTAATATTATTATATTGATAATAAATTTTATTTTTATTTTTAAAAATATTTAAATATTCTATTTTTCAATATTATTAAACATACATATTTAATTATTTATATTTAGTCATATAATAAATTATTAATATAATAAATATAATTTATTATTTTAGTAAATTATTTAATATTTTAATTTTATTTTAAAAATAAATTTTAAAAATAATAATTTTAAATAATATTATTAACATATTATTGAAAATATTCAATATTAATATTTTAACAATAAATATTTATTACAATTATAAATATATTAATAATAAATGTTTTGTAGTATAAATATTAAAATATGTCATAAGTCTATGTACACTTCACAGATTTGTAATTTAGTTTTTGTACTTTTATTTTCAAAAATTTAGTCTTTTTACTTTTCAAATTTGAAAATTAAGTCCAATTGTTGACATCCTTAATTTTTTTTTTATCAATTTTGTTGATGTCACATTTTTAAATAAAAAATACTCACTTAATAGTCATGTAATTAAAAAATGACGTTGTAATGAATTTGAATTTAACATAATATTTTTAATATATGTAAAAAAATGTAAAATATAAATTTATAGATAAAAATAAATTCAATTAAACAATAAAAAAATAAGAAAATTTTAAATATATGTTTGTTTAATTGAAAACAATTTTTATGAACTATTTTTAAAAAATCTATCAAATAACAGAAAAATTTTACACAGATTCATCTAAACACTAAAAAATAAAAATTATTTTTCAAAACTCATTTTCAGTGAATTAAACATTATTAAAGTTTCAAGATCGTGTAGGTAGAGGCTATATTCGTCAATATAAAATTAAAATCAAATCAGAAAATTAATAAAAAAAAAATCTATATATTTTGATTGCGAAGCTTGCTAATTCAACTTTGACTGTTTCAGATTTTCCGTGAAAATCAAGGAGGAAAAAAAAACCCTTAAAATCAAAACCCTAATCCCTTTTTTTTTTCCTTTTTGATCGTAGAAAACAAAGCAAGCCCTCAACTGGACAACATGGGGTCTGAACAAAATCAAGGAACCAGCTTTCCCCCGTCGGAGCCGAAGCTTTGCGCTAACGGTTGCGGGTTTTTCGGAACGGCGGCGAACATGAACCTCTGCTCCAAGTGTTACCGGGGCCTACGTGCTGGGGAGGAGCAAGCGGCGAAGGCGAAAGCTGCCATGGAAAAATCCCTTAGCGTCAAACCGAAAGAAGATATCGTTGTGGAGACGTTTAAGCCCGTTGAGAAGCTGCCTCATGCGGGTTCATCATCAGCGGCGGTTGAGCAACCGGCCGTGGCTCTCTCCGGCGATGAACAGCCCGAGCCAAAATTGTCGAGCAGGTGCTTTATCTGCAGAAAGAAGGTTGGATTGACTGGGTTTAAGTGCCGATGCGGGAGTACGTTCTGTGGGGAGCACCGGTACCCAGAAAAACACGAGTGCTCCTTCGATTTCAAGGGTACTGGACGCGATGCGATTGCCAGTGCAAATCCCGTCATCAAAGCTGACAAATTGGAGAGGCTTTGAAAGGTGGGGAGCTTGGAGTCAGTTTGCCTGAATCGTGTTCTTCAATGGGTTTGCCTTCTTTTTTGCCCTCTCAACTTTTTGAGAGTTATATTAGGTTTTAAGGTCAGTGGGTCAATGGAAAATTGGGTGTTTCTAAATGTTCTGGCTAGTGTTTTATGGTAATTGAAGATGATTGGGACAGTATTGGGGTGTGGCTTAGGTTGATTCATAATAAAAATGGATCAATGAATGTTTCTGGTTTGGTTTTCATTATATCCATATTTGTTAAGTATATATATTTATTTAAGATTAAAGCTATCTACCTTATATGCTTGTTGGATTAAAATCTTATCGAATTTCCTATTACTTGATTAATATAAGGTTGTAATTCTCATGAAACAGCTGTCCTGATTGCTCCCTAGTTATGTATATCTGTTGTCTTCAACTCTACATGCATAGAAGTTATACATATTGGTGTGTATGTATGTTGTTACATTCGAGTCAGATGCATATTCGAATGAACATGATGATGAGCATCTATGGAAAAACTTGGGGAAATCCTTGCAATAATGAAACCTTGATTCATTTCCTTTGAGATCTTTGATTTCTCTATGCTCATTTTTATGTATTGGACCTGCATTTTGATGTGCTGTGCCTCTTTCTAATCTCTTGATTCATGAAAGCTTCTGATATTTCTCCTCTGTATAACTTTACTGGAATGGAGTTGGAGTCCCCAACATTGTTTACAAGAATCACCTGTTCTTGCAATGAGACTGTTGTTTTAAGAAGCTCGAGTCTGAAATAAAGCCCGGCTCAAGCTCAATGCGGTATTCGATATTCGAATATCAACTTGAATCTTTTTGAGTTTGAACTCGAGATAAAATTGAACAACTCAAGCTTGCACTACCAATTCTCATCCCTGATTTTAATATGAAATTGTTTTTTGAGTTAAGAGTTTTCCATATCCGTTTTACTATGATTCCATCTAAAAAGATGGAGTATATAGTTGGAAGATAAAAATAAAAATGGTTGGAAGTTGGAAGACCAATAGTGTAGTTTGCAGTGCATGCGAGACACAACCCTACTCCAAGCCCCTTTCTAGGCCTGAATCAGAAATAGATTTTAACCCAACTGGACCGCTCGGAACATGCGCCTGCAACTCACGTCACACCATGTGCACCCTGCACACAAATCATACAAGTTGCTCAATTTGATTGCACTCAGAAATTTTAAGGTCAGATATGGAGGTAGCAGTGTTATTCAGATATTGCATGTATAGTTGAGTATAAATACCTTAAAAAGAAATGAATCCGAGCATGATAGCTGAGGTAGGTGATTCCACTGTTTCCTTTTGAATATATATACGAGGAATGAAATGGATGATGGGCATTTTCTAAATTAGTGTAACTTTGTTTGGACAAGGGCGGTGGGTTTTGTTTTTAAATGGGTATTTCTTTTCATGATAGTATTCGTATCATTTGCTGGTAATCTTGCCGTGACTTTTCTGCTACTAAACACTGCAACATATCATGTGGCAGGTATAACTGAATTTAAATTATAATCTTATAAATTATGAAATTATGATTCAAGTGTTATAAAATAAAATAATCTAATGAGGCAAGCTTTGGCAGTGTTGAATAAGGTTGAAGTCTTGAAACTTTTGAGTGTCACAATGCATATTTACGTATGTGTGAGTTTTTAGTTCAAATTTTATTTTGGATTTAAGTCTTGCTCAGATATATTTCAAGTATCAGCCTGTCTATTTTTACCTTGTAATAGTTTAATTTTAATTACAATTATGCAAATTTGATTATAAAAAGAAGTTTATTAAAGCATTAATATATATATATACAAATTTGGACATCATTATTTTTACCATCCCAGCCTCATCTTAACGAGAAAGAGGGTGGAGACATTACATTGACCATCAAATGGAAAGCCGTAATTTTACCTTACGAAAGAGACGACGGATTTGTTTTCTTGGGTTGAAGTGGTAACAAAAGGTAATACCATGGCGAAGCTGTGGAACAACCTTGTGTTAGGTTAGGTTTCCGTTTGGACATCGATGGGAGCTACAACGTTTTAAAAGTTTACAACGTTAACAAAGAGACAAAGCTCATGCCACTTTTCGGTGGGGATTTCAGTATCATCCTTGTTCATGGTTGTTCTCGAATCCACCGATGCTAACTTCTCGTCTTCACGAATGGTTGTCGAAGCATGGGATAGGCGACTTCTTTCTTCATCATTGACAATTCCATCGTAATGGAGGCCCAGAAAAAAGAAAAATTAGGTAAATTATTTGTCGCTAACTTTAAAATTAAATCCTTCTTATTTCGATGATTTAAGTTTTTTTATTAATTTAATCATTATTATTATTAAATTTAATTTTTTTTTATTTTCTCCTTATTTTTTCACTATCCTCTACTTTTCTTCATTATTTTCATCGACAATTATATTCAACGATCCACTACCTAGCTACCATCATCACCCCCATTTTGTTACCTAGCTTTGATGGACAAAGTCAGAAATTCCTTTTAAGAGAACCCAAAATTAAATTGCTGGAATATTATTTTAGTCACCTTATCTTGCCATATATTGATAATCTATTTAGCAACCTTTTATTTTTGTTAAATCATTATTTATCATTTATTTTAATATTTTTCATATTTTTATATTTTATAACTTCTTAATCTTTTAATACAGTTTATACTTTTCCAGTAATAATTTTCTTAATCTTTATATTTTTAAAATTTTAAAAATATTAATAATTCTTTAAAAAAAATTGAATTTTTCTGAGTAAAATTGTTACGTCAGTATCATAACATTTCACTCAAGTGCTGTTAATTACCACATTGATGTAAATTTCTAGTCTAAAGACTACATTGATGCAACTTTGTAAAGAGATGATTAAGCCTAATTTCTTGTTGCAGGCACTGAAACTTGATGGACATGTCATTTGGGTGTTTGCATCAAATAATAATCCATTAGCTTAGATGTTCGTGTTGAATGCAGAGCATCTAATTTCGTGTTTTACCCCCCTTTTGAGGGCATTTCAGGACCACCATTTGTCAGCTTTGCATTGAAGAGTCTAAATCAGGGCAAAGCTGATTGAAGGCCTGCCGTGAGTGATGGTGGTGGATCAGGCACCACCGGAAGGCCTGCAGTGGTGGAGCAGACCAGAACCCTTTGCCCCATTGTCCCTTTCTTTCAGTGAAATTAACCTACACTTGGTAGGTTCCATGAGTTATAAATGGCATTCAATAGCCTATCAACGCGGAGGGATTCCTTGCTTTTACTGGTATTTTAGCTTTGAGATAAACATCATTTCACTTTCCGTAATTTCATTGGAATAATGAAAGATTATTCCACGGACACAATTTGTGTTCTTAGAGGGCCTGCCTACTTCCTTGGACCATTTTTTGATAAGAAAACCCAACTTTCCTCCACTGTTATGCATCTTCATCATTAATTGATATGAATTTTATGTATCCTTACGCAAAATAAAATTCCAAACCCCATTCATATAATTGAGATAACATCTAATGAAATCCCAACAAACATACTTAACCAATCATTCTCCATTGGATTGGAAAGGTGATTTTGGGTTGAAATCTTGATGATCAGCCACAAGTTCAAGACTGTACAATTGGGGCTCCTTGACCCACAATCTGAAAACAACTTTAGATATAAATTGGCATATATATAGAGATGCTAAGGATCAAACTAAGAGTTTAGGAACCATGAATTGTAAGCATTATTCAAGGAAAAGTTAAATACAAATTAAGGGGTGAAAAACCTTAGCCATTGGACTGAATAAAAAGGAATAAAATAATTGAAAGCAGCCTACTTTTATATCTTTTGGTGGGTTAGGGTTTACGGAAGACTAAAGGAAACTAGACTTTCTTCCCTATCCCTTTTCCCCCACCATCACCATTTGAAAGTCAAATAGACTTCACCATCACCATCTCCCTCAAACACTCTTTCACATGAAAGGCTAAGAATCAATTAAATCTAATCTACCACATGAAAGCCTTCAAAATCTTCTCAGATACTGTCTTGTAGAATATAATCTCTCCATTTAAATGATTTTTTATCGAGAATAATTTTTTTATTTATCTCATATTAATTTAACTAATTAAAAATAATTTAATATTTTATTATATATCACTTAATTAATTTAAATTAGCTAGAGTAAATAATAATAATGCTATAATAAATTATAGTATTATAAATAACTTGAAAGGAGGGTGCTTTTTTTTGCAGTCTTTTTGGCACTTTGAAATTTAAATGTAAGATCTGAAAGGGTCCATCATCTTCAAACTTTTGCTTTTCTTTTAAATACAAAAGCTTCCATTGTCTCCATCTCTTTTTTCGCACATAATTTTACTAAGCAGCCTTTCTTTTCGAATTAGGGTCTTTCTCTTTTTTGTTTTTTTTTTTCTTTTTTTTTTTAATTCAAATTTCATGATACTATGTAGGGTGTTGAAACTTCAATTAAAACTGAATTAACTAGTTGAACCGATCTAATTCAATTAATCGATAAGTGGTTAAATTTAGTTTTGTCGGAGGTCGGCTAATGATTTTTTTTAAAATTTCAATTATTGATTAATTTGGTTCGAGATGATAATTAATCGAATTAATCGAACTTAATAATTAATGTTATGTGTTAATTTCAAGACTTAATATTTCAAGACATAAAATTTCAGTTAATTCGGTTAATTTTCAAGACAAAAAATATATATTTTTTGGTTAAGTCAATGTATTTTTTTATATCATTTATATTTGTTTTAACCAAAAGAAAAAAAATATATAAATTTCGGTTAACCGATTGGATTAACCGAAGTATTTCAGTTCAGTTAATTTTTTTTTGAAAAATTTTTAATTCGATTAATAATTAAAAAATTATATAATTCGATTAATACTAATTCGATTCGATTAATAACCGAACCAACTATATGAATAACTATAGTAACATGAACTCCTTGCTGCCCTTTGTAATGCATCTTTATGGCTCCAATCCAGGACAGCCAGCATTGGGCACTACTGGTTTAATGTCGTGCTTGACATTTTATGAATGCAACAACTTGTCTCGTTTCATTAAAGATTTGTTATCCTTATGTCAAAACATATTGGCTTAATTCCACCACACATCTTTAAAATATCATCTAGATTTTAATTTGGTCCAAAACTTCAAAAAATTAAACCTTTAATATCATATCAATCAAGTCCTTTCATTAATTTAACCACTAGGTCAAATATAACATTTAGAGTACGTGAGTCAAAGAATTTGATAAGCATATTTTACATAACATTTTAATGTTTAAAAACCAAATAAAATTTAGTGATAGTGTGAGAAGATTTGATGAAATTAACTTGAACAAATTATTTTGATTTTACAAGATACATTTATATAGATGCTAAAAATGGTATATTATCAATTTATATATATTCTTTTTTACACAATAATTAGAATTAATCATAGCTCCTCCCCAACCCATAAATAGGAGGATGATGCACTTCGGCACACTCGAACCGACGTCCTCTTGCATTGGTAACAATACAAATATCAATCAAGTTAAGACTTAATTGCCTTTCCTGTTTGATATCTAAACATTTATTTTTATTAAAAGTGACATCTAAATTATATTTTTCTTGTTCAAATCATCTCAAATATTTTTAATCCGTTAAAAAAATTCCAACCAAACTACCGTGTAACACAAAACTCTATTTAAATTTGCATTTACTCTATATTAATATTTAAAGTTATAGTTGAATCGATGTCATTCTCATTCGAGTCCTAACACAGTTGTAATTTATTAAAATATCTTTATTTTTACAAAAGAATAACTATTTAGATAATAAAACTCAAATCTAAAACATTAATCATTAAATATTCCACACTAATATTTTAAAATCTTAACTAAATACATATTTAATATTTATACAAATTTTTTATCAATTTATTATATAATTATTTTCACATCCATCATCTAATCGAATTCAAATTTTCTTTGCACCTTAGATTGAATAATAAATTAATAAGAACTTAACTTGGATATCAGGGGTAAAATAATAATTTAAGGTTTCCCGCACTATTACACGGCACACCTCGATTCATTGCCGCATTTAAACACCGCCACGAGGCGCATGTAGATAGCAAAGGTGAGAAATAAATAAATAAACGAAATAATGTTACAAAAGGGTATTTTAGTAAAACCAATACCAACCTCTTCTCCCCACACCGTTTCATTTAAAAAAAAAAAAAAGTCACGTCCACTTTGGTCCACTCTCTCTCTCTTTCTCTCTCCCAAACACGAAATCAAATTAAAGAAAAAAAAAAAAAAAAAAAAAACATCTCATTCATTGCTTACACTCTTTTCTGGTAACTTACAGTTTCAACTTTCAACGCTCAATAAAAACATTTTTTTCCCCTTTCACGACATTTTCTCGGCAAGCAAACACAGGATAAGCAAAGAAACAAGAGTTCTAGGGGGGAATGGAGAAGTGGGCATTTTAAAGATTGAATCTTTTTTGAGGCTTTGGTATTTTTTTTTTTTTTTCTTTTTTCCTTTAACAAATGGCTAGTGGTGGTGCAAATTATAGGAATGGGACTCAGAGGAACTCTCTCAAAGGAACAACAACAGCAACAGATAGGCAACTATCTATGAACTCCAACCCTTCAAAGGCTGCACTGAAAAACAAGTCTTTGTCTTCGGTTGGTGCATCTTCTGGGCTAAGGAAGAGTAGCCCTGGGTCACTTGGAGGTGGAACTGCCAAAGATGATGCTGGGGGTCAGTTGTTTCTTGTTTCTTTTTTTTTTTGGGGGGGGGGATTTTGTTTGAGATCATCGATGATGCATTTTTCTTGGTTTTGTTGTTTCATGTTTGATTGTTTCTCTCGTAAAGGTTGATTCTTGTTGAGTGTTTCCGTTTTTGGAGTGTCAATTGTCTGGACTTTCAATTAAGGTTGTCGGGTAGCTTCTTTTGATTGTCGATGATTATAACATGCATTGTAACCTGTAAGCCATTTTATGTATGTTTTTTGAAGGTTAAATGCATGATTGATAATATTACCTTTGAGACTGGATAGATCATAGAAGATTGTTTCCAATTGAAGCAATTTGATAATTTATGCAATCTAAATCTTGTTCAATAGTGATCACACTTATTCCAGGATTGAACCATGCTGATTATGGTGGCTCTCTAATCAGATATTAATTGTTCATAAACATTAAAATGCGGAATCAGATTGTATATCGCCTCGTTTCGGTTAAAAATGAAAACCTCCTAAACATATTTTTCTTGGAAATGGTAGCCTGTATATTTCCTTAATATGGTAATTCAATACTGCAATGCTATGCCTCTAATGAGAGTTCTCCACATCAGACCGCTTAAGTAGATACTTTGGTGGTGAAACTGAGTGTTGGTTGGTGCAACTTTTTTTCCTTTCTGGTTGGTAGTATGTTAAAAATGTTGAAGGTTTATACAACATAGTATTTTTTGATCTTTCATGTCTGTATTTAGTACTGCCGAAAGTTAGATTCTTAGGAATTCCAGTCTCTGCAAAGAAATAGAGATTAGACCGAAGATTGTAACTTGTCTGGTATTGAGCTGCTCTTCTTTTTTTTTTTTGGTGTAAGTATTGAGCTCTTCTTGATAAGTATGATCTATATTTATTACTTTCCCTGTTCTGTATTTTTATTTGTTAATTTGATGTGCTTATGTCCCTCTTCAGTTCCTGGAAGAGTTCGAGTGGCTGTGAGATTACGCCCACGTAATGCAGAAGAGTCGGCGGCAGATGCTGATTTTGCCGATTGTGTAGAACTTCAACCAGAGGTATTTTGATTCCATTTGACGGTTCAATGAAATGTTAAGAGGGATATCTTCCTTATATTTTGCCCTGGATATGACATCTTATAGGGTACATTAGTCTTAAAATGTGTTTAATTCAAATAAAAAGGGGGAAAAGGAGTAAAGTTTGAATAATAATTGCTTCGTTTCAATTACTCAAAAAGGTAATAAGTGGGCTGTGGACCTTTATTGTGCATGCTTTAGCTGATCTAGTTAATTTCCAAGTTACTTGAATTTATCTCCCATGCAGTTTCTGCTTTTTTCCCTTTTGTTAAAAAGGCACTGATGCTTCCTTCATCTATTTCAGTTTAAGAGGTTAAAGCTTCGGAAAAACAATTGGGACACAGATACCTATGAGTTCGATGAAGTGCTTACTGAGTTTGCATCACAAAAGCGTGTGTATGAAGTTGTTGCAAAGCCGGTTGTGGAGGTTTGTGTACATGACGTAACTACTTCTACAACAATTTGTTAGAAATTCATCTGCATGTAGTTATTTTCCTTGCAACAAAATTGGCAGTGCATTTAAATATTTCATCCAACAAATATTTGGTTTCTATTGTGCTGAGTGAAAATCATTTTAAGATGTATACCTTTCCTGCTTCAGGCCAAAAGAAATACTTTCAGCCTGTCATTGTGTTTCAGTGTTGGTCTCTTCCCACGTTATCAATTGTTTCTTCTGTCTGTTACTTTTTTCCCCTTTCCATAACTTGTTTTTGGGTGCATGATTCTAATTTTATTGACAAGATGTTTTGTGCAATTTGTCTTTATAGAGCGTTTTGGATGGTTATAATGGAACAGTCATGGCTTATGGTCAGACTGGTACTGGGAAAACATATACGCTTGGACGACTTGGGGAGGAAGATACGGCTGATCGCGGCATTATAGTCCGTGCTATGGAGGATATATTAGCAGATGTTTCGTTGGAAAGTGATTCTGTTTCAGTCTCCTATTTGCAGGTATCATCATAACTTTCATGAAATTACTTCTAGAAGTTTCTTATCATTTCTTTTGAAATTAATAAACATTTTAATGTGCCTAATAGTTCTGCTCATAAAAAATTTGTACAGCTCTACATGGAGAGCTTACAGGATCTTCTTGATCCTACAAACGACAACATTTCCATTGTGGAAGACCCAAAGTCTGGAGATGTTTCACTACCTGGGGCTACCCTAGTCGAAATAAGAGATCAGCAGAGTTTCTTGGAATTACTCCAATTAGGGGAAGCTCATCGCTATGCTGCAAACACAAGATTGAATACTGAATCTTCTCGAAGTCATGCTCTTTTGATGGTAAATCCATTGAATTAAATTATTCTTGTACTAAGTTATCTTATCATGCAATCAATTCAATTGAGCTCTTTCTGCTATAGGTACATGTCAAAAGATCTGTCAAAGGAAGAGAACTTGCTCATTCAAGTCAAAATGGTAACAGTACCAACATGGCCAAATCTCTTAGGCCTACACTTGTTCGAAAGGGCAAGTTAGTTGTTGTAGATCTTGCTGGTTCAGAGCGGATTGATAAGTCAGGTAAAGAAATTGGAAGGACAAAGCTTCCTCCCCACAGTTTGACAGTTTTTCATTCAAGCTGAACTTTGTTTCTTTGCAGGGAGCGAAGGCCATACACTTGAGGAAGCAAAATCTATCAATCTTTCTTTGAGTGCATTAGGGAAGTGCATTAATGCGCTGGCAGAGAATAGTGCTCATGTTCCAGTTCGTGATTCGAAGCTTACAAGGTTACTTCGAGATTCATTTGGAGGTAAATTAGATGTATTAACATTTTCTTTTCTGCTCTTTGTCATTCAATTCAACATTTTCAATGCATTGAATTCTTTTTGTAACAGTATTTAAAATTTGTTTCTTTAACAGGCACAGCAAGAACATCATTGGTTATAACTATAGGTCCATCCCCACGTCATCGTGGAGAAACGACTAGCACTATAATGTTTGGACAGAGGGTGGTTTACGAAACAACTTTGTTTATTTTAATTATATCATTTTATTTGATGGTTTTAAGAGGCATCTATGGACTAGCTGATATATTTGGAATCAAATCTTGACCTAGAGCATAAGTGGATTATTTATACTGCCATTTAATTGCTCAAGATATGGACTTCTTTTTTTTTTTTTTTTTTTTTTTTTTTTTTTCCTTTTATAGGCTATGAAAGTGGAGAATATGTTGAAGCTTAAGGAAGAATTTGATTACAAAAGTTTGGCTAGAAAGCTAGACATACAGTTAGACAAACTGATTATGGAACATGAGAGGAAACAGAAAGCTTTTGAAGAAGAGATTGAAAGAATAACCACAGATACTCAAAACCAAATCTCTGAGGCTGAAAGAAATTATGCAGATGCAATGGAGGTGAGTTTTTTTCTTTTCTTTTTTCCCCTCAAGCTTCTCTTTTAATTTATGCATATTCTAATTTAGCTGGACAGTAGCGGATGCTGCACTAATATGCATATTTCTATAAAGCTTATCGCTGTTGTAATCTGAAGGCCATATTATCATAGATTTTCTGCATGGTTCCTGATAACATGAATGTATCAATTATGTAACACTTGATCTTGTAAATGATTTGGAAAAGAGTACTTTAATCAATTGTCATAAACTTCTTAATTTCAGTTGTTATGGTCCGGAGTCTGGGATTGAGTCACCGGACAAACAATAGAGAAATCAGATTTGAACTTGATAATTCATTAAGTTCTACTTTCAACTAATAAGGAAATTCTCGGAAATAAAAATCAGAATCAAGTCTCAAGAAAATCATAATTAAAGCAGAATTTGAATAAAATCTCCTAACATCAGTGTAGGGTGGAGCTAAGCAGACAATTACCAGTTGACCCTTTTGATGATAGAGAAAGACCTTGCTTTCATCAACTGCCTTGAGTTAATCTATTTTCTACTTGAATGCATACTGATTCATATCTTCTGCTGCTTCTCATTGCAGAAGGAAAGATTGAAGTATCAGAAGGACTATATGGAATCAATAAAGAAGCTTGAGGAGAAATGGATCATGAATCAACATAAGCTAGGTGAAAGAAAGGTGGAAATATAATCTTGCATAGAACTATATCCCTCGTATCACATGATATTGATTTCTTATACAAAGGAAAATTAGTATCTTTTTCTTCATTCTCATTATTACTATTTCTTTTAGTTTCTGTCACTTGCAGCTAATTTGAAACCACTTATCATGTTTGTGCCATATTTGTCCCTCACAGGACCAGATGGCATCCACTGCTGAAGAAGTTGCTGAGCTACAAAAGCTACTTAGCAAAGAAACGTCACTAAGGAAAGCAGCTGAAGAGGAAGTCAATAACCTTAAAAGTCAACTTGCTCAATTGAAAATGTCTGAGGTATATATTGAGTACCTCTATTTTTTTCCATTACTTCTTTGACATAGATATCTGTCTTACGCTACCATACTTCCAATGTATAGGCATCAGCAAATTCTGAGATCTTGAAACTGCGAAAGATGCTGGAAGATGAGGCATATCGAAAGGAAAAACTTGAAGGGGAAATATCAACGCTACAAACACAGTTATTGCAGCTAAGTTTTGAAGCCGATGAGGTATTTTATCAAATATAAACTGAATCTAGGAGTTCCTTTGTTACAACGTAATCCATAAATTTATTGTTACTGATTCACTGCTGGGTATCCTTCACATTAAGAAATATTATACATGAACTATATGATAAATATTAAAATTGTCAAACTTTGTCAATGTCATTGTAATTAAACTGCATATTAAATATTTATCTGAAACTGGTGAGATTAAATGGCCTTCTAGGAACCTGATTTAAAGAAATTTTAAGCAGACGTGCATCTTTTTTATAGACTAGAAGAAGGCTTGACAGAGGTGGACCTGGCAAAGTCCCGGGTGGTCTAGATTCTCTCATCTCTCAAGTTAGACCACAGGTAAATGATTCAGTAAATGAAGAAAAAGCCTCAATAGCAAACCTCTTTGAACAAGGTAGTAGTAATTCCTGAACTGGTATTTATTGGAAAAAAAACTATAATGAAAAATAATATGCGATAACCTATTTGTAGTTAACCTTTTTGCCTTTATCTTACAGTGGGATTGCAAAAGATTTTGTCATTGCTTGAAGCAGAAGATACTGATGTGCGGATTCATGCTGTGAAAGTGGTAGCAAATTTAGCAGCTGAGGGTATTGTTTCTGCCTGTGTTCTTTGTTCAGTTTTCTTTTTTTGGTAGAACCGACATTCTTTGCTCTAAATTTGATTTGAATAAAATAGAGCATTTTGTAAGTACTGTGGATCTTGTAGGAAGCATTTTCGGACTGAAATTATTAATTTTAGATAATTGATGATTTCTGCATGGATGTATTTTCTGTTTCCCATTTCTTCTATTCAGATAATAATTACTTTGATTGTGCTGTTTCTTATTACTTCAGTTGATGACAATGTCTACATCTCCATTGTGCAGAATCAAATCAGCAGAAGATTGTAGAAGCTGGAGGTCTAACGTCCTTGCTGTTGCTGCTTGGAAGCTCCGAGGATGAGACGATTCATAGAGTTGCAGCTGGTGCAATTGCCAATCTTGCGATGAATGGTTAAATTTAGCTTGCTTTATTCACCAATGAAGTTATTTTTTTTTTTTTTTTTTGCATTTGATCGCTCTTCCTTTTACATTGTACTCGTTTTACTTTGTCAGAAACCAACCAGGAACTCATAATGTCTGAGGGGGGCATTAGATTGTTATCAATAACAGCAGCTAATGCTGAGGATCCACAAACACTTAGAATGGCTGCTGGTGCCATCGCCAATCTCTGTGGCAATGGTAAATTGCTTGACCTCTTTGGTTTTCATCTGCAGCAATCTTCGTATCTGATTTCACTGTTAAGTTTATGAGAAGTTTCTGCCTGTTTATCAACTTGAACTTCTAATGGTGAAAAGTTGAAATATTAAGCTTTTCTGGTCTTGTTCCATAGAGCACTTTCGTATGTTTTTGCTTTTTCAAAGAATCCAAATGCTACATTCATGATAAAAAGCTTGACCTGGTGTAGGGCTTAAATGAATGTTGTTCTATTGATAATGTTCTTAAAAAACTTCGTCCAAGTTTCAGTTGGTTTACTTCTTCAATTGAGCACTTCTCCATTACCTTCTCCAGATAAGCTGCAGAATAAGCTAAGAGGTGAAGGTGGTATCAAGGCATTGCTCGGAATGGTCAAATGCGGACATCCAGATGTTCTTGCTCAAGTTGCACGTGGAATAGCGAACTTCGCTAAATGCGAGTCAAGAGCATCAGCTCAAGGTACATTTCTTCAATGATGAGTTCTTCAAGCCTTTTCAGCTTGTCATGCAGCATTTTCTAACAAGTCGATTCCTTATTTCTGAAGTTTACCTATCTATGATTTTTTTATCTTTTGAGAGTAATCCAGTTCTCAAATGGTACAGGAAGTAAAACTGGCAGGTCTCTTCTGATCGAGGATGGAGCACTTCCTTGGATTGTACAGAATGCTAACAATGATGCCTCGCCAATCCGACGGCATATTGAACTTGCAGTCTGCCACTTAGCACAACATGGTAAGCTTGTTTTATCTTCAGAGATTTTCAAAAGTTTCTTCGAAAACCTTTATAACTCCAAATTCACCACATTGCAGAAGTGAATGCTAGAGACATGATAACCGGAGGTGCCTTATGGGAACTGGTTCGCATCTCCCAAGACTGTTCGAGGGAAGACATAAGAACTCTTGCGCACCGGACGCTTACTTCCAGCCCCACCTTCTTAGCCGAACTGAGGCGGCTACGAATAGACTATTGATAACATTTCAGAAGGTTTGATTGAAGTGCACAAGCTGTGTGAGCTCGAACCAATTCAGACTATAGAGAACTGAAACTCCCAACCTGTAAAATCACAGGAGTGTCCGGACAGGTGTGCTCTTGTCGAAGTTTTACTGTGAAATAGATCGTGCTCAGAGGTACATCGGATCATTGCAGCTCGAGATATATTCATCAAAATGTTGTTTTTTAACCTCGTATTTGTATTCATCTGAGACCTATTCTTGTGTAGTTTGCTAATTATATAGTGAACAAATAGTTTGTATATGAAATGGATAGGAGGGTTTACTAACATCCAGTTGTTCTTTTGTATATATAATTTCACATTTTGTTATTCTCTAAGGATTGATAATGTGTGACGCAAAACCAGAAACCCTGAAACTGTTTTGGCTCATTCCTAAAATTTAATAATTTAATTTTAGTTTTGGTTCAATTAAATTTGGCTCATGCCTCTGATAATATGTTTGTAATGTTTTGAGTAGCGTGTATGTAAAAAATATAATATGCTACATACGAATGCAATTTCAGTCTGATTGTGCTCAAACATTGTGTATAACCATGTACGTAGTACGTTGAGAACCCGTCTTTTTCTTCATTTTTTTCCTCGTAAAATGTGAATTTTGTGAACGAAATATTTATATTATATTTAAGTTGGTGTTACGGAACAAATTTAATTATAAAATAATTTAAAAATATATTCTTTTTGTACAATAAAAATATTGTAAAAAATCAGTTTAAACCCGTAAAGAGTTATCGACACTTACTAGAAAGTTTGATTTTTTGTCATATAAGGCTTTAGTGTAATGGTTAATGTTATATATGAATGTATAATTTTTTATTTGATTTAGTTTTCATAAATCATTCACATAATTATCGATATAGTACCATTTTACATTTACTTATTACATATGCAAATAATTATATTTATCAAATATAAAAAATAAATTGATGTATTTATTGTATACAATTATATCAAAATTAAATTTCGATGTATATATTTAAAACATAATCATGTATACAATTACACCAAATCAAAACTTATGTATGGGATTGCTCATAAAACTAAAATTTATTTATAATTTTAATAATTATCCACGAGATAACAAACTTAATTATAGCTGAAATGAAAGTAATAAGTTACCTACTTTTTAATAATTAAACATGGTAAATCATCCAAGAAAAGTAATGTAATGTAGTAGATTATTTCATGTTGAACTTTTACAAACAAATTTCTTCAATCGGTGGATATATATTGGACATTTTACCAAATTCGAAACACCATGAACCTGGCTGCTCATTGCCTTAAAATTTTAGGGTAGTAGTATTTTGAGATAAAACTGCCTCGAAAAGGAGCTTGTTTAGAGCAGCATGCACGTGTGAATCAGTATCCCCCAACACTTTCTTGTCTCCCCATTCTTCGTAAACCAAAACCCTAACTATGGCTACTCTCTCAAGATCAAACATTTTTCAACACTACATATAATGCCCTTCTATATCTATATTTGTTAGCCAACCCCAGTACTGATCCTTTTTCACCTTGTCTTATTTTTTACATATATAAACAACAACAACTAATGTATACTAACTCTTTTCCTATACGTGGGTTTGATTATAAAGAAGAAATGTTCTGTAATATATGATTTTGTGTGTATATATATATGAATCAAAATTAAGGTGAGATTCGATATTCTGGTATTTTTCAGAATATTTAAATTTATTCTAATTCTAGTTCCATTAAAGCATACTGGAAATACTTATTCTCATAAAATCAAATGCACCAAGAATCCATGAATTTACACCCATTCAATCGACATGCAGGCATATACCATCTACTCATCAAATTCAATTCAGAATGAAGAAAGAAGAAACTAACAGTAATAAAAGAAACAAAACCTGGAAAATGTTGCTCAACAAACCCAGATTTCCTAGCTATAAATCAAGTTCTTTTTTTTTTTTTTTTTTTTCTTTTATCATCCTCTTGGCTATAGTTGAGGCCTGAAGATAAAGCTGAACTGAATTCACCAAAGATTGTTAGCTAGAATGGAGAGCGACCACCATTGGCCCAAAATGCCTCACTCGGTAATTGAATAGAATTGAGAAGATTTGGTGGTAGTCCATGAAAAAGAGGCGCATTTGACTCGGCCATCGCTTGTTGTTGTTGCCGCTGCTGCTGCCCTCCTACTGCATCCGGCGACGATTCAATTGCGCCGCCTGGTATCGGAAGCTGCGGTGGTTCTTCTTCTTCCAATGGAAGCCGCTCATACGCGGCGTTACTAAACGAAGCTGCCATAATCACAACAGGGCCTGAACAGGTTAGTGTCCCGACAACACTGCCACCCACGACCTGCCCTTGCCCGCCGGCCAAGTATATGGTTAGACCCGTGGCTGCAGGCGGTGCCGGTGGAGGCAAGAACGAACCCGACAATGATAATATCTCGAAACGCCCATGTAAGCTCACGATTGCACCAGCCGAGGCTGGTTGCCGAAGTGTAACATTGGTGACGTTCCCAGTTCCGCTCATGATGCAAACGCCTCTTTGGCGTCGTCGAGCAAAGGTGGAGACACTCTCGACGATGTCGCAACCGTCGCCTATTTCCATTACATGAGTGCGTAAAGCGTTGGCACTGTCTCGAGTGATGATGATGGGTGGCTTAGGCTTGTTCTTGGATCCAGCAGGCCTGCCTCGTGGCCTTCTATCCGTCTCCCCTTCACCATGGATACTAAGCTCTTTGGCATCGGCGGTGCCGCTGCCGTCGTCGCGTTCCAGTTTCTTTACGCCGCTGCTGCTGCCGCTTTGTTCATCTTCGGAGTTTTGGTGATGGAATTGATGATCCTGCTGCTGCAGTTGCTGGTGATGATGGTGGTGGTGAAGATTGAAATCTCTGATGTTAAATGGAGGCGGAAGAGAAAGACCGTGCGATGTAACTGGATCCATTAATATGCGATGAAACGTTTTAAAGCAGTGATTGAAAGTTGAAAACACCCTCCCAAAGTAATAATGAAAGCACTAATTAAAGCTCTGCTTGTTAAAGAAACAAAAGGGAAGATAGTGGGAAGAAAAGAGGGATATAATGAAAAATATATAATTATAAGTTAGAAGAAAAAGTGTTGCTTAGCTCATGACACCAAAATCAGTCTTCTCCTATGCTCTTGCTTGTTTCTTTCATTCTAAGCAACAAAACGCCCATAACCCTAAACCAGAACCCAGAAAACTGAGGGTTGAGAAGAAGATGTTTGGGCTGAATTCTGCATCCTTGTCTTCTGTAAGTATTACTCAGAGAGAGAGGATATGGGGTTTGGTGAAGAGCTAAAAGTGAAAGAGGAAGAAGGGGAATAGGGTACAGATATACTATATAAATGATCAGAAATGAAAATAGGTAAAAAGAGGGAGCATTTGGGTCAATTTGGTTTTCTTTTGCTTATTATGGGCGGTGGAGTTGAGTGGAGTTAGTAAGGTCCCCACTTCTCTTTCTCTATCTCTCTCTTAACGCCTCTAGTTGATGCTATAGTAATTAAGCATCCTGCTTCAAATTTCATTACATCTTAATTATGCAACAATTAATATCACTCAAACTTCAGTAATATTTTTTTGTTAATATACTCTCAATTAATTTTAATTTAATATTTTAGAAAAAAAATATAATATCATTTAAATTAACTACTTTAGAACTAAATATCAATTTCTTCAAATAAATGATTAAATATACTGAAAATCCACTCACTCAGGTATTATTTCTTAAGCATTTTAATTATGATTTACATTAAAAAAAGTTAGTTCTTACATAGAATTATAACATATATAACACAAGATACCTACTTGCACCCTAAAGTTCAAATTCAAATCCTTAGTAATATCTGCAATATATATATCATAATTTTCTTTAAATTATTTGTGAATTATGATATTGGTATATGCTCTCACAAGGAGGGGGAAAACATAAACTCTAAACAACATGAAAGTTACCTATAAAACAAAAATATATATATTTAGAAATCCTATCATTGCGGGCTAAAGTCTAAACCCATGTTCAATCTTTGTCGCATTGCTTATGTATATCGGAGAAACAAAGAGCTCGCAGCTATGGAGGTGTTAAAAAAAATCCCCATAAAATATACATAAAATGTGGAGATTGAAATGTTGGTGATCAGTGGTGTACTCACCCCAAGACGTTTATTGATAAATTCTATAAACAAGATTTATAATATTATATATGTGTAATTATGGAGGAAAGAGGGGTTGTAAAGTACAGGTTTGACCGCATAATCCAGAGTGTTGTGGGCGAGAAAAGACGCGTGGGAACCGCTGACAGAGGAACAGTTCACGACAGCCCTATCGGCAAAAGGCCTTGCAATTTGCAGCAGCAGCAGCAGGCAATTTTTTTTTTTTTTTTTTTGGAAAGGAAAGGATATTGTTCAACTAAAATGTTGAAATTACACAATCGGAAATTCCAAGAATATCGCTTAAAACTAAGTTTATAGCATCCATAGGAGGCCGGTCAAACAAATGAAGTCCAGGAGCCAAAGATGTAGCAAAGTTAGTCATAAAATTAGCCTCTCTATAAACATGAGAAAACTTGACAGTCCAATGTCTATCCCTCAGCTTAACAATGCTTCGCACCAGCCCAACATGCACCACATGCATGGTATCACGTTCTACAAGTATCTTCTTGAAACTCCTTTCCCAGGCCAAGTTAAGACCATATACCAATGTTTCTGCAGTAACCTTTTATCCAATTTCCATGCTTATCAAGAATAACTCCATTAGCAAAGGCCCTTTGTTCAACTCCTTTGACAGCACCGTCCGAGTTAATCTTAACCCAATCATCCTCTGGCGGCACCCATCGAATTCCCATCATGGCTCTTCTTGGTCTATTGCTATTACGAGAACTACTCTTCATTGTTGTCAGCCAAATCCTATTATCTGCATTACAATTCTCATTTGCAAAGACAAAGTAACATGTTACGCTGTTTCCAAATGAACCAACAGAGGATGGACTCCAAAAACGGCCATTCAAAATCATCAAAAGCAAATTGAGAGAGTTTTCTATATTATCATTAATCCAACTTGATAAAGGCACCTCAAAGAATCTGTTTAAGATGTCAATTGGAATAAGTCTTGTGCAAATAACTCGAGCAAAGCGACAGTCTCTATAATATATGGATGATAGTCTCATTGTAGTGTCCACAAAGTAAGCAAGTAAGATTGAAGTCCAAACCTCTTCGACACCTCTCACTAGTAGTGAGAAGTCTTATCTTTCAAAACCAGCCACAACAAGTTTTTGATACTTTGTGGGCATTTAAGCTTCCAAATTTTCAGCCATAAATCATCAGATGGTGACCATCTTTCATAATTGCTTTATAAGCTTCAGTCACAGAGAATTGTCCATTCTTCGCCCAATGCCAAACATAAATACCCCTCCCTGCAACCTTATTCTAATTACGAGTTATGACCCTTTAGTATTCTATAGCTAATCTCTAACCATTTCAAAGTGAAGTTGGATTAGATCCTATCCTCACCAATTGTACTTTTCTTGACATACCAAAACTAAATATACTTGGCTTATCCAATTTAAAGAATAAATTTTATGGTGGTTGTTTTTTTCTATTTAAATTTGTTGATTTTTTAGTATAATTAGTTCAAAATTTAATACTACTAGCTATGATAAATATAAAATATTTATTCAATCTTCATCTTATTTAAAAAGATTTTAAGGTAACAAGAATAGTACTATCCACTGTACAAGTAGTTTGATTTTTTTTTATATTACAAGTAGCAAACATAGGACTAACAAAAGCTGTTATTTTATTCTAATTATATCATATGATTATGTTATATGGTTGTATTATTACTTGTTTCCTATTTACATGACTCCACGAGTTGATTGTCTTCTTCTTTTTTTTCGTTTTATTCTTTCATGTTTTACTAATTTAAATTTGTTTCATTGTTGTTCTTCGATTGTCAAAGCTGCTCCTTTATGACCATTTTTAAACCCAAAATTAAGCCGGTACAAATTTGTCACTTTTAAGATGCATTATTAGGTTGTAATCAATCATATATCAGCCAAAAGCATAATTAAAAGTACATCTCTCTCTCTAGACGTGTCTGTTAGCTTTGGAAAGCCAGGAATTTTTGTTGGGTTGCTGCGATAAATTTTAAAAGTGAATTTTTTTTCCGAGAGGGACTAAATATACAATTTTTTTTCATTTAATAAAGTGATTAAAAGAAGTTAAAATTGAGTATATTTAAGATTAAGAAGGGCTAAAAGTAGAATTGAACCATTTAACCAAAGGGTCATAAGTTTATAATTAAAATAAAAATTTTATAATTAAAGAAAATCATTTCCCAAGATCAATGAGGGATGAATAACATGATCCATGGACAGGCCACACCCATATGTATTGATATTTCTCATTTCCTGGCTTCATGCTAAAGTTTGACTGTCTTGATGTATATATTAAGTACTTATTATTTAATTACAAGATAAATCAAATTTGACTTGAATTAATTGGATAATTAAGGATAATGAGGCCATGATGAACCATCTTTTATGGACATTATGATGCATGTGAGGCATACACATATTATATTAAGAGAGAGATTATATATATATATATATATATATCAACTCAATTATATGTTTGTTGGAAAGGAGAAATAGCAGCCGTGGTTGAGTTGAAATTGGATGCAAGTTGAAAGAGTAATAACCAATCAACAAGATGTATAATTATATCAAACCTAGTTTTTTTTTTTTTTTTTTTTAGGATTAAGTTGACATTAAACCAAAGACATTAAATATAATTATTTCTTAAAAAATTAATTCCATTCTAGTGACAGTTTTTCCCTGATAAAAAAATAAAATTATATTTTGATCCTTCCTAAAATTTAGAATTTAATTTTTTAAAAATAATAAAATGTTACGTGAATATTCTCCTTTAAACAGTAAAATCAATAGGGAGAAGTTAAAGCAAAAAGGCTTGGATGGATAATGATTTTTAAGAAAAATAAGATAATAATGGATTAATGACGTCTTCAATATTTAATTTCCCATAATTTCTGTTTTATTTTGTAATTAGAAATGGCCGGCTACATTTGGATTTATATAATATTTTTATGCATACGAAGAAAAAAGACAAGAAAACACAGCCATGTTTAGGGTAATCAGTCAACTCAGCTCCCATCAGTAGGCCACTGTTTTTTTTTTAAGATTCAATTGTCGCATTGATATATTAAAATGTATTTTTTATCATCATCATATCTTTAAATGTAATGATGCTAGATTCGTTTCAGATAATCCGCATATTTTTGTTCATTAACTCATTTCTTTATATTGGATTTACTGTTTCATATTTCTAAGTTGAGCTTACTGTTTAATTCTAAAATATTTTTTTCTTTTTTTCTTTTACGAATAATGAATTTTTTTTATTTCTCACAATTTTATCTTTTAACTTTGATGAATTAATTCAATTAGGTAATATTGTGAAAACTAACATTTTAACATTTTCTCCGACCAAACTGACTTTTAATTTTGTTATTACTTTTTTTTTTTTTTTTGTAGTCGATTCCGTTTTAGTTCCACCCATTACTATTCGATTAATAAATTAATGTGATCAAATTTTTTTCATAGTAATTAAAATTTTGATTCCTACTAATTAAAACATGAATAATATTAAAATTTCTAACTTAAATTTTTACCATAACATTTATGCACCAATTCTAATAAGAAATGGTGAGTATCAATTCGATACTCACTACTTGTTGAGAATGCACACTACTGTTGGTTGCAAATATTTTATTAGATATTGGGTTAAATTTGGAAATTTATTATGATTTTTTTATTTTTAAAATTTGTTAAGATTATTTTCATAATCATTTGAAATTATTATTTATTTTTTTTAAATTTAAATTATTTATCGATGTAACATATAAAATAAAAAGTGCCGTATGAATAATAAAAAGTTGAGGGTAAGGGACGGAGGGAGGGGGACTGGTAACTTTGCCCCATATGAAAAATTTTGTATTTTAATCCCTTTAGTTTTTAGAAAATCACAAGTTAATATAGTAAAATTGTACTTTCTCTCTCATTTTTATCCTTTTATGTTCCCTTAAAACAATTTCCTAACTTTATCCCTAATTGGGGCCAATTTACTCCAAATAAAAGATCCCGATAGTTATATCATCTAAAATAAAAATACATTGCTCTTAAGTGGGTTGGACATGAATATTCAATTTGCCCATAAGTTAACATATAGCTTACCTACGGAAAATATTACAAGTGTACCATTTATTTATATATTTATTTTTAAAATTTTTAATGTATTGTACTTTATATGACGTCAACCTCTTTACAGATTTACCGTTGTAAGTTTTATTTGTTTTCCCTTAATGCTTAATTGATGAGGTGTAAATCTCAAATCAATTTTAGAAATAATGAAATCATTTAAGTCTAAATAGAAACTGTAGCTTTAAATGTTAGTGCTGTAGATAAGATTTGCTTTTATCTTAATCAAGTGCTTAATTATTTCATTAAACAAATCAACCAATCACCATCTTATGATTAAAAGTAAAAAAGAAAGAAATAGATTAAAATAACCCCAAGTCGATGGAGGGTGAGAAAGTTAGATGAAATACCATGTGAATCGCACCCACTGCCTTGCATTTGTTTCTCTTACCCTAAAAATACTTTGAAAAATAACTAGAACAAAATATAAGACTTTCACATGTTGGGGTTTAATTAATTGGAAGTCAATAGAGTCATGGACTTCGGATTAATTAGGAATGAAGGCGTCCACGTGATTGGCAATCCATGTGGAATCTTTTTTTGTCCATCATCAAAATATTTTAATCCTATATCTTCTTCTAATTAAACTAATTTCTTTGATAGCTTGAATGCATCGTACGTCATCTCTAAATCTTTAGGAAATAATAAAAATGTTAAATAAAAGAGAAAAGTTGGATATGTTGAACATAGCTTAACAGGTGACTGATAATAAATCTGAAGTTACTAAGTGTTTGGGCCCAAAACTGAAAAATGGATTTGAGGAAAGCCTTAAACATTGGCCTCGATCTCAAACCTACCAACCCATTTATTTTTGTGGGTTATCCTTCACGAAATGAGGCTTTCATTTTAACCCAACATTTAAAAAGTTTTAACATTGGAATCTCATCCTTCACCTATCATGAAATTGCAATCTCCTTTTATATTGAAAAATAACAACAAAAAGTAAGAGGTAAAAAAAGGAAATGACAAAACCTAAGATTAAGGATTCATAAATGAAGATCCCAAAATTTTGGGCAGGTGGGGAAGGGATGTGATCAAAGAAAAAGACATGGGGCATGGGGCATCACTAAACCTTAGTTAGTGCCTCAATTTTGTGTGGCAAAATGAATCCTTTGGTCATGATTTTGTCAATCTGCTCAACCCAACCCCAACACATGATGTTAAACAGGGAAAACAAAACTCACTTTATAAAGGTAAGTGTGGGATTTTAGGCTCGGACTGGGGCCTGCCTCAACCGCAATCAAGACTAGTGGGTTCCCACTTGGATTTTCAAGCCTGTTTACACGGGGTTAAACCCATGGTGGCATAGGGTACCCCGTACCCTTTCATTTATACTTCAAGTCGGGATTGTAACACATCGTGGATGTTTTCAAAAATCCATGCAAACCCACCCTATTCCCTTGTAATAGCCTTCCGACCATTTCTTCTAAGGCAATAGCAGGGTATTGAAGACAGATGGTATTCAGTGTGTTCTTTTTCAAAGCACGAGTGGGGCAAGGTTTTGCAATTTTCAGATCGATAAAGTGAATATACTTGGATTCAGTTTCGTTAAGGTTTAAGCACTTCATGCTTGTATGTGGTCAGAGACTTGGATAGTACGGCAGCAACTATATAAAATTGCACTACCATAACTTGATGTTTTAAGGTTCATGCTTTATCCATCCCATACCAATATTATAGCCAACAACCCTTACTGCACAACCTGGAAATTTTGAACTTTTTAATCACATTAATCCTAATATTATAGTAAATATTAATAAATACACACAAAAATCAAAATAATATTGTAATTATGAACGTATTTTCAATCGAATTCTGGTAATATTTATGATTGGTATCAAAACATACGAACATTTATTCAAATGGAAAAACCAAAAACAAAAAGCAGGTCAGTATATGCAATTTTTCTTTTTCATTTTGTCTCACTTAACTCCCGCCTCAATTCGAGTTTGGCGCCAAAAGTTCAGAATAACGGTCAAAAAAGACGAGGCGGTCCGCCACCACGCAAAAGAACGAAAAGGGTTAACCTTAAAAATTCAAAATTATTATTATTATTATAAAGTAAGGTACGATAAGAAGGGACCCAGATACCGACGTGCTGAGATGTCAAATGCGTGGCTCTTCATTGTCGGCCCGTAGTTGGCTCTCCGTTGCTGCAAAAGACAACCCAATGACCCATCCCTAATTCTTTGACTTTCCACATCGGACAAGTAGGCCCCACGTTTTCTTCTTCTTTTTTTTGACTCCGTTTGTTTGACAGTAAAATGTTTTCCGGAAAATAATTTCTGAAAAATGATTTACTTTTTTGGAAAATGATTTACAGAAAATATTTTCTGGTGTTTGGATGAATCTGTGTAAAATATTTTCTGTTGTTTGGCAGTTTTCCTGAAAATATTTTTCGGAAAAGCTGTTTTTACATATATTAATAAATTTTATATACATATTAATAAATTTTTATATTTTAAATTGTTTTTACATATATTGCAATGATTTATTTATAAATAAATTAAATTAAATATATAATAATACTCAATTATTAAGCTACATTATTAATTAGTCATAAAATGAAAACAACCAAAGTCAAATTTTGTAATTGTGTTAAAAAAATAAAAAACAAGGATTGGAAAAAAATAAAAAACAAGGACTGAACAATTATAAATAAACTTCCAAACCACAATTAATACTAAAAATTAATAAAATTATCCAAATGCATAATTAGTAGTACACTCATAATAACAACAACATTGTCTAAGTGCATAACTAATATTACACTACATAAATACATAACCAAAGAACTGGTCTAAATGCTAAACCAATCTTGCAAACACATATTTACAAAAGCATAAACTTACATTTCATTGAACAAAAGAAAAAAGGCCATTGACACCACTCAACAAGAAGTTGGTATTAAAGTCATGGCACTTACAAGCATCAAAAAGGGTCTAAAAACATGCAAATGTTCTTATATACATAAACATGCCAGGTCTTTATATGATACCATAAAACGCCATATCTATTTGGATCAAGTGGAAGAGTGACCAGCAGATAGCCAAGATTTGATGCGGTACAAAATAACCTTGCCTTCAAGACGTGCAATTGATGTAGAGCAAGATATCAAGAGGAGGAAGCGGGAAGGTCATAATCATCATCATGGACAACATGAACACCTCCAAGTGGAATAGGATCTCTCCTAACCAGGCACAACATGCACTTATGAACAGATATAAGCACTTATGAGCGGATGTAAGCAAACCGGACATATAAGCACGAATAAAGCTTGATTGGATATCTTTGAATTGTTGTGAGCAAAATGATAGACAAGCCTTTTACGAGTGCCATTAATACAATGGTTAACTCAGAGCAAGAATCAAGATAATCAAGAGACTCAAAGTTTGCAAGAACATGAGACAAGCGCTAAAACAACACAATAGCATAATTCAAACAAGCATCACGATCACCAGACAATAAAAACTTAAATCCGGATCAACTAAATGACAAATCATAATTGACCATCCATGTTTGAACTACTTAAAATTATCGAATTTGTTACAATTTTTTGATGTTTTAAGTAAAGTATTGAATTAAGTTAGTGAAATCCTTACAAAATTATTAAAATCTCTTACAAAATGTTCTTGAGCTCATGTGAAGCTCATTCTAAGGAGCTTTTTCTATATTTTCCTTAAAATAACAAAGAAAACGATGCATAAGCTTTTTCCAAATCCAAGGAATATAAAAAAGAGAAGCGATATTAATTGAAATTTCACAACCATGCAAATGCAACAACGAATCAAAAGAAAGAAATCACTTAAAATTCTCACAATCGAATCGTAAATAAAGAAACAAATCGATATCATGAGGATTTAAAGTGAAAAGTCCAAAAAAACACTAAAACAAGACAATCGAATTGCATCTCAATGGAACAGATCAAATCTATCAAAGCAAAAAACATGCAAGCAGAAAAATCCAAAAGTAAGATCGAAACTATGAACAAATAAATGAATCGATAAACATATATATATAGCTGTTTAATGACAAATTGCAGCGAAGAATTTTACTGTTTGAGTATACATTATAACAAACAAATAATAATAATAAGCTATTTAGTATTTAGCATCAGAAAATAAAAGCCCCCAATTTAAAACTATTCTCTGAAGTAGAACTACAATACCAAGTCGTTTCACATTAATCCTTGAAAAGCTAAAGTGTGCAACTCTTAAATTATTGAAGCAATAGTTCGATTTAGTCGATCTATTAAAATTTTCATGCCACGTAACAAGAGATTGCAAAGCTAAACCAAAGTGCGATCCATGCTTTTAATGCTTGGAATAGACTTCAAAATGAGTAGAATAACAATAACAATGCTCTTTGTTTTGGGTGCAAAATAGGAATAAAGCCAAGGACAACAAAGTAGTTATGTCACCAGGGAAAGAGAGTTAATAGTTAGAATGGGTGCTTATTCTTGGGTAAAAAGAACCTACGAAAGAACAGAACCCAATGCCCACAAATTAAAATATATATATCAAGCCAAAGGAGTGTTACTAGCCAAAAGAGTAGAAAATATAGAAGATTATGAATTACAATATCCAAGCCAAATATTATGCAAACTATCTGAAGCTCCTCCAGTCGAAAATTCATTGACTAGAGGCAATTTACGAAATATATGGTCTCTAACAAATAGATTCTTTGCTAAGTTGCTAATGTTAAACTAGATACGAAGGTAGACATATCATGCGACTTGGTAATTTGTATAAGATGGATCATTGGTCTCTCATGGTCATAAACCTCATCGATGGGAGAGTCTCAGCCGGTTGTTGAACTTATGGCTGTCTTAACAACAATAGCTAGTAAATTACAAATTACTTCAAATCAACGTAGACACACCAAAGCGACTAATAATTTGTATAAAGGATCATTGGCCGATAAACCCATCGAGGAGGAGACAATTAGTCTCAGCCGGTTGTTGAACTTATGGTCGATCCTAAACAACAATGACTAACGAGTTAAAAATTACTTGGAATTAATAAGAATAAAATTTATCTTACTCGGTGGCATGTATCCAAATGTCCCAACAAGGCGTGTGGGTAGGGATGAATTTCCAACTTCTATCGATTTTGTTAATCCAAAATCGCAACTTTGCATTGATGTTAAAAATTGATTAAAGTGCAATTATGACAAGAAGCATTCAAACAATCGACTGATGAGAGGTCGGAAGGAATAACCTTTGCACGGAACTTTTTGTCTATCAATATATTAGCCGATATAATGTCCCGATGAATGTAAGCAGGACAAGATGCTCATGAATAAACAATGAGAATCCCATTAGTGTCGCTCTCGAATTTTAGAAGGTCATAGATGAAAGAGGATGTTTATAAAGGAAGAAAAACTTATAAATGAAAAAGGGAAGGCCAATGAATTCCATTATAATGATTGAAAAGTTAAACAACAATGTTAGTTCCACCATCATATGGACTAGATAGCAAAGAAAGAGCGGGGAAAAAAAATTGAAACATAAGGCTTAATCGAATGTAATTTATATGAACTCATCAATTTTCCTAAAATACAGGTATATGGACACATAAATATTCGATTAATCTAAATCAGGATAAATAGATCGAAACATCGAATATCAAAATATAACATATTTCAAATTAAAATCCAAATTGATAATCAAATGAAATGAATATCGGAGAGGTCAACGGTAAAAATCGAACCGGAATTCAAGATCTGGCGTACCTGTAATTGTGAACCCTCAATTTGAAACCCTTTGAATACAAAAGAAGAGAAGAAAAGAAAGAAAGAGTCTTCTGGTAGGAGGGAAAGAATAGAAGATGTTAAAATTTGGGAGAAGGAAAGAAGGCGATGTTCCATGAGGGGTGAGATAAACGTTTGCGTGGGAAAGTGGTGGTTTGTTTTTGCTTTTCCTTGCTGCACATCTTGGCGGTGTATAGGAAGGAAGGCGAGGGGATTCTGCTCTTCCAACCCCAAGAGATGATGAACCAGCAGAGGAGAAATTCTTCCTTAGGGTGAAGAGAGTGAAGAGGAGTTTGGAAAATGTCTTACCGTTTAGAAATTGGTAAGACATTTTCCGGAAACTATGAAATGAAATTACCCGTGTTTTAGAAAATGTTTTCCTTACTAATTCATTTTCAAGTAAACAAACACTTTAAAATGGGGAAAATGTTTTCCGGAAAACATTTTCACCCTATCAAAGAGACCCCAATGGGTTGCTCTCTTTAAATTGCTATTTTTTTATTTATTGTATCGATGTGGATATTTCGGCGATGCCGTGGTCCCCATTATCGCCTTTGCTTTGGCGGGAATATCACCGGTTTTTGCCATACCCGAATCATCCAGAGCTGGTCCCCTGTAAAGCTTTTGGGTAAAAAATCTTAGATTCAAAGTTTTAACCGCCAACCAATAACTGTCAGACCCCTTCTGTCTTTTTTAAAAGACACGAACAGCTGTCGGATTTGGGTTATTGTAATGCACGTTCGAAAGGGAGAGTGTCTGAAAGTTTTCAAATACTCTATCATGCGGAACCATCGTCACCCAATTGCAGTTCAAACTTCAAACATCGTTGCGGCGATTCACCTCAACGGGGAGTTAGATTTAAAAAAAAAAAAGTCGCTCATTTTCTAAAAATTTGAATTGAGGTTAGTTGAAATTCATTATTTTATATTATTAATTTTTTGGTAAGATATAAGTTATATTATTGACTCAACTAAACATGACAAGCTGCCTTTTTCTTTATTTGTTTTAAACGGTTTAGACATTAGAAAAGGCCACGTCGGAAGCGGTGAAAGACACGGTGTAGATAAACCGGAGAACGTGTTTCTGTCAAGCCTGCACGTGCCCATACCACTTTATTGGGAGAGGGGTGTTTATTATGACAGCATGTCCACTTGTGTGATCAACACGTTCAAGACGATTAACATAGATCAAAAGTTTTATTATAAGAGACGACATAATAAATCCCAACGCGTGACTCGCTCAACAACTACAGGCGTGCAGTGTTTAATTTATGGATCCCCTACCAATTAAATGCCTACACGTGAGATTTGCCTCTCATAAATATCAACCGTACTATGAGGAATACTAATTTGCTTCCTGGAAAATACATTCAAATCGGCTGAAATATATTTCGAAGTTTAGGTTAGCTGTTTCCATTTTTTTCGTGAATGCTATATCGACGGGGATAGAGTTTATACTCGTATTTTTAATTATTTGATAGAAGTTTTAATCATGGTTTCGAATATCTTTTGATTATAGTTTAGTTAATTAATTATGTAATATAACTAATGTGATTTCGAATTAAATGTAAGAAAAAAAGTTTCTGGAATTTTGACTTTCTACGTTCGATTATTTGGTCTTTTAAAGGTCGATTTGAACGAGTGGCGAGTTTTGTTTTAATGAGATTGAAAATAATAATTATTATATGGTGGTGATATTAGAAATAGTGATGAAATGGTTATATGTTTAGTACCGTGAAAATAGAAAATGATTGTCAAGCACATTACATTAAGATGTATATATTTATTCTAATTTAGGGTTAAAAGTTTAAGAATAATTTACTCGTGTAGGGTGTAGATATATAAAATCAGGAGAGAAACTTGTGTCTTCTCCGAGAAGATGAGTTTTCTTGGGTGTTGGAAGTATGGTGGGGAAAAAAGGTGATCAAATCTTTTGGGAAGCAATGGATACTTAAAGAGGCTTGTTTATCGGGGAAGGTTTCATGTTCATGAAGGCCAAGTATGCTTGGAAAGGCAATATGTATTTTGGTGTAAGCTTAAAATTTAAGAAATTGTACTTGAAAATGTGTAACTTCAAATTTTAAAATTTAGAAAGTTATAATTCATATCAAAAAGAGTTATATTCGAAATAATGTAACTTCAAATTTTGAGAAATTGTATTTGAAAATGTATGAATTCAATACTTTGGAAGCCAGGAGACTGTAGGAGCCTCGACCTCCTAAAATGAAAAATTATCTATTTGTGCCTTTTATAATTTATAAAATTTTAAATTAATAATAATAAAATTATACATTAATCCCAAAAATTATAGAAATTTAATTTAATCATTTAAAAAAATATAAATATATAAATTATTAAAATAATAAAATTATATTTTTACCGGTAATAAAAATATATAATGTAATTTCGACCTCTAAAAAGATTTCTTATTCTACTTGTTGCTCAAAGGTTGGAGAGCTACGTAAAAACATTCCATTGCGAGTGGTAGGGTTGACGAATAAATATATATACACAACTTTAACTAGATGGTATACATATATAGTTTGGGCGAGGAAATATGTATAGGCACGTAATTTATCATGTAGTTTAGTGTACTTTCTACCTGGATTTTTACTTTCATTTGACATCATATTAACTTTATTGTCGTAATAGTCCTAAAAATATATCTTAAAAAATAAGTTTCTCGCATATTTAAAATTATAAATAACAGAAAATTTGAATCCGTTAAATTACATTTTAATAAAACCAAATTTTAATCTTTTGTCCCTACTAGAAATGAAGACCGAAAGTCCGAAGCCATCGAGCATAACATTACATCGAGAAGTCCAAGAAAAGAAAACCGGCCCAACAAAGTGACAGAACAAAAGCCGATCCGACCGGGGAGTTATCACGTGTGAACCGTCGGCAAAAACTAAAACATGCTTATCACTTATCAGTGGCTTTGTACAGGTGGCATCCAAGCTATGATCAATCGAAACGTGGCAGTATTAAAGTTGAACCGTCGGGATTATTGTAGGATCATGATGTAATGAAAACAGGTCACGCGGGCAGGCGTTACTCACGCCATGTAAGATGTGACCGTCTCTCTTTTTTTTAGAGGCGTGGTTTCGACTTTCGATATTAATAATCTTATTTTTTTTTTAAAAAAGAAGAAAAAGATTATTACTGAATGTGTATAAATATCTATTCATGGTGGAGCAGGGCTGAAGGGAGAACAAGTGCTGGTTTCGCGCTTTGAAAGTCTTCCTTGTTCTAGAGACAACGAACAAGTGAAAAACATAGGAGAGAAAAGAAGAGTGTGGCGAGGAGTTGTCAATGGTGATTTAGTTGAAGGTATTATACAGTGGAGCTTTAAGAGGAGCTTTAAGAACAAGTGCAACAACATTGTTGGTTTCCTAGGTGTCTCCAGGCATTAAAAAAGGGGTTTTTTATTCTTTAAAGTTTGGAGGAGAAGATGGAGTGGCATGCTTGTCTTGATGAATACGAGAAGCTTGTTATAAGGATGACAACTCCTAGGTTGGTTTGTCTTACGTTTCTTCTCTTCAAATCACACAAAACAAGTTTTATAATGTGTTTGATTTTGCTTTCAATGTTCTTCTCAGTTGTGGGGGCTTTATTCTAGTTTTAAAGGTTCCTCATTCCTCTGCTTTTTTCTTGTTATTACAGGGTGGTAATCGACAATGCCGTTTGCCCCACTGCTACTCTTGTCAAGGTTGATAGTGCCAGAAGAGATGGAATTTTGTTAGACGCTGTTCAAATTTTAACAGATCTAAATCTTTCAATTAAGAAGGCTTACATTTCATCTGATGGCCAGTGGTTCATGGACGGTGAGCTGAAAGCTTGCTTTATTTGGCATGTTACTATTTCTGGGTCTTAATTGAAAATTCTTGACACTATCATTTTCCCTGTGATTTTTGCAGTTTTCCATGTGACTGACTTAAATGGAAATAAGTTAACCGATGAGAGCGTTATAAGCTACATTGAACAAGTAATTATTTCTTAATTACACTTCAATCCCCTTAATCCTAGCTTAATTACCCCCTAAAACGTGTTTTTTTTTTTGGTCTGGTTTATACAGTCCCTTGAGACCTCATTCCCCGATAGAAGCCATGGATTTGATGGCTCAACAGCTTTGGAATTAACTGGAACAGATAGAGTTGGTCTTTTATCTGAAGTATTTGCAGTTCTAGCTGACCTGCAATGCGATGTGGTTGATGCTAAAGTATGGACTCATAACGGCCGGATAGCGTCTTTAATTTCCGTTAAAGACTGCAATTCGGGGTCTACGATTAACGACTCGCAGCAAATCGACAGAATCAAATCACGTTTAAGGAACATTTTGAGAGGAGACAACGATATCCGTAGCGCGAAAACTTCGGTTTCTTTGGCCATAACCCACACCGAGAGGAGGTTACATCAAATGATGTTTGCAGATAGTGACTACGGAAGAAAGCCTGTTTTGCAATGTAGGGAAGATTCGCCGGTGGTCACCGTGCAAAATTGGGCTGAAAAAGGTTATTCGGTCGTGAACGTTCAGTGCAAGGATCGAGCCAAGCTTTTGTTCGATGTTGTTTGTACATTGACGGATATGCAATATGTTGTGTTCCATGCCACCATCAACACAGCTGAGGATAAAGCATATATGGAATTCTATGTTAGGCACACAGACGGAACCCCCATTAGTTCTGAAGCTGAACGACAACGAGTTGTCCAATGCTTACGAGCTGCTGTTGAAAGGAGAGCATCCGATGTATGTATATGGAATCGTTTACGTTTTTAATGTTTATCCTTTATTTGCAAACACTGAAGCATTAATTGTATGATTGCAGGGTGTGAGGCTGGAGTTATGCACATCAGATGGGCAAGGTCTATTAGCAAATGTGACCCGAACTTTCCGAGAAAACGGTCTTAACGTGACAAGAGCCGAAATATCAACCACCAATGACATTGCTCGAAACGTTTTTTATGTGACCGATGCAATCGGGAATGTAGCAGATCCCAAAATCATAGAAGCAGTGAGAGAAAAGATTGGTTTAGGGGAGTTAAAGGTAAAGGAATTGCCTTTGATATATCATGAAAGGGAAGAAGCAGCAGTAGGGGTTGGTGGGGCAGTGTTATCACTTGGGAGCCTAGTAAGAAAGAATTTATACAATTTGGGGCTTCTTATTAAATCATATTCTTGACGTGGAAACTCCAACTCTCATGGCAGCAATTTTGTGGCAAAGAGCTTTGAGCTGTGGCCTTGGTGTACATATGAAGGTGGAATGTGGTAATAGATGTTATAGTTGGATTTTGTTGGTACAAAAGATACCAACCGAAGAGATTACAAATGTTTAAGATTCATTTATCGGACTTACTGTCAGCTAAAGGGGATAGTTGAGATTCGATTGTTTTTTAGCCTATTGGAAACCACCTTTAAAGGGTAGTGAATTTGTGGGTTTTGGCTTCAACTTTGATTGGTCCACCATGGTTTTTTTTTTTTTTTTTTTTTGAGGAAGTCAATAATTTAAATGACAAAGAGTGGGGGATGTTGGTGTGGTTTGTGAATTTGTGGGTATAGATTTGTTTGGTAGGAAAGAAGATTGGGTAGAAGAAAATTATGGTTTCTTCTTGTTTACTACATATGTACATAATTTATAATTGACTTTATTTCTTATTTTGTCTACTATTTTCTTCTTGGGCTTATTTGCTTTGCATCAACATGATATGTAAACAATTTTTTTTATTTTTAATCTCTTCAAAAAATTAATAATTTGATTCAAGTTTTTCTAACACAAAAATCTTACCCTTTGATGATAATTTAGTTTAATGCAAGTAGGATAATAGTAGATTTTTATACGAGCAAATGCGTGAATTTTAACCCTTTAATTATACACTATAAAAGAAAATAAATTATTTTAGAGTAAAAAAAATAATGATGTCATTGACAATTAATATATAGTGTTTGAATAACTCAATTCATTATGATGTGAAATTAAAATTGAAATTCGGTTGATATATCAATTTAAAAAATTAAATTAAATTAAATTAATTAATTAGTCAATTAATACAAATAGATTGAATTGAATTAAAAATTAATTGAATGGTATTTTATATTTTTTTAACTTTTTAAATTTTGTATTTAATCAAAATAGACCAACAGGATTATAAAAACATTGGCGTAGAATTGAGAAAAGCTTGTGGTTCCCATTGGGAAGAAATAAATGGAAACTATGGTTGTAAACAACTTTTGACCTCAAAAAGCATTGTCGACTTAGGGGCTTGAGCTTCGATGAATACGACACTTTGACTCACTTGCCTGTAACTGCGCCTGTTAACACGGGTAGCTTAGCTGGCTCCTTATACTCTCTCGGAACAGCCAAAAGTGACACAGACATGACACAAAAATCAAAATCTTTTTATGTATGAGACGCAAAATTCAATTAATTTCAACATATTTTGTACACTGTTCTGTACCGTTACGATTCCATCTATGAGGTAAAAGTATGGCTCATATTGAGTTAGATTATTTTTGTATATTAAATAAAAATTAATTCTGTTATTATTTTTTTCTAATTTTATTACCAAAAACTATTTTTTTATGTCAAGATCACATATACATGACATGTCACATATTATTATTTGACTGTTTTGTAATTATCTTAATTTTTAAGGATACAAATGAATAAAGATTTTACATAAATAATTAATTTATTTTTAATATAATGTATAGGAATTAACTTGTTAATTTTTAAATAAAAGAAGCAAAATACAATTCGACTCATAATACAATAGTCTCCAGATTTTATATTTCCATTTAATTAACTAGAAAAAAAAAAGAGAGGAAAATTTCAAAATAACAGCATGTTGTGTACTAATAGCACCAAAATCAACCTATTTTTCAATGCTTTTGTTGGGAACTTTAGATTCATATATTAGCCCATTTGGTTTTTTTTGATAGAAAATTCTCTATAATTTTCTGCTCCAAGCTAATTTTTCTATGGCTTTTTCCTCGCATCTTGTTCACTAAGCCTTAAATTTCTTGTTCATCATTCTTAGCCTCACCTTATCAACTCAACAAATCAATACAATAATTGTATATGTTGTTTTCCCCCTTTCTTGCTAATTCTTGTTTATGTCACCAATTTCGGACATGACACAACAACGAGGCTAGCTTAAGGCCTCAAAAACAACAAATACCAGATGCTTGAAAAAAATATATTGAACTAAAACCAACTGATATTTTCTCAATACAACCTTCCATTTATGCTAAATCAGTTACAACAGATTCGAGCTGAAACAAGGCAGGAAAAAAAAATGTTAAATGGACGATTAATGGCAGTAGTTGAGATAGGTGACGGCTCCGGTTAATCATCATCGTCTTCAATCGCGGACCAGATCATCCTGACAATACATACAAGACTTCTCATGTCAGCAGCTACTAAAATTAAAAGAAACATATTTGGAGACAGCAATCTTTGCATTTATTGGATAACAAAAGGTACCAGAATATATCGAAAAAGAGGAGAACGACGAGGTAGGCGAGTTTAAAAAGGCGTCGCTTCTTCTCCCTATGAAGCAAATTAAATATCTCGGTGACATCTACCAGGTGCTGTTTCTGTGTGTAACTGATAAGAAAGGAAAAAATTAGCGCATTGGCCCGAATCATATAAAACTCCCGCGGTGCTAAACAAAAGATTAGGCTACTAATAGGATTAGGGATGAAATGTGAGATTATCAATTAATTTGGTTAAAATATGAGATTCAGTTGTTTGATTGACGGGATGTAACATTTTATCCAATTATTCTTGTTATGGAATTTGTTATTTTCAACAAATTTTAATTCATTTAATATTTTCAATCTAAATTTCAATAAAATTAAGATAAATTATTACAATTCTTACTTTTTATTACAATTTATATATTAATGAGTAAATATATCGGGTTGAAATAAATTTATAAATCATAATTATAATAATGCATGAAAAAGTGATTGCAATATATTCATTAATATATAAATAAAATATATTAAATAAAATATAATGATTATAATTGTAATGTATGATATCAACTGGTTCACTATTAAGAAAAAAGTCTAAATTCATTACAATAATAAAAACAAATGACAAATTGGTCCAAAATTTAAAATTAAGCCCGTAATTTTTATAATGAGATTACACTTATATTACGAAATGATCAGAATGTTGAAATCTAAACATTGTAGTCTCATTCCGGAATATAACATTATGGGCCATAATGTTAATGTTACATTCGACAAACCAAACACCCTCTAAGTATCATATGCACTGATCTACAAATACCTAAAATTATGCAAGGAGGCCAAGGCTGTTCATGCAGATATTGCAATTCTCCAATCAATCCTCTCCGGATACATATATGCTTGCCAATAGATCCTCTCCACACCTCCCCTCACGTCTATTGTTTTCACTCTAATGAAGATCCATAAAGCATTTCATTGAGTCCATCTATGGATAAAACATAACCCGGCGCCATATTACACTCACAAGCTAAATAAAAATTTGTTTTTACGCTTGATGCTTCATAGCATCAGTCTCTAACCTAAGAGACGGCGGCAAATCAATGCCAAAGTAAACAATAAGCTATCTATCAAACACACGAATTAAGATTTTTCCAAAGTTTGAATGCTACCTTAGCCAACATGCACATTATCCATAAGCTCGTCGGACAAAAACAGAACAGATCAACGAGACAGGGCTTAAATCCGAGCATGAACTCCTATCCTCAAAACCGACTACACTACTGATAAGAAGTCTAAGAAGATGGAAGAAAAACTTACAGTCTAACATTGTAGTATAAATACGGAGCAGATATCAGCGCCATGATCCAATGCCCCGTTAACAGATAGAATAAACATAAAATTCCTTGTACTACAAATTCCGGTAAGACCACGCTGTTTATCCGCGATGAAGAATCGTAGGGATTGATGTAATCGAATTCTAAGTCAGCCAAGCACATAAGCTGAAGCAAAATTATGAAGCTGTTACAATCCATTCCCATTCTCAGATGAGCAAAACAAGCAAAAACGATAACATCATTAAAATCATCAAGCTGTCATAATACATTCCCTCCCATTCTCATAATATCACTAATGAGCTATGCACAATGTAACCATGTTACTGGAATTTGGATCCTACAACAATGTTCAACACATAAATGCAGTCCAAAAATAATAGTTCTCATTCTTTTAGCATTTATTAGGTAATTTAGTTGCGAATAAAATGAAGAATCAACTAAATAATCATTACCCACCATGCCATTGCAACAAACCCAGAAAAAGAAAAAATGAAAGAAAAACAAAGATTGTAGGTTTAACAAGGAATTGACCTGATAAACAAGGAGAACAATAAGGGCAATGAGGATGAAGAAAGAAAGAATCCATATAAAGAGATCTCCCATTCCTTCTCTTTTCTCTATTTATTTGATTTCCCTTTTGATTTTTTTATTTTTTATTGGCTTCGTTGATAAGAGAACGGAACAAGAAGACACAGTTTTGGCTACGCCGGAGGTTGGTGTTGGGTCCCAACTCGGAAACCGTTGAAAGATCCGACCAAAAGTGGCCAAAGGGGGAACCGCTGTTTGAGCTTTTTAAAGTTTAAAAGACTTGGAAGACTTCTTCTTGTTGTTTTAACCCTTTCGGGAATTTAAATCGAAATTGTTATATGGAACAGGAATTGAAATTCATGCAAATCCCAAATTCAATCAGCCTGCAGAAATCAAATCGGACAAATGTATGGTGGCGTCAGAGCATCGGATTTTTTTAACAGTTGGTGGAGGCCAAAGCCCAAAGTGGAACCCTTTAAGAAGTTGTTTGGTAATTGCGGGCTTGTTAGACAGTTTTAAGTACATTACAGATTGGGCTTCTTAACCAATTTCCTTGTTGGGCGTGTAATGGTGAGGAGGGTCGGAAAAAACGTGCAGAAGAACAGTAGCAGTAATGGGGATTGATATCGCATGCTAACGGGAAACAAGAAAGAGAGTCCAAGCACCAAATGATTACCACACATCACATCACCATCGATCATATCGGCATTCGCCACCGATATTTTGGGGCGCTAATCATCAGTCACCCATCACAGGAGCTTTTGATTTGGTCCACTCTGTATGATTGGATTTCGATACGCATTTTACCCCTTCTTTTCCGGCTTAAAAGTTAAAATCCAACACTGTTTTGACTTTTAATTCTCACTTCAAAAAAAGTAACAATAAAAAAGTAACTCTTATCTTATCACTTTATTGTTGCCCAGCTTTTTATCATTTGATGACTGCCACTGGCATGATATCACTGAAATTATCATTCATACATTGCACTCTCACTAGTGCCCACAGTCCTCTGCTTATTACCTTCTTTCTCAACTCACATTTCCTGTTTTGTTTCTGGAGATTTGTATCCAATTCTATTATCTACAGATTTATTTTTTCAGCAATCAAGCAAAAATATGAAGTATGCATATCATGTAATTTATTTTTCAATCTTTTAAACATTTCCATTCTCTTTATTTTCTTCCTAATTTAACACACTCCATTTATAAGAAAATGAAATCTTTGAAGGGTCAAACAAAGACCAAAATCAAATAATGATTGGGTTGTTAGGGTTAGTGACTCAAGGTTTAAAAAAAAGGACGTAGCGTGAAAGGACTAATGATGAGACAAAAATAAGACATTTAATATATCCATCAATCTTATTAATTTTTGATTTTGTCTTTACATATTTATTTTTTAAAATAATACTTCTACTTATTTTATTTAAAAATTTTATATGATATTTTTTACTTTCCTAAAAAAATATAATTATAAGTGTAAAATAATTTTACATCAATAATTTGTAAAAAAAATAAATTAAAATTAATTTTTTATGTATATAATGACGTAAAATTAAAATTTATATATATCTGGTTTGATTTTTTTTTCCTTTGCACAAGTTGTAATAATTAGAGCATTCCTATTCCTACGACTTATCATAGCCTGGCATAGTGAAAGCTGAAATAAATATTAAACCCCTACCCTACTCATCATTTATAATTACTTCATTTGTTTTTAATGCTTTGTAAATAATTGCTACTTTTGCATAATCTTAAATACTTCACATCGTTTTCCATCAGATTTCAGGTTAAATCTATTTTTAGGGGTCCAAGGTTAAATCGGATTTAACTATAATGTATGTATAATATGGGCGGAATTAAAAGATTTTTCAGAGTCTAAATTAAATTTTATGATTTTATTATAATAAAAATGTAATAATTTGTATATTTATAATTTTATAAATTATAAAGGATCTATATAAAAAATTCATTTTATTGTTATGATCTATAGATTTTAATAACTCTTATCTTTATCGTGAATAATCCATTTTTAATTTAATTTCCGATCATTTTCCTTTTGAAATATTTTTATTGTTGTTACTATATCGAAATTAATAGTTTTTTTATATGATTATTTATGTGGTTAAATTTTAAAAAAATAAATGAAAATTCGAGTTCCCAAATAAAAAGTATCGCTTTTGTACATAAATAAAAAAAAATAGATATTAAACAATTACAACATAGAATAAATCAACATAATTACTAACACAATAAATAAAACTTATTTAAGATAAACTTACCTAGAACTATCGTGGAACTAGACCTAATCGTGGGTCGGGTTCAGGTTAGATTGATATAAAATTTTAGATTCATATATCTAGGTTTGGACCCAGTTTGATTTGAAAAATAGACTTAAAATTTTACCCAAGCCCGACTAAGATTAAAAATATTAAACTCGAGCCCGACTCGACCCGTGCATATTAAAATAAATATTTTCCAACAAATTGAAAATGACTTAAAAAATATTTATACTTAAATAACATTATAAGCAAATGCCTCTAAAATAGTAGTAAAATTAACAATAAAATAAGAGTTATATAATATCTAAATAGGAACAACATGATAACAACACGGTAGCAAAATAGCAACGAAACAACAATAAAACAATTAATTCGAGTCGGACCAAACTCGAGCAAAAACTCCAATCCAAGGCCAAAATAACGAATTTAAACCCAATTTTTAAATTTATATTTTTGTTCAGCTTCAAACCAGGTGGAAGCCGAAATTATATAGTGTAGGGAATTATTTCCTTTTAAAAACAGACAGATCACATGCTTATGTAGAGCCAGAATGGCATCGGATCCTGGTTTCTTACCTCACATATGGTATGAGTAGTATTACGTTTTCAGCTCCTCAAATGCATATTTTTTTTGTCGAAATAAAGCTAATAGTTGAATTGAAAATAATATAATAATATTATATGAATATAAGGTGTTGATATATTTTCCAGTATTTCCTCAAAATATATTAAAAATATTTATTTTTATATCAGATAATTGTTGTTTATATTTTAAATATACATTATTATATTAATTTTATATATTTTAATATGATTATTAAATAAATCCTCGCATATATATATATTCTCCTCCAATTTCCAAATCTGCATGCAAAGAAAGAAACAAGTTAAATTCGTCTTCAAAAGTGTTTCACTAATTCATGCAAGCTACAGACGATTCCCCTTAAATTGCCGCATCTTTTGACTAAGCAATAAAACCGCCACCACCAATCGTCGGCGCTGTCCGCAACACTGAAAATGTTGCCGTTCGACACAATCGAAGAGGCTGCTACATTCATGGGACGGAACCTAACGGTGGCCGAGACGATGTGGTTCAAGTACTCGGCTAAAAAATCGGATTACTATCTTTACTGCCACAACATCTTGTTTTTGTTCCTCATATTTTCTGTGGTTCCTTTGCCGCTCGTTTTTGTTGAGATGATGAGATCTTTGGGTTTCGATAAATACAAGATTCAACCCAAAGTTAGCCTGTCGTTGCCTGAGATGTTCAAATGTTATAAGGATGTTATGCGGATGTTTGTTCTTGTTGTGGGTCCTTTGCAGTTAGTCTCTTATCCTTCAATTAAGGTAAACACTCATTCGATTTTTCAGGATTTTTGTGGGTTGGGTTGGTTTTAAACTTTTATGTTTGATTACAAAGTTGGGACCTTTTGGGTGACCTTTTTTTTGGTGAAAGCTTGAGTTTTGGGAGAATGTGATTTGTCGTAGTAGGAAATTTGTTTATTCATGGGATATGCTTGTGTAAACATGAGGATTTCTTCAATTTCCTGACTTCAATTTTATGTTGGACTTAATGAGATTTTCATTTTCATCATGGGAAATTTGTTTAATATCCCCCCCCCCCAGTTTCAGTGACAGATCAATTCATATCATTTTCCCCCTCTGTTGGAGGGAGTTGATTCTTCGGTCTCATTAGTGAGATTCTTGGAGATCTGAATATAGATTCCTATGTTCATTTAGACATTTAATAGGACACTTTCTAATAATTTTGAATCTGTAATCTTATTGTTGCAACCTCCATAAATTAGCTTAAATGATAGAGTTTTCAAATTCCTTTTTAATATTTTTATTTTGTACTAAACTGTGCAAGTTTCTGAGGCATAGTATTGGTTTATGTTTATCTAAGAATGAGGATGTTTCCTTGACAGATTATCGGGATTCGAACAGGGCTGCCATTACCATCGTTGTGGGAGATTGTGGCACAGTTGACTGTATATTTCATGATAGAAGATTATACCAATTACTGGATTCACAGGTTCCTCCATGGTAAATGGGGCTACGAGAAAATTCATCGGGTTCACCACGAATACACTGCTCCAATCGGCTTTGCCGCACCATATGCGCACTGGTTGGAAGTTTTGATCCTCGGGATTCCTTCTTTTCTTGGTCCAGCAATTGTTCCGGGGCATATGATCACGTTTTGGTTATGGATAGCTTTACGGCAAATCGAAGCAATAGAGACACACAGTGGGTATGCATACTAGAGCTTAACCTTTTTGTATATTGTTTTTACTTTTCCATTTTGCTCAATAGCCTTTGTTTCTTTAATCTTGTGACTGAATGATGCCAACTTTAGAATAATTTTCATTACTTTTCAGAGCCTCCTTTCTATAACAAAGTGCTTGTGTTTTGATGGATCTTTCAACAGTTGCCAACATTTTCTTGATATGTTCTTTTGCCTGCTATTATTGCATTCTGTCAATGGTTACATCCATTTCTATTACTTTGTTCTGTTTTCATCATTTGAAAATTTATTAACTGATTGCTGTGAGTTAATTAAAAGTAACGAACTATGTTACTTGGACTCGAGTGTGACTGTTGGATACTAGTATGTGACCAACATTTTCCAAGTTTTTCCATGTATTTGTAGGATCCCTGGAGCTTATACCCCTAAACCCTTGTGTCATACACTTGTGTCCAATACAGAGTACCTGATAGATAATGACTATCAAGTAGGGAACTTGCTATTAGAGTGGTTGGGATTAAGATCTAGAGTGATTGGGATAATAGGTTAGCCATAAGCCATAAACATGTCTGACTGTTGGCATCATAAAGGCCAGGTTTAAAGGAGTAGCATGTTGAAACAGCTAGCATATTTATCTGCATGTGGTTTATGGTTATCATGTGGTTTATGGTTTGTGGTTTATGGTTACCATGGAGATGAAAATAAATGGTTACCATGGAGATGAAAATAAACTTTTACCTTTACTGCGTAAAAGTGGTAGCTCGTTATTAAGGTTTAATGCAATTTGTATAACAATGTTCAGTTTATGAACCTAGTAAGTGCTTTCTGATGCTAAAGTAGGCAGTTCACAGTGTAAGTTGTTTTATGCAGGTATGACTTCCCTTGGACTCCCACAAGATTTATCCCATTTTATGGTGGTGCAGATTACCATGATTATCATCACTATGTTGGAGGACAAAGCCAGAGCAACTTTGCTTCAGTTTTTACTTATTGTGATTATATCTATGGCACTGACAAGGTAATGAACCAGTGCATGATTTCTCATGTAATCAGATGATAATTTTTCTTGTGTGATAAATTTCTTTCTTGTGTGATTATAGGGCTATCGATATCATAAGAAGGTCCTAAGGAAGGTAAGTTGCTCATTTCCGTTGTTGCGTATCCCTTATTACTTCCATTGGCATCTTTTACACTTCTATAAATATGCTTAAAAACGTTGTTTCCAAATATTTTTTCTTGCTTATAATATGTTTCATGAGTCTTAAGTTGATGGGTTTACATGCATGGCCTCACATATCAAGTCTTCCGGCTTGATTTCATTTCTTCCATTCCACTAATTTATTCATTGCTGGTGTAATTCAGTTGAAAGAGGGGTCTAAAGTTGATGGTGCTCAAAACGGAGGCTCATACTATTATCCTACTCAAGATCTTAAATCCGAATAGCCGCTTGTCAATGGAGCAATTCTCTCGAGCAGCCTCTTCGGTCTTCCTCTCGGATCGCATGTGATAACTTATGGGAATCTTGTTTTGAGTTGACAATCATTGTTAGTATGATGAAGTAGATTTCTTAAGTGACTTCAGATGAAGATTAACTTGGGTCTTTTTCGAAATGTGATTTTGTTGGTAGCTTGAAAGATATATCAGTTCTTGTTATTCAGGTTTTCATGTCTTTGCCCTGTTTAAATCTTTTTTGTTTAAACTAAGAAACTATAAATCAGACATGGTGTGCATTTTCAGTTGTCTCAGAATTAGTTACTAGTGAAGTATAGAATGTGTTGATCTCGGTTTTGTTCACACTTTTTCTTGAAGTATTTGTATTCGAATTTCTTATTAATATATTTGAACATAAACATGCCTATCATTATAAAGATTTGATCTTTTTGGTACGTTAATTAGTTGGTGACTTAACTAAGTGGGTGAGTATGTCGTCACCAAATACAAAATTTATGCTTTTCACCTTTAAAAAATTTATTTTATTTCTAACTTTGTAGCACCAAATTATTGACTTCGCCCGTAGAATAATAATCGATTACTGAAAATGAAGCGAGACATTTTAAGAAACTAGCAGAAGGGTCGCTTAGGCTTAAGGCCCAGTAAGAAACTGAAACCAAGCCCCATTAATTTTCTCAGGAAATTCTTTCTGGGCTTCCCGAGAAAACCGTGTTGAATGAAATCATTACTTCCAGGACATAAAATTTGATTATATATATTTTAATTTCATGTTACTATATAAGGAAATTTTCAAAGTTCTAATCCAAATCTAAGCATCGAAAATACCAATTGCATCATCAAATTCATTATTTGACCCAAATTCCGGGGAACGGAATTCCTTTTCTCCATCGGAGTTCCAAATTCCCCCCTCCTGAATTCTCTTTTTTCCCCTCCCCTCAAAATCTCCTCTTTGTTCTATACAGAATAAATAAAAATTTATGGCATGGAACGTGTTCAAATTCTGTACGGCACTACGTGCTTTGGGTTCGATTATGATCGCTTTCGTTCTTGCGGTTATCGGCCTCACTTACTATGCTGTGGTCATTGCTCATTATGGTCCAAGTCTCTTTCTTGGAGGCTTTGAAACCTTTTTTGCCATCGTAGTTCTCATCGTGTTTCATTCCCTGGTATACCCTTTTCTTCATTTCCTCCCTTGTTTCATGATTTGTTTATGTCAGTAATTGTCCTATGAACAACAAAGATTTTAGCTTTAGATGTTTATTTGATTTGATTTGTGATGGAATATAGGATTGTTTTTTCAAGGAGGAGAGTGAATTTAAGTGATTTTAATTGGTGACTATATATACACAAGTGACTTTATTGCGAAGAGAATTAATTTTTAGCTCAAGTTTTCATTATTTGGTGATAATAGATGATATGAGAACTTAATTATTGTGAATTTTTATTGAGTGACTATGACTTCTGAGGTTTAGCTTAGTGGGGGTTTTGCAATGAAAATAACAGAGTGAATAAATTATATGAAACCATAAATGTGGGGGTTTTGCAATGAAAATAACAGAGTGAATAAATTATATGAAACCTTAAATTAGTTGTGAAAATATTTATGGTTTGATTTCCTTGTATGTGTTGTGATTGGTTTTGTTAGATGGCACTGCTGCATTTTGAAGTAAGCTTACCTTGTTTTTTCAGCTGGTAATGGTAATGTGGTGCTATTCTTCTGTTGTTGTAACTGACCCCGGGGGTGTCCCACCGAATTGGAGGCCCCTCACGGATGAGGAGAAAGGTGATGCCGATCCTTTGGTAGGTTCTGGTTATGGAAGTGCACAATTAGATCCCAAGCAGTCAGCTATGGTAGCTGCGAGCCAGGAGATACGTTTCTGTCACAAGTGCAAACAATTTAAACCTCCTCGCGCCCACCACTGCTCTGTTTGTGAGTCGTCTAGCTACATGAATTCTTCAGGTTGTAGCTTCTGTTTTTATGCCATCTTTTAGTGAAATATTCCTTGGTTTATTAATTGATTTCAGGTAGGAGGTGTATACTAAAAATGGACCATCACTGTGTTTGGGTTGTCAACTGCGTCGGGGCATTGAACTACAAGTATTTCCTTCTATTTTTGGTATGTTATTTTAATACATCTATTACAAGTCTTGTAACTGCACATTATCATTGATGAGGTACTTTGTTAGGCTGATTCGTTTCTTTCGGCATTGTTCTCTTGCCACAACATATTTTCTGCTGGCAGTCGGTATATCGAGTCTTACACGTATTGAATAGATTCATATGCCAACCAGACTTACACTTATTTAATAGATTCTTATGCCAACCAGACATCACTGTTTTTTTTCTTAAATTTGATGCAGTTTTACACATTTCTTGAGACCACACTTGTCAGTTTATTATTGTTGCGAGTTTTTATGGAGTTTTTTAACGAAGGCGAGATAGATGAAACACCAGGATCACTTGCAGCTACTTTTATCACATTTGGTAAGTTTCTAAAGGGTTTAAGTATCTTCCATCTCATTGGTTGTTGATAGATTTTAACCGATTGTAATTCAAATTTTTTTCAGTTTTAAACATAGCATTTACGCTGAGTATTCTTGGCTTTCTGATTATGCACATAACACTGGTTGGAGCCAATACCTCCACTATCGAGGTAATAATCTATGTTTCCCTTTGTTGCCCAAGTAATCAGTCAAGGTCTCGTTTTCACATGTTTTATTTTTCAGGCATATGAGAAGAAAACCTCTCCAAAATGGCGTTATGACCTTGGTTGGAAGAAGAATTTTGAACAGGTTAATTCCCTTTTCTTCCTTCCCGAACCCCTTGCTTTCAACTTTTATACTTTTTCCTATTTTTGTATGTTTCATCCGATCTCTGGGCGTCTCTTCAAGTACTTGTCTATTACATAAGATGTTAAGCATTGAATAAATATCGGAAAGAAAATGGTAAAGGAGAGCACGAAAAGATCGGATATTCAGCACTTGTGTTTCGGAAATTATTTCTCAAGTTGCTCTGTTACCTGTTTGACAATTGAACTTATCAAAGATCGGAAATATAGTTGATCCTTCATCTTCAGTCCTTCTATGCTTCGCTCGACCATATTGTGTTTGCTTATGTAGATAGACTTCCCTTCACTCGATAGCTGCATCAATCCACCACACAACATCAGCAGTCCGAAAATGACACATTTCCAAGCTGCATAAATGCATATCTTACCATTGCTGTCATGGAAACTATAAATAGTTTCACAATAAGTTCATCTTTAGTTGTCCTTGAGTTGAGGATTACAGATTTGAAGTGAAAACTTTACCCCAAACGAATTCTGAAACTTAAAATCATGATAGACAAAAATTACTCTTTTCCAAATTCAGGTGTTTGGACTAGATAAGAACTACTGGTTCATCCCAGCCTATTCTGAAGACGATTTAAGACGAATGCCGGCCCTTCACGGATTTGAATACCCAACACGGCCCGACTTGGAGCCGCTCCAGCAGCATTAACAAAGGAACAAAACAAGCTTTCAAGTTTCAATCACTCATAAAAGAAACTAGGTTGCAGCTCATGTACATATCTGTATCCTTGTGATTTGTAAGTGATTTCATCAGTTCTTTATTTTAGTCAATGGTGTCACCGATTAGAGCTCAACATTTTCGTTAATTTTCCTTCTTGCCAATCACCATATGTGATCTTTCCTTTTGAGTTTTGTAATCTTTATTTGCAATGATTGAAACTTTCAGAAAACAGTTCTTTCCCGTACCAGACATTAGACAACCTGGATAATTGCCTGTAATTTGTGCTTATAGGATGAATGTGAAAGAGAACAAAAAAAAAAAAAAGAGTGTGGAGAGATGTTCATGGGCTGGCCATGTGGTCGATATTGGGTTGGATTTATGTATAGCATCATTTACATTTATCTAAATTCGGTTTGATTTGAAACTCAAATTTTATTCAAACTTATTCATATTTGTAATAGGTTCTGATCAGGGATGAAGTTAGAAATTTTTTTTAAGATGGCCGAAAGGAAATTTTAATTTTTAACAGTCTATATCTTTATAATTTTTAAAGGATTAAATTAAAATTTTATAATTTTAATGGGGTCAGAGTGCAATTTTATTTTTATTAGTTTAAAATTTTAAAATTTTTTAAAGGGCCAAAACAATAAATTTTCATTTTAGGGGGGCTGGGTCCCTGCCATCCTCCTAGATTAGCCTCTGGTTCCGATCTTTTATTTTTTAAAAATATTTTTGAAAAAATGTTGCTTTTTATTTAATCTTTAGTTGTTATTATACAATGTTTAGAACTATTTATAATCTCTCTTCAATACTTAAGTAAGAGGATAAACGCTGGAACCCACATTCTCTTACACCGGCAACAATGTCAATGCTATTTGAGCGAAGATTCTAAAGATTTTTCCTTTAAATTTTTAAATATATAAATTTTAATATAAAAAGAATTAATATTTTGTTGTCTTTTTCTTGTTAGTATTTTTCATGTCAATTTTACGATTTATGTTGTTGTTATTAAGGTTTAAACTTAGGTCTCCCTTTGCGAATATAATGTGTCTTACTACGGTACTCAACATTTGTTGATAATATATTGTTGTCTTTTCAATTAGTAAAACAAATTATCGAAATAATTTATGAGATGATTTTATTGTTTAATATAGAGATAAATTTTTTTTATCTTAGATTTATTGAATAGTGAATTGTATTTGTATAATTTACTTTTCTTATTAAAATATTTGAAAATTTTATTGAAAAGTATTGTGTATTTTAAATTTATTTAATCTTATTTTTTTATTTTTTTTATATGGGAATATTTTTAAAAAATATTAATAAATCAGGAACGAAATATTAAAACATACAAATATTTGACTACATTACCACAAACCCTTCATATATTTTTCGATAAAATATGTGTGAAAAATAAATTATTTTTATTTGATGTTTAATAATTTTAAGTAGTTTTTCTATAAAAAATATAAACATAAAGAATTAAAAATATTTTTTAATATTTAAAAATTATAATATTATATATTTAGTTTTCATAGGAAGTACGATACAAAATATGAAAAATATATATATAAAGAAAAACAGTGTGTAGTTAAAATGTAAAATGAAGGAGAGAAGCAGGGTGATGGAAATAAAAAAAATAGGAAGGAAAGAGTCAAAATGTAGACGGTTTCCCTCTGCCTCTTTCACTAGCCTTTCTTCCTCATCCTCTCTATTATTTTCACCGTTTTACGAGTTAAAAGGCAGTTAATGCGCTATGCCCAACAATTCAATTCCCTAACACTCTAACCAAAATTCCAAAACGAAAATTCCTTGTCTTCTTTGCCGGACTAAATGGGCCTTACCGAAGATCAGAAAAACGCTATGAAAGAAGCTTTCACTCTCTTTGACACCGACAGCGACGGCAAGATAGCTCCGACGGAGCTCGGGGTCTTAATGAGGTCCTTGGGCGGTAACCCCACCCAAGCTCAACTCAAAGAAATCGTGGCTCAAGAGAAGTTAACCGCACCTTTTGATTTCTCACGCTTTTTGGGGCTAATGGAGAAGCACTTGAAAACGGAGCCGTTCGAACAACAATTGCGTGATGCGTTCAAGGTGCTGGATAAGGAGGCAACCGGCTTCGTCCTGGTGTCCGATCTTAAACACATATTGACCAGCGTCGGAGAGAAGCTAGAGCCGACGGAGTTTGATGATTGGATCAAGGGAGTCGATATTGGCTCCGATGGGAAGCTCAAATACGATGATTTCATTGCCAGGATGGTTGCTAAGTGACACAGAAGATCATTCAATATTTCTTCTGTTTTGTTCTTTCTTTGTCCACAAATGCATTTTTCTTTTCTTCTTTTTTAATTTTGTCGAAACCATTTTTTTTGCGAAACGGGAATCGACTTTTAAAAATGGAGTCGCCACCGATACTTTTTATTTAGGTGTGATCGGGTCACCTATAAAAAAATTTTGGTTTGCGAAATTCGAAAAAACGGGCCCGGAAGTCGGTTACGTGCAAGGAAGGGTTAGCACCCTTGCAACGCCCAAGGTTGGTACCAAATTGATTAATGTTGTCCTAATGTCGAAAACTTGAAAATATTTAGGGTAAAACTTTCGAAAAAGATGGCTAATTGAATCAGGATTGAATCTCAAGATTAATTCGCTTCAAAGGAATAAAAGTATTACACCCAACACGTTAGGATGTAACACCCTTATATTTCGACACCGAGATCATCTTTGATCTTCAAAGTATGTAAAAGAAAAGGATATTTGAGTATTTAGCCGAACGAAAAGATCGACACCCAACACGTTAGGATGTAATTTTCTGGCCTTCTAAACACACAAATATTACCTTTTTTGTATGAATTAAAAATATCGAATTGCGATTTAAAATGGTCGATCTACATGAAATGACGAAAATGAGAAATTGACAACTCATGATAATAAAAGATGCAATAATAAAAACAAAAAGATAACGTTAAAATAATAACAATAAATAAAAACTAAAAATGTTAGTAGCTATAGAGATAATAGTAAATATAATAATAATGATGATGCAAAATATATACAATATAATAATATATAGTAGTAGTAATAATAATAATAATAATAATAATAGTAATAGTAATAACAAAATGATAATGGTAAATATAATAATAATAATAAATAAATAATGATATGGAAAATAATAATACATAATAATAAAGGAAAATAATAGTAATATTAAAATAGTAATAATACACTTAAAAAGGAAAAATAGGACAGAATCGAAATTAGAATGAAACTAAAGGGGTAAAATGGAACATGCGCTAAAGGCGTGAGGACTGAATGGGAGATTATCCCTGTCTTTCGAAATAGGCAGCACCAAAAAGGATTAAATCGGAATCAAAATATAACCTTTGGGGCAAATTTAAAAGAACCTAAAGACTAGTTTGCACATAATAGTAATGCGGAAGGACCAAAGGAATAAATAATCCTTTTTAATCAAAACACGCGGATCCTGAGGCCTACACGGGTCGGGTCGGGCCGGCCTCCCCAAAACGACGCCGTTTTGGCGTTTGGGGAGGCCATTCAAAACGGCGCCGTTTCTATTTATTATAAAAGCAGATTTTTTTTTTAAAATCATCGCTTCTTCATTTGAGCAGGGGGAGAGAAAAAAAAAGGCGTAAAATGCTCTCCCCCTCTTCCTGATTTCAGATCCAGGTGGTCGTCGGATCGCCACGAGCCCCACACATGGCATGGTGTGGCGGCGATTCATAAAAAGGTAAGTTTCTCTTCCTTTTTTTTATATTTTATTAGGTATATATATACACGTTGTTTTCTTGGAAAATAAAATAAAAAGAAATAGATAAGTGCCTGTATACCTATTCGAATGAGAAAAGAAGAAAAGAAGATAAACACCAAAATAAAAGGGAAATAAAGACCTTCTATTTGAATCTCTTTCTTGAAAACTTAGTACCATTTTTCTTTTTCCTTTTTTTGATTCGGAAGTCCCCCCAATTTACAGTATTCTCATTCGGTTTATATAACCGATTTTTTTGAAATAAAATACAATATGTTTTGTTTTTTTTCTTCCTATTGCTGCTGTTGTTTTCGTCTTTTTCTGCAGGTGGATGGCCGACAAAGGGAAATAGAGGCTTGCGGCGCACCAAGAGAGGGCTTGTGGCCCACATGGTGACGCGCGTGCCTCCACGTGCACGGCACTTGCTGAGGAGAGCTAGGTTTTGGGCTTTAAAAACTGTTTGTTTATTGTATTTTTTATTGGTTTGGTTTGAAAAAGAGCCCGGACAAATTGGGCTGTTTACAGCTGCCCCTCTTTGCTCATTGTCGTGTAACGAGAGTTGAGCAAAGACATGAAGAAGGCCTAAATTTGTCAGGATCCACTTAGTCTGGATTCTTCGGTACTTTTATTTTTTGTGTAGCCTCATCTTAGTCCACTGCGTCTTTGTCTTTTTGATCCACTTCACAGCAGTCTTGGGATACGATTATTGACTTCTATCTGCTTCTTTGTAACTTTAGGAATGCCAAATCTTCTGTCCTCAATCTGCTTCCTGCAAAGCTCAGGAATTGCAGACTTGCTTTCTTCAATCTGCTTCCTGCAAAGCTCAGGAATGCCAGATCTGCTTTCTTCAATCTGCTCTTGCAATATCAGGAATCCCAGACTCGCTCTCTTCGATCTGCTTCCTGCAACATCAGGAATGTCGAATCTGCTATCTTCAGTCTGATCCCTACAAACTCAGGGATCACCAAACTGATATCTTCGATCTACTTCCTGCAACTTCAGGAATGTCAAATTTGCTATCTTCAGTCTGATCCCTACAAACTCAGGGATCACCAAACTGATGTCTTCGATCTGCTTGCTATCTTCAGTCTGATCCCTACAAACTCAAGGATCACCAAACTGATATCTTTGATCTGCTTTCTGCAACTTCAGGAATGTCAAATCTGCTATCTTCAGTCTGATCCCTACAAACTCAGGGATCACCAAACTGATATCTTCGATCTACTTACTGCAACTTTAGGAATGTCAAATTTGCTATCTTCAGTCTGATCCCTACAAACTCAGGGATCACCAAACTGATGTCTTCGATCTGCTTCCTGCAACTTCAGAAATGTCAAATCTGCTATCTTCAGTCTGATCCCTACGAACTCAGGGATCACCAAACTGATAACTTCGATCTGCTTCCTGCAACTTCAGGAATGTCAAATCTGCTATCTTTAGTCTGATCCCTACAAACTCGGGGATCACCAAATTGATATCTTCGATCTGCTTCTTGCAACTTCAGGAATGTCAAATCTGCTATCTTTAGTTCGCTTCGCTTCGGAAGGCCAGATTTTCGAACTCATCGATGTTGTGACGATGTCTTCTAGGGGACCTGTCGTGTAAAATCAGTTTTATGTTTATGTTTATGCAAAATGTTTAGAATGCACTGATCAATGCTTCCTACTGAATGTATTATGGATAACATTTGCCTGAATGCAGAATGTCATGAGAATGATTTGTTACAATGATTAGGATGTAATGATTGGAATGAATCCAGTGCTCCTAACTAGATGTGTTTTGCATGAATGCAGAATTTCGTAAGAATGATCCCTGCTTAAGGTGTCATCGTTCATAGTTCATTAGGGTAATATGCTACCCTTTTGCTCGGTTGGTATTCTTGGACTGAGAACCCGAGAAACACATGTTCTGCTTAACAGATCTGCCTCACTATAGCTTTAAGGTTCATCTCATTGTGACTTGGGGGTATAGGATCTGGATCCCGCCGTGATTTCAGAATGTGAGATTTGTTTCTTTTTCAATCCTCCATTGCCATTCAAAGGTATAAGATCTGTATCCATCCAACTGTAACTCAATGGTATAGGATCTGCGGCTTGTTCTGATCACTTCTCAGGTGATCCAACCAGATGTGTTCGCAGAGTATCATCTTCTTTCGAGAATGATGCCCATTTTGTCAGGATTGTGCCACTGACGCAATATCTTGTCATTTTGTTCAAGCGCCATTTTTGACAAAAACCCAAAGAAACAACCTTAATTTGGACTCAGATGTTTCCAACCCTTAAGCTTGGTGAATCTTAAACAATAATCCTATTTCAGACCCTGTATTGTTTAGTAATATACGAAACTCCCTTTATGAAAGTATTATTAGTCCAATAATTGTTATTCCAATGCAACACGCTTGACACAGAAATTTATTGAGAGCGCAGCTCGAAACAAACAAGTTAATCAGAGCTAGGAAATGCAATGAAAAAGAAAGTTTATTTAGAGTTTTTTTTTTTGAAAAAGCAAAGATAATAGACTCGAAATGGAACTAGGTGCCCCAGATATCGTAGCTTGAGCTTCTTCGTTCCAACTTTTTGAGTACCATTTTAAACTCACTATGTGTTTAGGGGATCCGGAGTACTTTGTCGATGCTCCAAGACGTAACATACCTCTTCATTGTTACTTCAAGCGAAGCGAGCCTACTGTATGCCCCATTTTTATCAAAATTTGAGCTGCCCTTTTCGGGTTTTCAATTCAAACCCACCTTTGGTCTCAAAGCGCCCTTTGCGGGTTTTCGCCTTTGGCCTCTCCTTTTTCTTTCTTCTTCTCCTTCTTCCTCTCTTTTTTTCTTTTTTTTTTATTTATTTTTCCTTTTTCTTTTTTTGTTTTTTGTTGTTTTGTTTTTTTGTTTTTTTTGTTGTTTTTTTTCATCCCCTTTTTTAGGTCGAATCTGAATTTATCGAATTGGACAGGTCCTTGCCATCCATCTCCGTCCATATCCATGCTTCCATAGAACAGGCTTTCTTTGCTGCATAAGGTCCTTCCTAGTTTGGCATTCACTTCCTTTTGAAGTCCCTTTTGTATGGGAGAAATTTCTTTCAAAGCCCTATCATGAAATTTTTCTAAGGCGATCCTTTTTGTTGTAAACTCGCATCATCTGATCGTGGCAGATAGCTCTCAACATTTTCTCTTCAAATTCACTTGATCACATCGGGGTTAGATCTTTTCCCCCTCATTCAATTTCAGCTCGTCCCGTGCCCCCGGGAAGAGGGGATTTTGACTTCAATAGGCAAGATCTTATTAGGAAGGCGTTGCCCCAGCAGAGGTCTTGGCCAGCGTTTAAAGAGCATAAAGGGTAAACGTAACTTCTATATGCCAATCTTTACAAGTCTAGGTCATTTTCCTAACAATCCTTGTTTTGTTGCCCCCTTTTTTTTTTTTCACCATGACGTGGCACTTGATCTTTGAACAGACCGCAAACTTTTGACATTGTGCGGTTAAATGTGATCTTTCTGACATTTTAGTTGTCGGCATTCTTTTTTTTGTTCTAATGACCACTGATTTTGCAATATTGGCCTACGAAGCTACTTCCACCCTCTTAGCGAATTAATGTTCGTTAAAAGTTTCCGACGAGGTTGTCCCAATAAACTCTATGCCCCCATACAGATAAGGTCGTATGAATCTTGTTTTCATAAATTTGGCATTTACGATATAACTGATGCAATTCCTTTCTATGATGGACCAGCAGAATCTGAATCTCATAATTAGCTTAGCTATCGTAAAATCATTAGCATGTGATATTTAAATACCCTGATGAACCTCTTCTAGGACTTCCTTGGTCTTAACAGCATACCCACATTTCAGTAGCCTAGGTGTGTCACGTGAAAACATTTTTGAGTTGGGAATAAGTGATGATGTCTCGCTTTGTCTTTGCGGTGAGCTGGGCTTCAATATCCACTTTTCTCTCTTCTCCTAGGCTCACAACGACGTTTTATAAGGTAGTATCTATTTTTCATCTTGCTCTACCATCTATAACAAATCAGGACATAGGTTACAATCTCTATCGTCTCCAAAGCCCTGAGATCCCTCTAAACGCATATCTTACTCAGAAGTAGACTCTGAGTTAGTAACGGCGTCGCTCATGTCATTGATATCTGGGGACCCATTGTGGGTGTAAGGTAGAAAATCCAAAGAATAAATAATTCTAAGGATGATTATTTGTATGAATGAAAAATAAAAAGTGTAAAGCATGAAAATATTTACTTAGAAAGATGCATTTTATTGAAATGACAATTCCAAACACAAGCCTATTTCACAAAAAGATTCTTATTGCTCCTAGGATTTAGAGGAATAGGCGCATTTTGGACATTACTCCGAGTTAGCTCTAAAAATACAGGGATCCCTTCCACAGTCCTATTGTTCAAAACACTCCCAAACATGCAAGGTCTTGGAAACTTTGACTTTACAGATACGTCGTTAGTGTTCTTGTTTCCCGATTTCGAGGACTTTCTTTAAGGAAATGCATTCTTCTGCCTCATCCCGGTTTCTGTTACGACTTCATTAGAATGATTAGGTCCTGAAAAATCATCAAACTCCACAATTCCTATCTTAATGAACTTTTTCAACCAACTTCTTAAATGCAGTGCAGTTATCGATTGAGTGTCCCGTTATTCCCGCATGGTAGTCACATTGAACGTTCGGATCATACCAATTAGGATATGGGGGCTGTAATGGCTTCAAATAGTAAGGAGACACCACATGTGCATCAAATAAATTTTGATAGAGCTCCTTGTATGTCATCGAGATGGGTGTGAAGTGGAGCCTTCTAGTGTCAGGCTTTGGGTTAGAATCCTGCTTAAGAGGGCCTTGAGGATTGGTAGTCACCATCCTTAGCTGGCTTACTGAAATCCGCTCTGAACGGCCCCTGTCATGCTTACTTGTACTACCCACTTCCTTTTCCTTCTTCTTCGAGGCCCTTAATGTCCGCTCTCTCCTTTCCTTTATCTCCGCTTGAACAATCAGTTTGGCTTGATCATCATTAGGGTTAGAACATGAGCCCCTAGGAAGATTCAACAGTGCTGGGGTATTAATCTGACATTGGGGTTTGATAATGACGGGTACCCCATGCGACTGTGTATCTGGTTGAGTCGGGATATTCATCGGGGAATAAACAATTTCTTCATCATCATCTGTACTGCTAACCACTGGACCACCCCTTTTTCCAAGTCTTTCGACTAGTAATTGGGTTAACTGGTGCATCATATTCATTTGATCCGGCATATTCTGTTGAATTTTGGCTAACTGTTCTTGCATCAATATTTGCCTTTGCTCTAATCTCTCCAACCTTCGGTCCATGTCTTCTAGGTCACTGAAATAACTTCCCTTAATTAGAGTCTTCCTACAAGTTTTAATGCATGTGATATGATGTAATGCAAATGTATGAGATGCAATGCAAATGCATGGAATGAATGCAAAAAGAAAGAGAGGCGTTGATTATGAATTCCATTCCCACTAGAAGAATTTATCTAGAAAATACGTTTCTTTACATAAAATGGAACGCGTATACGGCCCCTTCCTCATAGTCCGGGCAAAAACACCAATCCTCTTCTTATGGTCGTGTCCTATGAACTTCCTCATCAGACGCCTCTTCTAACTCTTCGTTGCTTGATTCAGGTTGTTCCTCATCACTCACCCTCCGCGATGCTCGCAATCTTTTGATGACTCCTAAATAATCCTTGTCAGCTTAAATCTTCAGACAAATCCTCTTTTTCGTATCCGAATTATATGGTCATGTCCCATGAACTTTCTTAATAGATGCCTCTTCTAGCTCTTTGTTGCTTGATCTAGGTCGTACCTCATCACTCACTTGTCCTCCGTGGTGCTCATAATCTCCTGATGGCTTCCGAGCACTCCTTGTCAGCTTGAAACTTCAGGCAATGTCTTGTCTTGTTGCTCACCTAGACTATGTTCGAACGACCGTATTATAATTCTCTTTATCAAGTAACACATTTTCTTATGACGAATTCTTCTATTTAGCAATCAAACGCGAATCAACACCTCCTTTCTTGGATGATGCAATGCAATGCCAATGCATGGAATGAATGCAAAAAGAGAGAGAGACGCCGATTATGAATTCAATTCCATTAGAAGAACTTTTCTAGAAAATAAAGCTCTTTACATAAAACGGATTGCGTATACGGTTTTATCTTTATAGTCCAAGCAAAACACCAATCTTTTCCTTCGTGACCGAATATCATGGCCATGTCTTGTGAACTTTCTTCGTAGATGCCTCTTCTAGCTCCTTGTAGCTTGGTTCGGGTCGTACCTCTTTACTTGTTTATCCTCTGTGATTGTTCATAAGCTTCTTAACCCAAAAAGTCAAGACGTACGACTCTTGAATAATCATTGTTGGCTTGAAACATCGAGCAAAGTCTTGTACTCTTCCATAGACTATACGCCTTCTCTCATGGTTTACTTGGACTATATTTGAGCAACCGTATTACAATCCATTTTATCAAGAAATTCATTTCCTTATGACAAACTCCTCTATTAAGCAATCGAATATTAATTAGCGTCTCCTTTCTATGATGATGCAATGTAATGCAATCAAAACAGCGGAAAATACGTTAGTACAGGATAAAAAAAAAAGTACCTATCCGAGAGATCACTAGGGTTTGACGTGGTTCTACCTAGGGTGGGCTCTTAGGGTTCACTATATGTGGTTCAGTTCTAAAGTAAAGGTACCTGAACCTGCAGATTCCTCGATCTTCACCCATTATAGGCTCATATGGACCAAGTTCAGTTCAGGGGAACACATTTCCCTATGGCCATGCGGAAGTGAAAACTTCACGAAAACATAGGTACGGATATATCCCGAAAGCAGTCCACTAGCCCATGCGGAGGTGAAAGCCTCACGAAGGCATAGCTTCTCGCTCCCACTTAAAGGTGCGACCACGACGGTCATGCAATATGATGTGCAGAAATAAGCTACGGGTGATGAAAATGTCATTTGATCAAAACAAAATCAGTATGTATACCAAACACAGCTTAAAACAAGTAAGAAATAAAGCACCTACTCGGGTAACCGCTAGAATTTGGCGTGCTCTACCTAGGGTAGGCTCTTAGGTTTCTCTATATGCGGTTTGGTTCTAAAGAAAGGTACTCGAACCAGCAGATTCCTCAATCCTCACCCATTATAGGCTCATACGGACCGAGTTCAGTTCAGGGGGATACATTTCTCTATGGCCATGCAGAGGTGAAAACCTCACGAAGCGCATAGGTACGGATGTATCCCGGAAGCAATCCACTAGCCCATGCGGAGGTGAAAACCTCACGAAAGCTTAGTTTCTTGCTCCCACTTAATCGTGTGACCAACGGTCATGCAATGCGATGCCAAAGTATTTCATGCAACTTGACCTCTTAGCACAATCAAATGCGTCAAAGAAATGATTTTCCGAAACAATTTTCCAAGTTTTCGATCAAAAGGACAACAGTTAATCAATTTATGGCCTGACTCTCAAGTCCCCAGCGGAGTCGCCATGCTGTCGAAACCATTTTTTTGCGAAACGGGAATCGACTTTTAAAAATGGAGTCGCCACCGATCCTTTTTATTTAGATGTGATCGGGTCACCTATAAAAATATTTTGGTTTGCGAAATTCGAGAAAACGGGTTTGAAAGTCGGTTACGTTCAAGGAAGGGTTAGCACCCTTGCAACGCCCAAGGTTGGTACCAAATTGATTAATGTTGTCCTAATGTCGAAAACTTGAAAATATTTAGGGTAAAACTTTCGAAAAAGACGGCTAATTGAATTAGGATTGAATCTCAAGATTAACTCGCTTCAAATGAATAAAAGTATTACACCCAACACGTTAGGATGTAACACCCTTATATTTTGACACTGAGATCATCTTTGATCTTCAAAGTATGTAAAAGAAATGGATATTTGAGTATTTAGCCAAACGAAAAGATCGACACCCAACACGTTAGGATGTAATTTTTCGGCCTTCTAAACACACAAATATTACCTTTTTTGTATGAATTAAAAATATCGAATTGCGATTTAAAATGGTCGATTTACATGAAATGACGAAAATGAGAAATTGACAACTCATGATAATAAAAGATGCAATAATAAAAACAAAAAAATAACGTTAAAATAATAACAATAAATAAAAACTAAAAATGTTAGTAGCTATAGAGATAATAGTAAATATAATAATAATGATGATGCAAAATATATATAATATAATAATAATAATAATAATAATAATAATAATAGTAGTAGTAATAACAAAATGATAATGGTAAATATAATAATAATAATAAATAAATAAATAATGATATGGAAAATTATAATACATAATAATAAAGGAAAATAATAGTAATATTGAAATAGTAATAATACACTTAAAAAGGAAAAATAGGACAGAATCGAAATTAGAATGAAACTAAAGGGGTAAAATGGAACATGCGCTAAAGGCGTGAGGACTGAATGGGAGATTATCCCTGTCTTTCGAAATAGGCAGCACCAATAAGGACTAAATCGGAATCAAAATATAACCTCTGGGGCAAATTTAAAAGAACCTAAAGACTAGTTTGCACATAATAGTAATGCGGAAGGACCAAAGAAATAAATAATCCTTTTTAATCAAAACACGCGGATCCTGAGGCCTACACGGGTCGGGTCGGGCCGGCCTCCCCAAAACGACGCCGTTTTGGCGTTTGGGGAGGCCATTCAAAACGGCGCCGTTTCTATTTATTATAAAAGCAGATTTTTTTTTTTTAAAATCATCACTTCTTCATTTGAGCAGGGGGAGAGAAAAAAAAAGGCGTAAAATGCTCTCCCCCTTTTCCTGATTTCAGATCCAGGTGGTCGTCAGACCGCCATGAGGCCCCCGCCGGTGTCGTCGCCGGCCACCGCGTGAATTCGCAAAAAAGGTAAGTTTCTCTTCCTTTTTTTTTATATTTTATTAGGTATATATATACACGCTGTTTTCTTGGAAAATAAAATAAAAAGAAATAGATAAGTGCCTGTATACCTATTCGAATGAGAAAAGAAGAAAAGGAGATAAACACCAAAATAAAAGGGAAATAAAGACCTTCTATTTGAATCTCTTTCTTGAAAACTTAGTACCTTTTTTCTTTTTCCTTTTTTTGATTCGGAAGTCCCCCCGATTTACAGTATTCTCATTCGGTTTATATAACCGATTTCTTTGAAATAAAATACAATATGTTTTGTTTTTTTCTTCTTATTGCTGCTGTTGTTTTCGTCTTCTTCTGCAGGTGGATGGCCGACAAAGGGAAATGGAGGCTTGCGGCGCACCAGGAGAGGACTTGCGGCGCACATGGTGACGCTCGTGCCTCCACGCGCACGGCGCTTGCTGAGGAGAGGGTTAGGGTTTCCCGAAAACCCTAAAATTTTTGGGCCACTGGGCCTTGTTTTAGTCGGGCTAGGTTTTGGGCTTTAAAAACTGTTTGTTTATTGTATTTTTTATTGGTTTGGTTTGAAAAAGAGCCCGGACAAATTGGGCCGTTTACAAATTTCAACATTAGTTTTTAAATGTTTTGATAATTTCAACAAAATCCTTTTAAAATAGAAAATTCAAATCAGAATATTATGATTTGATTCTTAAAAGAGGAAAGAAGTTCGTGTTGTGGTGATTTTAGTTTTTGTAATTTGATTTGATATTTTTAGTATAAAATTCAAAATTTTAGTTTTGTTAAATTCATTAAATTTTGTTAATTTTAAATTTTGACTTAGTAACATAATATCACATATATAATCTTATATCAGTTTGTTATTTTTATATATTACTTATATAAAAAAGTATAAAAAAAAAGTCAGTTACAGATTTTAACCAAATAGATTTAACTTTATTGTTTACCAAGATTGATTTTTCAAAAGTTAAAAAGTATAATGATTAAAATTAAACAATTTAAATATTATAGGGACTAAAATTGAATAAATTGATTTACATTACATAGTTTAATATTTAAAATTTTATTAAATTAGATTATTTGATAATTTTAAAATAAAAAAAAATTACAATTGGAGTTGGGTGTTAAAAATACATTACACATAGGTTAAAGGGTAAAAATAAACATTTTAATTAAAAAAGGTTAAAAATACATTACACATAGGTTAAAGGTTAAAAATACATTACACATAGGCAAATGAAATCGTTTTAGTTGCGAATGCTGTTTTAATAACTTTCCATCCTCATATGTGGGAACCACAAGCTTAATGGTGTCTATAAATCAACCCTTCTTTATAACTTTACTATCAATCTTAATAAAAACACACACAGAAAATGCAAGGTTCATCTTCATCTTCACGCCACGTCCTGGCAATCCTTCTCATTATCCTTCAATTCACGTCCTCCATAGCCAAAACCTTCTCCCACAAACCATACCACACCAGAAGAAACACCGAATACATCAGATCTTCATGCACCACCACTACCTACCCCAGATTATGTTACCGCTCCCTCTCCATCTACGCCTCCAAAATCAACACCAGCCCCCGACTGATTGCCCACACCGCCCTCCTCGTCACCTTCAGAGCCAGCAAATCCACGTCCAGGCTCATGAGAAAAATCGCCAGAACCCATCGTTTGAAACCTCGGGTCGCTGCCGCCATGGCGGATTGCATCGAAGTGATCGACGACTCTATCGACGAGCTCCAAAAATCTATAGGTGAAATTGTTCGTATCAGACGCTCCAACTTTGAGCTTATTATGAGTGATCTTCAAACCTGGGTTAGTGCTGCACTGACAGATGAAGATACTTGCATGGATGGATTCTCAGGCAGGGCTATGAATGGGTATGCGAAGATGATGGTGAGGAAACGAATCGTTAAGATCGCACATTTGACGAGCAATGCTTTGGCTCTCATCAATAACTATGCTTCATCTCAGATCCTTGATTGATTTTCTCGAGAAAATTTCGATGGCAACAAAGCACTGTGTTTCATGGATCAATCTGGGATTTGTATGGTTTTCGAGCAGGGCATAAGTTTTTAAGATACTGCAGATTGTGTTCTCAACTCTATGTTTATGGTTCTTGATTTTTGTAATTGTATCAATTTGAAAATGAAATTTCAGTGTGGGATTGCCGTCGAATTTTACTGTACCATCTTTTTTTTTTTTTGTACTATACCATCAAAATGTAAATCAAAGGTCCGGTTCTTATAATTTTTGCACCGACACAATTTTTTTTAAAGTTCTAGGGTTAATTGTAACAAATATTCCCAAAATTATAATTAGAATTTTAAATTAATAATCAGATTTTAAAATGTTCTAATTAAATTTTTAAGTATTAATATATCATATCAATCTTATTATGTTGTGTGTTTGTTTGGATATTAAATGTTAATTCAAATATAACATAAAATACATTTAAAACACGTGTGCCAACTTACAAACATATGTATAGTGTTTATCTATTACATGGACATAATGCATTTAAGAAAAATGGTAATATTGGTTTCGCCTATTTTTTTTAAAAAATTTTGTTAAATTTGAATTGAAATTTAATGTCTAAACTGATAACTAAAGTAGTGGAAGAATTTAATTGATATAATATAAATAAATTGAAAGGTGAATTAGAACTAATATTTAGAGGAAATAATTAATAAAATTAACCCTAAAATTTATATAAAATTAATTATTTGTGAGAATACGAACAATCTTCTTGCTTTTTCTTTTCCTGCAATCATTAACTTGTAACTTTGTCTATGAATGTATATCATGACCATCTACATCGACATTATTTGGGAATGCTTCTCATCTAATCCTGTTTTAATTATTTATCCACTTCAACAAATTATTTATTATTATTAAATTATTTAGAAATAGAATCAAATTGATAAAATATGTAAATATTGAGGACTAAATTTGTTATTATACCAAGTAGAAAAAAGTTTTCTGTTTTGATGACGAGTAATCAAAATATGAACAGATTCAAATATTAATACTTAAATTAAAAAATTTTAAAATTGTGTGATCAAAATAGGAATATAGACATAGTTGACTGACTATTGTATAGATTGCCCTATTTTAAATACAAAAAATTGTAACTTTTCCTTTCTTTTCATTCCTTCCTTTCTGTCTCTCCCTTCATTATTTCCTTCATTTTCTGCCCCAAAGAGAAAAATAAAAATCTACGTGGCAGCTTATTGAGGCCACATTTCAACGGTACACCCATGTTTACTCTTTTATATATATATATATTTGAGTAGGAGTTTTTATAGTATATTGAATTTTATTTTGTTTATTTAAAAAAATAAGTAAATTAATCTCTTTCATATAAAAGAATAGAATAGTCTCTTTTTTTTTAAAATCGTTCTTTGTATATAAGCATAAAGTATACTAATTGCATAATTATTATAAATTGATAAAACTTTTAACAAAAAGACTCAATTTATTCTTTGATCCAATATATAATGATTAATTTATTTAATTTATTTTATTAAAAAATAAAATATAATCCGATTTTTAATATAAAAATTTCTATAACACTTTTATAATATATTTGTATTTTATATATCGGAGCATGGAATGAAATTTTTGGTAACATAAAATAAATTTGATAAACCTTTGATTCAAAATAGAAAACAAGCTAGAAGATATTTTGGTGGCACTCATTAATGTGTAATATTGCGAGTCCCATTCCAGGACATGAAAAGATGGACAGAACTTGTCGTGACATAGATTCTCATGTATTTAAAGGCCAACTTCAATTTTGAGATGATATCATGATATTTGACAATTCAACACATTTTGCAAATTGTTTTTTTTTTGGTCGAACATTTTACAAATTGTAACATCATATAAACTAGATTTTAGTTTGTAATTAAAGAAAATTTACTACAATTCTTGAATCATTAAACCCATCACATTATCTTACTAATTTCTCAGATTTGATGGGAAAAGAGAGAGGTTTTTCTACATTTCTATAAATTTGGTCTTGAAATTCATTAAAGTACTAATACACACAAAAAGAGATCAAATGGCAAGGAAAGTTTCAATTTGTGGTTTAATATTTCTGATTATTGTTTTGCAGTTGTGTTCCTATTTTAACCCATGCTCAGCCTCTAATGGCTATAGTCACCGCAAAAGCAAAAGCAAAGAGTTCATAAAAAAGTCTTGCAGGGCAACAAGCTACCCCAAGTTATGCCTTAAATCTCTAGCACGCCGTGCAAGCAAAATCAAAGGTAACCCCGAATTATTAGCCAATGCAGCTCTTAGTACAACCTTTGTTGCAGCCCAAACTACGTCAAGGCTGCTAAATGATACATCGAGCATCCATAGCTTGAAACCCAATGAAGTGGCAGCCATGGTAGATTGTATTGCAGATTTAAGTGATTTGGTGCAGAAGTTGCAAATGTCTACTAAGGTGATGGACGAGGGCACCAAAAACAATGACGTCGTCCATGTTGATGGCTCGGATGATGTTGTTCGGGTTCAAATAAACGAAATTCAAATGTGGGTTAATATGGCTTTGGAGGAAGAGGAGACTTGCATGACTGCATTGGCTAATATGAATGTAAAACGTAGGGTAAAGAAAGGAATTAGGAAACGCATTGTTAAGGTTGCACATTTGACAAGCAATGCTTTGGACCTTGTTAAGAGCTTTGCCTTGGCTCATAACAAATGACGAATTCACATTAATACCCTTTAGAATTTACCGTATTAGAATATTTGTACAATAAAAACCAAATGAACCCATAATTCTTTGGTTTATTTTTATAAATGTAATTTCTATTTTTCAAGGCAATACTAAAACATTTTATTAATAGACCGAAATGTCTACTTTTCTTTTCCGCACCGGTATAAATTTCGATCCATACAAGTTGCATTGGCTTGTTTCGACCAATTTCAATTGTACCAATCGAAATGTTATGCATCGGCCGGTGCATGAATAATGTTAAAAATAGATAAAATTATTATTTTTTATCAACTTTAAATTTTTTTATTAACTAAATTTAAAATTTAAACTTCTAAACTTTAACTAAGACAATAGAGCAACTTTAAAATTTAAAGTAAAAGTTTAATAAATAAATAAAAAGTAAAGAATTTATATAACAAACAAATTAAATTTAAAAAATACAAAATTTTTAAAAACTTCACAAACATGATTTTATGTTTATGATTTTATTAAATTTTCATTTTATATATTTAATATGGTGTGATCTTAATGTAGATTTTTAAAAAATAACGTGGATAATTTTGCTATTTAATGCATGGATGTTATTTTTTTATTGTTTACTTTAGTTTTGTTAAATAATAATGTTTTATTTGTGAAGTTTATTGATGAATATTTTATATATTCAATTAATATTTTTATATTTGAAAATATTTAATCTAATTCATTTAATGTATTTAAATATTAATAAATTTAAATTGGTACATCAAAATATATTAATACAATTACGTACCAATTCCAATAGAAAAACAACATGCCCATAGGTGCAATACTGATTAGCTTGGTTATTCTCGTATAATTATAAGGATTTAACTCTCCCACTAAAATTTTCTTTGAAATAGCTTAGACCAAATAGTTAGAAAAATTTTCTCAGCTTAACCCATTTTTTTAAATTTATAACATGTGACAAAAATGATAAATCATAATTTGAAAAAAATATTAAAATACAGATTTTTAATATATATTTTTAAATCTCTTAATATTCTAAAAACAATCCTATGTTCTTCAATCCCCAATAGACACTTCAAATTAAATTTCCATATTCACAACATGCTTTTCAATCCCAATTCTTATCTACTCAAAAGGCTAAACTTTAAGGGTGTAAAGAAGGAAAATATTGCAATTGGAATGAAGAGTAGGTGCCAAAGAAAAGATTAAGAAAGAAAAGCGAAGAAAAAGAATCTTTTTGAGCCCATCATCTCAAATTCAAGCTTGGAAGGGAAACAAAATCTGTAGAACATTGAAGATGAAGGAGTTGAATCCTTGAAACTAGAACAATGTGGGTTCCTTAAAATCTTCCAAAAATCTGAAACCAAACCCATAAAGGAGCTATAAAAATTAGTAATTCGCTAAACAAATCCCCAATTGAGAGTTTCCTTCAAATCCCAAAAAAATTTGAAACCAAACCCATCTCTAGAACAAAAACGAAAGAAAAAAAAAACTTTCGAATGAATCCAAAAAGTAAGCATTAAGCGTGAAGTTTTCTCAAGGGTTTATTAGAAGAGAGAAACTCTTAAAACTAGACCAAAGAAACCATCAAATTGAAGCTAAAGAGAAAAAAAAAAAAAAAAGAGAGATGAAGAATATCAAAAGAAGGAATTATTGGGGAGTAGATGAGATAAATATATTATGGGAGGGGGGGGGGAGAGTGAAGGAGATAAACGAAGCAGAAGTCGACCCCGACGTTTCTTTTTGAATGGAGATCGGAGGGGTGCCAGAGAAGGGTGAGCGGCAAGCTTTTTTGACGAAGAAAGAAGATGGGTAAAAAAAGAAGTTAATATGTAATTTCGCGCTCAATTTGTCAAAAAAAATGCTTAGTTGATATCTGGAATTTTAATGGTATAAAAATTTTCATATTAAGAATGAATCCCAACAAAATTTAATATTTTATTAATTATTTGTTTTAAATATTTAAAAAATTAAGTTATTACGTGTATTCATTAAATTGACCATCAATATCACGTTAAGATAAACTAACGGTGTTAGTGCGAATCTATAAACTTAGTGACAGAATACAAGTTTAAGTACTAATTAAATACAAGTTCAATGGACAAACTACATATTAACCCTAAGAAATTATTTTATATATAAAATTACAGCTGTTGTGTGTTTATTGGATAGAGAATGTGTCAAGTTTGATGGGCTAAATACTTATTTAAGCCTTTTTTTTTTAATTTTCTTTTAGAGTTGGGAGCAAAGAATGAGATTGTTCACGACCGAATTCAAACTCTAGCTTACAACATAATACTCTTACCACTAGGTCAAGAGATTATTGACTATTTTATTTTGATACATTAAGTAATTTATATCACATAAAATTAAATATATAATAATACAATACAATGTAATCCTTAAAAAATATGTTAAATTGTTTAATTTTAAAATTTTGATAAAAAGGAAAATCATATAAAATATTAAATACAAAATTAAAAATAATATATATTTAAAAAATAATAATATAAGCGAGCCTAAAACGAGTTTGTATTAATTATTTACAAATATGAATGAATTTTGATAAAAAATTTAGATCCATATTTCAAGTTGGGTCGAATTTAAATAAATATAAAATATATTAATATTATAGATAGGCTCGACTTGCTCCGACTGAAAACTTCTATATACTACTAGGAATTTTATCACACGTATATACATGTGGAAATCATATATTTAAAAATAACATATAATAAATAATATAACCTAAGATTTGAAACTAATACTAATAACAAAGCATATGCTATGTATGAAATTAAAATAAAAAATAGTTTAATTTGTGAGTAAAAGAAAAATGAAATAGGTAAATATATTATACTAATACTATTAAATGTACTATAGTTGTTTATTTTAATATTGTCATTTTTCTATAGCACGTCAACAATTATCAAGTTAGTGAAAAGAAAATTCAATATTTAAATTCAATTTAAAAAAATTAAATATCAAATTGACTTGTATCATCAATGCAATTAGTGACATTATCTATATCTATCACATGCGTATGCGTGTGGAGACCACGGATTTAGAACACATATGTGTGTTTAAAAACAACATACAATAAATAATAAAATGCATGATTTAAAATTAATTAATCATAATAACACAAGAAATATATAAGATTTTAAAATAAAAAAATGATCAAATTGTGAGAAAAACGAATTTTAAAGACATAAATACATCAATCCACTAAATTTGTTTTCCATGGTGTTGCCATCGCTTGTGAGTTAGTGTTGAATTAACTTGTTACACTAACTCGATTAACAACATTATTAATAGATACAATTGATAGATATAAAAATTATGCATATCAAAATGAAAATGTATAAAATTCATAATATGTTGTTTTGGTTGAGTGATAAATTTAAAATTTTATTAATTTAGTTAGTATGGATTCAAATCCCACTTTATGCACAATTTTATTAATCCTTTTTAAATTAAAAGACTAGAATACCCTTAAATAATGTAACATATTTTAATTAAAAATGATATTTTTGTAATTTTGCTAACCAAGTTGATGGTCACAAACTCAGTCAAAGATTTTATTAATAGTATAAATACACAAATTGGCGAGAGAACATATTTTATGTTAAAAGTTAAATATTTTTAAATTTAATCAAAAATTATTGTTGGTGTAGTGGTAAAAAAATTATTTATAAATCCATTAAACATGGACTTAATCTCTAAATATGTTTATAGGGCACAAAATAATTATGCAAATTTAAATTACTTTTATGGATAAACTACTTTAATAGTCATTAAACTATTTGAACATTTCTATTTTAATCATCAAACTATAAAATTTTTAATCTAATCATCAAACTATTCGAATTTGTGTTTAGTCATTGTTTCATTAAAACATTAACAAGTAGATGAAATGTGTAAGGCCCAATTCAAAACCCGGAGCCCAATACCAGTACCAAACCAGAGAAAAATAGAGGTCCCAATTCAAATGGTCCAAAATTTGAAGCCCGGAAGGCCCAAAATCAAAAACTACAGAAACCCTAATTCAGCCCTCACGCCGCACGTCATCTCTTGCGCCGCATCGTGCTCCAACAGGACACCAAGCCACCACGACACGTCCGTATCATGCTCTAGCACGTCTTTGCAAAAGAGAAAAGTAGTTGTAAATAATAAGCTATAAAAGCCGAGATAAAAATTGTAATGAGGGAGTTTTTTTTACACGATTTACACAAGAAACACACAAAGGCAATACATTATTTTTTAGCTACGGAATCAAAAAGAGCAGTGAAGGTTTACTTTCTTTTTTTTTTTCCCTTTTTGTGCTTTTTTAATCTGTTTTCCTATAATATTTTTTTCCATTATTTTACACTGTACGCATTTATATATTAAAGCGTAAAAAAGAATAAAAATACCTGCTTGTGGCCGGAAGGGAGGAAGCCGATTAATCTTTCGATTTTTCGGTGATCTTCGAGTGTTATTTTGGACTTTTTAGGCAGATCTAGAATATAGGGTTTAAACTGGTTGTTTTGGGGTCTTTTTGGGTGGACCGGAGGGAGCTAAATTGGCGATCCGGCAGAGGAGTCTCGATCGGAGGCCCCCCCAGAAGAGAGAATATGAAAGGGTGAAGGGTTTCTGTTCTTTTGTTTTGAAACAGAGGGTTAAAAAATGAAGGAAATGTTTTTTAGCTTTTAAACATTTAAAAGGGGTGGGCCCCACGCAATTACTTGCTTCTGCAAGTGAGCATGCGCAAATTTTTCCCCAGATGGGGAAATTACGCTATAGGTCCTCCTTCTACGCGCGCCTGTTTAATTGCATCCCCCTTCAGTTTTTTCATTTTTTAAATTTTGCCCCTGCATTTTGTGCGTTGTTTCAATTTAGTCCTAGTTCAGGGGCAGTGTTCGGGGAGGGGTTATTTTCTGTTTTGGACCCTCCAAGTTGCACGCGCATGACAATGTAGCCCTTCTATCTTTGTTTTGTTTTAAAATTGGCCCCAAAGCTTTTGTTTAGATCCAATTTAGTCCCTTTTCGTTTGTTTTGGCTATTTTACTATTAAATTAATTATTTTTAATATTTTCATTACTCTTTTGTGTTTAGTATTATTATTATAATCGGATTATTTTTGTTTATTATTATTATCATATATTATTGTTACTATTTTATATTTATTGCTATTATTATATTCATTATCATATTTGTGATTATTATTAAATATTATATTTATTATTATTATCAAGTATTTTTTTTATTTTCTTTTATTATTACTATTCTGTTAATACTATTATTTTCTTGTTTTCTTATTATTTTTTTATTTTATTTTGTTTATTATTACTATTCTATTATTATTGTTAGTACTATTACTACTAATTTAGTATATTATTATTATTGTAATTATTATTTTAACATCACCATTACTACATCTTTTTATTTCTTTTAATTATCATATTCATTAGAATTATTATTGTTTTATTTGTCATTATTTATATATGTATATATATTATTATTATTCTTATTAATTCTATTGTTTATCTTATTTGCTTTTACTACATTTTTCCAAACTCATAAAAAGGTTTTCTTAAAAATAAAGGCAATATCTGGTGTTTTGGAAATTCAAGGAATCGTGCCCTAACGTGCTGGGTTGTGGTTTCTGTTTGGCCAAATCATTAAGTAACCTTTAGCATTGTGCCCGTTTTTAACAAGGCAATGTTTCATGTTTTGGAAATTCAAGGAATCGTGCTCTAACGTGCTGGGTTGTGGTTCCTGTTTGGCCAAATCATTGAATATCCTTTAAAAAATTGTGTTCGTTCTTTAAAATTAAAAGCAAGGCAATATTTCATGTTTGGAGATTTGAAGGATCGTGCCCTAACGTACTGGGTGTCGGTTCTTTCATCTGGCCAAGTGATGAAATACCCTTTTTAAAATGACAGTGCATGAACCTTGGAAATCATGAAATGATCTTGGTTTTGAAGGTTTGAAACATCGTATCCTAACGTGCTGGACGTGATATTTCATCCTTTCGAAACAAGAGAGTTTCGATATCCAAATTCGAATTACCCAAGCATTTTCCAAATAATCCATATTTTAAAATCTTTTTCAATTTTCGATATTAAAGACATTAATCAGTCGATACGGTACCAATTTTGGGCATTGTGAGGGTGCTAATCCTTCCTCGTGCGTAACCGACTCCCGAGCCTGTTTTCTTAAAATTCGTAAACCAAAATGTTTTATAAGTGGCCCAATCACACTTCAAAAAAAGAATGGTGGTGACTCCATTTTCCTTTTTAAAGTCGGCCCGTTTTCCAAGCAAAAAAATGGTTTCGACAGCTTGGCGACTCCACTGGGATATTTTAAGAGAGTCAAGCCGTGTAATTGATTGATTAATGTCCTTTATTTGAAAATTAAAATTGGATTTTAACTTCTTTTTTTTCCATCGCATATGTTTTATGTTTTACGTGCCTGGGATATATTTGCATCATATTGCATGACCATAATGGTCGCACCTTTAAGTGAGAGCGAGAAGCTACTCCTTCGTGAGGTTTTCACCTCCGTGCAGGATAGTGGATTGCTTTCGGGATACATCCGTACCTATGTCTTCGTGAGGTTTTCACCTCCGTGCAGCCATAGGGAAATGTATTCCCCTGAACTGAACTCAGTCCGTATGAACCTATAATGGGTGAGGATCGAGGAATCTGCTGGTTCAGGTACCCTTGCTTTAGAGCCAAACCACATATAGAAAGCCTTAGGAACTTACCCTAGGTAGAGCCATTTCAAACCTTAGCAATCTTCCCAGATAGGTGCTGTATTATTTCTCGCATGCCTTGAATTTTATTGTTGCTACATGAATTTTATTTTTGCTACATGACACTAACTTGCTGCATTTTATTGTAATTGCATATCATTTCATTTTTTTTAAGAGATGTCGACTTACATTCGGTTTCCAATTTAGAAAGGCTTATTATGGAGAACGAATTCCCTGATAAAGTAGAGGATAATGCGGCCGTCCGAATATGGTCAGAGCGAACGCAGCTGGAAAAGGGGGACAGCTTAGCTGAGGGACATACATCGGAGTTATGTAACTACACTCGCATTAGTGTGACGCAAAATGATCTTCGAGAGTTAAAGAAAATATGGGATCAGTGGGATCAGGAGACGAGACAGTTGTTTTATGAGAATTATGGGGATTTGTCTCACTTATTTGGAATCAATATAGATGAGCATTTATTTCGGCCCTCACTCGAGATTGGAATCCCGCTTATATATTGTTTTACCTTTGGGGATAGATTTGGTACCTACTATAGAAAAATATACGACTTTGCTTGCCGTTGCAGAAGGTCGAAGTTGATAAGGTCTATATTAAAGCTATTTGTGGCCCAACCTTTTTAAAGAGGATGATGAATGTTCTGGGATGAGTGAAGCAGTGGGTGCAAATGAGGATCAAGCAAAAGGTGAATACAAGTGCATCCCATGGAGGATTCTCGAAGGATTTGATTCTAGTACATCCCGACACTAAAAGGAGAGTTGACGTTTTCACTCTAAGCATCTATGGCTTAATGGTTTTCCCTAAGGCATTGGGATATGTAGATGAGGCAGTCTCGGATCTCTTTGACCGATCGGATAGAGGGGTCACACTGCCTCTGTGATTTTGGTGAGTCGTTTAGATCTTTGAATGCATGCAGAGAGAGCTGGGAAGGCGATTCATAGGGTGTGCATTCATCGTTAGCTTGGTTTCATAGCCATTTTTGGAGAGTGGATAAAGTCTCTTGTCGGTTTTTTTTAAGAATTACTCACCGCTAAAGGAGTTAGCAGCCAAACCCAGAAGGGATGATATATCAGAAGAGAATTGGGTCGCACTTCTTAGAAATCTCAAGGAGGAGGATGTTGAATGGACAACACCTGGGTTGGTTCCGGACGAAATTCTCTACCGGTGCGGAGGTTACGATTGGGTCCCTTTGCCAGAAATTTGGGGAGCTGTGGGGTATGCTCCTTTACTTGTGTTGAGGCAGTATAGATCAAGACAGTTCATACAGGCAACGTTTGGGCTAGCTCAGTTTGAGTTTTCATATAGGGACGATCATTATAAGAAGAAGGTTCGAGAGGTTTCTAATGCTTGGAAACAGACTCACCGAACGAAAAGAGTTACTGTAGGTTCGATGGCAACCCTCGAGTATAAGGCATGACGGAATAGGAGAATCGATAATAATATCCCCAGACCGATACAGGATGGTGCTCGACCAATAGAAGAATATCTGCAAGTAGTTCCTTCTGAGTTGGAAATCATAAAACAAGACTTCAAAAGTAAAACCGCGGAATTAGAGAAAAAAGTAGAACAACTGGAAGAGGACAAAATGAATTTGAGGTTAGATATTGATATCCAAAAATCAGAGGCTGAGAAGCTGAGAAAGGGAAAAAGGAAGGCCGAAGAGGATCTGGATAGCTTGAAGACCAACTACAAAAAGTTGCATTTATCCATGAGAACTGCTAGGTTGGGTAAAACCATGGAACAATGGCGTCAAGAAATTCACGAGGAAATGACCAAGGTTGATCAGTGGAGGAAGAGATTCCATGAGGCTCAAGCACAAAAGGAGCCCCTAAAAAAGACTGTGGGGGAGAGCTAAAGCGAAAATAAGATGCTAAGAGCTCGAGTAGCAGAACTAGAGAAGGCATTGTGTTAAAGTCACAACTCTACAGTGAAGTTGGAATCAAGCCTAAATCAGATTGAAGAGTTGAAAGGAAAGGTGGTAACACTTGAAACGGCGTTGCAAAATAGTGAGCTCCGGATCCAACTATTGGAGGCAAACAACGAGCGACGGGGAGAACAACTTCAACGTTCACAGAATCAAGTCAGAGAAAGAGATTACCTTATGGGCGAAGCCATGATTTAGATACGAGAAGTGGCTGAACATTTAGAAACCTTAGCGGTTAAGGCTGATGTGTTAAGTATAGTATATGAACAAAAGTCAGATAGGGGTAGAGAGTTAGCTAGCCTTCTTGAGAAAGTTAAGGCTTTGGGCATAAGGGCTAGGTCGTATATGTGACTCTGTTTTATGTAAAGGATTTTGTTTTTTTCAATAAGTATTCTAAAAAGAAATTGAACCAAAATCGACTCCTCTTATTTCTTTTGCATTCATTCATTTGCATTGTATTTTATGCATTTGCATTACATCACATTATATGCGGCAAACATCATAAGACAACCCTATTAACCAGAGATCATATTATAGTTATCCTGGAACACCGCTATTACACTCGGAAAAAGACAAGAGCAATGGATCAAAGGATGGAAAGGTTAGAGCAGATGCAGAAAGAGATGCAAGACCAACTACAGGCTCAGATGCAAGAGCAGTTAGCCAAGATCCAACAGGATATGAGGGATCAAATGCTGGAATCCCAGAAAAGTATGATGAGCCAGCTAACACAGTTGTTAACTGGAGGGCTTGGAAAAGGAAAAAATTCTATAGTTGATATTGGAGATGATAATGAAGATTCTGCTTGTCCTCCAGGCTTGGCCCCGGCAAGTTCCCAAATGCACCCACGAAGAGTGCAGGTCAATATCAAGCCCCAATCTGATACCCTAGTACCGGTAAACTTCTTGGCAGGCTCGAGCTCTAACCCAGAAGTCAATTTGGCAAAGTCGATGGTCCCTGATTTCGATGATGCAGCTGAAGAAGAAAAAACGAGGGCAGAACTCCCAAAGGAGTTTGAGGATCGATGCAAATGGTTAGAGGAGAAGTTCAAAGCATTGGAAAGTGCTGATTACCAATGCGAGGTAGATGCCAAGAAGCTGAGTCTAGTCCCGGATTTGGTACTTCCTCCGAAGTTCAAGATGCCAGAGTTTGAAAAGTACAACGGGACCAGCTGCCTTGAGGCCCATATTATGATGTTCTGTCGTAGAATGACAGGATATGTCAACAATAACCAGTTATTGATCCACTGCTTTCAGGACAGTCTGACCGGAGCTGCAGCAAAATGGTAAAATCAGCTGAGTCATACCCAAATCAAATCGTGGAGAGATTTGGCACAGGCTTTCATGAAACATTATGGCCATGTGACCGATATAGCTTTGATGGATCAAGGTTGCAAAATATGGAGAAAAAGTCAAAGCGAAAGTTTGAAGTACGCACAAAGACAAAGATGGAGGTCGCTACATACGTGTCCAACCACCACATTCTTGGAGAAAGAAATGACTATGCTCTTCATCAATACCCTGAAGGCACCTTTTATTAACCACATGTTAGTGAGCGCGACTAAGAGTTTCACAGACATGGTGATGTCAGGCGAGATGATAGAGAATGCGATCAGGTGTGGAAAGATAGAGGTAGGAGAGAGCACGAGAAGAGCGACTCCGAAGAAGAGGGAAAGTGAAATAGGAAATATAAGCTCGGGTTATCCTAAACCTATTACTATTACCCAACCGAGAGCGGTAGCTGTGGGCCAGCAGGCCCAACCAAGACAAGAGCCCAACACGAGGCAGAAGACTGAAAAATTCTAATTTACTCCTATACTGGTGACATATAAGGAGTTGTATAAGACTTTATTCGATGCGCACGTCGTATCCCCGTTTTACTTGAAGCCGCTGCAACCTCCATATCCTAAGTGGTATGACACAAACACTCAGTGTGAGTACCATACAGATGTAGTAGGTCACTCAATAGAGAACTATACTTCATTCAAAAGACTAGTTGAGAGACTTATTAAGGCAGGGGTGGTAGACTTCAATGACCCACCTAGTGGAGGAAATCCGTTACCCAATCATACAGATAAAGAGGTAAATGCGATAGTCGAAAACAGGGGAAGGAGAACCAAGCAGGAAGTTGCTGAGATTAGAACCCCATTAAGAGAAGTTTGGGAAGCAATGCAGAAAATGGGGTTAGTTCTGCAGGAGCAGGTGAACAGATCTCGAGATACAAGGAACTACTGTGAGTTCCATGACAAGGAAGGCCATGAGATTCAGCAGTGCAACAAATTCAGAACCTTTGTACAAGGGTTAATGGATAATAAAGAGCTGGAATTCTTTGACTTTTCCAAAGAGGTGGATGTATGTGCCACAAAGGGGGGTCTGTAGAAAGGATCCCTAAAGTCTAACACCCAATAGTGATTATCACACGGCCAGGGGTCGACGAGGCCGGAGTGAAAATAGCACCGAAGGTTGAAATTAAAAAACCTGCGACTTCCCCTTATAAGAAAACACCGAGGGTGGTAATCAGAAAACCCGTAGCTTCTCCTTATAAGGATACACCGAGGATTGTAATTCAGAAACCCGGGTCTTTTCCTTATAAAGATGACAAGAGAGTACCTTGGAATTACAATTGCACTGTGACAGTTTCTGGGAAAGAGAATTCGGCCAGCACACCCGACCCAGAAGCTGAGTCCTCTATGATGAGAAGGGGAGGCGAGAAGACAGGACCACTGGTTAATGAACGAAGAATGAGAGGAGAAGTTTCGAAGACACGGTGAGTGCAGTGTTGTGGAACGATTTACAAAAATATTGCGCGCACACATCGATCGGCCTCACCGCTAAACTAAGAAGGATACCGTAGTGCGCTAATAAAAGCATTGAACCAGATTTATGTGGCTGATGACATTTCGGTAAATAAGTTGGACTGTCTTGTAAATAACATAAGCGCTGATAATTTCATCTCGTTCAGTGATGATGAAATACCGCCGGGGGGCATGGGATCTACCAAGGCTTTACACATTACTACCCGATGCAAAGAATATACACTGCTAGGGGTATTAATTGACAACGGATCGGCACTGAACGTCTTGCCCCTATCTACACTAGACAGGTTACCTGTAGATAGCTTTCACATGAAAACATGCCAAAGTTTAGTGAGAGCCTTCGATGGCACTGAGAGAAAAGTGATGGGGAGGATCGAGGTACCTCTTCTAATCGGGCCAAATACGTACGAGGTAGATTTCTTCGTGATGGACATCAAGCCTTCTTATAATTACTTATTGGGGAGGCCGTGGATCCACTCAGCAGGAGCTGTACCATCGTCATTGCACCAAAAGTTGAAGTTGGTGACAGAGGGCCGATTGATAACCATAAACGCAGAGGAGGATATTATCGCGTCTGTTACTAGTAATACACCGTACATAAAGAATGACGCGGAGGCTATAGAGTGCTCCTTCAGGTCATTAGAGTTTATAAATGTGACTTTCATCAGTGAAGGTGGCAAGGTCCCGGTGCCAAAAATCTCTAAAGCTACAAGGATGGGCCTACAGCTGACGGTAGGAAAAGGAGCACTGCCTGGGAGGGGACTTGGAAAATACCTTCAGGGCCCATTTAGAGTGCCAGGATTGGTTGACAAATATGATCGCTTTGGTCTGGGGTATAGGCCAGATTCCGGGCAGAGAAAGAAAGAGCTGGAAAGGAAACGTGAGAGACGGAGGGCACGATTAAATGGTGCTGAGGTCACATGGGGTTCGATGACTTTTCCCCATATATCTAATACATTCGTGTCTAGAGGAATTATTCATTCAAGGTTAAAGATTGTGAATAGAGAAACGGTTGAAGACATGATAAGAACTTTGAACATCAATGCTGTGGCTGAGGGGAGTTCGATGAGAGGAAACTTGGTGGGTATTCACCCTTACGAGCCTGGAAGTGTTCTGGACAACTGGACTGCGGAAGAAATTCCTGTAGTTTTTAGGACTAAAACAGAGTAATGTTCAAAACACACTTATTGTTTCAAGCCTAGGGACAATAAGAATCTTTTGTGAAATAGGCATGTTCACGCATCGTTATTTTTAATAAAAATTACATTTTTTTCCCTCTTCCGTACCGTGCAATTATTCTTCTACATCTGTTCCATTACATTCATAATCATAACGCATGAATAAGTCATTTTTAAATACATTTCATTGAATACTCTTTCATGCTTACCATAGGCCCCCAGATATTGATGTCATGAACAAAGCTGTTACGGACCTAGAATTTCCTGATGAGCAAGACATGTGCCCTGAAGAACCTCAGGACTTTACAGATGACAGAGATTGTAGTATATCCCTGGATCTGTTAAGGATGGTGGAGCAGGAAGAAAAGCTGATTCTGCTTCACAAAGAGACAATTGAGAATGTGACTCTGGAGGAAGGGAAAGAAGTGAAAATTGGAACCCTCATCACCAGAGAAACAAGGCAGGACCTCATCAGACTTCTGTTAGAGTTCAAAGATGTCTTCGCGTTGTCATATCAAGACATGCCTGGGTTGAGCACTGACATTGCAGTACACTGTATCCCCATAAAGGAAGATTGCAAGTCAGTCTTGTAACACCCCCTAACCCTAAACCGTCGTTAGAACAGGGTTACAAGGAATTACATTTTTATTGGTATCAGAGCTATCAGGTTTAGTCGATTCTCGGGCTAAATCGGGCTCGAAAGTGAGTCTAGAAGTACATGCCACTGTTGAGTCGAAGCTGAGTCGGGTTTTGGATCTTTGATATATATTTATTTGATTTTGTTTTATAGATAAAATGTCGACGACGAAAGAATGTATGATGTTGAACAGGAAATGCATACTGGAAATCGAGAAATTGAAGAAACTGAATCTGTTACACTTACTGCAAATCCGTTAGATAACCAACCTCCTAATGTAGGAAGAGAAAGAGATAACTCACAACTGTTAAGAGCTATATCCAATGCATTACAACATGTAGCGGAAATCAGACTGCTACTATATCAAGATATTCATTGTTAGACGGGCCCCGATTAAAGAGTTAAGAAAATATGGTGCCACGGAGTTTTCGAGACTAAGAGGTCTTGATCCGCTCTCATGCTGAGAATTGGATAAAATCAACAAAAGAGTTTTGCAACAATTAGATTGCACCCCGAGAGAGAATCGATATGTCTTTGTATCATTGTTACAAGGAAGCATATCTCTGGTGGGAATCTGTTATTAGACATTTACCTGGATGATCGGGTAACACAGGATTTGTTTCAAAAGAATTTCAAAAGAAGTATATTGGGGAAATGTATATTGAAGAGAAAAAGCAAGAGTTTTTAATATTGAAACAGGTAATATGTCGGTATTGGATTATGATCGAGAGTTTACTAGATTGAGCGGTATGCTTGAATATATTCCAACAGAGGTGATAGTTGTAAACGGTTTTACTGAGGATTAAGAGATGAAATAAAATTGCAATTGGTGTCCCAGCGAATTACTGAATTTGTTGATTTGATCGAACGGGCCAAGATGGTAGAGCAAGTCTTGGGACTAGACAAAAAGGCTGAAGCTCTAAAATCAGTTGGGAAACGTACAGGAACCATGAGTTTGAATCCTTCATTTAAAAGATCTCGAGATTCTAGAGGTTATGTAGTTAGAGCCCGGGAAGATGGCGATGCACATGATGTTGTAACAGGTATATTCTTACTATATTCTGAGCCTGTTTATGTTTTGATTGACCCTGGATCTTCACATTCATATATAAATTTAAAGTTGGTTGAATTGGGAAAATTTGATCTGAAATGTCTAGTGTAACAATAGAAGTGTCAAGTCCATTAGGGCAAATAGTAATAGTAAATCAAGTATGCCCGAGGTGTCCGTTGAAAATTCAGAATGAAACTTTTCCAGTTGATTTGTTGATTATGCCATTTGGAGATTTTGATATAATATTGGGTATGGATTGGTTGTCTGAACATGGTGTGATATTAGATCGTTATAAGAAGAAATTCAAAGATTCGGACTAATGATGGTAACAATATTGAGATCGAGGATTCGAACAATGGGCCAACACGTGTTATCTCAAAGAATGAAGGCTAATAAGTTCTTACAAGCGAGGTTGTACAAAGCATACTTAGCTTATGTTATTAATTGATTCGATTAGTAGCCAATGCATAAAAATTAAAAGCAGTTTGTGAATTTCCGACGTATTTCTGAAGAGTTACCAGCTTACCACCGATAGAGAAGTTGAATTTGCTATTGAAGTGTATCGGAGGCACGAGTTCAATTTCTATGCCTCCATACCGTATGTTGCCCATTGAATGAAAGAGTTAAAGATCTGATTACAAGATTTGTTAGACCGTGGATTTATTAGGACCGAGTATTTCACCATGGGGAGCTCCGAGTCTTATTTGTTAAAAAGAAAGATGGCTCGATGCGACTTTGTATCGATTATAGAAACGATTAAACAAGGTAACAATCAAGAATAAGTATCCACTTCCCCGTATTGATAATTTATTTGATCAGTTGAAAGGAGCTACGGTATTTTCAAAGATTGATCTCCGATCAGGCTACAATCAGTTACGGGTAAAAGAATGTGATGTATCAAAAACAAATTAAATCCGCAGAGATATGGTCACTATGAATTTTTAGTAATGCCGTTCGGGTTGACTAACGCCCACCGCTTTTATAGATTTGATGAACCGTATTTTTCAGCCATATTTGGATCAGTTTGTGGTAGTTTTCATTGATGATATACTGGTCTATTCTAAATCAGAGTCAGAACATGATCAACATCTTAGAATTGTACTACAGATATTACGAGAGAAGCAGTTGTATGGAAAGCTTAGTAAATGTGAGTTTTGGTTATCAGAGGTTGTATTTTTGGGGCATATGGTATCAGCAGATGGAATTAGAGTTGATCCGAGAAAAATTGAAGCAATTGTTCAATGGAAAGTACCAAAGAATGTGTCTGAGGTGCGTAGTTTTCTTGGTTTAGCCGGGTATTACAGAAGATTTGTGAATGAATTTTCGAAGATAGCTTTGCCAATGACTAAGTTACTACAGAAGAATGTTCCTTTTATATGGGATGATCAGTGTCAGAAGAGCTTTGATATGTTGAAGCAAATGTTAACCGAGGCACCAGTTTTGACATTACCAGAATCGGGTAAGGATTTTGTATTATACAGTGATGCTTCTTTGAGTGGTTTGGGTTGTGTATTGATGCAAGAAGGAAAGGTTATTGCATATGCATCTAGACAGTTGAAGCCACATGAACGTAATTACCCGACGCACGATTTGGAGCTAGCTGCAGTAATTTTTGCTTTAAAGATTTGAAGGCATTATCTTTATGGTGAGAAATGCTACATTTACACAGATCATAAAAGTCTCAAATATCTTCTGTCACAGAAAGATTTAAATTTAAGGCAAAGACGGTGGATCAAGCTTCTAAAAGATTATGATTGTGTTATAGACTATCATCCAGGAAAAGCAAATGTGGTAGCTGATGCATTGAGCAGGAAAGCTGCGATTGAATTACGAGCAATGTTTGCTCGGCTCAGTGTTAATGATGATGGAAGCTTGTTAGCTGAGTTAAGGGTTAAGCCGATGATGTTAGATCAGATTAGAGCAGCTCAGATGGAAGATGACAAATTATTAAAGAAAAGAGAAATGGTTTAGAATGGTACCGTCGAGAGTTTTAGTATTGATGAACATGATTGTTTGAGGTTTCAAAATCGGATTTGTGTTCCAACTACTTCTGAATTAAAGAAGATGATTCTTCAAGAAGCACATGATGACACTTTCGCATTGCATCCGGGTGGAACAAAAATGTATCGTAATTTACGAGAGCTTTATTGGTGGCCAGGGATGAAGAAAGATATAGTTGAATATGTCAGTAAATGTTTGACTTGTCAACGAGTAAAGGCAGAACATCAGGTACCGATAGGATTACTCCAATCCATTAGTATTCCTGAATGGAAATGGGATAGTATTACTATGGATTTTGTTACGGGGTTGCCACCGTCGGTGGGCAAAAAGAATGCCATTTGGGTGATAGTTGATTGACTTACTAAGTCCGCTTCATTTCATAGCGATCAGGGTCGATTGGTCTTTCTGTAAGCTTTTTGAAGTATATATCAGAAATTGTGAGATCGCATGGCATTCCAAAGATCTATAATTTCCGGCCAAGGATCCACGATTTACATCGAGATTTTAGAAGCGATTACATGATTCTTTGGGTACTCGGCTTAATTTTAGTATCGCATTTCATCCACAAACCGACGGACAATCGAAGCGGGTAATTCAAATTTTAGAAGACATGCTTCAGCTTGCATTATTGACTTTGAATCAAGGTTGGGGAACGATACTTGCCATTAATTGAATTTGTTTATAATAATAGTTACCAATCTAGTATTCAAATGGCTCCATATGAAGCATTATATGGTCGAAGATGTCGATCACCAGAGTATGTTAGACAGAGTTGAATGAGAAAAGATAGTTGGACCGGAATTAATTCGGAGACGAGAAGAAGTAGTTAAAAGATCAAAGACACAGTTGAAAGTAGCTTTTGACGGACAAAAAGTCTTATGCAGATCTGAGCGATGGGATATAGAATATTACGTGGGTGATAAAGTGTTTTTAAATGTATCGCCTTGTAAGAATGTATTGAGATTTGGCGGAAAGGAAGTTAAGTCCTCGTTATATCGGGCCATATGAAATAGTAGAAATGAAGTTGGACCAAAGTAGCTTATCGTCCGCTTTACCTCCGAATTACAAAAGATTCATGATGTTTTTCATGTTTCGATGCTTCAAGATATAGATCGATCCTTCTCATGTTATCTCTATTGAAACTATTGAGATTCGACCAGATTTGTCTTATGAAGAAGAACCAGTTGAGATTCTAGCACGAGAAATAAAAGAATTAAGAAATAAAAAGGTTCCTCTAGTGAAAGTGTTATAGAGAAGTCATAGCATGGAAGAAGCAACATGGGAACTGAAGAAACTATGAGAGCACAAGACTCCCATCTATTTTTTGTGTAAATTTTTGAGGACGAAATTTATTAAGGAGGGAGAAATGTAACGACCCAAAATCCGTGGGCACCGGAAAAGTGTGTTATCGGGCCTCCGTCTTAGTAAATCGAGTTAGTAAATAATTATTAGGAGTAATTATGAGTCTAATAGTGTGTTTAATTAGATTTTTATTTAGTGAATTTAGCTTAATTGAGAGAAATTAGGAAAAAGGACTAAAGTGAATAAAGGGTAAAAGTTGAATTGTAGATTAAAAGAAAATAAAAAGGACTAAAATGGCAAATAGACCATTTAGTATATTTGAAGGTGACATAAGCATAAAAATCTGAGATTTTTATGTGTTAAAATATATTATTATTATTATTAGATAATTATGTTAATATAATATTATATTATATAATAAAGTAATAGAATAAAAGAAAAAGAAAAGAAGAAAAGAAACAGAGAGCATGCGAAGCAGGAAAGAAAGAAGAAAAAGAAAGGAAAAAAGGAAAAACTAAAGATTCAAGGTTTTAAGCTTTAAAAGGTAAGTTGATTTAGTCCTTTTCTTTTAATTTTGATACTTTATAAGATTTAGAACAAAGTTTTGATGAATTTAAGTTGAAGTTTTTGAAGTTTTAGAGTTTTTGAATATAGCATATAATGAACAAAATGATGAATTAGTGGTTTAATTGAAAGAATTTGATGTTAGAATTAGTAAGAGGATTAAATTGTAAAATAAGTCATAAGAAAACAGATTTAGGACAGCAGCAGAAGAGTAACTTTGAAAAATCACCAAAAATGGTAGAAATGGAAGTAGAAGTTGAGTGAGATATGGAATTAAAGCTTATTGAGTCTATTTTCATATGAAAGAAATAGAGAAAGTAAAGGAACTCTGTATTTTGAGATATTTAGAGTTTTGTGAGACTGGTTCAGAGTGAATTCGAGATCCCCTGTTCTGACTTGGAAAAATCATCAAAAATTGTATAAAAATAATTTGAGAACATAATTTATATGGTTAGATTCCTTAATGAGTCTAGTTTTAGAAGAAATAAACTATAACATAATTTGAATTCTGAATAAAAAGATAATTAATCTTAGCAAAGAGTGGTTGGAACTGTCAGACAACAGAATAGGGGTGATTTCAAAGAATAAAATGTACTTATTGGCTAAATCAAAAATTCTGAAAATTTTATGGAAAGAATATATGTGAGTCTAGTTTCATAGAAAATTTACTGATCTTAATTCGGAATTCTGTAATTCAAGATATGGATAATTTAGTTACAATGACTCAGGTAGACAGCTTTGAAAGAACTTATAAGTAAATAATAGAATTGTGTATAAAGGATGTGGAATGAAGAGGAAGAGTAGAAATTGAATAAAATTCAATTATTTATTGTAATTTAATGTTGTAATTAATAATGTAAATTATTATTATTTTCGTAGCTAAAAAGGAACTCGAGGCATCAACCCACAAAGGAAAGGAGAAGGTTACCGAGGAATAATCAAGCAAATTCGGGTTTGTATTACTATAATTCAAACTATTTATTTATTCATTAAATGTTAGATTAATTTATGTATATGGTAAGTAAATTATAAGGTAAGTGTTTTTATTGAATTGAATGGAAATTGAGTTGAATGATGAATATGTATTGAAATTGAATTGTATCTGGATTGAAATGGAAAAGTGTAATTGATATTGAAATTGAATTTGTTATGGAAATGAAAATGAAATTGAGAACTGAAATACCCTATTAACTAGTCGGGCTGAGTTGGATATAATTGGCATGCCATAGGATTTGGAAGAGTACGGGATTTATCGGCTTTGCCGATCAGGCACTTTATGTGTCGTATCAGGCACCTCGTGTGTCATATCAGGCACCTCGTGTGTCGTTTCAGGCACTTATGTGTCGATATCGATCAGTACTATGTACCGTTTTAGGCACAATGTGCGATTTGTGTGTTTGGGTTGGAACAGTGTATCCATTAAGGTCCGAGTCATTAATAGGGGTAAATAAGGAAAAGGTTAAATTGAATAAAATGAAATGGTTGAGCCATTGGAAGAAATGCGAAAATAGAACATGAACTGAAAAATGTGATTGGAATATGAGTATGAAAATAGAAAGTATGAACCATTGGTTCAAGAAATGGATAGTGGCTCAACATGATTGTGTATTATTTCAATTGTTGAATAGCTAAAATTGAATTGTATGAATATATTGAGAAAGACAAACTTATATGAAAGTTATGTTTGAATTGGTTTAGTAAAATTAAAGTTATATGATTTAATGATATGATTAAAAAATACTTGTCTAATACCCCAGTGTTAATGCCTCCAAGTCCTGATAGACCATTGATTTTGTATTTGTCGGTGTTTGATAATTCAATGGGATGTGTACTCGGCCAGCACGACGAGACAGGAAAGAAAGAGAGGGCGATATACTACCTCAGCAAGAAATTCACCGAGTGTGAAATGAGATACTCACCAATTGAGAAATTGTGTTGTGCATTAATCTGGACAACTCGGAGGTTGAGGCAGTACATGTTGTACCACACAATCTAGTTAATCTCGAAATTGGACCCTCTCAAGTACATGATGGAGTCGACCGCTTTGAATGGAAGAATGGCCCAATGGAAAATTTTGCTCTCCGAGTTTGACATAGTCTACGTGAACCAGAAGGCCGTGAAGGGAAGTGCAATAGCTGATTTTCTAGCCAGCAGGCGCTAGATGACTACGAACCCCTAAATTTTGATTTTCCCAATAAGGATATGATGTTTGTAGCGACAATTGAAGGAAATATCTTAGAAGATCGTCCCTGGAAGTTCAACTTTGACGGAGCATCAAATGCCGTTGGTAATGGAGTTGGAGCAATCCTAATATCCCCGAATGGAGACCATTATCCATTCACTTGCAAGTTGGATTTTGACTGCATGAACAATATGGCGGAATACGAAGCATGCATTCTGGGAATTCGAGCAGCCATAGACCGCCAAGTCAAGTCGCTAGAGGTATATGGAGATTCCGCGCTGGTAATCTATCAGCTCAAAGGAGAATGGGAAACAAGAGATCCCAAATTGATCAGCTACCGAAAGTTAGTTCTGGAACTAATTGAGGAGTTTGATGACATCACATTCTTTTACCTCTCGCGTGATGAAAACCAGATGGCTGATGCCTTGGCTACCCTAACTTCTATGATCAGAATAAACGAGCAAGAGGATATGAAGCCCATCCAAATGAGTATTTATGAGACATCAGCTCACTGCTGCAATATCGGTGAAGAAGAGGAGAGAGACGATCATCCTTGGTATCAGGATATTCTGCGATATGTAAGGAGTCGCGAATATCCTGATCAAGCAACAGAAAATGATAGGAGAACATTGAGAAGACTAGCCAATGACTATGTCTTAGACGGGGAGATCCTGTATAAAAAGAGGAAAGATCAGGTGTTGTTACGATGTGTCGATGCTGTTGAGGCTAGGAAAATCCTAGAAGAAGTCCATGAAGGTGTCTGTGGAACACATGCCAATTGGTTTACAATGGCCAGACAAATCATGAGATTCGGGTATTACTAGTCCACAATGGAAGGAGACTGTATCCGTTATGCCAAGAAGTGCCACAAGTGCCAGATTTATGAAGACAAGATCCATGTGCCTCCTTCACCTCTTCATGTCATGACTTCCCCATGGCCTTTCTCAATGTGGGGTCGTGGACGTCATTGGACCAATCTCACCGAAGGCTTCTAATGAACATCGATTCATCTTCGTGGTCATTGATTACTTCACCAAATGGGTAGAGGCAGCTTCATATGCTAATGCCATGAAGACGGCAGTCAGTAAGTTTTTGAAGAAAGAGATCATATGTCGCTATGGTATGCCAGAAAGGATCGTGTCCGATAATGCACTAAACTTGAACAACAGTGTGATAGCAGAAGTCTGCAGTCAGTTCGACATTAAGCACCATAACTCATCGCCATATCGCCTGAAAATGAATGGAGCAGTTGAGGCGGCTAATAAAAATATCAAGAAAATTGTGGGGAAAATGGCAGAGACCTACAGGGATTGGCATGAAAAGTTACCGCTTGCCCTCTACGCCTATCGAACATCGGTTAGAACCTCTACCGGAGCAACTCCTTTCTCGTTAGTTTATGGGATGGAGGCATTCTTGCCTATTGAAGTTGAAATTCCTTCTCTCCGAGTTCTGTCAGAGCTGAAGTTGGACGAAGCAGAATGGGTTCAATCTCGATATGATCAATTGAATCTAATCGAAGAAAAGAGGTTAAAAGCCATTCGCCATGGTCAGTTGTACCAGAGGTGGATAATGCGGGCTTACAATAAGAAGGTCCGCCCCAGAGTATTCCATGAAGGAGGTTTGGTGTTGAAACAGATCCTCCCTATGCAAAAAGATTTCAGGGGAAAGTGGATGCCTAATTGGGAAGGGCCTTATGTTGTAAAAAAGGCCTTTTCTGGGAGAGCTTTAATACTAGCCGAGATGGACGGTAAAAATCTACCAAATCCAGTCAATGCAGATTCCGTCAAGAAGTACTTCGCATGAAAATGGGCCTAGGCGAAAACCCGCAAATGGCGTCTTGAGTTCAAAAAAAAAAAAAAAAAAAAGAGGAGAGGCCAAGGCAAAAACCCGTAAAGGGGCTTTGAGTCGAAAACCCAAAAAAGGGCGGCTCAGATTATGACCAACTCGTGATGGGGCATACAGTAGTTTCGCTACGCTTGAATTAACAATGAGGGGGTATGTTACATCTTGGGGCATTGACAGAGTACCACGGTTCTCCTAGACACATGTTGAGCTCAAAATGGTCTTCAAGAAATACCTGCAGAGAAGCTCGGGCTATGATATCTGGGGCATCAATTCCACTCTTACTCGTTTGTACCTTAGCAAAATTTACTGCCCTTGTTTAATTCATTCTTCCCGGGTTTTATCCCGAATAAATTCTAGTTTTATTCATTTCTGTAATCTTTTTCCAAGCATTTCATATTGAAGTAATGATTACTGAACAAATAATGCTTTCACAAAAGAAGTTCCGTGTATTACTCTGAAAGTCTCTAAATAAATACAAGAATCCGAAGCAGGACAGTTATTTAGGACTAACCAGACTTAAAGGGTTCGGAGTACTTGAGATAAGGATCTAGGCAGTGACGATATCTTCAGATTCCGTGTTAGAAGTATCAGCAGAACAAGAAGCCATACAACGGGAATATTGCCCTAACAAGCAGCGAGCAACGATAACCCCCCAAAAAAAAATTGGATCATACTCATGACATTTTGCATGCATCCATTCATTCGCAATATATATGGTTAGGGGCATTTTCATGACATTCTAATTATTTGACATAAGCATAGACCCCATGAAATTAAATCTACAGGTAGGTTCCCCAGTGGAAAATGTAGCAAAATGGATGGGAGTTACAGAAGATTACAGATTTTATCTCTACTGAGCAGGAGTAGAGCATATCGAAAGGCTAAAACATGTAGATCTTATCTCCACTAAGCAGGAGTGGAGCGGATTGAAGACAACAGATTTTATCTCTACTGAGCAGGAGTAGAGCATATCGAAAGACTGAAGCCTTATCTCCACTGAGCAGGAGTGGAGCAGGCTAAAAATAGTAGATCCTATCTCCACTAGCAGGAGTGGAGCGGATTGAAGACAATAGATCTTATCTCTACTGAGCAGGAGTAGAGCAGATCAGAAGGTTATAGCCTTATCTCCACTGAGCAGGAGTGGAGCAGGCTAAAGATAGCAGATCCTATCTCCACCGAGCAGGAGTGGAGCGGATTGAAGACAACAGATCTTATCTCTACTGAACAGGAGTAGAGCAGATCGGAAGATTATAGCCTTATCTCCACTGAGTAGGAGTGGAGCAGGCTAAAGATAGCAGATCCTATCTCCACCAAGCAGGAGTGGAGCGGATTGAAGACAGCTGATCTTATCTTTACTGAGCAATAGTAAAGCAGATCAAAGATCATAGCCTTATCTCTACTGAGCAGGAGTAGAGCAGATCGGAAGATTATAGCCTTATCTCCACTGAGCAGGAGTGGAACAGGCTAAAGATAGCAAATCCTATCTCCACCGAGCAGGAGTGGAGCGGATTGAAGACAGCTGATCTTATCTTTACTGAGCAATAGTAAAGCAGATCAAAGATCATAGCCTTATCTCCATTGAGCAGGAGTGGAGCAGGTTGAAGATACAGATCTTATCTCCACTGAGCAGGATTGGAGCAGATCGAAAGCAACAAGTCTTATCTCCATGTATCGACAATAGAGCAGACTGAAGATTATAGCCTTATTTCTACTGAGCAGGAGTGGAGCAGGCTAAAGATACAGATCTTATCTCCATGTATCGGCAATGGAGCAGATTTAAGCCACTAGCCTTATCTCCATTGAGCAGTAGTGGAGCAGGCTGAAAGAAAGCAGATCCTATCTCCATCGAGCAGGAGTGGAGTAGATAAAAACAAAATTCCTACACCCCTGAAGATGCAGTGGATGGAATGAAGTTACAAGAAGTCAAGATTCAATAATACGGGGCAAAATTGGCCCTTTTAAAGTCTTTGCTTCATTCTCGTTACACGACAACAAGCAAAGAGGGGCAGCTGTAGGGCCCAATTTAAAACCCGGAGCCCAATACCAGTACCAAACCAGAGAAAAATAGAGGTCCCAATTCAAATTGTCCAAAATTTGAAGCCCGGAAGGCCCAAAATCAAAAACTACAGAAACCCTAAATCACCACGCGCACGCGCCATCTCTTCATACGCATCGTGCTCTAATAGACACCAAGCCACCACGACACATCCGTATCATGCTCTAGCACGTCTTTGCAAAAGAGAAAAGTAGTTGTAAATAATAAGCTATAAAAGCCGAGATAAAAATTGTAATGAGGGAGCTTTTTTTACACGATTTACACAAGAAACACACAAAGGCAATACATTGTTTTTTAGCTACAGAATCAAAAAGAGCAGTGAAGGTTTACTTTCTTTTTTTTTTTCCTTTTTGTGCTTTTTTAATCTGTTTTCCTATAATATTTTTTCCATTATTTTACACTGTACGCATTTATATATTAAAGCGTAAAAAAAGAATAAAAATACCTGCTTGTGGCCGGAGGGGAGGAAGCCGATTAATCTTTCGCTTTTTGGTGATCTTCGAGTGTTATTTTGGACTTTTAGTGCAGATCTAGAATATAGGGTTTAAACTGGTTGTTTTGGGGTCTTTTTGGGTGGACCGGAGGAGCGAAATGGCGATCCCAAGCAGAGGAGTCTCGATCAGAGGGCCCCCGTAAGAGAGAATATGAAAGGGTGAAGGGTTTCTGCTTTTTGTTTTGAAACAGAGGGTTAAAAATGAAGGAAATGTTTTTAGCTTTTAAACATTTAAAAGGGTGGGCCCCACGCAATTACTTGTTTCTGCAAGTGAGCATGCGCAAATTTTTCCCCAGATAGAGAAATTGCGCTATAGGTCCTCCTTCTACGCGCTACCTGCTTAATCGCATCCCCTTCGCTTTTTTCATTTTTAAATTTCGCCCCGCATTTTGTGCGTTGTTTCAATTTAGTCCTAGTTCGAGCGGTGTTCGGGAGAGGGTTATTTTACATTTTGGACCTCCAAGTTGCACGCGCATGACAATGTAGCCCTTCTATCTTTGTTTTGTTTTAAAATTGGCCCCAAAGCTTTTGTTTAGATCCAATTTAATCCCTTTTCGCTTGTTTTTTGTTTTTTACTATTAAATTAATTATTTTTAATATTTTCATTACTCTTTTGTGTTTAGTATTATTATTATAATCGGATTATTTTTGTTTATTATTATTATTATCATATATTATTGTTACTATTTTATATTTATTGCTATTATTATATTCATTATCATATTTGTGATTATTATTAAATATTATATTTATTATTATTATTATCAAGTATTTTTTTATTTTCTTTTATTATTACTATTCTGTTAATACTATTATTTTCTTGTTTTCTTATTATTTTTTATTTTATTTTGTTTATTATTACTATTCTATTATTATTGTTAGTACTATTACTACTAATTTAGTATATTATTATTATTGTAATTATTATTTTAACATCACCATTACTACATCTTTTTATTTCTTTTAATTATCATATTCATTAGAATTATTATTGTTTTGTTTGTCACTATTTATATATGTATATATATTATTATTCTTATTAATTCTATTGTTTATCTTATTTGCTTTTACTACATTTTCCCAAACTCATAAAAAGATTTTCTTAAAAATAAAGGCAATATCTGGTGTTTTGGAAATTCAAGGAATAGTGCCCTAACGTGCTGGGTTGTGGTTTCTGTTTGGCCAAATCATTAAGTAACCTTTAGCATTGTGCCCGTTTTTAACAAGGCAATGTTTCATGTTTTGGAAATTCAAGGAATCGTGCTCTAACGTGCTGGGTTGTGGTTCCTGTTTGGCCAAATCATTGAATATCCTTTAAAAAATTGTGTTCGTTCTTTAAAATTAAAAGCAATGCAATATTTCATGTTTGGAGATTTGAAGGATCGTGCCCCTAACGTGATCGGGTGTCGGTTCTTTCATCTCGCCAAGTGATGAAATACCCTTTTTAAAATGACAGTGCATGAACCTTAGAAATCATGAAATGATCTTGGTTTTGAAGGTTTGAAACATCGTATCCTAACGTGCTGGACGTGATATTTCATCCTTTCGGAACAAGAGAGTTTCGATATCCAAATTCGAATTACCCAAGCATTTTCCAAATAATCCATATTTTAGAATCTTTTTCAATTTTTGATATTAAAGACATTAATCAGTCGATACGGTACCAGTTTTGGGCGTTGTGAGGGTGCTAATCCTTCCTCGTGCATAACCGACTCCCGAGCCTGTTTTCTTAAAATTCGTAAACCAAAATGTTTTATAAGTGGCCCAATCACACTTCAAAAAAAGAATGGTGGCGACTCCATTTTCCTTTTTAAAGTCGGCCTGTTTTCCAAGCAAAAAAATGGTTTCAACAAAATAGATTTTTAAAATATTTTATTTAAAACAGTGGGACCCACCATATTTGTTATCTTCTTCTTCTTATTATTTTTCCTTTTATTTCTTCTTGTTTCTTTCCTTTTTTTTCTCCTTCATTCTTTTTTTTTTCTTGCGCCGCCGCTGTCCGACCCAGTCTCCGCCTTGCACACCACAATCTACCTAGTAAATTTGAGTTGATATCATGACATTGACAATTGGGCATATTTTGCAAATTGTAACATCATATAAAATAAATATTAATATGTAATTAAAGAAAAATTACTAAATTTCTTGAATCATTAAACCCATCATATCATCTTACTAATTTCTAAGATTTGATTGGGAAAAGAGGGTTTTTTACATTTTCTATTAATCTCCAAATTCATTAAAGTACCCACACAGAGAAAAAAGAAAAAAGAGAGGAAGAAAATTTTCAATTTATGTTTTAGCATTTCTAGTTATTGTTCTGCAATTGTCTTCCTATTTTAACCCATGTTTGGCCTCTAATGGCTATAATCACCACGAAAGCAAACAGCTCATAAAGAAGTCTTGCAGGGCAACAAGCTACCCCTGAGTTATGCTTTAAATCTCTAGCACGCCATGCAAGCAAAATCCAAGGTAACCCTAAGCTATTAGCCCGTGCACCTCTTAATACAACCTTTTTAACAGCGCAAGCCACGTCAAGAATCCATAGCTTGAGACCCAATGAAGTGGCAGCCATGGTAGATTGCATTGCAGGTTTAACTGATTTAGTGCAGAAGTTGCAAATGTCTACTAAGGTGATGGACCGGGGGCAAAAACAACGACGTCGTCCGTGTAGATGACTCCAATGATGTTATTCAGGTTGAAATGAACGATATTTAGATGTGGGTTAACATGGCTTTGGACAAAGAGGAGACCTGCATGAACGGATTGGCTAATATGGATGTAAAAGGTAAGGTGAAGAAAGGAATTAGGAAAGGCATCGTTAATGTCGCACATTTGACAAGCAATGCTTTGGCCATCGTTAAGAGTTTTGCCTTGGCTCACAACAACTCACAACAACTGACAAATCCATCTTAATACGCTTTATTTGCTTTAACTTTGTTATGTCCAGATTAATGCTTCTAATATTAGGTCCAGCAAAACATGCTGACACTTTGCTGTTCCCTTTCGAGTTTACCGTATTAGAATATAAAATAGATAACAGATTGTCTAGTTGAAATCAAATAATCCTACATTTATGGAGTTTTGTCTAAAAAGTAATCATCTCACTCACATTTATAATAGTGTTACTCTCGGATAATTATAACGATTTAACTCTCCCATCTAAGATTTCTGAAAGATCAGATTAAATAGACAAAAGATTTTTCTTCGCCTTGTCTATTTTATATATTTGTAATATATATTTATTTTATTTTTATATATTAGATAATTTATATCATATAAAATTATATATATAATAATACAATATTACGTAAACATTAAAATTATATTAAATTGTTTAGATTTAATTTTTATAAAATAAATATAATATTAAATATTAAATACAAAAGTAAACCTAATATATATTTTAAAAATTAAATCTTAGCTCGATTAGTATGGATATTGTTGTCAATGTAAGAAGATCGAATTTTTTTACATTAATAATATGAAAAAAAATAATACTTACGAAAATGAGATGAAAAACAAATTATTTACTAGAATGGATGGTTTTAAACAATAAAAAATGGTGTCGATAATGTATCAAGCAACGTCGCCTATAAAAAATAATATTTTAATACAAATAAATAAAATAATAAATAATAATATTTTAATTCAAAAGGCCAAAATGTCAAGTGGCACCTTTTTTTTCACCCAAATTTACTTTTTTTTTAATTTTTATATATTTTAGTTTTATAATTTTATATTTTATAATTGAATTTTTATCTCATAAAAAATGGTTGAGTTGTTTTATTTTTATAATTTTATTTTTTAAATATTTTATAATTATAACTTTTTAAGCATTTAAAATAATAATCAAGTTGATAAATTTTTGGTAAATTTTACATTAAAACACTAAGGTAAACTACCTAAATAATTACCCAATTGAATTTTTTTTTGGTTAACTTTGTTGGTTAGATGAATTTTCAATTCTAATCATTCAACTATAAAAATGCATTTGGTCACTAAATAAAATGTGAATCTAACTTTCTTTTGATTGATATAAAATGAAATTTAATTCCTAATATTTTACGCCTTCTATAAAATTGATTTTATTTTTAAAAAAATTAATACATTTTATCTTCAAAATTTACACATTATCAACCCTGTCTTTATAATTATAAGATATTAAAAAAATAAAATTATAAAAATAAAACAATTTAATTTTTTTATGAAATAAAAATTAAATTATGAAAACTATATAATATAAGATTATAAAATAAAAATACATAATATTAAAAAAAAATAAAGATGGGTGAAAAAAGGGCTGTCGTATGAAATTTTAGCGTCATCCCAGGTAGAAAAAAAAAGGCCTAAAGAAGATTCCAGAACCAGCAAAGTTTCTTGCTTGGTCCTCTAAATACCCAAAACCCCAAAAATCCATATTCTTCCCCCAAAACCAAAGCTTCTAAACTTGTTTTGCAATGGCCGATGAAGCTAAAGCCAAAGGCAACGCCGCCTTTTCATCCGGCGATTTCAACACCGCCGTTAAACACTTCACCGAAGCTATAAGCCTTTCCCCGACCAACCACGTACTTTATTCTAATCGCTCCGCCGCTTACGCTTCCCTCCATCAATACGATGCTGCATTATCCGACGCTAAGAAAACCGTCGACCTTAAACCCGACTGGTCCAAAGGTTACAGCAGGCTCGGTGCCGCTCACCTCGGTTTGCACCAATACGAAGACGCTGTTTCGGCCTATAAAAAGGGTCTTGAGATTGATCCTAGCAATGAAGCATTGAAATCCGGCTTGGCCGATGCTCAGTCGGCTGCGACGGCTTCGGCTTCCCGAGCTAGGGCAGCGCCGCCTCCCAATCTATTTGGTGACGCTTTTCAGGGACCGGAGATGTGGGCTAAGTTGACGGCGGATCCGACTACTAGGGTTTTTTTACAGCAGCCGGATTTTGTTAAAGCGATGCAGGAGATTCAGAGAAATCCTAGCAAATTGAATGAGCATTTGCAAGACCAGAGAGTTATGCAAGCTCTGGGGGTTTTGTTGAATGTTAAGTTTAAGGCTGGTGGCGGGGATGACATGGAGGTTCCAGAGGCGGACTCACCTCCGGCGCCGTCGCAGCCTGCTAAGCAAGAGTCGAAGAAGCCGGACCCTGTGCCTGAACCAGAACCAGAACCAGAACCAGAACCAGAACCGATGGAAATCACGGAAGAGAAGGAGAAGAAAGAAAAGGCTTTAAAGGAAAAGGAGACTGGAAATGCTGCTTATAAGAAGAAAGACTTCGAGACGGCTATTCAACATTACACCAAAGCAATGGAGATTGATGATGAAGATATTTCATACATAACCAATCGGGCTGCTGTTTATTTGGAAATGGGCAAGGTATGGTTATTTATTTCTATTTGTTTAGAAGCTACTATAAAATGTACTTCTTTCGTTGTAGTTATTGCTACGAATTTTTTAAAAATGTCAATTTTTTGGTTGATTAGCATTCATGCTGATATCATTTCAGTGTATAAAAATAATTAATGACTACATATTACTTTTAACAGAGTGATTTTCGCTGATGGTATTTTCGCTGATGGTAGCTTCAGGTCTAAAGATGATTCCCTGTTTTTACAAGCAATCTAATACTGATTCAATTTATTAACAAAATCTTGAATGGTTATAGAGAATGAATTTATGATAGCATGATTGTTTATATTCTTCATGCGGTGCTAAGTGTTCAGAGTGTATAACATATGCTTAATTATGTTGGTATTGATCATTGAGTTCATACACAAATACATTCTGTGTTTTTCAAAAGACCACATGAGTTGGTGGGGAAATAAGGATTTCCATTCATTTTCGCGGTTCTGAAAGATGTCAAATCATTATCGTTAGACATAATAAGAGAATTCTGCCATTAGTTTGTGGTAGGATATCTGTATATATGTGTATATCTAACTTTAATCCCTTTTCTTGCCTACTACCCTTGTTGAATGCAGTATGAAGACTGCATTAAGGATTGTGAGAAGGCTGTTGAAAGAGGTAGAGAGCTCAGAGCAGACTATAAAATGATAGCGAAAGCTTTGACTAGGAAGGGAACTGCTTTGGTGAAGATGGCGAAATGCTCAAAAGATTATGAAGCAGCCATCGAGACTTTCCAGAAAGCTCTTACTGAGCATCGCAATCCTGACACATTGAAGAAACTAAATGATGCTGAAAAAGCCAAGAAAGAACTAGAGCAGCAAGAATATTTTGATCCAAAGATAGCTGATGAGGAGCGTGAGAAAGGTATCCGATATGAGTTTATGTTTAGTTTTCAGTGGCACCTTCATAGTTCTTTAATTATTTTTTTCTTGTTTATGTCTCTGTCTACCGGTATTTCCTAGAGTAGCAAGAATATCTTAATCCTGCTGCATTATGTATTCATCCAAGTTTGGTCTGAGCCAATGTGTAGTCAGTAAAAACAGTAGTCCCCAACCTTGTTATCTGTTGACTTCTCAAATATGTTTATATGCAGGGAATGAATGTTTCAAACAGCAGAAGTATCCAGAGGCTGTGAAGCATTATACCGAGTCATTGAGACGAAACCCCAAAGATCCAAAGGTATATTCTGTTTTAGCGAGTTTGTCTGTGACCAATGCCAAAAAAGTAGCATTATACTGACTGTTGAAATGCATTTTGGCCTTGTCAGGCATACAGCAATAGAGCAGCATGCTACACGAAATTGGGCGCTTTGCCTGAGGGATTGAAAGATGCTGAGAAGTGCATTGAGCTTGATCCAACATTTTCAAAGGGTTACACAAGAAAGGGAGCTGTTCAGTTCTTCATGAAGGAGTATGACAAAGCTTTAGAAACATACCAGGAAGGGTTGAAGCATGATCCAAATAACCAGGAATTGCTTGATGGTGTTAGAAGGTACATGACTTTGTGCTCCCAGCTTTTGGTTTCATGTATCTGTTTCAGCAGTGTCTTTTAATTATCTGTTACGCTCAATCATTTCGCAGGTGTGTAGAACAGATTAACAGAGCTAGTCGAGGTGATTTCAGCCCTGAAGAATTGAAGGAAAGACAGGTGAGTATTTCATTATGCCGCTGTATACAGTTAGGTTCTGAAAGCTGCTTAGGAGGCCCCTGATAATGTAAATGGATGGAATTTTGCAGGCCAGGGCAATGCAAGATCCAGAAATTCAAAACATTCTATCGGATCCAGTCATGAGACAGGTAAGTACTGAAAAAATATCGGTTTAGCTGCGCAGGAGCTGTAAGGTGATAGTATTTTTATTCCATGTTATTTATATGTCAAACTGAGAAAGATTGGGATGTGGGCAGGTGTTGGTTGATTTCCAGGAGAACCCAAAGGCAGCGCAGGAGCACACCAAGAATCCTATGGTGATGAACAAGATTCAAAAGCTGGTCACTGCTGGTATCGTCCAACTGAGATAAACTGGAACCAAAATTTCAACTTTTTTCTTCTTTTTATCCATTTTCCCATTTTGTCGTGTGAACTTAAATGGGTTGTTCATAAAAGTAGTTCCTGCTGGAAATGTTCGATAGTTGCCTGTTATTTAAATGGTTTGTTTTTGAGCAGTTAAAACTGTCGCTGGATTCTATTATATATTGATTTTCAGGTTTTAAAAAATATATGCGTGTATATCTCAATATATATTCTATAGCACTTGAAACTTACCCTAAAGTTGCAATATTGTATGATATTTCAAAAGTTATCTACGAATGTGGATATTCCCAAGATCAAGATTCAGAATATGAATCACATTTTAACCTATAAAGGTTGAAATATTTGAATTTTACGTGGTAAGGGAATTAATTGGAATTTTGAATTTTAATATTTACCATTAACATTATTATTAAATTACGACTTACTTTATTTAAAAATGCATTACTAATTCATGAATTTTAGTTGTTCGGCATGGATTGCTACAAAACATTTCACTTTCTTTTTATAAATGTTAAATACTCTTGATAACAACAGGATACAAAATACATCACTTATGAATTTTTAGCTAATTGGTATGAACTGTTGATTAGATGAACTTGGATGTATAAACTTTTTGAAATTACAAGTTGTAACTATAACAGAAGTAACTTATCCTTAAGCTAAGGATTCATCAGCGTGAAAAAAAATCTGTTATTATATGATGCAATTTCATGCAATGATTCTCGTAAGACTATGCCAAAGAACCTATACTCACAAAGATTTACTTAATGATGAAAACAACCGTGATAGATAACATTAACAGCCCCGATGTTTTCTGCGTCGGCAATGGTCCCAATCGGCAATTCTCATCTTAACCTTCTCAAACTCCGAAATCCTACAAGCCAATGTGATCCCTCCCGATTGATTGAACCCGTAAATCTGCTCCGACTCCTTCAACAGCTCTTCAAACAACGGGTGGTTAAAATAAATAACAGGCACTACCACCCTTCTCTTGTCACCTCCTGATTCCTCCACGTACACCGCAACATGCCCCTTCGGTACCCCACCAACTCTCTCCATTCCCTCCTCACCCAATCGGACATACCCCGGACCCGAACCCGAATTACAGAGCCCCTTCGTTCGACATCGAAGAAACCGGGCAAAAGAGCAGATTCGAGATAACAGGTTGCAGCATCTGATCCGAGGTCTCAAGAAACTGTTCCTATAATTTCTACTTCCGGGTCGGATTATCCGTTTGAAAACTTTCACTAGCTTACTTCCAAGCTTGAACCCTCTAATTTTCATCATCATCTTTTTTGTTTTTCGGGGTCAGAAAAAAAACGAAAATAATAATGAAATGGTTAGTGTTCAAATCTGAAACTAAGAACTGGGTTGTTGTCGGATTTGTTAATGGTGTCTGTTTTCAGAAATGGGTCTCGTATCAAAACAATGCCTCTGTTTCGACGCTTTTCTCTGAAGAATTTTGAGTTCAAAAGAGAAAAAGGTTCGATTATTGGACGATAAGAGAGCTGTTTATTAATAGGAGAGACTTTCGAGTTGTCTGATCAGTTAATGTTAAAATAATATGTAAGAACAACAATGAGTAATGCAGACTTTGGTCGGTGGTCCGTACCGGGCACACGGTCGAAACTTGAAATTCGGCTTTAACTCAACACGGAAATTTAATTATAGGGTCCGATTCTACCATTAGTCCCTGTACTGTTTGATGTAATTTGATCTTTTTATTATTGATGTATTTCGACTGACCACATTGAAAATATGGCATAATAATAATGGAATAATGGACCACATGCACTAATTGATAAGATCCTATTCCTTTACCACTCACACACTTTTGTTTTCCTTTCATTAAAGCAAAAGTGTTTCCTTTTTTCCTCATATTTGAAATCTATAAATGGTCCAACCTAAAGCTAGAAATTCTAACTTAAAGCAATGTTCATATCTTATGTAGATTAATATATATTATGTGAAAAAAAATTAAAAATAATAAATTTGAAACAGTAGAAACATGGTCCATTAAAGAATCAGCCTATATGTTAATGGACCATGCTAGCATGGCTCATGTCCCGTAGACCTCTTGGATATTGTCAACCCGAATCGAGCCAAGCCCTTAATAGGCCATACCATGCTGGTATAGATGGCATTTGCATATATTTATACTATGCATGTACATATTCATATATGTGTATGAGAGAACTTCAGAAAAAGTGTAAAAACAAGGTGATATAGATGGCATTTGCAGAAAAGCATGAAAGAATAAATAGAGAGATGAGGTTAAATTGTATTTGAAGATTGATGCATTGTCATCGGTACATAAATTATAGGTACTAAAAGAATGGTATGCTCCCAATAAATTAAACAAGGAACCCTTGATGCAATGCATTAACAACATTCTGAACCAAAACCCAAAAAAAAGAAAAAATAAATAAAAATTAATAGAACTTATCAAAATCACCAAAGATTCATATCAACAACATTACACCCGCACGCCTAAACATACAAACACAAACCTTACGTGTGAAGCACGTGTTCGGACATGCACAGACCACCCCCGAAAGAAAAGCACCTAGCGGGAAACGAGGAAAAGGGTCGAGGCAATCATCAGCACTGTAAAGAACAGTTTTGATCTACCCCCTATGATTGATGTTGCCAATGATGATGATACATCCTGCGGCCTGAAAAGGAAACCAAGTAGAATTTGTAACTACCCGTCATCGAGTATTTTTCTTTTTAAAAGCTAACTTGGAGAAGAAAAGGACTCATTTTGCTTACTTTTGTAATTTGCTTAGGGCACCGCAAAAGAGGGCGTTGTCGGGCATAGGCAACTCAGTTTTGTTTGTAGCCTCGGGATTGACAACCCTGACATATGTTTCTTGACCAAGATACCATGAGTCAAGGTTTTCAGTTCTAAGGTTCCAGACTCCGACATTGTCAAGTGATATCAAGATTGCAGTCCATGCACCAGGATAAACCTACAAAGAGGGATATCAGTAGGCATTGTTGGTCGCAGGTCCAGACTATTATGTCAAATGGAAAAAAATACTGAACTTGCGCAAGCCTTAGAACCACATATCTCCTATGACCTACCTGTGTTGTGGAGCGGGCAATCCCGTCCCACTTATTATATGTGCCCCTGCTATTCTCCGACCACTCACCGTAATCCATTCTGCAACAAGATAATTGATGAATTTAGTGTTAAAATCATAGTGCATACGGATACATATACACATGATCATGTGTCAAGGAAAACAAATTCCTACCCGACAACGAAAAATGCATATCCACTCATGTGATAAGTATGCATCTTAGTGTCATTGTTCTGTAGGATGACTTCCATAAATCCCCTATAAGTCCCATTAATAACAGATGTTTCCATTTTAGGTGGCCCTGTAAGTGGTTTATTGGGAAAATCAAGCTTATATACTCCTTTAATCTTATACTTGTCAGCAAGCCGGATTGGTGTAACAGGGTTGACAAAGGATATCCCACTGAGTGTCGCTCGTCTTTTCCCATCAATAGTCTCTGGTGGCTTGTTTCTCAAGACATAAACTTCAGTCACATTAATCGAACCATATCTAAACGATCCCTGTGGGTTCGGGCGAGCACCACTGGCAGATACATTCCATCTGCATTATTTAAGCAGAGAAACTAAGACTGTGCAACCGACTAAAGTGTAAATATAATTTGTTTTTAACAAGGCATGCATTACAAGCAAAATGTTTGAAGTGTGAAAAATGTGCTCATGCACTCAAACCACAATGAGAACGAACCTGATAGATCTAGCTTGGTTCATTGAAAAGGTTTTGTCGAATTCATCCTGCGGGGGATCAGGGAGGGGACCGGATGCCTTTCCTTTCGAATTAGAATATCGCAAAATGGCAACACCGGTAACTTGTTTCCACTGCGATTCATTCACAAACCTGGCACTTGCTACAATGTAGTAATCGCTACTTGCATTCTGATCCGTGGTTAGCAGAAATGAATAAGACTGCCCTACATGTATGTCTAAGCTAGTGTAGTTCTGCTGCACCGTATATGATCCCTCACTCTCCGCAAGAAGTAAATTATGGCTCTGAATCCTGAAATTCAACGAGGTCGATATTCCCACGTTGTGAACTCGAAGGCGATAAGTTTTCCCTGATCAACATAATAATGTAATGTTATAGTAATAACAAATTCCGGTGAGTTATTATATGTATGAATGCCACTAACTAACCATCCAATACTCCAACGTATAAAATTTGAGGGTCAACAAATCTTGATACTCAGGTACAAGTATCATGACTGAAGTATAAATAACCTAACACTCCGCAGTTAAAGTTCATTAATATCTAAAATACAATTCCAGAAGGATAAATAGATGCAAATACTCCTAAATTCCATTTCCTGGAATTAATTCCATTTTTTTGGTCACTCAGTTCTAATTACACAAGCAACTGGAATAACACAATAGAAATGAGTATCAGTTAAGCAAATCATCATAAGTCATAACTAAACAATGCATTGCAAGAAATAACCACCTGGATGGACGTTAATTGTTTCATACTCAATACCATCAGCTACAAGAGTATCATTATATTGGTAAGGACCTTTGCCATTAATAAGAACTCCATCTGGCATCCCTAGACCTTTTCCAGCATCAAGTGCCTTTCTCAAAGCCTGCAATCCAAAGGTATCCCCTCATCAGACACATTATAATCCTACACCCAGAAATCCAACCTCAAAGCCAAATACATATATATATATCCAGTAACTTCACGAACCGTGTGATTTCGCGTGTACCAATCACCAATCAAAATGACAATGTCCCCATCAGGAGTGTCAAAAGGAATAGGAATTATAGGTCTATTGTTGATAATAAAGCTACCAAAACCACCAGCTGCCCTCTGAAAATGCAGTGATGGGAAATAAAAGAAACTCCCAACTTGGTCCTTAACTTGGAACTGGTAAGTCCAATTCCACTTAGGAGGAATTGGACAATTAGTGCCAAGAACTCCATCTTGCCATGAACTACGCCTCTGTTGAATCCCAGACCTAAAAATAACACCCAAAGATTCAACTAAATCACCTATCTTTGTATTTTGATTTTTCTGAGTGCAAATTAAGTAAGATCTTACCAATGCATAAGTAAACTTTCGTCCAATTTGTTTCGAACATTGATGACGACATTGTTGTTAGTAGTTGAATTGATAGTAGGGCCAGGGAACTTGTTATTTATAGCAATAACCTACAAAGTAAATGCAGATAAAGAAACCATTAATAGTAGATCCACAACATTAGTCTAAAAAAGCTTACTTAAAATCTTAAAAGCTATGCAAAGTTCAAGTAAAAAAGGAGCTATTTTTTTTTTTTTCATTTGTAGATCTGAAGCTAAAAGTTGAAACTTTTTAAAGCTGTTTAAAAGCAACCCATTTTCTCAGTTATGAAAACTAAGGAAAACTAGCTGAAGAAAAGAGCATACCTGTTGGGGAACACCCAAAGGAGAAGCAGTGATGTAAGTGACCTCAAAATCATAGAAAACAAATGGATCCTCAGCATAACACAAGCTTAAAAACAGAGCAATGTGGATAAGAAACCAACCCCAGAACCTACTCAAAGCCATTCTTTTTCAAGGACAAGAAAAAAAAAAAAACTCCTTTTGGGTTTACAAAGGGGAAAAGCTTTGTTATATTCTTTTACATTATCTGGTAAGCAAAAAGAAGGAGAAGAGGAAACCAAAGGCTTTAAAGATGAAACTTTAAGAGAGAGAGAGAGAGAGAAAACAACAAAAGAAACGGCTATATGTTTTGCTTGATGGGTTGGGGAATTTTTGGGGTTCTTTTTTAGTGAAAAAAAGAAAGAAAAGGAAGCCCTTTGGTTACGATTGAAATAATAGAAAAAGCATTAGATTTGTCGGACGCTAGCCATCATTCAATTCATTAGTGGAAGAGAGAGAGAAAGGTAGGGTGACAACCTGTATCCAGTTCAGAGCTTAACATTGAAGTGGAAAAATGTGGTCTTTCTTTTATTATTATAACATTAAACCACGTCTAATTACTAACACTTAAGAGGAGTTTTAAAGAACACAGGGTTTAACAGCTTACGCGTTGTTAGCCATATGATGGGGGTGAGACATGATTGCAAAGCGCATCATGGTATGTGGAGTGGACCCTCTTCAGTGAAACCAATAGGTTTGAAAAGGCTGCTAGTTTCTTCCCTAATAAACGCCTCGTTTGACGGTTGCTTAAAAAACTACTGCAATCATAAAATATTGTGAATGGTGCAAATGGGAGGGTTAACAGTTAAATTAAATCGAGAAACAGAAAATCAAGCTAAATCTATGATTTTCGGATGGTTTTTAGTCTGTAAGGTTACTTGAATCCAGGAGGAAAGGTAAAAAGAGGGTAAAGCATTATTTCACAAATTTATAAATTTGGGACATCAATAGAGCTATTTTACCAAATCAATGGGGCCAACACCTAAATTGAATTAAATTTTATTTTTATTTAATTTATTAACATAAAATAATGTCTAAAAACCATTAAAAAAACCATTTTGTTAATATAAAATTCAAAAATCAAAATTAGATTAAATGGTAGGGTTTTTTAATTTCATGTGAGGGTTATTTAGGATTTGAATTTTGTTGATACACTGTATCAACGGAGGTTAAGATGGAGAGGAAAATAGTGTCTTGGTTCGGAAAATAAACTTCTTAAATGGAGTGTATGAAATTACCTAAATCATGAGTATTTCGAGTTAAATAATCGGGTCGGATCTCGAATTGGGTTATTGTATATTTTATTATCATCATATAACAAATTTTAACTGTTAAGTTAGTTAAAATATTTTACAGTTAAAATATTTTTCAGATGCTAGATAAAGTACTAATGATATTAGTAAATCTGTAAATGAAAAATAAATAAATAGAGGATAATAGAACTGCAATAATCAGAGTTGTAATAAATGAAATGGGCTGATCTTCCACTTTTGAGGTAGCCCAAATACTTTGATCCTTTGGGCTTGAATTGCTTAATCACTTTTAAATCCATTCATGCAAGGCTTTGGTCTCATAACGTCCGCGCGCTTAAATCTTCCTAGTTTTATTATTTGCTTTAAAATTAAGTAAAATATTGATTGACTGGAGTTGTTGATGGTCCGAGTTGGGTTTAATAAAATTTTAGGTACGATTGATAGGCTCGGCCCAGGTCCAACCTGAAAATAGACCTAAATTTTTATCCAAGCTTAACTCGAATAAAAAAAATTAAAATTTGGGCCCAATTCAACCCATTCGTATTAATTTTTTTTATATAAAAATTTTTAAAAATGTAATACACCAAATGTACTAAAAATATTAAAATAAATATTTTTAACAAATTGAAAATAAATTAAAAGAATATTTATACTTAACTAAGATAAGTACAACTTAACAAGTAAATACTTAAAAAATAGTAGCAAAATTAATAGTGAAACAAGTGTTAAAAGGTAGCAAAATAATAACAACATAATACTGAAATGGTAGTAAAGCAGTGGTAAAAGGTGGAAAACAGCTACAAAACATGACAAAACAATAGGATATTTTTTATTGCAAATTCGGGCTGAGCTAGGGACCAAAAAACCTTACACGAGGCTTAACCCATTTTCTAAATTAATTTTATTTTTTGACTAAACCTATTTTTTCGGGGGTATTCGGGCCGATCCGGGTTACCCCTTCCACGGAGAACTCTACGATCCACTATGCTCCAATTTGTTGTGCTTAAATTATGTTGTTAGCATATCAAGAAGATGATTGAAGAACATGAAAAGCAACTAACGGAATCTATTATAAGAAAAATGAATATTTTACAGGTGGGAAAGATAGGTTTAGCTAGGCTAAGGGTGCTAAAATGGCAACCAAACATGGCTGCTAATTAAGCTTTGAGACAGTGGCCGAGGATGTTTGCATAAATTGGCTTCTCTCTCTCTCTCTCTCTCTCTCTTGGGAGTATTGGAAATGTTCATAAATTTGGATATGGCTGAATAAATGCAGAGTTCATCTGCCATATCTTAAGTGAAGCAGTTACATTGAGTTCCGTTGCATTGTTGAATAAAAACACTTTAGCTGCTCCATATATCGCTTTTGTCGGATAAACCCTTGATGTAATCACTGTTCTTCCTCCTTGTCCAAAGCTTTCGATTATTGAATGATCCACCTGCACCCACAACATTACATTACATTCCATTTTCATCTTCATTCACTCTTCGGTCGGTTCGGTTTAAAAAACATCCGCCTGCATCGATTGATGGAGGGAAGTTAAAAACTCACCAATATTCTGATGGATAAATTTTCGCCTCTCAGAACAGGAACCAAGCTCCCATATATGTGTTTATCAACATCAGATGCTTTAGATGATCTGCAACATGACATCATCGTTAAGTTCTACTTCTTGGCTCCTACATTTATAAAAAACGGGCTCAAACAACAAACATACCGAGATTGATCGTTGCAAAAGAATGTCTTTAGATTGCCATCGGATCCTTTTGTCATGTAGAAATACACAGGAGTCTGCTCACTCAGCCTCTCGTCTGCGAGCACCAACAGACCAAATGGTCCCAATGCACCACGCTCGGCAGCTCCACCGCTGGTCACGCAGTCAAACGATGCATCGGACGACCCGGTTGCTTTCTCCAAAGCATCGCTATCGATCTTGAACTCAGCTATGATATCCAACTGTGTTGCTGAATCAATATCTAGAGGAACAGCAGATCCTGCCTGGATTCTCATTTGGTTAAATTCTTTGCCTTTCAACCTTAAACTATCTATTTCTTCCACTGGCCATTGAAGCAGATGAGTTCCGGTCTTCTTATCGAACAAAATCGTCCTCGGAATGCTCTGTTTAAGTTAAAATAGTTACATTATAAACATGTTCTGTAAATGAAGAAATCTGGGTTTTGATTGACGTTTAATTACCTGAACAGATGCCCATCCTTTTTTCACATCTGCTGCCTCACTATCGGATTCGCCAATCCAACCCCACAACACTCTTCTCTTCTTGTTTTGATCATAGAAAGTCTTGGCAGCATAGTATATCCCATAATCGTACCTTAATCCGATACCGACATCGATGTTGGGACGGTCTGGAATCCATGTACCATTGCGATCATTATAAGTCCCAATGGCATAGTAATCATGTCTGTCATCATCCAGACTTGCTTTCACCACATGCTTAACTCCAGCTCCACTAATGGACGTCTCCAAGCCATTGTTTTCGGTTCCCGAAACAGGGAAGAAATCCACACATTCCCACATGCCAGTGCCAGGCACAGCATGAAGTAACCCATCTAACATCTCGTAGTTTATGAAGTCCTTAGTATCATACACCAAAGCTATGCCAGTTTTATTGATCTTGGACCCTATGGTAATCCGCCATTTGCCTTCGGAGGTTAACCAGGCGGTGGTCGGATCGCGGAAATCATTGGGACCGATGCCCGGTGGTGGGAACAGAACCGGGTTCCGAGGGTACTTGACCCAATGGACGAGGAGCGGATCGTATTGGTCGGCTGGATAAGCTAGGTTTTGAACTTGAACACCCTCGGTGGTGGACCCTGTATAAAGCATAACAATTTTACCATCATGGAGGATGGTTGCAGAACCTGTCCAGACACCATTTTTGTCGTACCACTGATCGGCAACCATTGCCAATGGGAGGTGAAGCCAATGGATCAAATCTCTGGATATAGCATGGCCCCAAACTATGTCGCCCCAAACGGGAGCGTTTGGGTTGTACTGATAGAAGAAATGATACCACCCCTTGTAGAATAATGGACCTGTTTTGTTTACCAATCATATGTTAAAAAAATCATAAATTAATCCATTCTTTTATCATTTTTCTGTTGTTTTTTTAATGGAACATACCATTTGTATGAAATTACATCAAATTGTATCTACACAGATTATAAATATGTTGCAATATAGGTAGAGGAGATCATGAAATAAATTTAAACCATCATATAATATTACCATAATTTATATTTGTTTATGTTAAATTCAATTCAAAATATATTTTTTAAATTTTATTAACAAGTTCATATTCGTAACCACTTAACTAAGTTTATTTTAGGTTTATCTATATTATTATTTTAAATTTTCAAAAAATTATAACTAAAATCTAATAAGATTATGACAAATCAAATATTTTCTCCTAATTTCTCTTAAAATAATTTAAATTCAATTAAAAAATTATAAAAATTATAAAAAAATTAATTTCTCCAATTGAAAAAAAAAAATGACAGTGTGAAATGATGTATATCATATATCAAAAGAAATAAAGATTTCAGATAAAGGGTGGGCCCCAGATGAGGAAAATAGAAATATGAATTATTGAGAATATTTTCGAATCTGGTTTTGACTAATAACCAGTATTTATTTTTCGAATTGATTGTCTAATCAATGAGATACTACCATTCAATCAATCAGTGGCAAAATAGCATAAAGTGGCTGCTAACTCAAAAAAATAAAATAAAAAAATCATTTAACTCGTATTCGAATTATGTAAGGTTTTTATATATTTAATGAATCATAGTTTTATCTTATTCATAATTTAAAATATAAATATTTTAAAAAATAAAAAATGTGATAAAACATATTAATTATAGAGAGCTTACCATTAGGATCTGACGCAGCACGAACCAGATTCCCATGTTAGAGCAGCAATGTAAAAGCACCCAGCCATACCCCCAAAAAAATTATGTAAAAATCAGCCTATATAACTAGTAAAATTAATATTTAAAAATAATCTATACTTTATATTAGTATCAACAAAATTTACGACAGTATCAAAGAATTTAAAAACAAAAAAAGAAGCAATGCAACTGTAATTTTCTTCCTTACCATTCATCCAATTCTTTTCAGGTTGAAAGTGAAAAGCTGTTCTTTGCCATGATAACATGCTATTGTTCCATGGATAGTCCGGTAAATCGCCGCCAAATACACAGTTTGATTTCTCCGATACCCCGGCAGCCGGGCCACGTGAAACCGGCTTTAAATTCTCAGCCTTCTCGAAGGCCGTCGAAGCCAATGAACAACGTTCATTTTCATGCACGTCAACATAATCAACTGACCCATTGTTTCTAATCAACAATGCAGCAAACAAGCCAACCGTTAACAACCCGAAAAAGATCGAAACCACCACTTTGATGGGTCTCCGGCAGGTAGCCTGACCCGTCAGATTGGATGATCCATCGGAGCTGGAAACCGGAAGCAATGGATTGATATCCGCCATTGTTAAACGTAACTCGAAAAAGATGAGAGAATTAAGAGAAAAAGGCTTAACAAATGTGCTATGTTTTGGCCTCACTTCTCATTGCTATTATATACGAAATGCTTGGATGAGCAAACGAGGTTTGTGGGGTCATTAATGTTCATGAAATTTACCAAATAACTATGAATTGATTATTAATTTTGTGGGAAACTGGATCAATATTTATTTAATTATTTATAAACAAAACAGTAATTAAGATCATATTGTGTTATGCTAATGATATCCTTGCAAATGTTGTCGACAAAGACAGATATTGTACAAGTCGAGTGTATGTTGTTTCAGGTTTCCGTAGGTTAATAATCTATTCCGACTGGAAATTTTAATGATTTGGATTTATGCTAATAATTGAGCATGATAGATGACGTGTATCAACAATAATGTAGAAAAATATTAGTTAAAGTTGCCATTTGTGAACTAATATGAGTTTTATTGGTGTTGTTAGTAGGGGTGAGCAAAATTCGATACGATTAAAAAATTTTCGATAAAAAATTCAAATTTTGAATTAAATAGTTTAAGTTATTTGAGTTAATCAAGTTATTCGGATCAACTCAAATAAAAAATTAAGTTTTTCGGTTTAACTCGAATATGAATTACACAATTCAAGTTATCTGAAAATTCGAATAATAAAAGGCAAAACTACGTCATTTTAATAAATATTTACTTATTAAGTTAAAAGGCAAAGCCATTATATTTGTTTATGTTATTAAATAATCTTGTACTTTGTCTATTAGTTAAATAATCGGTTCATGTAAACGCAACATTGAGTATAAATAATAAGATTCGTTAACTCGACTCGACTTGACTCGATTCGGTTCAATTCGAAAAAAAATTTAAATTGAGTTCGGTTGTTTAAATAAGATTCGTCAACTCAACTAACTCGAAATTTTTCACTCGATCGAATACTCACCTCTAATTGTTAGTCACAATAAGCTAGTGACGTGGTTAGAAACTTTAATGGAAGATGGTAATTAATCATTGGTGTACTGGACCAGTGAATTATTCCATTTATCAAATTTATACTATGTGACTAATTAATTGGGTTTTACTTTAGTTATAAAACTATTCAATACTTAATTATTTTACGAAATAATAAATTTATGTTTTATATATCATATGATATTAACAATGGTTTAATATAAATCATTTTATCATATTTGTACTATAATATTGGTCGAATATTTTTTAATACTAAAATAATAATAATTTGGTATTGCGGTAATATTAACATGAGAAAATAATGATATTTTACATTTGAGTTATTATAATTTTTATTGTAACTAATCATAATATTAATGAATTTAATTTAAATTTTTTTTTTATTTTACAATATCATGTCTAAAACTTATTTTCTCAAAGGCGCTTTTTGATAGCAATGGTAAAATTTTTAAATGCATTTTTCAACCTCAATGGTAAATTAGCCATAAACTATAAGTAAGTTTACATTTAGTCAGTTAACTTTAAAAAATTACAAAATGGTCACTCAATTATTTAAAAATTTTTAAATAATTGAGTGATCATTTTGTAATTTAAGTCATTGAACTGTTAAAATTATTGTTGTATGACCTTCTTTGTTCGCACCACTTGTACTAATTTAAAGCCCTATTTCTTCCTCTTTTGTAGTTCAGTTTTTTTTTTTCATAGAACAATTTGAACCTCATAAATCTACGAACCAAAGTCCAAACAAATTTTTTCTCTGATTTTTTACACTAATCGTTAGATCAACTTGGCTCTCTAAGGTATATTTTTCTACTCATTTATGAGTATTGATCCACAGCACTGATTATTGAATTGTCGCTTGGAGCTTACTTTTTCAACTTCATAAAAAATTAACAATCTAGTGACTTGAATAAAAAATTAGAATAATTCAGTGATTATTTTATAATTTTTTAAAATTAAATGATCAAAACGTGTAATTCACCTTTTATTTATTAAAAAAAGTTCCCATCGATTAAACTAACTAAATTTGAGAATAAAAAGAAAATTGATGGATTAAACTCTAACAGCACGTCGGCCGCCACGCTATTTAAACCTAACAGCAGCATTGAATTATTTAAGGTAAAACTGACAACGAGAGGTACCTTTTATTTCTTTGGTTGTATTTCTCATATGCATTTACTCAGCTTGCCATCCCCAAAAAAAGGACACGTGATACAATTAAAATTCGATAATAGAATAAGTTGAATTTAAATCAAATTTAGAAAAAAGTTATATTTGAATTTAACTTTAATTATTTCATGTAATTATATTTTAAGAAAAAATTAGTATTGATTACGTTTCTACCAAAAAAATATTTGGATCCACAGAGACGAAATCAAAATTCTTTTAGGAGAACTCCAAATTAAATTGTAATTTTTATTATGGTAAAATATAAATTTACCTATATTTATAATTTTTAAATGATTAAATCAAATTTTTATATTTTTAAAGAGGTCAAATTATAATTTTATATTTATTAAATTAATTTTTTTAAAAATTTTAAAGAGGTTAAATAAAAGATTTTCTATTTTAAGGATTCGGTTTACCTGCCACCCGCTCATAATTTCGTCCCTGTGGATGGATTATTTTTCGTTCAAAACGTCTTCAAAATTGAATAATAATAATAATAATAAGATGAACTGATTAATTTGATAATTAACTTTCTACCTTTCCAATGATGACAAGATGAGTCAGCAATAAACAGGTAATTAGTGACGCAATCAAGAACAGAAGAAGGATCTAGACACCTAAAACACAATAAGAGTTGTATTTTATTCAAAATGTTTAAATTTCTATTAGATCATAGCATACTGCAAATGAAAAAAAAAAGATGTAACTAACAAATATATTTATTGAAAACTTATTTAAAAATTAAATAATACTTTAATTAAAATGATAAATTTTAAAATAATATATTTTTGGGAATTTACATTGTAAAAAAAAGAGATAATTAGTAATTTATCAACTAAATTGTTACCGATTGATGAGTAAAACTCACTTAATAAAGGGTTTATGATAGTAAATATATTTAAAAAATTAACAAAAATTGGTTAAGTATATATAAAGATTAGACATGTTTAAAGGTCAGTTATCTACTTAAGCCCGAACTTTGATTTGAAATTTATTAGGATTTGACAAAAGTATAAAACTCGAAAAATAAGATTGTCAAAAAAAAAAAACTCTGTTTTAAATTTGAATTGAGCTCGGACTAAACGTTCAAAACTTGAGTCCAACAAAACTCATTTTTTAAATTTATAATTATTGTATTGTATTATATTAGTTATATATATGTAATTTATCTCATGTGAAAATTAAATTTATAATAATATACAATACTATAATGTAAACATTAAAAAGTATATTAAATTATTTATATTTAAAATTTTAATAAATGAAAAGATATATGAAATTATTAAATATTAAAGTAAAAATATAATCATTTACAAATATAAATATTTTTATACCTATTTTAAAATTTCAGACAAAAATAAATTTAATCAAATATAAAATATATTAAATCCAACCCCACCTAAAGTGAAACTTGAATCGTTCATCGGCAGATTCTTCAATCAATTAAGGATTTCAAAAGATATTATTTAACCAATATAAAAAGATGACAATTACAAGTGGCATAATTCCTATCAAGATAAGAAAATTATTGGACCAAATTTAAACAATAAAATAAAGGAAAATTATTGGACCAAATTTAAACAATAAAATAAAGGAAAATAATTGTCACCAACAACCTCTTCACTTCACTGATGACAAAAACATTATATCGTAGATACAAGAGTTTGAGTTTAATTCCGTATTCCTATTTTAATTATTAAAAAATAATTCTTTTGGGCCAAATATTTTATTTTTATTATAAAATTATTGACTGAGTTTACATTACAGATTAATCGGATACTAAATCAATTAAAAAATCGATATACTCTTTTTAAAATGATAATTAATATTAGAAAAAATATTTGATACACAAGCAAAATTAAGGGTTGACAAATGTCTTCTTATTTAGTACATTGCTTATGGAATACAAAAAGTACACTACCAATAGACCAAATACTAACTCTTAATATTATTATAATAATACTTTTATATAATATTTAAATAAAATAATTAAAACTACATATCAAATAATCAAACATTGTTTAATAAGATTTATATACAATTTTTTTTTATCATTTCACCTATAATCATTGTTGAATAAATTTTGTACTACAAATTTTCGATACATTTAATTTTCTATTGTAATTTGATATCTCTATTTCTTGAAATGTGTCTGGTGAACTTATTTTATTTATATTTGTCAAAAAAATTGGTGTGATTTATACTTTTAAAATATATATGATGACATGGCATATATATCTAGACATTTTTATGCAATTGGATAATTTGATGTGGTTTGTACTTTTTAAAAAAAAAATGTTATATTTGTTGTCAAAATGTATTTGAATATTGTCACATTTTTTTTAACAATTTTATTATGGGTTCTAATCATATATACTTTATTTTTTACACAATGCTTAGAACTATTCATAACCTCTCCCCAACTTATAAATAGGAGGATAATGCGCTTCAGCGTACTTGAACCTACGTCCTCCTGCATTGGTAACAATGTCCATACCAATCTAACTAAGACTCAATTGGCACAAGCATCTAATTACTCGATAAAATTCATAAAATTTTTTTTATTAGAACTAAAGAAATATAATTTAAAAAGTAAAAAGATTAAATTTGACAAAAATATATAATAAAAGAATCTTTGATATAATTTAATAAATATAATATATTACATTTATCAGTTGATGTTTTAATAGGAAAGATCACCTTATTTGATTGAAACCTAAATTAGATAGCATGGATTTGTGGTAAAATGGGACAATGGGTTGGAGCGGAAGGCAGCAATAAATGTCAACCTCTAATGTTATTATTTGCTGCCATTATTGAAAAGTAATGAATGGTTGGTGGGAGATGATGGAGGGGACTTTTATGCTTTCTAATCTTGGTTATGCTTTCTACAGGTGGAGTGTTATTCATTGGCTGTGGTTATATTTTAAATGAATTATTGAGAATAACGTGTTTTTGTTGATTAATAATTGTTTCATCTATTTTAAAGGTTTAACACATGGCCTCTTCTCAGTCTTTTGCTTGATTTAGTGGATATTATTCTTTCTTACAAGCCACCACAAGATTATAAAAGAAAATCATTCAGTGATATCCAAAATTATAGGCGGAATGTATGTATCCATCGACCTATGAATTTGTAAACAATGATTTATATATTTAATCATAAAGTCAAATCAGATTATGATTACCCTCTCCTTACAAAAACAAATTATTCAAGTGTGCAGCTCTTAGATTCATATAAACCATGAACTTAATTATCACTTCTGATGCTAAATTTATGTAGTCCATGACTTGTGGGATTGAATTACAATTGGTAGTTTTTTTTTTCTTGTACAGAAATATAGTATAGTAAAGAGGAAAGCTTTGCCATGGGATTGAATTGCAAGTTTCTAAAACAGTAGCATTATGTTCATTGATAACATGAAAGATGGAGGATTGACATCAGATTGAAAGACCAACTAAACTGCTCTGCATAACCAAAAAGAAAAACGTAAACAACATAATGGAGTCAGTATCATCTTCTTATTTTATGGCATATGAGATGTGGGTCAAAATGGAGGGGCCATTTTAGACATTAGGAGGCGGCCAAATCTTGTCAAGTAATTCCTCGACTCGATTCGCTTGATTAACGTATCCTTCGAGTCCAGCAGCCAGAAGCTGCATAGATGCAGGTCCCATAGCTGATGCAAGGCTTAATTGGTCCCACTTTGTGAGCTGAATGCAGAGAGAAATTATCAGTCAACAACTTTTCATGGTTTTCATAAACAAAAAAAAAAAAAAAAAAAAAAAAAAAAAAAAAAAAAGGGTGCTTAATCTTGATGGCTTCGAGATCACGGTTGTAAAAAGGTACATGGTCTAATTCATAACCAAAATTGCAGCAAATAGCTGGTGAAGGAGCAAAGATTGGATGTGGTTGCGGTGACCATGGTCCAATGAATGGCTGTGAAAATGGTGAAGGAATTCATACAATGGACGTTTAAAAGTTGTTCCAATCAAGGGATCACGAGTAACCAAATTTATACATAGAAATCACTATATCAACATCGGAAGCCATGTCCATATCTATATGGGCTGTTTCATATTGTAAGACCATGAATGCAATGTCCTGGGGAAATCACTATATCAACATCGGTTGCATTTTGTCATTATAATATGCAGTGAGTTCCAGTTTCCATTTCCGTGGTCTTTTTGGTTTTGACAATTGAAAACATGGGAAAATAGCATACCTCTTCAGCAGTGAAATCGTGGTTGGCAGCAGACTGCGGGGAAAGCCTCCTAACGTAAGAGTACTTCTCATCAGGAGCAGTAATCGATTCTTTCAGCGACTGCAATATCTTCAACGGTGCAATGATATAATCAACCCTGAAAGGAATAAACCATACCACAGGTTTAAGAACCAAAAAAGAAGATCAATATTCAATTCTTAATTTGTAAGATTTCCATTCAAATAGATAATGGGGACAGTTTAGAGTCATATGATACCCCAGCAAACTGAATAAATCCTGCTTGTTTCGAACTGCTGCAGCCATAAGCTTTGATTTATGTCCATATTTGTGAATGTAGTTATAAGCTTTTGTCACCTGCAACAACAAACAACAGTACATCAATTTAAAACAACCTATTGAATATACTACATAAAGTACAAAAAAGGAACTCCTAGTTAATACAATTAAAAGAACAATCACTTATTTCCATTAGAAAGATCCTGAAAAGCTAAGTCTAAACTTCAATGCGCAAAAGATAGACTATAATGCACTTCAGAGATCACAAGAACCAATGTGGCTGCTCAAAGAAACAATTGTTCAAGTTGCAATATTCAGCTGAAAATGTATAAACCACAAGAAGCTAAAAGCCTACACTAAGAAATCAAAAGTTGTTCAACTAACCAGACCTAACCCGGGATCCTCTCCTCTTTGAATGGCAGCTTCAATCTCAGGGTCACCAGAATGATTGCGTGCCCAATCCTGACCAAAGCCAAAATGTGTTTCAAGGTTTATAAAAGATCAAGGTCTACAGACGAATGTCACCAAAAGTTTCCCCGGGGAATACCCTAACACGGCCAACAAAAATCTGAATAACAGAAGCACCAGCTTGGGCTGCAGCTGCAGCTTGAGCAAAGCTGAAGCGACAAACCAGAAAAAAGCAACAATTAGAAAAAGAAAGAAATGGAAAACATTTGTTTAGAAATTTCTTAAACTTTTATAATCAAGCAATATAAATTGTCAACATAAGCATATACCTATAAACAAAAGTTAAATGTGTTTGTATACCCTCAGATTCAAGCAATCTTGAGGCTTCTATTCCCTGTATAACCAACAAGCAATAGCAAGAATCATGTACCGAGGCTATCAAAATCACTATCTTTAAACCGACTGTATACACAATTAATTGAGATACTTACTTGCCAAGTTGAAGGAATTTTAAACAATAAGCGCTCAGGAGGAACATCAATCTGATTATACAACTTCAGTAAGTCATGAACCTGCATATCCCAATAAGCTTTTAGCATCAGACAGCATATCCGAAATAAAAGGGAATAAACTACTATAACATATAAAAGGAAAAAGAAGTGTGTTCAGTACCAACAAAGTGAAAAGTTTTTAAAGGCGACTTCGTTCATCGTATAAACCATGTTCTATTGAGGAGCATAGTGATCCATATAATACTTAAAATATAAGTATGTATAACAAATATAGAGTCTTTCACTACATTTCTTATTTCAAAAGCTAAGAGAATAACCTCTTGTCAACATAAGACAAAAATTCATGGGCAAGGAATAAATAGTTCATGTCATCAATGATAATATTCAATTAAAACTTTCAACATTGCTTCTTATGCATAAGACCTAATACAATTTTCGACAATTAAAATTGGCAATGGTTGTGATACCAAACAACAATCAATGGCAAAGAATAAAAATGGAGACATAAGAAGAGCCAGTACCCTCCTAATAATACCATGTGTATCATAAGCCAGACGTGCATCCACTTCGGTTGAAACTCGACCTGGAACTAGCTTTGCCAAGTCACCACCAACATTTACTAAAGCCTACACTTTATGAATAACCAAAAGTCAAACAAATTAATGATCTAGTTCTAGTTTCCCCCCCTTCTTTGCCAATGCAAATGAAGATTAGATAGCATAACACCAAAAATTCATGCATTATTACTTAATAATTCAGAGTATAAGAATACAAACCTTGTTAAAGAAACAAGACAACCTCAGTTCAGGATTGTCAAGCCTAGAACAAGTTGAATCCGCCAAGGCCATATCCACAGCATTCTAAACCAAAAATAAAAACTTAACTAGTTTATTTGTTATACATATAAAAGATTTTAAGAGATATATATATATATATCCATATGACAATGCTTACTCTAAAAATGGTATCTGGAAGGCTCAATATTCCCAACAGCAGTGAAGAGCTAACAGTTGCAGCTGTTGGTGGAAACCTATATTCAATTTTTTAGTATAAACAAGTAGTCCTTTTAGAGTAAAACATTCATTAAGATAAAGCCCAAAATTCCAAAAGAAAACAATCTTTACTTTTCAAAATCATCGAAGATGACAGTGTCAGGAACTATCTCACTGAAAGTAGACACAGCATCCAATTCAGTTCTTAACCCTGAATTTTCCCAAAGAAAAAAAAATTTAAAAACAACCCAGAGATTAAAAACCGAAGAAACAAATAAAATGGTTACAGATTCAACCAAAACGATCGAAAAGGAAAAGGGAGGTAGATAACCAGTGTCGAGAGAAGAAGAGAAGCCCGAGGAAGCACGAATAGCTGGAAAAGATGCGTTGAATTTGAAGAGTAGGCTGGAAGAAGAACACCCATTTGCAAATCCCAATCTTAATTTTGGTAGAGAAGAGGAGAGAAATGATGAAGGCGAAAATTGCAAGGAGAGTGACATCTTTTTTTCCTTTGTTTTCGTGTGTGAGAGAGAAAACAGGTGAAAGTTCTTTTAAGTTCGTTGCCGGATATTTTTAAATGGATAAGAGTTTTTTGCCAGGATGTATGCATTTTAGATTTTTGTAAGCTGATGGTCCCTTCCTGTCTGAATTATCATCTTCCAAATATCGGGTTATTTGTTTGGTTTGATTAGTTGGATTCATATTAAATTTGATTTTGCTTGGATTATTATTTGTTAAATATTGAATTTAATTATAAAATAATTATTTTCTTACATCTAATTATGATGCTATGTAGATATTTCATTTGAATTAAAAAAAATTTTAAAAATTTCATATCTCATCATTTGTAACGCTACCTATTGCAATTTAAAATTAGAGGTTTCTCGTGTTACACTTTAGTATAGATGCAATAAAATTTTACTAATAACTCTTTACATTATGATTAAGTTATATCTTATCGCATCTTAATAAGATTCTTCATGAAAATAGAACATATATAAAATAAAAAAAACACACATCAAACTATTTATTTATACACATCATCAATACTATGTCAAAATCCAGTTAAAACCTTTTATTCTCTCCAAGCTCTCCAAAATCACCACTAACGACTCTTAGCACACCATGTGAACCGCCTCTCAAGTCTAACTTCACATATGATATCAACAGTTTCTATAAGTTTTGTTATATCCTTATTGAATCACCCAACGTTAAAGCTTAGTCTTTGGTCAAGCTTAGTCTCATCAGACGCCTAAACTGGACACTTAGTCTCAGTCTTGCCAAGCACCACGTCACATGGAGTGGCTCCATGCAATCCTCTAAATATATGTATGTACGTATGTATATGAGAAAGAAAACATACCAGCATCTGTCAATGTATCACTCTCCTAGGCCTAATGGCATTTCGCTTAATCATTTCATTTCAACTCTAATAGTGCTCTTAGCGGATAGTGTGTCACCTTACCCTCTACATTTATAGAATAGAGTAGACCTAGCGTTCTCTAAACACAACAATAAAAGAAGAACCATTTGTTATCACTCTACCGAAATACCACCACTAAACACTATCACCTATAGTATAAATCAATCCAACACCTTATGTAATTTATTAGTTATAACAAATTTCTTCTATGCGATGGTAATATCGAAGTTCAAGTTTATGATTCGGATTTGCATATTTCTGTTTTGAAGATTGTTTCCCATGACTTCTAGAAGACTGCCATGAACAAAAATGGTACTTTATCTTACATGTTACATATCCTGCTTTCCTTCTTAACTTCCTATTTAGGTCATGTTTTGGACAATAATTGGCAAGATTTGGATTTTCATCAGGACACTCGATTAACCACCTGTTGCTACTACCTGATTCATACTTGTAAGACCCCATGATTTAAATTTGTGTCCTTTCTCGTAAAAGCGTCGGAGAAAAACACATCTTTAAAAAATCGAACATACCTATGTCTAATAAATGCCCGGATCTCTCCGGAATCGAAATAACATTGTTTCTGCTCTCACGAATGAATCAAGGAGGTAAAAGGGGACAAGGGGTTACTATTACAGTACTGTGAGTCAAGAGGGCTGAAAAAGTTGAAAAGCCTTCAAGGGAAAGGAAAAAAAACACAAATTTATTCGAAGTGAAATAACTAAAATGTAGCAAATTTCGAAGAAACAATAATGGAGCTGATGAAGATTATGTGATTGCTAACTCATTATCTGTGTATTTTTGGATCAGAATGCTGGAACTGGAGAGCTGTTCATAAGAATTTCTCTTCTTTCAAACATGGTTAATTTGGCTCAAGGGTAATCTTTCATCCCCATCTAATAATTGCAGAACCCCATGTTAAACCTGCACCAAAACCTGCAGCTGCAATCGTATGGCCTGGCTTCACCTTTCCGCTTCGGACGGCTTCGTCCAATGCCAAAGGAATAGATGCGGCACTCGTATTACCATAATTCGCCAAATTTGATATGACTTTTTCCTGGGGGAAGTCTAACCGTGTTGCGACTGCATCGATAATCCTCTGGTTTGCCTGCATTAATCAAATCCATCACATAACCATTATAACCAACAGTATTCAAGAAAACTTCAATGGTTGCTGATGTGAAAGGGTAATGGCTGGAATCAATTGTATCCTAAATCATATACCTGATGGAGCAATAACCAGTCAACATTGCCTGAAACAAGACCAGCTTTTTCCAAGGCAGACTCAATCGATTGTGGTACACATCGCACAGCAAAGCGAAAAACTTCTTTGCCATTCATCTGTATGCAGGAATAAGAGGACTTTTTTGGAGGGAAATCTAATGCCGAACCATTTGAACCCAACAGCTCATCAGTTTCATTATCATTTATGGGGGCACCAAGATGTCTGCAACAGGATTGACAGCTCTGTCAAATTCCTTAAGAGGAAGCAATACGGTATTTTATTAGTACTTTAGTTATATAACATGAGACTATGAGAGGCACTTACCTTCCACCCTCACCATCACTATGCAAGTCAAAGCTTAATAAGCCATCCTCCTCAGCATCGCAGGCCTACGGAATCGTTTGAATGACAAATCATATCATGTTTCGTTGTAAAAAAGTATAATACACAATAAAGTTATCCTAGACCCATTAGTATGTAATAATGTCTTAGGTAGTTCAATCTCTAATATATGGTTCCTCCACCACGGCTACAAGAGTCTGGTTTTTAACAAACCAAATATAAGGTGAAAATTCTCCACAAAGATTTATGATTTCAACATTAGTCTGCATGATTATTATAAGAACCTACATTGTATGAACAATCCCATGAAATCTGGCCCTACTTTATATCTAATTATGTTCAACCAGCCACTCAGATACATCTACTCCCAAAATTTATATCTAATTATGTTCATATATTTTAAGAATGTAAGATGACAGCAGCTTAATACAGGTACTTCCGATCCCATAGTTTCCGTCCTCATATGCATGTAGACTTATTATTACCTGTAATTTATGGTCACTTATTATGACCACTGGTAGACAGAAATACTACATATGCATGTACATACATAAATCAGATCGACATTACAAAGAATGAAGAGGCATTGCCTTCAGGCTGAACTAGAACTTAAATGACCATTGCATCTTCCAAGAAAGAGTTATCTTAAGAAAAGAAGTTAGGAGTGTATTACCTGAACTAGTACAGCACCTGCGGCATCCCCAAAGAGGATACATGTCCCTCTATCAGTCCAATCAACAAATCGAGAAAGACCATCAGCACCGATCACCAACACATTATGAAACCCACCTCCTGTAGTTCACAAATGTAAAAATGTTTGATTGTATAGCATTAAATTGACATGACCAAAACCTCCTTGCTGTGAAGTAAACAAATTTATTACCCCTAATGTGACTAGCAGCCGAGATCAGACCCAGCACAAATCCGCTACAAGCAGCTGTAATATCATAAGCTAAAGGAGAATTTCTGCAGCCAAGCTCTCTTTGGATCTGACAGGTTAAATGATGGTTGCCACACAACAAGGTACAAATTACTATTTGATAAAACATACACAAATGACTGTTCAAACAAGCACATATGCGGTGTCTGAGTATAGAGAAAATAATACAAAAACATGCTATCATTTGTGCCAGTAAACACAAAATGTTTTCTTCAAATTGGGAAATAAATATTAACCTAGTCGCCTATACCTGTGGAGCAGACCCAAAAATATCTTCTGGAGTAGATGTGCACATCAAGATTAGGTCAAGATCATTAGGATCAAAATCTGCCATTTCAAGAGCTTTCTGTGCCGCTTCAACTGCTAGCTTTTTCAAACTTTCCTTTCCTGTAAGAGCAATTGTCAATAAGAATCTCCATACTGGACCACGGTGAAACAATGATGACAATATATATAAGGGATGTAAGCTTTCCATCTTTTGCTAAAGAAAATGACACAGGCAAACAAGGTTTCTATTTAGACACAAGTGATGCAACACTTAAGCCAGGCCAAATTATGTCTTACTGTAAAGGGAAAATGCTCTATCAACTTTTTTTTCAACCTCTTAAGAAATGGCAAGCTTAATAGGCTGTATTCAAAACCGATTAAACTCCAAGCTTAATAGGCTGTATTCAAAACCGATTAAACTCAGCATATCGAGCCTGGGGCTTTCTAACTGGAACATCTGTTCACATGATTTAAGATAAAAATTTTAATCACATCAATGGATATCTGACACAAACAGTAAATGCCAGCTAAATAGTCAACAAATATTCTACACATAGTACTAGTATGGAGTGTATTCTGACCTGACATTACCCGTCGATTTCGTATTCCAGTGCGGACAGAGATCCATTCATCAGATGTATCAACTATTTTCGAAAGATCATCATTGGAAACTGAAAGAGATGGCAATGCAGACCCGCAGCCAACTAACTTACAGCCTTTCCTGAGAAGCCTGTATTTTCCCCGAAGTACAATTAAATCAGGAAAACCATTACCCTTCAATAAGTAGTAAATCAACAAATAAAAACAACGCTGCATCCCAATTCTGAAGGCCAGATTAATATTGTTTTTCACCAGTTAAGTGCTCACTGACTAATGTTGAATTATCAATCACTAAGATGGCCTCCTGGAGACAAAATGAACCAAAAACGGATTCATTGCATCCAGCAACAAACAAACATGAAGTATCTGAATGGTGACCATATTAATCGTGAGCTCTTGATACAAGCAAGCAAAGCATGTAGGTATTAGCATTCGAAAGTCATCTCTAGTCTAATGGAACTAACTCCAAGAGATTTCCTTCACTCTCATTTTATAGTCCAAAAGAAAGCTTTCTTGTATCATTTATATCCATGAACAAATATTAACCGATACCATATCAGTGTCAAAATCAGTACAATAAATGATTCTATGTATGTCGAGACCGAGGTTCTTTAACTGCTTATTCAGCTCATACCAAATCCATCATTAACTTTTCAAGCCTCAGTGGTAATCCAAACGCAAGAAACACACTAATGGGCATTGCAACCAAATGAGATCCTAATCTTTCAACCATTCAAATTTAATTGAGTTAATTACCCTGTACATAAGCTAAAAAGCACATGCATGAAGCAAAAAACCCCTTTCATCAATTTTATAAATTAAATGCATCGTCTTTGTTCAACCCACATAATTCTCGCTAGTGCAAGAACACTTCAGCTTTCAACTTCACAAGAACTACAACAAGAAAACTATGAAATCCCATTAAAATTAATAACAATAGTAAACCAAAATTTCTTCTTTCTTGGACAAATCATGCACATCAACTCAACTACTGGTACTCAATTCCAATCAAGCAAGAAATTATATATACATAACAAAAAGCACAAGATATTTACTTGGGCATTCGAGATTCAGAAGGGGAAACATGCTTCTCTGCACCTTCAATGGCACTTGAGCACACTACCCTCCTCGAGATTCCACTAGAGAAGCAAAACCCAGATCGAGAAACGCCTATTGAAGGCTGAATCTTGCTCCTCAGCCTTGGAACTGAAGGCGTGAAAAACCCAGATGCATTGGCCATTTACACTCAACAATACCAAAAAATTAAAATGAAGTAAACAATAAACACTCTTTAAAACAGAAGAAAGGAAAAATTTTGGGAACTTCGTTTGCCTAAAGAATGAAAAAGAATAAAATACAAGTAAAACAAATTTCAGATAAGAATCGATAAGTTCATGCAAAACTTGAGCTAACACAAAAGTTCAATTTCAGGTTTTTTTTTTTTTTTTTTTTTTTTTTTGGTAAAGATCTTCGGAGGGACCGAAGATGAAAGTAAACGAAAAAGTTTGGCAGAGTTTGGCGGTATTGCCAACACAATATTGAGGAAACTACAATGCTACTCTTAATTTCTTTCACTGTAAAAACATGCAATGAGCTTTCACCATTGTTTTATTTGCTGCAAATCCAATCCAAATGTTGGGATTGTTTTGTTTGGGCAGATAAACACAGTGGGCGCTTAACAATATTGAACTTTGGGCTGGTTTATGGTGTTTTGAGCGTACGTGGCAAATGCCCATTAGCTGATACTTCGTGAATTACAAGGTTCGGATTGCCAAGATTAATGGTTGAAATAAGCTTCAATTAACAAAGTCTAATACCATTGTTGATTTTTTTATTATTATCGAGTTTTATTTAAAAAAATGAAAAATGAAGTGACCACCGATCGATTAGATCACCTTGAAATTTGATCTTTTTAATAAAAGAGTTTAATTTATCAAAACAATATTTTTCGGTCTATAAAAATCTAGAAATAGATTCGGGAGTCGGTTACGTGCGAGAAAGGATTAGCACTCTTGTAACGCCTAAAATTGGTACCTAATTGATTAATTAATGTCTTAATATCAAAAGTTGAAGACCCGAAAAGAATTGCTTGAATAAACCGAAATAAACGTAAAAGAACCTCTTGTCTCGAAATAACAAAATGTCATATATCATAAGTTAGGACACGACATTTCAAACCTTCGAGGATAAGCTTGCATCTATTTTTATTTGATATCTTATGGATTTTAAAATTTAAAAGGATATTCGGTTATTTAGGTTTAACGAGGAAATCAAAACCCCGAGTACGTTTTCTCGAATTTCCTAAATACCAAACATTTCCTATTTTTGAAAATTCGTTTTGAATAATGATAGGTGTAATATTTAAACAATATATATTTATTTTATTTGAATATAATACATCAATAGATAAATATATCCAAACTTAATGTATAGTATAATGATAAAATGAATAATATATAATAGCTATGTGGATAGAATAATAGAATAAACAGGTAGAGGAATACTTTAATGATACAAACGTAATTGTGATAATAGCAATAATATTAATGATCAAATCATAATATTAATAAAATAAATGAGGTAATCTTAAAAATAAAACAAAATAAAATGGAAAGTGCATGATAATAAAAAAAAAATTAAGTAAACATGTCATGAAGACATCAAGAATAATAAAAATAATAATATAACAATAAAAAAATAAAATAAAAGAAATAATAATGGCAGTAGAGCAAAAATGCAAAAGTATGAACAATATAAATTTCGAAATGAAAACTAGACAATGACAAATAAATATATATAATAAAATAAAATAAAAGAATGAAAAAGGATTGAAATTAAATAAATAAAAGACTAAATCGGAATTAGAACGAAACCTCAGGTCTAAATTATAATAAACAAATAAATAAATAAGGACTGACTCGAAACTAAAATGAAATTTAAGGGGATAAATTGTAAAATAGTAAAAAATGAATAAGGGACCAAATGCGAACGCGAGGGAAGGAGTAAGGATCAAATGGGGAATTATTCCCAGACCCTAAACGTAGCGTTCCAAGAAGCCAAATAGTTGGAGGATCAAAATGAAAACCGAGTAAAATTTAGTGATAAAATTAAAAAATAGAAAAGTATAAATTTGAAATAGGCCGAAAAAGCGGAAGGACTAAAAGGGTAAATAGACCATTCATCCAAAACACTCAGATCCCCTGGAGAGGGTCCAGTCGACGCGCGAACCTTATCAAAACGACGTTGTTTTGATGTCTGTGAGTAATGGCCAAAACGCTGCTATTTCATGCACCTATTTAAATAAAAAAATTTCAAAAAAAACATTTCATTCCCATTTCTAAAAAAAAAAAAACTTCAGAAACCTCTCCCCTCTCTCCGGGCATAGTCCAGAATCTGACCAAAGGGGCTGTCAGGATCCGTCGCGCCAGCCGTCCGCGGTAGTCGGAAAAATAAAATAAAACGCCCTCTTGCTCGTCTTTAAACGCAAGATTCCGATTTTGGAGTCAAAAACTCCTAAACCACCGCCGATCTTCCAGAAAGAGGAGAAAACCTTTCGGTTTTCGAAGCTCTGCCGCGGCCTTGGCCGAATCCCTTGGGATTCGACGGCCTTTGGCTTAGAAGAGGCGACGACGGTGAAGGCAGAGACCAACGACAGGTAATCGATTTTTTATGTTTTTATTATTATTTCGAAAACGAAACGAAAATAAAAAGATCACCTTTTTTTGAATCTATATTCAATTTTCTTTTCTTTTTTTGTATTCGATTTCCTCCATTTTTTTACAATATGATTTCTGGCTTTTATAGTCGAAATATAACTGTCGTAACCATTTTTGAAAACGGGAATCGACTTGACGTTATGAAAACGAAAGAACGGGAGTCGCCACCGATCCTTTATCAGTGCGATCGGATCACCTTTGTTTTAATAAAACATTTTTTATTTACTAAAACAATGTTTTTGGTCTACGAAAATTTGAGAAAATAGGTTCGGGAGTCGGTTACGTGTGAGGAAGGGTTAACACCATCGTCACGCCCAAAATTGGTACCAAATTGATTATTTTGTAACACCCCTTACCCGTATCCTATGTCGGAACCGAGTACGAGGCATTACCAGACTAAACAATACATTTGGTCAAATTAATTAACACATATACATAATGACTTAGTCAAGCCACTATACATGCCATGGTTTAAATCATTTATAAATAAAGATACCCATAGATAGCTTGATAGTGTGAAGCGATCTCCGACGACCTCCAACCCGAGCTTGTTTAGTAGGACTCTATAACATAGGAAAGAAAAGGGGGTAAGCTTATAAAGCTTAGTAAGTTCACATGTAAAAATAATAAGCATTAGCAATGAATTTAGCTTACTACTAAGCTGTCATAACTTGCATAAATAATGCTAAGTTCTTACTTTCCCAACTTACTCATTTGTAGCCTTATCAAAGCCTCAACATGACAAATCCTCGCAACAAGTTCTCAATTTGATACAAACATTAAATCACATGCTTATACCTTATTACTCATGTTCACATTAATCTGTCTACTTGAATCGCTGTCACTAAATTATTTATTTCTTGAGCTACAGAGCTCCAAATTTAAAACCGATAATTTTCCCTAAAACTAGACTCATATATCTTTATACCATAAAATTTCCAGAATTTTTGGCTAAGCCAATTAGTACAGTTTATTCATTAAAATTTCCCCTATTTCACTATTCAACTATTCTGACCACTTTTCACTACGAATCAATTTTCTCTCTATACAGAATTCAAATGAGGTTATAATTTGTTTCATTTGAAACTAGACTCATTAAGGATTTCAAGCATATAACTTTTATCCCATAATTATTTTTGTACAATGTTTAATGATTTTTCCAAGTCAGAACAGGGGATCACGTAATCATTCTGAACCAATCTCACAAGAATTTAAATATCCTAAAATATAAAAATCCATTGTTTTCTATGTTTCTTTTATATGAAAATAGACTCAATAAGATTTAAATCAATATCTCATCCAACTTATAATTCAATTTCTACTATTTTTGGTGATTTTTCAAATTCACGTCACTACTATTGTCCAAAACAGTTTTATTGTAAATTTTACTCTTTCATGATTGCTTTGTATTAACATCCATTTAATCATACATAACCCCAAAACATATCCTTTAACTAGCCATTCCAATAGCTATCCATTATCGAATATTTACATGCCATTCATTTTCCCCTTTAACCTATACATCAACAACAAAACTTAAACTTATCATGTCACGATTTAATTTGGCCTAAAAGCCTCACACATAGTCATAAATCAAATTTATCACCTATTTATACATCATAAGTATAGACCTATCGTCACAAGATCATTTTCATAGGTATGAATTACTCATTTACATTCTTACCAAATGTTCCATATACATCAAAATTTAGTACTCATGAACTTTGCGTACATACCTGTACTCTTTGAACATGATCATACCTTGTCATTTCTTTGATATCATCTTTGGATTTTCCCATTGAAACTCTTGGGATACTAAGGATGGATACTCGGGAAAAACTCGTACATGATGTATTGTACCAGTGCCATGTCCCAGACATGGTCTTACGCTAGCTTTCATATCGTGGCCGATGCCATGTCCCAGACATGGTCTTACTCTAGCACACATATCAATGCCGATGCCATGTCCCCGGACATGGTCTTACATCGCTCTCATATCTGGCCGATGCCATGTCCCGGACATGGTCTTTACATCGCTCTCATATCGTGGCGATGCCATGTCCCAGACATGGTCTTACACTGGCACACATATTGCCATGGTCCAACCATGGTCTTTACTATCAATTCATCACATGTCGAAATTCGATCATACTCCGCCCTGCATTTCTCTTAATTTGATCTTTCAATACAATCTCGTAATTTTTATATTATTCATGATCCAATAATAACATACGAAATAACACATGGTATCAGTTAAACATTTAAACATATTAAATTTAATGCTTATTAACATACGAACTTACCTCGATACCAAAACAACCATTTTACCAACTTTCCCGATTTTCGATTTTCCTCACGTTCTAGGTCCAAATTTTCTCGGGGTCTAAAACATCACATTTCACTTATTTAATTAATGTACTATTCAAAACAGTCCCTAACTCAATTTTTTTCAAAATTACAATTTTGCCCCCAAACTTTTACATATTTACACTTTTTCCCCAATACTCGAAAATTAAAATTCAGCCCTTATTCATATGTTTTATAACATGCTGATCATTTTTTCCTTCTATGACAACATCAAATTCTCACTCTAACATGTACTTATGAACAATAGGTATTTTTACCAATTATGACGTTTTACTCGTTTTTATGTAAAATCGCTTAGTAAAAGTTGTTTAACATAATTTCAGCCTTCATATTCTATCATAAAACATCTAAATACACACTTTTCACCTATGGGTAATTTTCTAAAGATGAACCTTAGCATGAATTATTGGTAGCATAAGCTAAATCGAGTTCTGGGACTCTAAAATCGTAAATAACTTGAAAACAGGGCTAGCTAGAACAGACTTACCATGAGCTTGGAAAGTTTAGAAGACCCTAGCCATGTCTTCCCCTGGTAAATTTCGTCCATATGAAGAAGATGGACAAATTTGGCATTTTAATTTTGTTTTTAATTCATTTAATTACCAATTTACCAAAATGCCCCTAACTTAAAAATATCTCATTTCACTTATCTAATGTCCATTTTGTCCAACAATTTAACCAATGGTCTAATTTCCATTTAAGGACCTCCAATTTAAAATTTCATAGAAATTGGACACTTCTAACATGTAGAACTCAACTTTTGCACTATTTACAATTTAGTCCTTTTGACTAAATTGAGTGCCCAAACGTCGAAATTTTTGAACGAAATTTTTACGAAATCTTTCCGTAAAATTGCAGACCATAAAAATATAATAAAAATATAATTTTACTCGTCAGATTTGTGGTCTCGAAACCACTATTTCGACTAGACCCAAATTTAGGCTGTTACATATTTAATGTCTCATTGTCGAAAGTTGAAAAATTAGAAAAAAGAAAAAGAAAATCGATCCTTTTTGGAAATATTTTAGTTTTCTCGGATTGAATATCAAGACTTTCTTGTTCCGAAGGAACAAAACATCACATCCAGTACGTAGGACACGATGATTTTAATCCTCAAATCCAAGATTATCATTCAATCCCCGAGACTCATGCATTAAGATATCAAAAGGATATTCGATTGTTTGGCCAAGCGAGAGAACCGAAACCCAACACATAGGGCATGGTTCCCCGAATTTCCAAACATAGAATATTGCCTTATTTTGAAAACTTTTTGATTTCGGATGGAATTTATAAAAGATTTTAGGTTAGGTTCTAAAGAAACATCATTTAAAACATGAATGGGATTATGTTCGGCGAATAATGGTAAAGTGACGCGAGCTTAGCATAATATTTGTAACGCATGACATTGGTATCATTGATCTAAAATATTACATGCAGAGATAATAATAAAGACGGTGGGATAATAACATAAACAATAATGATGAAAATGATAATGCCAAAGATATGAAAATACTAATAAACAAACCATAATACATGCAAGTGATAATCACATAATTTACACGATTTAAATATCAATCATTAATAATAAAAGATCAATGAATCAAACAATTTTAGAAGTAATGACATATAAAATAATTTAAAGGAATTAATAAAGTGATTTTGGGTCAAGAATACATAAATAAAAGATACGTAATATATGCAAAACAATTTTCAAATGGTGTCAAAAAAAATAAAATATACAATATATAATTTAATAAGAATGATATATAAAAAGATCGAAATAAATAATAATAATAATAAATAACAAAATAAAATAAAAGATAAATAAATATATAAACCTTTTAAACAAGTTGGAGACTAAATTGAAATCAGATTAAAACAATGAGGACCAAAATCGTAATAAATCAGAAAAGGCGGGTATGGACCAGATTAAAGCACAATAAAAATAATAGAGTAAGATTTTAAAAAAGAAAGAATGCGGACGGGGATTTGATCAATTAGCGCTGCAAAGATGGGGGACCAATTGAGCAATTATCCCATTAATGGATATGCGCAGTCCTCCTTTCAGCACACGGCGCCGTTTCATCTCATTTTAAAGACCTAAAACATTTTAACACATTTCCCCAAGTTCCTTCTGAACACAGCAGCCACTGCCCCCCTTTTCTCTAAAAAAGAAACCCGAAAGCCCTCTTTCCCCTCGTTTGTCCGACGATGGGACTTCTAAGCAGATCGTCGCACCACCACCATGCTCGGTGGCCAATGGTGCGCGAAAGGGGGCCTTTACCCTTTGTTTTGAGCCCTGTAGAGCCGGGCTTTGGGTCGTTCAATAAAACACGAAACACGGAGGCTTTTGGCCTCATTTCCCGCTTGTGAAGGCGGCGCGAGAATGGGTTTTCCGACGGCAAATCTGGACTCCAGTAAGGTCCTTTCGTCCTTATTCGCTTTTGAAAACGTGAAAATGATAAATAAAAGTAAATTGAAAAATGACCGTAGATAGTGAGATCAAAGAATTAGATCAACCTTTTGGACTCCTCTTTACTTTTGTATTTACGATATTCGTATAAAGAGTAGGTTACAAGGGTTCTTCTTGGGGTTCTGTTTGTGGTTTCTTGTTTATCTGTTTCAAAAAAGACCCCTCCCCTTTTACAATGTTTCGATTTGATTTTTTTGATTTTTAATCTCTGATGCGTAAAAAAAAGAGAGACCTCTAATTTACAATCATTTTCGTTTTTATATCTGATTCACAAAGGCATTTCCTTGTTTTCCATTATTCTCTGCGTCGTTCCATGCTCTCTGTTGCTCGTTTCATTTTTGTCTGCAGGGTATATGGCAAAGCAGAGGCATGCTAAAGCCGTTGGTCGGTGTGCGTAGTGGTGCTGCAGCAGCGTCGGGCGTTCGACCGAGGCACGGGGAAGAGAGCCGTGAGAGGCGCACGTGGGCCTGCGCGCGGATCTAAAAAAGGCGTGCGGGGCCTGCATGGGAATTTGGAACGGAATGCATTCAATCAAGGCACATGGGGGCTAGTCATGCGGCACGGGAGAACTCTAGGATTCCCTAATTTATTTTTGGGCCGTCGGGCCTCTGTAACTTTGGGCTAATAGGTTAGGGTTTGTAAACGGGCCTTGTTATTTGGTCTTTGTAGTTGGACCTTGAATTTGGACTGGATTATTTGTATTTAGGCCTGGTATTGTTGGGTTTTGAGACTTTTCTGTAAATAGACATTGGGACTAGTTTTTGTTGGATTTTTATTGGTTTGGATTTTATTTTATGGGTTTATTTGCATTTTGTTTTTCTTTGGGCCTTTTATATTGGCATTTGGCCGGGCAGAAATTGGGTATTACAGCTGGCCCTCTTTGCTTATTATCGTGAAACGAGAATAGAGCAAAGACAAAAAAAAAAAGAACCAATTTTTGCCCGGTCTTGGCTAAGCCTTGACTTCTTGGTTCTCGTTTCCTTCAAATATCCTCATCTCCGATGTAACTTGTTGCTTTGATCCACTCCACAGCTGCTTCTGCGAAACATGACTCATAGCTTCAATTCGCTTTTCCTCAATCTTGTTTATTTTTTTAACTTGCTCCAACATGACTTCACGACACAAAGAGATTTGTAGCTTCAATCTATCAACCGCTCCACTGGGACTTTGAGGAAGTAAATCTAAACTTTTCGAACTGCTCCCTTATTCTCGTAATATGAGTTGACCCCACCTTTTTTTTGGGGACAGAAATTGAAAAACAGAGGTCGAATATACCTCAGTGTGTGTCCTCAGTGTGCGACCCGAGGAGTTGCGAATGGAAATTGAAAAATAGAAATTAAAAATACCTAGACGTGTGACCCGAGGAGTTGCAAACAAAAATTAAAAAGCAGAAATCATCTCAACGTGCCCCGAGGCTCAACTCACCTCCCGTATTATGAGTTGATATTTAAACAGGAATTTAAAGACTGAAATTAAAAATACTTCAGCGTGCCCCGAGGCTCAACTCACCTCTCGTATTATGAGTTGATTTTTGAGCAGGAATTTAAAGACAGAACTTAAAAACACCTCAGCGTGCCCCGAGGCTCAACTCACCTCTCGTATTATGAGTTGATATTTGAACAGGAATTTAAAAACAGAAATTAAATACCTCGGCGTGCCCCGAGGCTCAACTCACCTCTCGTAATATGAGTTGATATTTGAACAGGAATTTAAAAACAGAAATTGAATACCTCGGCGTGCCCTGAGGCTCAACTCACCTCTCGTATTATGAGTTGATTTTTGAACAGAAATTTAAAGACAAAAATTAAATACCTCGGCGTGTCCCGAGGCTCAACCCATCTCTCGTGTTATGAGTCGATTTTTGAACAGGAATTTAAAAACAGAAATTAAATACCTCGGCGTGCCCCGAGGCTCAACTCACCTCTCGTATTATGAGTTGATTTTTGAACAGAAATTTAAAGACAGAAATTAAATACCTCGGCGTGTCCCGAGGCTCAACCCATCTCTCGTGTTATGAGTCGATTTTTGAACAGAGATTTAAAGACAGAAATTAAATACCTTGACGTGTCCCGAGGCTCAACCCATCTCTCGTGTTACGAGTTGATTTTTGAGCAGAAATTGAAGGACAGAAATTAAACACCCCGGCGTGTCCCGAAGCTCAACTCACCTCTCGCAATATGAGTTGATGTTTCTGAAAAACAGTAATTAAAAATGTGTCATCTGGTGGAACTCGGATGTCTTTTTCTTTTTGGTTCGGTACGGTTATCGTCGAAACTTCTTGCTTTACTGGTGTACCTGTATGTGTCATGCGTGATGTTATCATGATATGCACGTGTTTATCTTAAATGCTCTTATGCCTACATGATTATGCCATGCGTTCTGGGCTTGTTTGTCATGTATCTCTCGTTATGACTTCCATGATGACTTGTATTCATTGCCTCTGTTCTTGACTTTTCTTTCAGGTTTTGTACCCGTCCTCAAGTTTTATGAGTAGTCTGCATTTCTCATATATCATCCATTTGCCCCCTGTTGATCTTTTGTCTTCGCTTTGAGGCTCTTGTACTTATAAGATTCTCATCCAGGTAATGCTCAACGTTTTTTTTTGTTTAGAGTATGTCATTTTACTATTTATCATTTAAATGAACCAAACATGAGATGTTTGAAAATGGGAAAGTAAGTATGAAAGGGGAAACCTCACACCCGTATTTATTTCAAAAGTGTTAAGTAAAGAAAATTGACAAGGAATAATTCAATAAAGGAAATGTTATAAAAAAGGAAAGCAAGGTTCAATTGTCACAAATGCTCTAGATATCCGACGCATGAACTTCTCCACGTTCCTTCATCCTGGATCTTTTCGAGCAGAGCTTCTTGTATAGAAGATTTTGAGCTTCCGAGTCTGCTTCAAATATTATAATCTCGCCCTTTGACTCTCTGTTCAAATCATCTTTGCTCTTTATGTCCGAATCCCCTTCATTAGGATGCCTTTTCAGGTTTTCATCCCAATTTTGTCTATCCAGACACCCTTTTTGATTTTTTTATTTTTTTTTAAGACGCCCTTTCAGGTTTTCATCTTAATGTCATTTTTTTCCCTTTTTTTTTTCTCCTTTTTAGGCGTAGTACTTCTTCACGGCATTTGAGTTCACTGGATTTGGTAACTCCTTCCCGTCAATCTCAGTGAGGACCAAAGCTCCACCTGAGAAAGCTTTTTTCACAACGTATGGCCCTTCCTAGTTTGGTGCCCATTTTCCTCGAAAGTCCTTTTGAATTGGGAGAATCTTTCTCAATACTAGTTCTCCTTCACAAAATTCCCTTGGCCGTACCTTCTTGTCATGGGCTGTGATCATTCTCTTCTGGTACATCTGTCCGTGACAGATTGCTTTCAAGCGTTTTTCTTCGATCAGATTTAGTTGGTCATATCGAGCTTGCACCCATTCTGATTCTTCTAGTTTTGACTCCATTAAGACTCGTAAAAAGGGGATCTTAAATTCGATGGGTAGTAAAGCTTCCATTCCATAAACCAGAGAGAAAGGAGTTGCCCCCGTCGAGGTCCGAATACATGTGCGATATGCGTATAGGGCAAATGGGAGCTTCTCGTACCAGTCTTTGTATGTCTCGGTCATCTTTCCAATAATCCTCTTAATATTTTTGTTGGATGCTTCTACTGCTCCATTCATCTTTGGGCGATAGGGTGAGGAATTATGATACTTTATTTAAAATTGTTCGCACACTTCCTTCATCATCTTATTGTTCAGATTCAAGGCATTATCTAAGATGATTTTCTCAGGCAAACCGTATCGACATATGATCTCCTTTTTTAAGAACTTACAAACTGCGGCCTTTGTCACATTAGCGAATGAAGCGGCTTCTACCCATTTCGTGAAGTAATCTATGACCACAAAAATGAATCGATGTCCATCAGAAGCTTTTGGGGAAATTGGTCCTATAACATCCATGCCCCACATAGAAAAAGGCCACGGAGAAGTCATAACATGAAGGGGCGAAGGTGCTGCGTGAATTTTATCACCGTAGACTTGACATTTGTGACACTTTCGTGCCTAACTGATGCAGTCGCTTTCTATCGTCAGCCAGTAATAACCGAGTCTCATAATTTTCCTGGCCATATTGAAACCATTGGTGTGCGTTCCACAAATTCCTTTATGGACCTCTTCAAGTATCTTTCTGGCTTTAATATCATCCACGCACCTCAGAAGCACTTGATCTTTTCCTCTTTTGTATAGGATGTCCCCATCAAGAACAAATCCCGCTGCCATTCTTCTGATTGTTCTTTTGTTGTTCTCATTTGCTTGCTCAGGATATCTTTGATTCTTGACATATTCTAAGATATCATGGAACCATGGCAGTCCATCCGTCTCTTTTTCAATGCTAAAACAATGTGCTGGGGCTTCGTATATGCTCATCTGGAGAGGCATTATTTCCGTTTCTTGGTTTGCTTTAAACATTGAAGCCAAGGTGGCCAGGGCATCCGCCAATTGGTTTTCTTCTCGTGAGAAGCAACTAAAAGTCACTTCCTCGAATTCTTTAACCAATTCCACAACAAGATCGTGATATTTGACCAACTTCGAGTCTCTCACTTCCCAATCTCCACGGATTTGGTAAATCACCAATGCCGAATCCCCGGATACCTTTAAGATTTTGATGTCTCGTTTAATAGCTGCGCGAAGTCCCATGATGCAAGCCTCGTATTCCGCTATGTTATTGGTACAGAAAAAATTTAATCTGGCAGTGAATGGATAATGATTCTCTTCTGGTGACACTAAGACTGCTCCAATCCCATGCCCCAATGCATTTGACGCGCCATCAAAACTCATCTTCCATGATTTCTCTTTTGACGATTCGCATTCTTTTTCTGTAATGCACATTAAGTCTTCATCTGGGAAATCGAATCTTAATGGTTCCTATTCCTCTGTTGTTCGAGTTGCTAGAAAGTCAGCTATTGCGCTCCCTTTTATCGACTTTTGGCTCACATAGATGATGTCGTACTCCAATAATAGGATCTGCCATCGTGCCATTCTTCCTGAGAGTGCAGGTGATTTTATCATATACTTTATTGGGTCCAGCTTTGAGATCAACCACGTCGTATGATACAGCATATATTGTCTGAGCCTTTGAGCTGCCCAGACCAGTGCACAACATAATTTTTCAATCGACGAATATTTTGCTTTATACTCTGCGAACTTCTACTTCTTGCTGAGGTAATAGATCGCCTTTTCTCTTCTCCCCGACTCATCATGTTGCCCCAGTACACAACCCATTGAATTTTCGAACACCGTCAGATACAATATTAACGGTCTCTCGGGGGTTGGTGGTACTAGCACCGGGGGGTTAGACAAATATTGTTTTATCTTGTCGAAAGCAGCTTGGCATTTTTCATTCCATTCCCCAGGATTGTGTTTTCGGAGGAGTCGAAAAATCGGGTCGCATTGGTTGGTAAGCTGAGCAATGAACCGAGCGATGTAGTTTAACCTTCCCAGAAATCCTCTGACTTCTTTTTGTGTTTGTGGAGGTGGTAATTCTTGTATGGCCTTTATCTTGTCCGGATCAACTTCGATACCTCTCTCACTGACGATGAAACCCAGTAATTTCCCCGAGGTTACTCCAAATGTGCACTTAGCTGGATTAAGCTTTAGTTGGAACTTTCTCAGTCTTTTAAACAATTTCCTGATGTTTCCAACATGCTTTCTTTCCTCCCAAGATTTGGCAATCATATCGTCGACATAAACTTCTATTTCTTTATGCATCATGTCGTGGAATAACATCACCATTGCCCTCTGATATGTTGCCCTGGCATTTTTTAATCCGAATGGCATCACCTTGTAGCAGAATGTCCTCCATATTGTCACGAATGTAGTCTTCTCCATATCCTCGGGAGCCACTTTTATCTGGTTGTAACCCGAAAATCCATCCATAAAAGAGAACAATGAATGTCTTGCCGTGTTATCCACCAATGTATCGATGTGCGGAAAGGGAAAATTATCCTTAGGGCTTGCTCGATACAGATCGCGATAGTCCACACACATCCGCACCTTGCCGTCCTTCTTTGGCACTGGGACTATATTAGCTACCCATTCCGGATATTTAGAGACTTGTAAGAAGCCGGCATCGAATTGTTTTTTGACTTCTTCTTTTATTTTTAAAAGCATCTCGCGTCTCATTCGTCTTAGCTTCTGCTGGATAGGCTTACATTCTGGCTTCAGCGGGAGCCTATGGACCACTACATCCTCGCCTAATCCTGGCATGTCCTGATATGACCACGCAATCACATCTTTGTACTCATGAAGCAAGGTGACCAAGTCATGTTTGGTGTTCTTTGAAATGGTGGTCCCGATCTTCACTTCTTGCCTCCTTTATTCACTTCCCAAGTTCACCGTCTCAATAGATTCTTGATGGGGGAGTATCTGTTTGTCTTCTTGTTCTACCATACTTAGTAAGTCGGGGGACGAGACATAATCTTCACTGTTTTCCTCAGCTTCAAACTCTCCTAGACAAATAACTTGCTCGAAATCGATTTTAGGACTTGTAACGGGATTGTTCACGTCATCGATATTTAAGCACCTGAAAGGTAAATGGAAAAGAAACTATAGAGGAGCATCGAGGTGTTGGAATCTGCAAACGTGATACCATGTCATGTTATGATATATATATATACAAAGACAGGCTATGAGAAGAGAGAATAAATATTAGGCCAATGAGAATGAAAGACCATGACAAAATGCATCTCCATTGATGTTCATTTAAAAGCTAAATAGCCAACATAAACTCTTATAATAGATTCCTCTATAACTTAGGGGTACACAGAGAGTTGATATTGAGAATTACTTTGGAGGGGCCCTAGAAACTACAAGAAGGTCCTCAGCGGTCCAATTGCTCGAAACAAAACTAGGAGGACCAGGGCGTATCTCTGAGATGTCTTCCATCGTATCATCCGCCTTGTCAATAACGTTTATATTGAAGTTCTGAAAATCCCTTTCAACCAATAACAGCGTGTTTCGTGAATTGTCTCCTTCTGGGTACATCATTTCTGCAGACGCAAAAATTTTCGACAAGAGCGGATACACCATGGGCTTCCATTCTATTTCCTGACCCGAGGCTCTTACAATCCTCTTTTCCTGATCCTTCTGCAGCTGTTTCCTTCTTTGTTGTGCATCCGGCTTGAACCCTAACCCGTATCGATCCCTGCGGTGTACCAGTTTTAACGCTCTAGCTATCCATTGCTGGTATCTTCCTAAGCCTTTCCCTGCTCGGGCTCCTTTTCCCACCATCAGTTTGATTCCCATCTCGGTATTCCTTGACAATTTGGGTGTGGGAGCCCTATTCCCTTCGGTAACAAATGTAGCGTTGATAAATTCGAAGGAACGGAATGAGCATTCTGCCGTATCTTCGTTTGCCTCAATGTAGGGTGCGTCAGTAGAGAGTGATGCGACAATGTCTTCTTCACCGGCGATCGTGATCAAGTAGTTATCCACGATAAACTTTATTTTTTGATGGAGAGATGAAGGGATTGCTCCAGCAGAATGGATCTAGGGCATTCCTAAAAGGCAATTATATGAAGGTGATGTCCATTACCTGGAACTCGACATTATATGTACACGGGCCTCCAGAGGAATCTCGATCTTTCCCATGACCTCTCGCCGTGTTCCATCAAATGCCCTTACTACGGAATGACAAGGCCTCATATAGGACATATCGACTGCCATCCTGGACAGCGTAGCTAACGGCATGACATTGAGTGCGGACCCATTGTCAATAACCACATGCGGTATTATATAGCCTTTGCAACCGGTTGTGATGTGTAACGCTTTGACAGAGCCTCTACCGTTTGGTGGTATTTCATCATCACTGAAGGAGATGAAATTATCCGCATTTAAATTGTTCACCCACCTGTCAAGTTTTTCAACGGGTACATCGCTTGGCACATACGCTTGGTTTAACACCTTCAGCAAAGCGTTTCGGTGTGGCTCTGAGTTCAACAATAGGGATAACACTGAGCTTTTTGCCGGTTGTTTGTTCAGCTGCTCCACGATATTATATTCGCTGAGCTTGATAAACTTTAAAAATTCTTGTGCTTCATCCTCATTCACCGGTTTCTTAGTTTCTTGTTCAGATTGTGTCTCAACTTCGTCTTCGGCATTAGGTATCAGGATCTTTCCTTTCTGGTTCGTGCCAACGGCTTTCTTCCTTGTCTCAACCATCTCAGAGGAATAACACCTCCCATTACGGGTAAAATGCCCCACCTCACTGACGTTTCCAGTGGTAGCTTCAGGTATGGTAATGCTGACATCATATTTTCAAGGCACCGCCTTACTGTCCTTGTAAGGGAAAGGAGAAGGTACTTGGATTATCATTTTTGGTTTTACCTCTTCTTTCTTTGCCTCGTAGTAGATCACCAAAGCTTGATCGGCGCTATAAGGGGGGCCTGATGACCAACCTTCAGAGGCACATATATCCTTTTCATCGGTCTCTTCCACCTTATTGCAGATCTCAACTTCCTTATTGTTCATCATACTTTGAAGTAGCTCTTTGAACTTCTCGCAAGATTGGATGTGATGTCCTTCTATGTCGTGGAAGACGCAAAAACTTGGACTCTTCATGCTTTCCTCCTTGAAACTTTTGTCGAGTATACCCCTCTCAGCCATTATTTCCCAAAGCCTCCTCAAAGATGTCCTTATCTCAGAGATACAACTTTTGGCTCGCCATCCATCCTCCTGGGTCACCATATTCACGTTCTCTACGGTATGGTTAGGGAGCAGATTTCCAGCCACATTACCGATGCCGTCAAATCGTAAAATGCTCGCATCGATAAGTCTTTGAACTCGTTTTTTGAAAGCAAGGCAATTTTCTGTCGAATGCCCCCGGTTTCCAACATGGTACACGCAACTGGCGTTAGGATCATACCATTTTGGGTATGAAGGTTTCAGGGGTGCCATGTAATGTGGGGATATTAGTTGTTTTTCTAGTAATTTTGGGCACAACTCTCCATATGACACAGGGATGAGGGTGAATTGAAGTCTTTCAGGATTGGGTTTTGTTGGTCTTGGTTTGTTTTTGGGCTGACTTTGGGCAGGCGCAGTATTTGGCGGGAATATAGTGAATGGTTTTTGATTATCAGCGGCATAGACAGGATAAGGAGGAGGTACTTGATAGTAAGGATTTTGTGGAGAAAAATAGAAATTCGGCGGTGGGCGAAACTAAGGTCGTGGTTGGGTTGGGTACGGATTAGTAGCATAGTAGTTCCCGGTCCCTACCATATGGGTTTCAGGGTCTTTTTTCTTTACAGGTACTGGCCTTTTCGAACTCTCGGGACCCTCCATCCTTCCGCTCTTGATGCCATTTTTGATGAGTTCGCCAGACATTACAATATCAGTGAAGTCTTTTGTGGCATTTCCTACCAGTTTATTATAAAATGGCGCCTTCAACGTGTTGATAAAAAGAACCGTTAACTCTGTTTTAGTCAGTGGGGGTTCTACTTGAGCCGAAGCATCCCTCCACCTTTGAGCATACTGTCTGAAAGTCTCCGTTGGCTTCTTCTCCATCATTTGCAGTGTTAGTCGGTCAGGTACCATATATCGAGACATGTTTGTATTGTTCGCGAGAACCGACGCCAGTCCTTCCATGATCGATTCTCTCTACTAAGTTGATTATACCACCGGGCGGTCGATCCGATCAAACCGTCCCGAAACAAGACATTAATGACTTGTCTTCATCCACATGACCAGCTATCTTTCGACAGAACATGATAAGATGTGCCTTCGGACATCTCGTTCCGTCATATTTTTCGAAGTCTGGCGCTTTAAACTTTGGGGGTAGAACCAGGTCGGGCACCAGACTGAGTTCTTTGGCGCTCAATGCAGAGAAGACTCCAGCACTCTCTACCACCTCGAGTCTTTCTTCCAAGACCACTGATTTTTTCTCAAAGATTATAATCATCCCTCTTTAATCTAGCTATTTCTACCGGATCATCCAAATCCGGAACAATCGGGTTAGCAGAATTATCTCTAGAGTTTGATACGTAAACACCTTGCCCCAAATGAGTAGGTGGTATGGGTCGTTACTCTAGGCCTATCGAGTTCTCTTAAGGATATCCTCTTTGCGTTGCATGAGCATGGGGGGTGTGAATCCTGATTAACTCTCGGGTGGGGTTCTGTAATATCAGGACTCTGCGCGAGTCCTTTTCCTTTGGCCAGAGCCGCCAACATCTCCATCATTTTAGCCATTTGATCTTTTTGCTCTAGTGATTCCTCTCGGGATCTTAACATCGATCCCTTGCGCTTGCCGCGATCCGCTAATCGTTCTTGCAGACTCTTTCGGATTTTTTCCATTTTTCGATCCTCTCATTGAGTTGCGTCCATAGCTCTAGTTCTTAGACGTGTCCTATAGGGATGATGTGATTCCAGCATTCGTAGTAGTGACGAGTTTGCGGATTATACGATTTCGACCTTAGTAAATGATTATGGCAATATGATGCTAATGTATGCAATGTAATGCAAATGCATGTATGAATGCGAAAAGGTGTTGATTTAATTCAATTCCATTAGATAAACTTTACTAGAAAACAAATTTCCTTTCATAGAACGGACGATTACATATACGACTTTGCCCTAATGCCTAAGTCCTTAACTTTCCTAAGAAGCCAAGCTAAACCTTGGCCTCGCTCCGATCGTGACTCGTACATCAGACTTAGCGCATCAGCCTGAACCGCCAAGGTTTGCAAATGATCAGCCACCTCTCAAATTTGAGCCACGGCCTCGCCTATTACATAGTCTCTGTTTCTAATCTGTTCTTGGGAATGGTGGAGCTGCTCCTTCCAATGCCCGTTGTTTGCTTCAAGGAGCTCAACTCGAATTTTGCTGTCTTGTAATGCAGTCTCAAGCTCTCCTATCCTTCCTTTCATCTCCTTGATCTTGTTCTAACTAGCTCTTAATTCGACTACCGAGTTGCGACTACGATGTAGGTGTAACGACTTTTCTAATTCTGCCAGTCGGGTGCGTAACCTCTCCTTTTCTCTTTGGCTTTCCAACAGACTCTTTTTCAAAGCGTCCTCTCGTACTCGAGCATCTTGGAATTTCCTCTCCCACTGATCGGCTCTGAACTTTTCTTATTTAATTTCCTGTCGCCATTGCTCTGATGTCTTACCTAGACCAGCGGTTCTGATGGACATGCGCAGCTTCTTGTAGTCCGTCTTTAAGCTATCCAAGTCCTCTTTGGCTTTATTTTTTCCTTTCTTTAGTTTCTCGGCCTCGAACTTGTGGATGTCGACATCTAACCCCAACTGCATCTTTTCTTCTTCTAGCTGCTCTATCCTCTTATCCAATTCCCGGCTCTTTCTTTCGAAATCTTGCTTGATAATCTCTAATTCAGACGGGATTACTTGCAGCTGCTCTTCTATTGGTCGAGCATTTCTTTAGATTGTCCTTGGGACGTTGTCGTTGATTCTTTTGCCCCACCATTGATCGTACTCGAGGGTCGCCATTGGCCCTATGGCGAGTCTCTTCATTTTTCAGGTTTGGGTCCATGCATCTGATATTTCGTGAACTCTCTTCTTATAGTTGTCATCCTTGTATGAAAATTCACATTAGGCTAATCCATATGTCGCAGGTATGAACTGTCTCGATTGATACTGCCTCATCACTAGTAACGGGGCATATCCGACAGCTCCCCATATTCCGAGTAAAGGAACCCAGTCGAACCCTCCACATCGATACAAGATCTCGTCCGTGATCACCCACGGAGCCTTCTATTCTATATCTTTAACTTGCAGATTTTGGAGAATTGCTATCCATTTCTCTCCGGATAGGTCGTCCCGCCTTGGTGTACTTGCTAATTCTTCTAGAGGAGAATAGTTCTCGAAAAAGACTTTGTATGAGATCTTTTCTATCTTCCAAAAATGGCAATGAAACCAAGATAGCAATAGCTGTACACATCCTATGAACCTCCCTTCGCCCGCTCTTCGGCAAGCATTCAAGGATCTGAAGGTTTCGGCTAAAATTGCGGGGACGGGTGTGACTCCTTTATTAAGTTTATCAAACAGATCCGAGACTGCATCCTCTATATGCCCTAACGCCTTGGGGAAGATGACCAAACCATAAATGCTTAGAGCGAAAACGTCGACCCTCTTTTTCTTATCAGGATGCGCCAAGATCAAGTCCCTCAAGTGTTTCCAAGGAATGCACTTACAATCTCCCTTTTGCTTGATCCGGGTCGTAATCCATTGCTCGTTCATTCCTGTAATGTTCATTAGCCTTTTTGAGAATGCCGGCACATTAGCAAACCTCGAATACACCTTATCAGTTTGAATTCTCGGGCATCGAAACAAAGCTGTGTACTCCTCTATGGTAGGCACCAAATCCACCTTTCCAAAAGTGAAGCAACTGTAAGCGGGGTTCCAAAACTGGGTAATGGCTTAGAGTAGGTACTCGTCTATCTTGATATCAAGCAGATATGGCAAATCACCGTAATTATGGTAGAACAGTTGTTTGTCCTCATTCCCCCAAGAGTCCCATATTTCCTTCAATTCTCACAGGTCATTTTGGGCCACGCTGATGCGGGTAAAATCCCATAACTCTGATTCATGCCCCACTGCCAGGCTATCTCCTTTTTCTTGCTGTACCTTTTCGGACCACACTTGGACGACCGCATTATCCTCCACTCTATCGAGAAACCCCTTTTCCATGTTAAGCTTTTCTAGTAACCGAATGTGGATCAACACCTTTTTATGATAAAATGCCATGCAATAAAAGTAAAACACAACAAGTTAGTATCAGGTATAGAAAGAACTTAAAATAAACGGGAAATAATCAAACTCTTATTTAAGGTAACAACTAGGGTTTGCACGGCTCTACCTACAACGGGCCCTTAGGTCTCTCTATATATGGTTCGGTTCTAAAGTAAGGGTACCTGAACCAGCAGATTCCTCGATCCTCACCCATTATAGGCTCATATGGACCGAGTTCAGTTCAGGGGAATACATTTCCCTATGGCTGCACGGAGATAAGAATCTCACGAAGACATAGGTACGGATGTATCCCGAAAGTGATCCACTATCTTGCACGGAGGTAAAAACCTCACGAAAGAGTAGCTTCTCACTCCCACTTAAGGGTGTGACCGCAATGGTCATGCAATGCAATGCCAAAGTATTTCACGAGACTCGACACTATAGTACAAGCAAAAGCATCAAAGAGAAACACGATTTTTCAAAACAATTTTCCAAATTTTCGACAAAAGAACAAAAATCAATTAATTTATGGCCTGACTCTCACAGTTCCCAGCGGAGTCGTCAAGCTGTCGTAACCATTTTTGAAAATGGGAATCGACTTGGCATTATGAAAACGAAAGAACGGGAGTCGCCACCGATCCTTTATTAGGTGTGATCGGATCACCTTTGTTTTAATAAAACATTTTTGATTTACTAAAACAATGTTTTTGGTCTACGAAAATTTGAGAAAATAGGTTCGGGAGTCGATTACGTGTGAGGAAGGGTTAACACCCTCGTCACGCCCAAAATTGGTACCAAATTGATTATTTAATGTCTCATTGTCGAAAGTTGAAAAATTAGAAAAAAAGAAAAAAGAAATCGATCTTTTTGGAAATATTTTAGTTTTCTCGGATTGAATATCAAAACTTTCTTGTTCTGAAGGAACAAAACATCAAATCCAGTACGTAGGACACGATGATTTTAATCCTCAAATCCAAGATTATCATTCAATCCCCGAGACTCATGCATTAAGATATCAAAAGGATATTCGATTGTTTGGCCAAGCGAGAGAACCGAAACCCAACACATAGGGCATGGTTCCCCGAATTTCCAAACATAGAATATTGCCTTATTTTGAAAACTTTTTGATTTCGGATGGAATTTATAAAAGATTTTAGGTTAGGTTCTAAAGAAACATCATTTAAAACATGAATGGGATTATGTTAGCGAATAATGGTAAAGTGTGACGCTTGAGCTTAGCATAATATTTGTAACGCATGACATTGGTATCATTGATCTAAAATATTACATGCAGAGATAATAATAAAGACGGTGGGATAATAACATAAACAATAATAATGAAAATGATAATGCCAAAGATATGAAAATACTAATAAACAAACCATAATACATGCAAGTGATAATCACATAATTTACACGATTTAAATATCAATCATTAATAATAAAATATCAATGAATCAAACAATTTTAGAAGTAATGACACATAAAATAATTTAAAGGAATTAATAAAGTGATTTTGGGTCAAGAATACATAAATAAAAAGTACGTAATATATGCAAAACAATTTTCAGATGGTGTCAAAAAAAATAAAATGTACAATATATAATTTGCTAAGAATGATATATAAAAAGATCGAAATAAATAATAATAATAATAAATAACAAAATAAAATAAAAGATAAATAAATATATAAACTTTTTAAACAAGTTGGAGACTAAATTGAAATCAGATTAAAACAATGAGGACCAAAATCGTAATAAATCAGAAAAGGCGAGTATGGACCAGATTAAAGCACAATAAAAATAATAGAGTAAGATTTTAAAAAAGAAAGAATGCGGACGGGGATTTGATCAATTAGCGCCGCAAAGATGGGGGACCAATTGAGCAATTATCCCATTAATGGATATGCGCAGTCCTCCCTTCAGCACACGGCGCCGTTTCATCTCATTTTAAAGACCTAAAACATTTTAACACATTTCCCCTAGTTCCTTCTGAACACAGCAGCCACCGCCCCCCTTTTCTCTAAAAAAGAAACCCGAAAGCCCTCTCTCCCCTTGTTTGTCCGACGATGGGGCTTCTAAGCAAATCGTCACACCACCACCATGCCCGGTGGCCAATGGTGCGCGAAAGGGGGCCTTTACCCCTTATTTTGAGCCCTGTAGAGCCGGGCTTTGGGTCGTTCCAATAAAACACCGAAACCCGGAGGCTTTTGGCCTCATTTCTCCGCAGCGAAGGTGGCGACAGAATGGGTTTTCCGACAGCAAATCTGGACTCCGGTAAGGTCCTTTCGTCCTTATTCCGTTTTGAAAACGTGAAAATGATAAATTAAAGTAAATTGAAAAATGACCGTTGTACATACCCAAATTAGCCCGGGCCTGTTACAAACCAAAGCCCAACACTAAAACCCAAATACATTGGCCCAAAAGGGCCCAATACTATTTTTGTTTACTGTCGTTTCTTGCCTATTTCATTTTGCTTTACTCCTTTTTTAGCAAAAATATTGGTTATAAAAAAGATAATAAAGAGAGTGAAAAAGTAGAGCCTTACCGAAGCCTTCGCGGGCGTGGCGTCGAAGCGTTCTCCGCCGTCGGGGTTCCGCTTTAGAGAGACGTTGAGGATCCCCTCTCTTCGTTTCGACTCACCGAGGGTTTGGCCTTCCGAAGGGTCTTCAAGCGGGATCTTAAGACCCCTCTCTGCGCTTCGTCGGCCCCATGAAGCGGTGGTGGTGCGATGGCGATGGAGGAAGGCCGACTGCCGGGCGAAAAAGGGAGATGAGAGGACAACCCTTTGTCTTTTGAAAGAAACTTGGGGGAGGATGCTCTGTTTTTTGTTTTAGAAAAAAAAAAAGAGAATTTATGAGGTTTTAAAAAAAAATATAAGTATAATAAAGGTTATAATCATTTTTTAAAAAAAAAGGGGTGTCATTAAAAGGAGAAAAAAAGGCATGCGTATTGAAGATTGGGAAGCTGACGCATTTTCAAATTGAATGGATAATTTGCGCGGCCAGTCCCTCCTTTTTGTGCCACTCTTTAATCGCATCCAATTGCACCTTTTTTTTAAATTCGTAATTTTGCCTTAAAATTTTGTTTTTAATTTAGTTTGGTCCTTTTGTTATTCTTACCGTTTTATTGTTATTATGATCCTCCTATAATTATTACTATTATTATTATATTTACTATCTTTCGTTATGACCTTCATGATGACTTGTATTCACTGCCTCGATTCTTGATTTTCCCTTCAGGTCTTGTACTCGTCCTCAAGTTCTACGAGTGGTCTTACTTCTCAAATATCACCCATTTGCCCCCTGTTAAACTTTTGTCCTTGCTTTGAGGTTCTTGTACTTACCAGGTTCTCATCCAGGTAATGCTCAACGTTTCTTTTGTTTAGAGCATGTAATTTCACTATTTACCATCTAAATGAACCAAACACGAGATGCATGATAATGGCCAAGTGGATGTGAACGAGATGCCTTACGTTCGTATTTATTTCAAAGCAACAAGGAAGGAAAATTGACAAGGAATGATTCAATAAGGAAAACATAAAAAGAAAGTAGATTCAATTGTCACTAATGCTCTAGATATCCAACGCATGAACTTCTCCATGTTCCTTCACCCTGAACCCCTTCGAGTGAAGCTCCTTGCGTAGAAGACCCTGAGCTTCTGAGTTCACCTCAAATATTACAATCTCGCCCCTTGACTCCCGTTCAAACCATTCTTGCTCTCTACGTGCGAATCCCCTTCGTTAGGACGCCTTTTCAGGTTTTCATCCCAATTTTGTTTATCAAGACGCCCTTATCGGGTTTTCATTCTGATTTTCTTTTTTTTAGGCGTAGTACTTATTCACGGCATCTGAGTTTACTAGATTCGATACCTTCTTCCCATCCATCTCTGCGAGAATCAAAGTTCCACCGGAGAAAGCCTTCCTTACGACGTAGGGTCCTTCCCAATTTGGTGCCCATTTTCCTCGAAAATCTTTTTGTATTGGGATGATCTTTCTCAACACGAGCTCTCCTTCGCGAAATTCCCTTGGCCGTACCTTCTTGTCATGGGCAATGATCATTCTCTTTTGGTACATTTGCCCATGGCAGATTGCTTTCAAAATATTTTTGCTAAAAAAGGAGTAAAGCAAAATGAAATAGGCAAGAAACGACAGTAAACAAAAATAGAACTAAAGAACGAAATCAACCTTTAAACTTTTTTGTTTTCGATTTTCCGAATGTGTAATGGAGTACAAGAGTTCTTCTTTTGATTCTTTTTTTTTTTTGATCTTTCCCCCTTTACAATGTTTTCTCCTTGATTTTTCTTTTTTGATTTTCAATCTCTCCTGCCTAAAAATGATCCCCCCGCTTCTATTTTTTTTTAAGGCTTATATAGCCGAAAAAAAAAGTTACCAAATCATTCTACTTTTTGCTCCTTGCTCATCTTCTTGCTGCTATTATTCTGCCATTTTGTTGTTTTGCAGGTGTGGAAAGAAGTCAACGGAACATGTTGGGCCATTTTGTGCTAAGGACGTGCAAAAGAGGGACCTCGGGATGGGGTACCTCGGGTGGAGGCGAGGGAAAGGAGGGAACCTTAGGGTTCCCTAATCTGATTTGGTATTCCCCTTCAACTTAGAGGAATACAGAAAGTTTTCATTGAGAATTACTTTGGAGGGATCCTAGAAACTACAAGAAGATCTTCAGCGGTCCAATTGTTCAACACATGTCCAGGAGGACTAGGGTGTATTTTTGAAGGACCTTTCATCGTATCGTCCGCTTTGTCGATGACGTTTATGTGGAAGTTCTGGAGATTCCTCTCAACCCATAGTAATGTGTTTTGTGAATCACCTCCCTCTGGGTATATCATCCCTGCGGACGTAAAAGTCTTCGACAATGGTGGATACGTCATGGGCTCCCATTTTACCTCCTGACCTGAGGCTCTTGCAACCCTCCTTTCTTGGTTCTTCTGTAGTTGTTCCCTTCTTTGTCGTTCGTCAGGTTTGAACCCTAAGCCGTATTGAGCCTTGTGGTGTACCGGGTTTAACGCTCTAGCCATCTCTTGTTGGTGTCTCCCTAAACCTTTCCGTGCTCGGGCTCCTTTTCCTACCGTCAGTTTGATTTCCATTTTGGTGTTTCTGGATAGTTTGGGCGTGGGAACCTTGTTCCCTTCGGCGACAAACATTGCGTTGATAAATTCAAAGGAACGGAAGGAGCATTCTGGCGCATTATTGTTGGGCTCGATGTAGGGTGCATCGGTAGAGAGTGATGCGACTATGTCCTCTTCACCAGCGATTCTGATCAAGCGGTTATCTATAATAAGCTTTATTTTCTGATGGAGAGATGAGGGGATTGCTCCGGCGGAGTGGATCCAGGGCCTTCCTAACAGACAATTATATGAAGGGGCGATGTCCATGACCTGGAATTCGACATTATATGTGCACGGGCCCACCTCCAAAGAAATCTCAATTTTTCCCATAACTTCCCGTCGTGTTCCATCGAATGCCCTTACCGCAGAATGACAAGGCCTCAGATAGGACATATCGACGGGCATCCTAGACAACAGAGTAATAACGGCATGACATTAAGCGCGGACCCATTGTCAATAAGCACGCGGTATTATATATCCTTTGCACCCAGTTGTGATGTGCAATGCTTTAACAGAGCCCCTACCATTTGGTGGTATTTCATCGTCGCTGAAGGAGATGAAATTATCCGCGTTTAAATTGTTCACCCACCTATCGAGTTTTTCAATGGGTACATCGCTTGGTACATACGCTTGGTTTAACACCTTCAGGAAGGCGTTTCGATGTGGCTCGAGTTCAAGAAACAGGATAATATCGAGATTTTTGCGGTTGTTTATTTAACGCTTCTACAACATTGTATTATTTGCGGCTTAATAAACTTTAAGAACTCCCGTGCTTCATCCTCGTTCACCGGTTCCTTAGTTCCTTGTTTAGATTCTACCTCAACCTCAACCTCGGCCTCGGGTACTGGTGCCTTCCCTTTCTGACTCGTGTCGACGGCTTTCTTCTTCGTCTCAACCACCTCAGGGGAATAGCACCTCCCACTGCGGGTAAAATGCCCCACCTCACTGATGTTTCCAGTTGTAGCCTCGGGTATGGTGATGTTGACATCATATTTCCACGGCACCGCCTTGCTATCCTTGAAAGGGAACGGAGAAGGTACTTGGATTATCATTTTTGGTTTTCTCTCTTCCTTCTTGGTCTCGTAGTAGATTACTAGAGAGCCGATCGCAAGATCGTAGGGAAGGCCTGATGATTGGCCTTCAGAAGCACATATATCCTTTCCATCAGTCTCTTCTATCTTATTGCAGATTTCCACCTCTTTATTGTCCTCATACTTTGGAAGCAGCTCTTTGAACTCCTCACAAGATTGGATGTGGTGTCCTTCTATGCCGTGAAAGACGCAGAAACTTGGACTTTTCATGCTTTCCTCCTTGAAATTCTTGTCGAGCATACCCTTCTCAATCATTACTTCCTGCACTTTCTCCAAAGGTGTCCTTATCCTAGCGACGCAACCTTTGGCTCGCCACCGATCTTTCGGTGTCACCATATTCACGCTCCTCGTTGCATGGTTGTGGAGCGAATTTCTCACCATATTGTCGAGCACAGTCAAATCGCAAGATCCCAAAGCGTCGATAAGGCCTTGAACTCTTCTCTTAAAGGCTAAGCAGATTATTCAGATAGAGTGCCCCGATTCCTGTGATACATGCAATTAGCGTTGGGATCGTACTCACTTTGGGAATGGGGGCTTTAATGGTGCCATGTAATGTGGTAAGATTAACTGTTTTTCCAATAGCTTCGGGCATAGTTCTCTGTATAACACGGGAATGGGGGTGAATTGGGGTCTATCGGGATTGGGCTTTACTGGTCTTTGTTCGTTTTTTGGCTGACTTTGGGTAGGCATGGTATTTGGCGGGACTATGGTGAATGGTCTTTGATTGTCGGCGGCATAGACGGGGTAGGGAGGAGGTGCTTGATAGTAAGGGTTTTGTGGAGGAAAGTATAAATTTGGCGGTGGGCGAAACTGAGGTCGTGGTTGGGTCGGATATGGAATAGGAGCATAGTGGCTCCCGGTCCCCACCATATGGGCTTCGGGATCTTTTTTCTTTGCAGTTGTGGGTTTCTTCGAGCTCTCAGGGCCCTCCATTCTTCCACTTTTGATGCCGTTTTCGATGAGTTCGCCAGATATCACGAGGTCAGTGAAATCTTTTGTGGCATTTCCCACCAGTTTATCATAGAATGGCGCCCTCAAAGTATTGATAAAAAGGACTGTTATCTCACTTTTGGTTAGTGGGGGCTCGACTTGGACTGAGAGGTCCCTCTATCGCATTGAGCATATTGTCCAAGGTCTCTGTTGGCTTCTTTTCCAACATTTGTAGCGTCGGCGATCGGGAGCCACGTCGAAACATGCTTATATTGCTCGCAGAATGTAGTTGCGTGTCCTTCCATGAACGGATCCTTTCGTGCTAAAGTCGGGTCATACCATCTGAGGTCGATCCAATCAAGCTATCCTGGAAACAGTGTATTAACAGCTTGTCTTCATTCAAGTGCCCAGCCATCTTTCGACAGAACATAATAAGATGTGCCTTCGGACATCTCTCGTTCCTTCATACTTTTCGAAATCCGGCACCTTAAACTTTGGAGGTAGAACCAGATCGGGCACCAAACTAAGGTCTTTGGCACTTAATGCAGAGAAGACTCAGTACCTTCCACCGCCTTGAGTCTTTCCTCTAGACTCTTATATTTTTCTTCAGCATCATGGCCGTCCCTCTTTAGCTTGGCTATTTCCATCGGATCATCTAAATCCGGAATAATCGGATTAGCAGAATTATCTCCAGCGTTTGATACGTATATACCTTGCCCCAGATGGGTAGGTGGGATGGGTTGTTGTTCCAGCTCACCGGGTTCCTCGAGGATATCCTCTTTGCGTTGCATGAGCGTGGGGTGGAGTGGAATCGAAGGATAGAGCGGATCTTGATTATCCTCGAGTGGGGCTCAGAATGTCGAGGACTTTACGCGAGTCCTTTCCTTTGGACATAAATTGTCAACATCTCCAACATTTTATCCATTTGATCCTTATGTTCTCGTGATTCCTCGCGGGATCTCATCATCAGGTCCTTTGCTTCCTGTTGTGACTTGGTTAACTGTTCTTTACTAAAACAAATGTTTTTGGTCTTCGAAGATTTGAGAAAATAGGTTCCGGAGTTGGTTACATGCGAGGAAGGGTTAGCACCCTTGTCAAGCCCAAAATTGGTACCTAATTGATTAGTTGATGTCCCAATGTCGAAAGTTTAAGAATTTAGAAACGAATTTAGAAATTTTGGGTCTTTTTGGAAATGTTTGAGTTTTCTTAAAATTGTTTTATTAAAACAAAGGTGATCCGATCACACCTAATAAAAGGTCGGTGGCGACTCCCGTTTTTATTTTTTTTGAAGTCCAAGTTCGACACCCGTTTTCGTCAAAAAATGGTTACGACAACCGTAGATAGTGAGATCAAAGAATTAGATCAACCTTTTGGACTCCTCTTTACTTTTGTATTTCTGATATTCGTATAAAGAGTAGGTTACAAGGGTTCTTCTTGGGTTCTGTTTGTGGTTTCTTGTTTATCTGTTTCAAAAAAAGACCCCCCATTTTACAATGTTTTCGATTTGATTTTTTTGATTTTTAATCTCTGATGCGTAAAAAAAAAGAAAAACCTCTAATTTACAATCATTTCCGTTTTTATATCCGATTCACAAAGGCATTTCCTTGTTTTCCATTATTCTCTGCGTCGTTCCATGCTCTCTGTTGCTCGTTTCATTTTTGTCTGCAGGGTATGGGCAAAGCAGAGGCATGCTAAAGCCGTTGGTCGGTGTGCGTAGTGGTGCTGCAGCAGCGTCGGACATTCGACCGAGGCACGAGGAAGGGAGCCGTGAGAGGCGCGCGTGGGCTCTGCAAGGCGAATCAAAAAGGCGCGGGGCTCTGCATGGGAATTTGGAACAGAATGCATTCAACCGAGGCACATGGGGACTAGTCATGCGGCACGGGAGAACCCTAGGATTCCCTAATTTATTTTTGGGCCGTCGGGCCTCTGTAACTTTGGGCTAATAGGTTAGGGTTTGTAAACGGGCCTTGTTATTTGGTCTTTGTAATTGGACCTTGAATTTGGACTGGATTATTTGTATTTAGGCCTAGTATTGTTGGGTTTTGAGACTTTTCTGTAAATGGACATTGGGATTACTTTTTGTTGGATTTTTATTGGTTTGGATTTTATTTTATGGGCTTATTTGCATTTTGTTTTTCTTTGGGCCTTTTATATTGGCATTGGGCCGGGCAGAAATTGGGTATTACAATAACAATGTTTATTATTATTTTTGCTATTGTTCCTATTTTTGCCTTTCCTGTTCTGTTTTGTAGGCCTAGGCAAGGTCAACGGAGAGGACCTTGCCATTTCGGTGCAAGGCGGCCAGGCCTCGGGCGGTGGGCGCGCTGTGGAAGCACGTGAGTGGCCGCAGAGGGTGCGGCGCATTAGGGTTTAGGTCCCCTTCTTTTTTGAATTTTTTTTTAAGTATTTTAGGCTATGAGGTAGGGTTAAATTTGGGCTTGAATGTAATTTGACTATTGGTACTGTTTGTATTTTTTTATTTTTTCTGTTTGGTTTTTTTGTCTAGGCCCGAGCTAAATTGGGCCTTTACAACCATAGAAACAGTTGGCAAAGTCTTTAAATTCAAATTGGGTATTTAGTTTGTTCGGCCGCACATTAACTACCAGATTTCAGGTATGACAACAAATTAAATTAAAAAACTAGGTTAGGGAGTAAATGTAACAATACGTGTAGAAATGGGTAACATAATAACATTCATTATCTTATTAAATAAATGAGTAATTGAATTGAGTTTTGAAAGATTATTTAAATAATAGTAACGTCAGAAGTTAATTTAGGGGTTGGCAGGGTCCGGTCCTCTTAAAATAGAAAATTTACTATTTTAGTTTTTTAATTTTTTTAAAATTTTAAATTAATAAAGGTAAAATTTCACTTTGACCCCCTCTAAAAATGATAAAATTTTAATTTAATTCTTTAAAAATGATAAATTTTTAATTTAATTCTTTAAAAATTACATTTTTACTATCATAAAAATTACAATTTAATTTCGGCTCCCCCGAAAAAATTTTTAGCTTCGCCGTTGAGTAAAGTTGCCAATTGAGTTTTAGCTCAATTGACATTGTTGCTAGTGCAGGAGGACGCGAGTTTGAGTGCGTTGAAGCGTATTATCCTCTTATTTATAGGTGAGGGACAAGAGATAATTTTAAGTATTGTATAAAAAAAATAGTAAATTTTGCAAATAATTGGAATGAGAAATGAAGCTGTGTAGATCATTGAGTAAATCGGTTGGGGTTGGGCACAACGAGCCTGAAATGAACTTTAGACCATTGTCTGCCAAAGTACCATGGGAGCAGAATTATCTGGCTCACCCTTTGTATACCCAAGCATTCTTTTATTGTTTGGTTGGGTACTAATGACAGGTTGCGACCCTGGGAATTGAATTGTGATTCTGGATGTTTGTCATGCCAGACTGGGCAAGAATCTCTAGATCATTTATTTGAGGATTTCTTTTATGCAAGGAAAATTTGGAAAGGAGTTGTACAGCTCTGTGGCCTTCAAAGCGAACCAGATATTTGAGAACAAGAGCAGCAAAGGCTGTAAAACTCTCATTACGATTATCCTTAAATTGGTGTGGAATGCCCATTTATACTAGGTTTAGCAGAAAATGTCACGCCACGCCACATTTATGGGAGATAGAATATGCTAGGCTAGGGATTAAAATCAAACAAGTTATGTAACGACTTAATTTTTAGTGGTGTTAAAAAAAACGGTTTTAGAATCTTATTTTTATAAATCGAATTCGTAAATATAACATAAAAATATTTGTAGAGTTAATATAAAAATATATTAAAATTCAGTTAAATAATTTAGCTGAAAAGATAATTAATTAAAATTTAGAGACTAAATTATAAAAGATCAATTATTATAGAATTTTAATTAAGAAAATGTATAAAGACCTAGATAGCAATTTCCTAAACAGCCTAACTGGTTATTAAATCATTGGTTTTCAACTTGTTAGTGAAGTATGATCATGACTACCATTAACTTAATTAATAATGATTAAGGAATAAAAATGATAGATTAATTAACTCAATTAAGTTTCATTATTTCATAATCTAACTATATATATACAAGTGAAAATGTGTGGAAAGATAAAAGATGCATTCATCTTCTTCCTCCATCATTTTCATTAAAGAAAGAAAGAAAACAAAGGTTCAACAACTAAGGTTCAACATTCGGACATTAAAAATCAAGTAATGTTTCAAGTCATTTTCATTTTTTTATTATTATAGATTCTTGATTATGGAAGCTTGAATTAATTAGCCTATGCATCAATTTGTTCAATTAGCTAATATTTAGCAAGTCAGCATTATAGAGAAATTGATGGTTTAGGGCTTAATTTGAAGGAATTAATAGTTAATAGGCTTAGATGGTGAAAGTGATTAAATTGTAAAACTAAATAAGCTTGTTTGTTAACTTTCTAGCATTAGGGACCAAATTGAAAACTTGTCATGAAAGTATACTATGAATAGAAAGTATAATGTCTCTAATGAAAGAATGTGAAATCAGATTTTGATTGGATGCTAGATAACGAAAGATATGTATGTCCCGAGTATAGGGACTAAGTTAAATAAAGTGCAAAATATGTATGGCTTTGTATTTGAACGTGAATTAGATTAAATATGATATTATTTTATTATTTAATTATTGTACATAGTTAAAGATGATGTCAAACTGTCATAAGAGAAAAGAAAGGTGAGAGTCGTTGACAAGTAGTTGAATTATCAGTTCGTACTTTTATGATTTGAGATTGTTACATTTGTATACATATTCCTGTTAATTGCATAATCGAGTATCGAGGTGAGTATATAATTGTTGTATGAATTAATTGGTTGTGTTTGATGTTGAATATCGGGAAATTGGACCATTTGAATAAAGTAGAAAATATCATGATACTAATAATACATGATATGTAATATGAAAATAGATTGAAATATGCTATTAATATGATATATATAGAAATTGATAATGAAACGAAATGAGATTATGATATATGAATAATTAATGCCCATTTAAACTTAGGAAAAAAGTTAATATACATTTGGCATGCCAATTCGGTCATATGCACAATTTTATATGCGTTTGTTGACAATATGGAGATTATGATGTGTCATTCAGGATCTAGCATTTGTTGTGGATCATCAAGTATTCATTGTCTCTCCGAAGACCTTAGTATGGTGGAGGGATGTATTTGCACAGGTATATGCATTTGTTGCGTACAGGCTTAGCAATTCGGTGCTTTGGTGTTGTGTAGTTATACTCATATGAGCTATCTTGGTGTGGTATATTTCACCTGCGTGCCTGAGTCTTTTTTTTTTTTTACTAAGCCTTGAGCTTAGTGTTTTATTTTTCTATGGGTTTTTTAATTTTTGTTTGTTGCTTGTTTCTGGGCCTGTTTGGGCTTAATATTTCATCATTTCTATGGTTAGGTTAGGGGTGAGCAAAACTCGATTCGATTCGAAAAGATTGAAAAAAAAATCGAATTTCGAGTTAAACGAATCGAGTTATTCGAGTCAACTCGAATTTCGAGTTCGAATCGAGTTGAGTTTTCGAATTCAAATAACTCGAATTATTCGAATAAATCGAATATTAAAGTATAATATTTTATATTTTTACCCTAAACTCCAAACTTTTACACTTTTTCCTCAAAACTTTTACTTCTTCCCACTTTCCCCCCAAACTTGTACTCCCCTCCCATCCCAACCCCTCCATCTACCCAAAATCCATTTCCCACCAATTTTTTTTTTATATTTTCTCCCCAAAATTTTACTCCCCATTTACTTTTCCTTAAAATTTTACTCCCCAAAACTCTCAAAACTTTTTATTTCCCCCAAAATTTTTACTTCCTCCTACTTTCCCCCTAAAACTTTTACTCCCCTCCTATCCCACCCCAAACTCATCCCCCAAAGCTTTTAAAATATTTTCCCTCTAAAATTTTACTCCATCCTATTTACTTTCCCTCAAACTTTTACTACCCCAAAACTTTTTTATTTTCTCATTAAACTTTTACTTCTCACCTTTTACTCCAAAATAAAAAATCAAAATTATCCAAAAAAAAATCCCTAAACATAATTTATATCTACTATTTATATTATTAAATTAAATTTCACATTTTATATTTATATGATCTAATTGTTTAATCATATTGAATATTTATATCAAAATTGAATTATTAATGATGCCATAAAATATTCGTGTTAAAATTTTATGTTGGTATCAATTTCACATTTTATCTTTAAAATAACTTTTATTAAAAAAATTACATTTTTATATTTAATATATTTTTTAATTTCAAAATACATAGTGACAAGAATCTGAAGATAATTGAAACAACTAAGCAAGCAAAGAAGCTAACCCGTATATAAAAGATTAATAAATAAATTATGAGATGATGAAAGTTAATAAAAAAATTGATTACGGTGGACAAATTTTATTACGGTGGGTGATAGTAATTATAAGGACCCAAAATTATTTTTAAAAATTTAACTCGAATAAATATATTCGATTCGAATTTCATCTCACTCAACTCGATTCAAGAAAATTTCAAATCAGGATGATAAAATATGATTCGTCAACTCAATTAACTCAAAATTTTTTCATTCGATTCGATCGAACGCTTATCCTAAGTTAAATTATACTGATCGGTGAATTTAGAGACCTTTTGGTAGATGGGATCATATGTAGTTATTCGTCGAAACTTCAATTTATGGTGATGCTCTCTCTCCCAAATTCAGAGGTAGAAGGACCAGTTGTGAATCTTCTTTTGTTTTTAGGGATGATCTCTATGGTTTTTGCCATTATAATGACTTGTTGTTTCTGTTTTCCGGTTTGGGAGTTTATGTACCTTGTTGTTTGATGAAATGGAAACCTTTAAAAAAAAAAAATCTTTCGATTGTTGACAACCGATTGTTGGTTAGGTGCATTAGAACATTACTATTGAATTATCATCATCATAATAGAACAATTTGTTTTAGGTATTTGTTTAAAATATTAAATAAGCATGTCTTATTTTAATTTTTATATATTTTTAAAAAACCATATTATCTTATTAGTAAATAAAATATAAAGATTTCATTGAATATAAAAGAGTATACATTGCATTTTATTCGTAAGAACAACTACTCATGTAACTTTTTCTATCTAATCACATCACCCATAATCCATCACCTGTAAAAGGATCCTCCACCCTCTAAAGTGGCATAGCATTCGGTTTCTTTCCAAAAGTCTCCTTCTGCGACTCTTAGCATCATAACCACGTTATGAACCACCTTCAACCATCAACCATCAACCCAGCTCAAGTCCACTTTTCTTTTCTTTGTTAAATGGCAATGTTTATTATAGGTACTTGTCCTCTTTAACACCATGAAAATATGGTAGGCAAAGTTAAGGAATTGTCCAAATGACATTTTTCAGATGCTTCAACAAGATGATGGATGGTGTAAAGCTTCCTTTGATGACTTTCAATAACAAAGCCAGGTCAATCGAGTCCCAAATTTCGAATTCGCTGAAAGAAAGGAACGAATATATGGAATAACCTTTACTGTCATGTATTAAGATCTCGAATAAATTTTTCCGAAGACCTTCACACCCACAACGGAAACACCGAGAACAGAACGAATGAGCTAATGTCATCCTTACACAAGTCCGTCACAATTGAAGTAAAACATACTCATTGGATAATTTAGTCAATTATATCTCGATATCTAATATTTGAAGTGGAGTGTACTAAGCTGATCAATTCAGCCGGTGCAGCTATATATGGTATATGTGGCACTGACCAGATTTAATGTGTTTTTAGACACGTTTCTGGTGAGGTTGAGAGAATTTGGGGTATACATTTCAGTTGACACATTGGTCGAGGATTAGGACCACTGAACCAAAGTTGGGCTTATGGAGATCCGAGTTACATGTATGCCTGTGTCGCATTTTACTTCGCTGCTACTCAAGTCTTCATCTTTGCCGCTTCATCTTTGCAGAAAAGCAATACATTTGCCCAAACTAGAAGTCATGAAATCGCCATTAACTTTTTGCCGCTTCCTCATTACGTAAGCCTTGATGATTCAAGCTTAAAATATAAACATTATGAATCATTTAAGATTTTATCCATGTGGGATAATACTTACTTTAACATCCATACTAAGAACCCGTCACAGTAAAACACTCTTTTCATCACCAAGTTAGCTGTCTGCTTTTTCTTTTTCTTTTTCTTTTTTCTTTTTGCTTTAAAAAGACCTCGTATAGCTTGAGAATAAAGTAATTAATCGAATTAATTGGTATTTAAGAATCCTATCAATAAATAGTAAAAAAAATTCAACTTGAGTTTTAAGAGCATGAATTTAGATATTAGGTTCATAATAGCGTCAAGATTTTATATCTGAATTATATATCGCACTCCACTTGTACGGAGGAGGTTAGAACTTTTGCAAGCAAACTTTTTCTACCAAGATTTAGTGTATATATATTTGACGGAATTAAATATCGAATGAATACTTGTCTAACTAGCTTTGAAATTGAATAGTAACATTCAAATATCATATAAACTAATCAAATTCAATTGTGCAATCATACATCGTCTTACCAACACAATAAACAAATTGAGAACTTTGTCGAGAGAGAGAATTGCATGTGTAGTAAGTTGATTGAGTCTTAACTCGATTGTCATGGGCGTTGTTGTTAATGCAGGAGGACATGGATTCGAGCGTGCTGAAACGTATTATCCTCCTATTTATAGGTTTGGGAGGGACTATGGATAGTTCTAGGTATTGTGTCAAAAAGAGCAAATATGATAATAACCTATAATGAAATTATGCTAAGAAAAATAGCTTAAAGTTTGAATCATAATATGATATTAATAAAAATATAAAATTAACAAAAGAAAATGAATTTAACGGAAGTTTTTTTACATGAGCATTAACAATCATTGTGAGAGTTAGATTTAAATAAATAGTTAAAAATCAACAATAATTAAACTCAACACTCATGAATATTAAGTTTTTATTAAAGTATTTATTAGAGTAAATTTCAAGGTAAATAAAAAAAATTTAAATATATATAAGCTTGGCAACCGTGAATGTCAAAGCTAAGTAGAATGATTTAGGAAATGATGAAAACTTTAATGAAAGAGGAACTCGAAAATTACTGATGTCAAAGTCTTTCTACATTTATTAGGGTTTAACTCCTAATGATAAAATTAATTTCATACGGCTTAAATATTGTAATTAACTTGATACTTGTGATTGCCGAAATTAGTCAATCACTGCATAATTACTACTTTAATTTTATTGGTGCGATGAAAACTTTGCTTGTATATTTTACAACATAAATATTGAAGTCCTAAAAATGATATTTGGAGATATCATAAGAAATAGTAATAATAATTGCTATATTGTAATCCAAAAGCCTAAATTAACTAAGGTTTTACAAAGATATATTAACATATATATCAAAATTCTAGCAATAATATAATCATGCAAATGTTAAAATTATGTAGAAAATGATAAAAATTTACTAATCCAAAAATAATTTGTTTGTAGTTAATTTTAAGAATTTTTGAACACTTTTTATGTTCATCTCTGTTATTTTAATTTGTTATTTATCAAGAATGTATCAAATATACCCGTAGAGGATAACAGAAAAGCAAGACTTTGTTCTTTAGTATCGTTCCTTTCGCTATGTTAAATTTCATGTACACTATTATAAAAATGAAACAAGGAACTGGATTAGTATAGATTTTTTTTTTATTTGGAATGCATTAATAAATTTATTAATAGAAAAAAATTATAATTTTGTCAACAAATAATTACACTTTGACATCGAGAGTGTTAATTTAGTTTTTGTTGAGGGGGATTAACTCTTTTGGAAGAAGTTTTCGGAATGTCGTCTTCGAGGACGTCGACCCAATCCTTCAACAATAGAAGGTATTGTCCCTCAGGGGAGGGTTTTTTTCCCCCTTCGTAGAGAGCTGTGTACTATTCACGGAGGGGAGCACCTCGATGTACGGTCACTCACCAAGAGGTGACGTGAACATCTCGTCCTTGGTGGGATTCGATCCCCTGATTTATGAAATATGTCATTATTAGGGTAAATGGTATCACTTTGGGACAATACCTTTTGTTGTTGTTAAGGGGCCGGATCGACGTTCTTGAAGGCGACACTTCGAAGACTTTTCTCAGAGGAACCGATCTGTCCTCAATAGTTTTGCGCAATTCATATATATAAAGACTAAGTTAAAATTTAAAAATGAAAATTAATTCAATTTTGAATTTTGAGTCCAGCTTTGGGATCAACTTGAGAAGAAATTAATTGTAATTCATGCCATAAAAATCAGGGAAAAAAGAATGAAAATCTGATGTCCCTTGAGCTAAAGGGACACCTCAGATTTTGCAGATTCAAAAAAAAAAAAAAAAAAAAAAAAAAAAAAAGCCTGGGATCGATATTTTATGGTGTGGGTGGGCACATGTGGTGGTGGTGAGAGGCAAAGTTTAATGTTTGAAATGATATAAATTATAAGATAGAGAGAAAGCATCCATCACCGTCCATATGTATGCAAAGACATCAACTGCCCCGATGGGGGGGCTTGGAGCTGGCCGGGGCCGCTTGTTAGTGCTCCAATGAGTTGTTTTCCCAACTGGAGGTTTTGGCTATCACCATTGAAGAAAACTGTTCAATGTTTAGTCCTTGAGAAACATGGATTTGATTGAAACTTGTTGCTTTCTTTCCATTTTCCAACCCACCTAATTCAAACCTTCAATGGAATCCCATAATTATATACCATTGGTTTTCTTTTACATTATTTAGACTAAATATTCTTGAGTTGAATATAAATATTTTTTTTCCCTTCTTCCTTCTTTGTATTGATTCAAATTTTGTCTCAAAAGTCTGTAATTAAGGGTTAAGTTGCAAAAATCTCTACAAAAAAAACTTTACCAATTCTATATAATATGATCAAGTCACATCCTATCATATCCTAATAAGATTCAATTACCTTATCACCACTGACGACTCTCGACACATTGTGTGAATCACCTTCTTTGATATTTTATATCAACAAATTAAATCATTTTATTTAACCATGATCTAAGCAGTCACTTTTACCTTACGTAGCAGAACAACAATATTCCAACCCTTGTCTTTCACAAGTACCTTAAAAGAGAAGAATTTTGTGCATATACCATTTTTTTAATTAACAAATGTACTTTATTATAAAACCATTTAATTGTTTTACTTAAGAACTAATGGCCCTTACCTTTTCCTATTATTTTAAACTTCCGACATTACTTTTGAAAAATAATTATTATATAAATCAGTTGAATCAAATTTTAATTCTTTTTTTCCTTTTACGTCAAGCCCATGCTAGTTGCCAACATGCATGAATATTTTGGTCAAAAACATCATATGCAAAAAAAAAAAAAAAAAAGAAAAAAAAAAGAAGAAAAAAAGTGAGTTTGAAGTTGAAAAACAACAGTTGGGTTAGGCAAAAACAGAACTCTATCACGTGACTGTTAGTTCAGAAGCTTTTTGAATCACTTGGTCGACAGACTACCAAGAACAGATAATGCAAAAAAAGAGCTTAATTTCTTGCAATTATGTACATACATATATAAGTAATATAGATTATTATAAATTAGAGTACACCATCCCATAAAGCTTGGAAATGATGATCTCGCTTTTTGCTCCCCACAAGATGTACTTAAAAATTAAAGGTTAATTATACTTTTGTTTATATCAAGATGCTCACGTAAACCAATATCTATACCAAGAATTTAATAACATTTTTTTCTCTGAAAATGCCGTTTAATCTCAACCCTAACCCACTGCCACAATTCTTGCTTTCGCTTTTTTCAAGTTTTTATTTTTAAATTCCAACCTTTGATTCAACCATGTATCAATATTTCTTGAAAAAGTATTATGTATTTTTTTTATTGAATTTGATCTTTTAAAAAGTTGAATACCACAACATCCCGTATATTTTATTAATTTCATAAAAGAAAAAAAAGTTTAAAATTACATTAGGAATTCTATTGCATGTTTCTTCAGATATGATTTAAAATTAATTAATAATAATACATGAAATAATAATAATATTAAAATAAAAAATAAATTAAATTGTAAGTAAAACAAAATTTAAACACGTAAATATATCAAATTTAAAATACTAAATACACTATAATTACTTATCCAAATATAATCATCAATCTTAATTAGTGTTAAGTTAACATGTGAATTGCAATTGATTTCTTCCCAAGCTAGCTCAAGGACTCAAAATTCATAGGATTATTTTAAATTTTTTTTTTCTATATAAAGTAAATTAAAATAAAATTTTAATTGAGTAATAAAATTAAGGTTTTATTAATGTAATCTCACCATGTGAATTATATTTTGTATTACATTTTTTAAAAAATTTAAAAAAATTAATTTATCTTCAAACAATATAAAATTTAAATAAAATTATCAAAAACCCTAATTAAAATGCATGTGGATCCCAACCAAAGCTTAAAAGCCTTAATTATTTTTAAAAATATTTTGCATGAAACAAACAAACTTGCTCATTTCAATCAGCGAAAAAATGCAAAAGGAAGATGTGCCTTTCCACAACAATGAAATGAAAATCAACACTAAATTACATTCATCTGTTTTCAAAAGCATAGCACAAAAAGGATAAGATAAAAAGGAGATAATACACTTTTATATACATAGACATCAAAAACAAGATGCAAAGTGGGGTTTAGATATTTTAGTGTTCCCTTAATGAAGTGACATTCGAAAGTGTATAAAAGCTAAACACTTTTGCTTACGTATAAGAAGCTACTTGCGATTGGACAATATTAATTCTATACCCTCTCATCGCCCCATACTAGCAGATTTAAAAATACTATTTGTAAAGACGAAGTTAAAAATTTTTTTTGAGAGGGTCAGGATTAAATTTTATTTTTTTATTATAATAGAAATGTAATTTTATCATTTTAATAGTTTATATTTTTATAAATTTTAGAAGATTAAATAAAATTTTTATATTTTCAGAGTCAAAATATAATTTCACTTTTATTAATTTAAAATTTTATAAATTATAAATAATTTAAATAAAAAAAATTTAATCCGCCCTGGGCACACAAGAACTGGGGAGTTAAGATACCCTAACATAGATATTATCTATATATTTGGTCTCTCAAAGACTTGACACCATTACTTTTTAGGGTTTGCCTGTTTGTGATTTTTTTTTGTATTTGATTTGATTGAATTTGTTTGCCTTAGCTCCTTTGCTTCATCTTAATACTGTTTTATTTTTTTATTCAACTATTTCCTTTGTTTATTCTTTGCTTTTTCATATAGAGATATATGTATAAAGATAAAAGGTTATTTGTCCGTTTCATCCATTCGCTTCGAATCTTAAATAGTTATTTAAGCTTGAAATTGAAATTTCCATGTGAATTTCAACATACATCCTCTTTTTCTTAAATTTGTTTATCCTCTCATTCTCTTCCCAATAATTGTATAAGAAAGAAAACAAATCAATCATAGAAATGTATATTGTCTATCTCCATTGTTAGCTTAAAATATGAAAATAAAGGTGATGAAATTATAACCTAATTATTAATTTTTTTTAATAATGGTTAATTGTTATGGTACTCATCATTATCGATCCGTTACCTGATTATCCGATTGGGTCCTGACCTGTAATATGCATGGTTCACGTCTTGAGTTTGCATGTGAGGTGTTCGCGTCTTTTCATGAGCTCACACTACCATGAATAAAAACTCACATATAGAAAACACGTCTTAACCCTAAAATAATGTACATATTAACCTGTATGGGGATCTATCTACGATAGACACACAAAACCCCTCAACAATAATAAATAAATGTGAAATGGTGCTTCTAGGAGGAAAGCTGGGCTAATGCCTTGAGATCTTTGGTTGAGAGGGAACTTTCTATGCTACGGAACCTTGCTGGTATGTTGGACAACATCGTCCTTTATCCGTATGTTAATGATAAGATCATTTGAGTGTATGTTTGTTAGTAATTGTGTTTTTAGCTTAGCTATTTTCCTCATTAATTATTATATTTAATATAATATTAGAAGTGTAGGATGAAAGTTGATCGGGTTTGAATTCGTATTAAATGAGTGTTTGACAAAAGCGTTAATTACTACTTCATATAAGTTAAGATAAATAAAAATTTTACATGATTATTTAATATTCATTGTATTATTATCTTCATTATCTTTAAATGAAAAATAAAATAAATAACAAATATTAGCTTACTAATTACCTAAGGTTTAACTAATATTAAGTTATATTACATGAATTGGTTGTAATGTAGAAGACAACATATATTAATAGATAATTTAAATGGATAGTAGTTCATGGGGTCAAATTATGCAAGTAACTCAAATAATTAGGACAATTATGTTGTTTATGTGTTTAATTAGGAACATAGCTTGTCTTGGCTATTAAAGCTAGATATTGACTTCTATATATATAAAGACTGATGTGATTGTTTGGATTGACGATACATCCCATATTACCCATATTGATTTTTTTCTAGATTAGTTTATAAAATAATTCACTAGTGGCATTCATAGTGTGACTTACCTAAATCTTAAATAAATAAATGACCATATGTGCACAACTTACTTATGTACTTTGATATATTGAAAACCTATGTACCTCAATATAAAATATAAATTTGAATTTAATTATAAAAATATATAAAATATCAATTAAAATATAGATTTTATTATTTTATTATTTTTAAATAGTGAAATGGACTTTTTAAACAGATTGAACTAGACCAAAAACGAACTTAAACGTAATTATTTTTAAAGTCGAGCATCAATCTAATCCAACTTAGCCGATAAACATCTCTAATTTGTTACCCTCTTAAGTTATTATTCATATTGCCACTAACTCTGTATTCCATGAGCGCACAAAACATATAGCACAAAACATATAGAAAGTGATTGCACTTTTGTGAGCGACAAAGTTAACAATGGTTTTGTCAAGCTTTTTTCCATTCAGACTTCTCAACAACTTGTTGACATTTTTATACCAAGGCTCTGCATTCTCTTTCATTGTTATTGCACTTAAAATGTGCTTTTCAAAGTGCCATAAAAAGTGAAAATATTATAAAAAGGTGTAGTTTGTTCATTTAAAGTTTTTGGGATTATTGTGAAAAATTATAGTGAAAAGTTAAAGTATCACATTTAGATATTATATTTGAAAGTAAAAAAATATTAATATAATGATATATAATATATATAAATTGAACATTTATTAATTAATTAATATAAATTATTTGTAAAATTAATATTACAAAAATATAAATAAATCTAAAATTTTAAATACTTTTAAATATTAATATAAATAAAGATATTTTAATAGTTGCACATTAAAATGCAAAAGCTAAAAAAACTTAAATCTAACTTTTACATTTAGGTGACAAAACATTTTTTTTTTACCATACTTTTAATCTAAAAGTCAAGTGTTCTCCATTACTTTTGGAGTGTGTTCGAGTAAGGGATTTACAGGAGGGGTTCCATTTGTATCAAGACTTTCAATATTCTAAAAATTAATATACTTATTTTGTTAAATAGATCGGAAAATTTTGTGTAATTTCAAGAAAAAATTGAACTCTTCAATTTTATTTTTCAAATTTTACCTAAAAATGTAACTTTTCAAGATTTCTCATAATTTTTTAATGAAAAGTGTTCTAAGTTGAATCATTTTATTTTACTCTAATAATAAGTATTATATTCTAATTATATTAGTTTTTTTTAAATAATGTTTAGAATTATTCATAACTTTTTCTCAACCTATAAATAAGAAGATAATGCGTTTCAGCGCACTCAAATCCATATCCTCTTGTACTGATAATAATACTCATACCAGTTAAACTAAAACTCAATTAATTTATTATTAATTGGTATTTGTACATAAAATAGGGAAAAATGGATTTATTGGACCCTCATTCCGTTGATAGTTATAATCGTTAATTCGACCCTAAATAGTATAAGAGTTGGGGACGCCATGGGGTTCCCCATTTTTGCACTTTTTTTTGTGATTATTTTTAATGGTTCTTTTTTTTTCTTTTAACGATTGACTACTTTTAAAGATGTTGATAGATAACATTTGGCCACTACAAATTTAACACTTTTTACAATAATGGTGGAATATGGATATATATATATTAACTCATCATTTTCTATTTTCATATTGATTGTTACGTGATGTTATTGTTTATGTTGTGATAAGTTAGAATTGGAAATTTAGTTAATTAAGTGAATTCACATATATACGATGGCAAGTAATTGTGGATTGATTAAGTAAAATTATGTTATTATTAAAATATGATATTATAAGTATATTGTCATTTTTGTAATGTTGTGTCAATTTTTTTTTTTACATATTATTAAAGAAATAGTTAACGGATTCAATAGTTGTTGTTTGCGTCAAGATTTGAATAGTACAGTGACTAAAACTGATTCAATTGGAGATCATGGATTAAAGCTACAACTATAGAAAGATTTAATAAAATGGATTTAACTGTTACTGTTTGGATCAGGACCGAAATTTTAAAATTTAAAAAGTTTAAAGACTAAAATTGACTAATTTAAAAAATATAAGAATTAAAATAAATCAAATTAAAGTATAATAATATAAAAAAAAAACATAAGGACTAATAATAAAATTTAACCAATAAATTGTTTCGCTTCACTTTGTGTCCCTAAAAAAGTTTGAAAAATATGAAGCAAGATGTACATGTAATATAATAAAATCCATTTAATAGAAATGATAAAAAGGAATATGTGTGCCATGTTGAGTCGGTCAGTAACTCAAAATTTTGTTCTAAAATAATTAAATGTAGCCATTGATTTGTCACTTTCAATTATTTAATTTCTTTTCTTAAGAGTTGAGTGTTAATTCCACAAAACTCCCTCAAATTCTGGATCACTAATAAAACCTACCATTGAAAAGTCAAAAGACAAGTAATCCAACATTTGTGTGATTTCTGAGCTGATTAATGAATGCATTCATCATAGCACCGCCAATTGTACAGAGGTCCCCTCCCCTCCTATCAATTTATTTCTTCGATCTATTTTCGCCAATAAATTTCAATTATTTTATGAATTTGGATATTAGCTTAGCTTCATCACTTCAGTAAATGGTTTTTTACTGTATGTTGTAAATTTATATATATATATTTAGAAAGTTAGTTTTTATACTTTTATGAATTTAATCTCACTTTCTAATATCTCCGTAGATCTCAAAAAGTGGAACCGAACGTTTACGGGCATCTTGGTACTCGCAAAAGACATCTGGTGAATAAGTTCTCAAACATCCAAAGGAAGATGGAGGGTTCTAATTCTAATATGCTCATTCAGTTAAAAACAGATACCCGTGAAGAGTTGGAAAGTGTTCTTCACCATGAGGAACTCCTGTGGAAACAGAAATCTAGATGTGAGTGGTTAAATCTGGGGACCATAACACTAAGTTTTTTCACCGCCGCACTATGCAAAGAAGGAAACAAAATCATATTACTACTTTGAAAAGTAAAAATGATTCTTGGATCTATGATGATGAAGCTCTTTAACTCGAAACTATCAAATTCTTTCATAAGTTGTATGGCTAGATTCCTGAGCCCATGGGTAGTTTACCTCCTAGCTCTTTCTCGAACCTTGATATTTGTGATATCCATTTCCTAGGGAAGAAAGTGTCTAATGATGAGATTAAAGCAACCCTTTTCGATATGGCCCCGTTGAAGGCTCTAGGAAGCGATGAGTTTCAGGCGGGGTTTTTTTTCAGAATCAGTGGTATTTAATTGGTTCCGAGATATGTTAGTGGGTTAAAGCAGTCTTTGCTGGTAAGAATATTGAGCCTCAGTTGAACAATACTTTGATTGTCCTCATTCCTAAAGTTCTTAATCTAGAGAACTTTTCTCAATTTTGTCCGATTAGTTTGTGTTCGGTGATGTATAAGTTGGTGATAAAGGTCATTACTAACCGTTTTAAAATGGTTTTTCCTAAGATCATTGGGTAAGAACATACAGGGTTCATTGCAGGGCATAATATTATTGATAATATCCTGATTGCTCAGGAGGTCATCCACTCGATGATGAGTAAGCATAGGAATAAAAAATAGATGATTGTTAAAATTGATTTGGAAAAAAGCATATGACAGAGTACGATGGGAGTTCATTGGGGTCTTTCTTCAAGCTGTAGGTATTCCTTTTATGCTTATAAATGTTATAATGTCTGTTATTACGAGTTTTACCACACAGGTGCTATGGAGCGGAGCTCCTTCACAGAAGTTCAAGCCTGCAAAAGGTATTCGTTAGGGATGTCCTCTTTCGCTGTACCTCTTTGTTCTTTGCATGGAATGAATCGGTCATAACTTTCATTAAGCCATAGAGGGTGGCCTCTGGGGGCCTATTATATTATCGAAATCTAGCTCGTTTCTCTCACATCTTTTCTTTGTAGATGATCTTATCATTTTTAATCATGCATATCTCTAGCAAATTCTGGCACTTAAGGATATTTTAGGGAGATTATATGGGTATTCAAGGCACCGAATGAATGCTCGAAAGGTAGATATTTACTTCTCCAAAGGATTTGGTGGTGCTACTGGAGAACAGTTGAGTGAAATTCTTAGGTTTCATAGGGTTCATAATCTTGGCATTTATCTAAGGGTTCCTCTTTTCCATGAAAGAATTTCGAGCAGTACTTCATGTTTTGTTGTTGATAACATTCATAGTAAATTAAACAAATGAGATGCAAAGAAACTATCTATAGCTGGCAGAGCTACCTTGGTGTAGTGAGTCTTCTTTCTGTTCCTAACTATTTCCTGCAGTCTATGATAATTCCTAAAAGAAACTGTAATGAGATTGAATGCATTGTCAGGCAATTTATATGGGGTTTCTCCGATGGCCGTCAAAAGATGTCCTTGTCAATTGGGATTCTGTTTGTCAACCACGAACTTGCGGAGGGCTTGGCATTAAACATCTGAGGGACCAAAATACCTCTTTCATGATGAAGTTAGGATACAATTTAGTCTATAAACAAGATGCCTTATGTGTTCGCACTACACCAAAATAGACTTTTAGCGGCGTTTTTAAGCGCCACTAATAGTATTTGCGGCGCTTTTGAAAGCGCCGCAAAAAACGCCGGTATAGAAAGCGCCGCAAAATTTAGTGGCGTTTGTTGTGAAAAACGCCGCTAAAGGTATGGGCTTTTAGCGGCGCTTTTCAGAAAAGGATGAAAGAGTATTGCATGAGTTTTCGAAAATAATAAATGATGGCCACTTGGATGATGGATCAGAATGTACAACACTAGTTTGTTTAAATCCAGACCCTAAGTCGGCCCCTAAACCCCTAAAACCTATAAAACCTTAAACACGTAACCCTAAAATCTAAACCCTGAACTATAAACCTTTATAAACTCTAAACCCTAAAATACCATAAACCACAAAATCTTAAATCATAAACCCTTATAGACATATAAACCCTAAAAGCATAAATACTAAACCTTAAATCAGAAACTCTAAACAACTAAAACCCTAAACTATAAACATTAACCCCTAAACCTTACGACCCACACCTTACACACTAAATGCTAAACCTTTAACAGTAAGGCAAAAAATTAAACACTAAACGTAAATTAAACCCTAAACCTTAAACCTTAAAATTCTACACTTAAATCATAAACCCTAAACTCAAAAACGTGACACATTAATCATTTTCCCCCTAAACCCCTAACCTTAAACCCATAAATTGTAAACCTAAAACCCTAACCTATTAACCATTAATTTCCCTCTAAACCTCAACCCCCCTAACCCTTAAAATATTAACCCAAAACCCTTAACCATTTACCTTTAAACCCATTAACCCTAACTTTTAACCCATAAAACCCTAGGACAACCTTGAACCGCAAATCATAACTTTTAACCCTAGGACTTTTAGCGGCGTTTTTCCAGAAGCGCTGCTAAAGGTCGGACTTATAGCGGCGTTTTTCCAGAAGCGCCGCTAAAGGTCGGACTTATAGCGGCATTTTTCCAGAAGCGCCGCTAAAGGTCGGACTTATAGCGGCGTTTTCCCAGAAGCGCCGCTAAAGGTCGGACTTATAGCGGCGTTTTCCCAGAAGCGCCGCTAAAGGTCAGACTTATAGCGGCGTTCTTCCAAAAGCGCCGCTAAAGGTCTGACTTTTAGCGGCGTTTTTTAAATAAACGCCGCTATTACTCATTTTTTAGCGGCGATTTCCTTCAAACGCCGCTAATGTATAATATTTGTGCGTTTTTCTCTAAAACGCCACTGAAAACGCCACTAAAAGTCTGTTTTGCTGTAGTGTCGAGTTCTTCGGTCCAAGAATGGTATGAAGGATGCTATATCTACTAGTACCTCGCGAGGGAAATGCTCTACTCTATAGGGAAAACTTATGCTGGTCAGTTGGAAATGAGATCAATATTAGATGTTGGAAAGATCCGTGGATACCGGAGGTGGGGCCTTTGATTGATCATATTCCAGCCCATGTTAATATTAATTTAGACTGTAGACTAAGCGAAATGGTCAATGAGGAGGGTTTTTGGAATCTGAATTTTTTTTACCATTGGTTATTGTAGGAAACAATTAGAAGTATTGTGGGTATCCCCCACCTCACCCGTCTGCAAGTCTTGACAGAATTATTTGTGCTTGGATTTTTAGTGGTATTTTCTCTTTCAAAAGTGCTTATTGGTATATTCATGAAAGGTCGTGGAAACCAAAGAATACGTAATGGAATATATCATGGAAATTCCAGGGACCTGAAAGGGTCAGATTCTTCATATGGTTAGTACTAAAATAAAGATTGCTGACTAACGTGGAGCGTGTTAATAGGGGAATAGGGTATGTCAGCTCTTGTAGTATGTGTGGATATCCTCTGAAGATATATTACATATCCTCAGAGATTGTCCAGCAAGTAAAGAGATTTGGAAGCAAGTTATCCTAGGTGAAACTAGTGAGAGTTTTTTTTTTTAAGAGGATCTTCTTCAGTGGTTTAAGTCTAATTTGCAGTTTTGCGAATTTAGTCATTGGTGAGGTAAATTGGTCATGTTTATTTGGTTTACTAACCTGACGAATTTAGAAAAATTGGAATCTTTTTCTTTTTCAATGCGTCTCCTGGAATACATATGAGATTTTTAAGATTTCATATATATGGGCAAAATAATTTTTTTTCTTTCCACAAGGAGGACATATCTAGATGAAAGGAACAAATTTCAGTAGTTGAGGTACCGGAAAGATGGATCTATCTTTGCACTGATGGGGCGGTTCAAATTGCTACTAGAAATGCTATAGGGAGAGGAATCATAAAAACGTAAATAGGGAGTGAATTATGGAATACAATGGATGTTGTTTTGGTTGCATTTGAGTGTTGTTTTGATTTCTTGAAAATCAGATGCGAGAGTTAATTATTAATATCATTACTAGTGCCTTCATAAATTATATTTTCTTGAGGTGAAAATCAAGTAAGATATTTCATGAAAACTATAACAAGAATCTATGAATAGAAATTCTTAGACTTCATATGCATAAAGCTTCTATGATTTGTAACCTTTTTCTTTTTCTACGAATAACTCCAGCTTTATACTTGATAGAGTATTATCGTATAAGGTTGTGTTAGTCGGCTACTAAGCTTACAAGCATGCCTAAAAATTTAAGAAATTATAACATTTGCCCATGTAATACTTAAAGAATAGAGTGGCATGGTTTCTTTTGGGGAAAAATGATGGTAGGACTTAGATATCCATACATGCATGCTACTCAGCTTCCTAATTTGAATTAATGAAAGAAGTAATTTAGAGGGTGATAATTCTAAATAATAAATTGGTACTAGTTTGAACTTTGAACTTATAGAACTAATGTACATCAATTTGTTATTGTTGTTGTTGCTTCTTCTTCCTCTTCTTCTTTTTGTTTTTTTATTTTTTATCTTTGTATAATTTGAAAACATTAAAAAATGTATATTATTAATTAAAAATTGGGATGAATTTGTCGATTACGTTTTAGTTTGATTGGTATCAATATTGTTTGTTAGTACAGGATGACGTAGGCCTGAGTGCGCTGAAACGTATTATTTTTTTTATTTAAATGTTGAAAAAGAACTATAAATAGTTCTAAACACTGTATAAAAAAACATATATAACAAAAGCTGAGATTAATGTTAAAAAAAAATCGAACAGATTTTGTGTTAGCATGAATAATATTTTTGTTATTTGGATCAAGTTGAATATAAAATCCTACTTATATTTTTTAGTTGGATTAGACCTGAAAAGTAAAAAAGAAAAAAAAAAAAAAACATTTTGAAGATTTTTTTAATAAATTTTGAAAATTTTAATTTTTAAAAGTTAACAATCTTTTGCATTTCTATTTTTTATTGAAAATTAGAAAAATATTTAGAAGTTATTTTTAATTTCTTTTATTAGATTTTTTTAAATTTTTTTTATAATTTTAAATTATTCATTGACGTATATAAGATAAAATATTGCTACACCGATAATAAAAGATTAACAATTAATTTATTCAATTAAAAGAGCAGAGGTCAAATTGAATAAAATTATAACTATTGATGATTAACTTTGATATTATGCCACATATACAAAATCTAAAAAAACATGATTTTTATAAATAAATTATTTATCGAACATACAAACACTAATTTACCTATTTTCAGTGAAGAAATGACAATACAATACAAATATAGTACAAGAATTTCTTAAGGCTTTTGTTAGGCGTTTGATTAATTGAGGACATTAAGTTAATTAAAAGCTTATAGTATAAATAGAAAAATAACAATATTAAGTTACATTAATTTTCATTATAAAAATAAAAAAATAAAAAATTAAATTTCATGGGGGCCAAAATTTCAAATTAAAATAAAAGGAGGACCAAAGTAAAAGAAAAGGAAAAAGGTTAAAAAATCTATGGAACCAATTCGTGATTTATGAGGTGCCCCCTGTCAATTCTCTTTTATTCAAACAATCCTCCCGTACTCTGTAAAACCAGAAAATAAAAATAATATTAAATATTTAAATCCACATTTTTACTTTACCGATAATTTATATATTTTCCTCTCGTCCCGATAAAAAGTTCTTTCTCCAATTAATTACAAATCCGCCACTTTCCTTTTTAGAAAATTTAATACGATTTGCTTATTAAGAAAAAAATGTTTATATAAATAGGCACCGTATTTTTCCTTTAAGGATCTCTCTCAGTTTCAGAGCTCAAAAACAAAGCTTAAAACTCTCCAACTCCGTTTTCTCCTCAGCCAAAGCCAGAAACAATGTCTCTTCTTTGAACTCTAAATCAAAATTTATTTCAATGATTTTTCTTTTTTTTCTTTTCAGTTTTCATTATAATTGATATTTTGATTCGTTTGTTATGACAGTTTTTTGTTTGTTGCAGCAGTTGATTCAGTTTTCGGCCGATGGGAAAAAAACAAGTGAGTGTTTGAATGAATGTTTATATTTTTGAGGAATTTCGGTTGTTGATCGAGATTGGAAGGAAAAAAAAATGAGGGTGAAGGAAATGCATCCGCTATGTTGTATATCGTTGGAGAGTCTCGGCATCGGCGACCAATCACCGGAGGTTACGTTGACTCGAACCAGGAGCATGCCGGCGAAGGCTTTATCTGGATCTGAAACAGGCAATGCAGGGAGGTTAATGGCGGGAAGATCCGAAGGCACCGTTGCCGGAATTCTCTACAAGTGGACAAATTATGGCAAAGGATGGAGATCTAGGTGGTTTTTGCTTCGTAATGGAATGTTATCTTACTCGAAAACTCGCCGGCCGGAGACTCTAAACCTCCCCTCTCCTGAGGACGTCAGATTGATCGGTGATATCTCAACCAATCGGCTTTCGAGGATCGACAGTTGTAGCGGTAGACGGAAGAATCAGAAAACCATTGGCATTGTTCATTTAAAGGTATATGATATATACATCAGAAAATTAAAATGAAAATTCAAAACGTCCATCCAAAACAACAAAAGAAAAGATAATTGAACAAACAGATGATCAGACTGATCCATTTTGGCGGTAATATATTTTCGAGAAATAATTCCTACTTTATTTTGATTCAAAACATGAAGCAAGTATTGCCAATTATGTCATTTTACACTAGTTTTACTGACCCTGAAACTTTTCATCTAAAAAACAAAACAAAATTATCAGTGAAAAATAGACATTGATATCTGAGCTAAAGCAACAAAAAGGGGAAATTGAACGGCAAGAACCGTAAGTTTCTTGCATTGTTCGGCATGTAATTTACTGTTTGATCTGTAAAAGGAACCTCAAATCTATAAACTCTCATTTTCTCCCTCGTTTTGTTTTGTGATTTGCGATTTTCATATTTAACTTGGGGGGGAAAAGTAAGATAAAATAGAAAAAAAAGTTATATTTTAATATATATTTACCGTTTTAACTGGTTGTTTATGTTGAGTGGGTCACATCAGCAGGTGGGTTGGGAGAGCTGTCGTAGTGTATGCTTTTAGGTCTAGCAATTAAGCTCTGGTCAGTCGTATCATTGTTTAAATTGGTATTTGAATAGATGATCGAAGTTTTTTAAAGCCATCAACATCGATTCAAACTACTTGAAATCATATATTATTTCCTCCTCCCCCCGGTTTTTCTTTTTGATCTTTTTGCCTCTCTTTTTCTTTCAGTTCCCACGTTTTATTATATATATTCTTTGCCTTCGCTTGCCAGCTACTGTAGTTCTGGCCTTTTGGGTCTCAAAGTACTGTTCTTTTTTCACTAAGGTGATGGTGAAAGAAATGACGAGACTTCAAATGATCTCATAAAGTTAATCAATTTACATTAACAGAGACCATGTAAAATAAAAGATGAGGATAGCATGGAGTACTTCTCCGAAATATCGAAGTGGGTGTTGTTTGTAGTCGTCCTTAGTTTGAGTTTTGTATTGTTTGTCTTGTAATAAAGAGGTAACTTCTTTTTTCTTTATTAATTTTTACATGGTCTTCTTTAGTTTGTAGGCATTGAAATAAACAATGAAGAAAGTGGGGGGCATGAGACTAGTTGGTGGGCTTTCCTCGTTAAATTGTATAGAATTTTATGGTGAACACTGTTTAGAAACACGTGAAAACTGAAGGTATATAATAGCATTTCTTTCTCTTGATTTTAAGATATTCTCCTGTGCACAAGTAGATCGAAATGGTGATTCATTGTCTTTGTTTTATGCCCCTTGACAGTTGTAATGCTTAAAAGGTCGAAATTAGCATCGGCTTTTGTGATGAAATTTGGTTTTGTTTTTATTTCATCTGGGGTTTTTTGTTTATTTGTTGCTAAAACAATTTTCTCCCATTATTAGAGACTTAAAAAGTCTGGTTATTTTGTGCAATCATCTGGTGTTTGATGGTAAATGGGGTTCGGTTCCTGCTGAGGTTTCACCTTCACAGATATTTCTTTTTAGAACAAATTCAGCAATTAATCTACCTATCTTGGCGAGGGGCTCAAGGCTTTAGTTTTGAGCCTTTCAACTTGCATTTTTTGAATTGACAGAATTTATTCTTTTTCTTCTTCTTTTTTTTTTTTTTTTTAATTTTTGGAAAACGACTTTTATAATGCATCATTCGTGTATTTCTTCTGTGAATTTGCTTTTGTTTTGTTCAAACTGTGAGTTTGTTTTATGTGATCATGAAATGATGCATATAATATCTTGGCGTTCTATGTGACCTTACCACAGTAATGGACTTACATAACTCATGGAGGTGTTATTTGAATTCTTGTAGCAGATTTCATCATTCCGTGAGAGCAAATCTGATGATAGACGTTTTTACATCTTCACTGCTACGAAGACCCTTCATTTGAGAACTGACTCAAAGAGAGATCGGGTTGCTTGGATTCAAGCTTTGGTATCAACCAGGAGCCTCCTTCCGCTGAGACCATTAAACGATAATCTCTCCCTTGTACCCCATGATTTGTCTATATCAACTGATAGGCTCAAGAAACGTTTGCATGAGGAGGGAATCAATGATGACCTTGTGAAGGATTGCGAGCAGATTATGCTTTCAGAGTTCTCGGAGATACAAGGGCAACTTAAAGTTCTTTGTGAAGAAAGATATAATTTTCTGGACACAATAAGGCAGTTGGAGGTAATTTCAGCTTGGTAATTAGTATGTGTGCCTTTGGATGAAAATGCTTGATTTTTAGTTATTTTTTTTTTTTTTTTCCTGAGGGGGAGGAGGGGGGGGGGGGGGCGACTTAAATAGTTTGGTGAGCTAAAATAAATTTACTGGATTAGATTGCAGATCAACTTAGTTAGACTTGGACCAGTATCAAGTTCGACTTAATGAAATTAAAATGATAAAAATTTGCTTGTATTTTATGGTATTTTGTAGGAAGAGAGGGTCCCCGCAGCAGCCTCAGGTTGGTAATTAGCTCATCTGGTGAATTCAAAGTGAATAGTTATTTTAATTCATGGATAAACATATACTGTGACAAATGAGAGTATGGAGGTCAAGTAAAAATAGTACCAATAATCTTTTATATATGATATGATGAGAACTATCCTTGATTGTGTTGATGGCTACTGGACATGAATATCAGTAATTTTGGTCAACAGTAAAACAAACGTATTCTGTTATTTGATGCATTAGAGCTGATGGGTTTTCTCCAGGCTATACAAGTGAAGATTGCTAATAGAGGGTAATTAGTTTAGTGATATCTGGTTCTGCTTTTGCAATTGTTTCTCACTATTGTATGTTCTATTGAAAGTTTGGATTTGGAGTATAATTTCTAGAATTTGTATGTTATAAAATTTTACCGAGTTTCCATTTTTTCTAATCGAAGTTGTTTTCATGCAGCATGTGTTGTGCTGGTATGTTTGGTTTATTGCATTTTGTAACATCATAATAATGTATTTCCATTGCACTTCTAATCTCCCTATTTGTAGAAGGAGTATAGGAACTTACCTTAAATCCTTGGTGCAAATGGAATCCGTAGTGGATCAATAAAACTCCAATACTCAGATTGGTGGGATTGCTAAACAGCGTGTTTTAATTATCTCATCTTTTAAAGTGCTGTCTTTATTATTGTTCATTTTAGTCATCTGTCTGTTAAGTTGATTCTTTTATAAAATTGCATGATACCACATCATTTCTTAATGACTTATCAAAAGCATTATGTTGCTAAGCTTTATCGTTTCTGTTGCACTGATAAGTTTCTTCTTATTATTATTTTTGGCATGTTCAGGCATATAATATTGAATCTGAAACCTCTGGATTTCACGGAGACTACCAGTTGACGAAGCATGAATGTTCCAGTTTGGGGCGTGGAAATAGTGGTACATGCCCCATTTGTGACTTTGGTTCAATCTTTCTTCATGCATGAATGTCTGACTCATATGTTTTGCTTGTTAAAATTAGAAATTGTTAGCAAAGGAAGGTAGTCTTTGTTGTTTCGTACAGACCTGTTGCTATATCCACTGGCACTTCATGCATAAATTGATTTCATGTAGTTTTAGATACGCATTCTTGAGTGAGAAATTCTCATTATCCTAAGTTTCAACTGCAATTTCCTGTCTTCTACTTATTTGCCATCATCATTCTCATTATATTTAACTTAAATGCAAGTTTGTTTAGAAATGCCGTGATAAGTATTTTATTATTAAGCTCTGTTTCTGGTTACTAATTCTTGTTCTGTTCTCTTTTACCCTAACTCTTGTTTGGGTTCTCAGAATGCAGCACAACCGAATCGTCTGATGATATTGAGAAACAAGAGCTTGAGGAAGTTTCCTATGAAGAAGGAACCTTGTTCTTTGATACAAAGGAGTATTTTACTGAACCTGCTGTTAGTTGTGGATCTGTAAGAGGGGCAATGGATCATGCAGATGATCTCGAAGAAACTGAAAAACAATTGGATAATGTCGAAAAGATTCATTCTGATAAAGAAGATTGTGATTCCAGATATCCTCAAATTGATAGACGAAAAAAACTTCCTGATCCAGTTGAAGAAGTGAAAGGGGTTAGCCTTTGGTCTATGATCAAAGACAATGTGGGAAAGGATCTCACACGAGTATGTCTCCCTGTTTACTTTAATGAACCAATATCATCCCTTCAGAAATGTTTTGAGGACCTAGAATATTCATATCTTTTGGACCGAGCATACAAGTACGGAAAAGAAGTATGTTATTCATACTCTTCATCTTTAATATTTTGTGTTTCTCTTGATAAATATACTAGTTATCTCTGGGTATAACAGAATTTTATCAAGTTGTCAAACAATTTGCAACAGGGGGAACATCGAGAATTTGAGAAATTGCTGTTCTGTCTAGAGCGAAGTTTGAGAAATCTCACCCCCTCAAACATCTCCTGTCCCAAAATTTTTTAAACTTTTTGCAATGCTTTTTAAGGCTCTGTAAACATGAGTAGATGCCCTTGCTTTATACTAGTTCAATCTGATTGTCTGCTTTATCCGGGTTTTCTGTTACATTCTCAGGGTAACAGTCTCCGACGGATTCTTAACGTTGCTGCATTTGCTGTTTCTGGGTATGCTTCCTCTGAAGGCCGACACTGTAAGCCCTTCAATCCATTACTAGGAGAAACTTATGAAGCAGACTATCCTGACAAAGGAGTTCGTTTTTTCTCTGAGAAGGTCAGCATTCCAGATCTATCAATGACTTGACTTCCTATTAAGAAATATGCATCTTTATATTGAAACTAGAATCGACAAGTTATGAATTTTTGTCATTATTTTGAGTAAGCCGAGTGCTTTTGACTTTTCAGTTGCTGGGAGAGTCAATTAAATGGTTTACTTTTGCATAACCTTTGCTAATACACACACACATGTATATTTCTTTAAATGAGGAAATCACTTTCATCATTTTCTTCTTTAATACGGACAATCAAGATGTAGGGAATTATTGACATAATAGTGTCTTGAATAATATTTTGGACCTGTTATCTGGAAAATGAAATTCTGTGGTGAGTTCTAGGAAGGAAACTTTCATGTTCAAGCAATTATAGGTTTGACATTCTCAAAACGGTGAAAAGAAACACTCCTAAAGTGTTTTTTGAGAACTTAGGAAGGAAACTTAAATTATGTTACTTTTGTAGGCTTTTAGAGTATTTACCTTCCTAAGTAGTTGCTTTTATTTATCTGGATGTGAAAGCAAATATTGTGCTTCAGTTCCGTAGTAAGTATGACTTACCTCCTCAAGTTTTATAGGTTAGTCACCACCCAACCCTTATTGCCTGTCATTGTGAAGGAAAAGGGTGGAAATTCTGGGGCGACAGTAACCTCCGCACAAAGTTTTGGGGGCGTTCAATTCAGCTTGACCCCGTTGGAGTTCTGACCCTAGAGTTTGATGATGGTGAAATATTTCAGTGGAGCAAGGTGTGCACTATTGGGCTTTGTGTTTACTGGATGTTCCATTTAGGTGTTTCTGTATGCTAGCTTTCATTTCTATTTGTGTGGTATGAATTGTTTGAACTTATTCTCTGCAGGTAACAACTAGTATTTATAATCTTATCCTTGGTAAAGTGTATTGCGATCACCATGGTTTGATGCACATTCATGGGAATCGCCAGTATTCATGCAAACTCAAATTCAAAGAGCAATCTATTTTTGACCGAAACCCTCACCAGGTTAGTTTCAATCTAATTGTGTTATCCCCCTTGATTGCTTCATACTTATAGTAGTTTATCTTCTGTGTCTTAAAAGATGTATTTATTTAGTATTTTTTTTATCCTGGCCTTCATTTACTTAGGTCCATGGGTTTGTTGAAGATCTTTCGGGTAAAAAAGTTGCAACATTAATTGGCAAATGGGATGACAGCATGTATTATATCAACGGTGATGGGAGTGGCAAGCCAAAGGACTGCAGCCCTTCATCAAGTGCCACCTTACTATGGAAGAGGAACAAGCCACCGCCTAATCTGACTCGCTACAACTTAACATCATTTGCAATTACACTAAATGAACTAACGCCTGGACTACAGGTAGAGATGATGTGTTGCATCAGTTTCTCATAAGCAATTTCTTTTTTTTTCTTATGGCTATCTAATTGTTTTCTATAGCTTTGTCTGATCTCGGGTATTTGATCACGGATTAAGGAGAATCTTCCACCTACGGATTCAAGGCTTCGACCAGACCAACGTCATTTGGAGAATGGGGAATATGATAGAGCAAATTCAGAGAAACAACGACTAGAGAGGAGGCAGAGAATGGTATGTTTCCACTTCCTTGATTTTCATGTATCCAAGCTCATGCATTCGTTTGCTAACTAGGATGCCTCATAAATGGATTGTTTGCCTCCAGAAAAACCTCCTATGTTTTGTTTTATGCATCTTGGTTTGCAAATCTTTCGTTCATTTGCATTTTCATTCAAATTTATTTACATCTGATTTAGATAAATGACCTATATTATGAAGGGTGGGTTTAATTCCAAGTGAAGGTTAATTGATTTTTAACTCCACAGTACCGTATAATTCAAGACTGGGAAGTAAAAATTGGCATTGATGCCTTGTTTTGTAATTGAAACTTGTGATCCAAGTGGTGATGTGTGAGATGTCAATTTCAGTACTGTAGATTCAAACAAACAATTATTTTGGGCAGTAGTTATTAGTTTGTACAAAGTTCATGGGAAAATCCTATTAATTTACAGGGAAAATTGACAACATTACCCCACCTTCTGGACATGTTTGCACTAGCCATTGAATGATTTTCGAAACTGTGGCCTGAATATATTGCTGTAATAACGTACTGTTAGATTCTATGTTAAAAGATATTGGCAAAATTTTCTATTTCTAGGTAGGTCTTGATTTATATTATTGCTTTTACTCCTTGCTATTCACACTGCCCGTGGTCCAACACAGTCGAGAAAACTACAAGAAAATGGGTGGAAGCCTAGATGGTTTCAGAGAGACAGTGAAAATGGGTCCTTCCGCTATGTGGGTGGTTATTGGGAATCAAGAGAACAAGCGAAATGGGATGGCTGCCCGAATATATTTGGTGAATTCAACGAGGTTGTCGATTCCTCCGAACAAGGCTGACTTCACTTTTAGGTTAGTAACTACATTCACCATGTTCATCTTATTTTACTTGGATATCATATTCTAGCTACCACATTTTCTGCTACAACGGCTCGGTTTTGTTGTTTAGATCTAACTATGCATAATTTCTTTTTAATAGTTTAGAATCGGCAAATCTTGGGAACAATCATGGAGCAAATTGAGACGATAAACACGTAAGTAGCTTTAAATCCTGATTGCCGTCTCTATGTTTCTGCGAATCTTGAAGTGAGTTAGATATATAGTAAGGATAGGTAAGAGCCTGAATTTTTCTGTAACATGTCTCTGTTGTGGGAATCGTATGTGTAATGTTATCTCTCAATAGTTCGTTTATTCCATAGCTCCATCTCAAAATTTAATTTCATAATTATTTGTATTTTCTTTCTATGAATAAATTAAATGAAAAGGAGAAAAAAAAGATCTTATTTCTTGTTGTTTGTAGTTCGAGATATGAAATTAACCTTTGGTAATAATTGGTGGAATTAATCTTGGGAATTAACCATTCTATTATATTAAAATGTTAGTTGTAGAGTGGGATCTCCCATCAGAATGATGTAATCTATTTAAGTGACAATTAGATTTTGTCGATATGTTATTTGTAATAAATTTATAAAAAATTATTGTAAAAATCAAATGTAGTTTTAATTGAAGTGATATTATTAAAATAATAAAATGTATGAATTCATGATTTTGTAATAGATATTATATATGACATAATTAAATGTGAAAATATATTTCTAGGAAGCATGGGTCTGGACCGAATTAAAGTTGCAACTTTTTTCGATCTATAATGAATTTGTAAATTGTAGTTGTTAGAAGACCCTAAAATTTCCTATTTTCTTGTAGTATTAAATGAAAATTTAGTGTTGATAATTGCACTAGGGGAGGGTGTCGTTCATTCAATTTTTTTTCACTTCATATGGGTAAGGTTGATTTTGATATCACTAGATGGAGTTTAATGTGTAGATTTCTTTAAGATTTTATTTTGGCTTACATTTTTTTACGTTTGAGTTAAAATCCAAATTTATGAATATGGTTTGGTTATTTATAATTTTTCATTCTCTTATTTATCAATCTAACAAAGTTGTTTTTTCTTGCTGTGGTTCTTACTTTGTGAATTGATTAATTTAATTGTTGAACTACATAAGTTGAATTTGAAAATTTAAAAAATCTAACTTGAATGGATAAAAAATGGGGAATAACAATTTAAAAAAAAGTTAAAAATATTTTTTTTGTTCTTTTTTAATTATTTTAACAAAAAATTAAAAAAAAAAATTCACTATGCTGCTCATTTTTATCTTTTGAATTTTTGTAATATAAATTTTCATTACTTTTTATTTTCTTTCTAATTTTTACTACATTTTGTTAATAACTATTGTAAATCATGTCTTTGTTTCAAGATACTTAAATTTACAATCGGAGATTTAATTGGTTGGACCTCTGAACCAATTTTTTCAACTACAGTGTATATATGTACGTATTATGTTTAGCTTTATATTTATAGGAAATATTCAGCTTGTTTGTTAGGTAGATACAATTTGTCAATGTTTTCTTCGCCCTATCATCCAGGTCTATTGACTTTTATAACAATTAAAAGACGACTGTAAGCCCCCTACATGACATGATCGCACGATAGGAAGGTTATATTTTTATTATTTTCTTGGTACCGAGGCTTGAATATTAAGATAAGATTTTTTTTTTTTTTTTATAGAAATATTAAGATATGATTTTAAAAGTTATTTTTATTATTTCCTTAATCCACTTTTTTTTTATAATTTAGGATTGATTTTTTTATCGTATTAAATATTTGTAATTATTATAGATATATCGTCCTTAAATAATGTGTCATAATATTTTATTGGTACTGAAGCTTATCTTTAATCACTTATGATGAGTATTTTTTATTTTCTTCTGAAATTATATACTCACATTTATGAAATGAATTAATGAATTTCTTTTAACCGAATTTATTTATATAAATAATTTTTTTTAACAAAAGTACATTACATATAACATTCAAATTTATGAATATGCAACCTCATATCTTACTACAAGCTCTATGTTTTATTATTATATTTCATCCTTCCATGGTAAATATATAAATATTTTTTTAGAATTATGGTATCTCAAACCACATTAAATTTGTGAGCTATCCAATAAATATAATTTCTAAGATTTTAACTTGTATTTATAAAGTTATAAAGATACCAAAATAAATTAAAAAAATTAGAAAGATGAAATAACTTTATTTATTGATGTATGGTACTATGCAATTTATCGATACATGTTATACTTATCTACTTATAATATATTACATAACATTACTTATAGCCACCTTAAACATGACGGACATCATTACATGGATCTCACCAAACCCTTTTATATACCCGCTCAAGAGGTGTTTTCCTAGATTTTTTCATCTTCTCCTCGAACAATTTTGACAACCACATGCTTCTTCCTCTTATTCATCCTACAAAGGTGAATTTATCATCGCCATCAATCAAACTATGCATCAACAATTGTTCACCCTACGTCCTTTACTTATTTAACCAATTACTTAGAATATTTTCATTAACTATTCATTTATCTTACTTGAATTAAATCGTAATTGCATGAATGCAAATCATAAATTTCTGGAAAAAAATCCACGTAAAATAATTAGTCTGAGACAACTTAAAACAAGCAAGCATTATCAGTCAATAATTAAAGATTGGATGACACTTAAAATGCAACCATAATACACTACAAAGTTCAAACCTTATAACCTTGAACGAAAACAATGATTTAAACCTAATAATGGAAAAATGAACAAATTATGTTCAATTTTTTTATCATCTTCTTTTGGGTGGTTAAAGAAACAAAGGGACGTCGAGGTGGCGGTGGCAACCATGCCTGCTGTGGTCCATCGTCGATTGAGATGTTTATTTTGATGAATGTTGAAGTTAAAGAGGAGGACAAATAAAACCAGGAGGAGGGTTTTTTCCACAAGTTATTAAAGCTTGAAGAGCGAGGGGAATGAATATATTAATGTTTAGAAGCTTAAGTCTTATAGCAGTGCAAAGACAAACGGCGGCTTCGAGCTCGAGCAGACCTCCAAGAACCGGGCAGCAAGCATTTTCAACAGGGTTTCCTAAGCCAATGTGGCCCAATCCACCAAGCACGTCCACGCATAGTCCTAGTTTAAGAGCATTAACGGGACAGGTCGGTTGGCTAGTTGGTGGAGCAGGAGTGCTACCTCCACCAGAAGCTGGTGGGATGGTAACAGGAGGGTTGGTAATGGGAGAATATATTACAGGAGGGGTTGGTATTGGTGGCACAATAACAGGTGGCATTGGAGGCTTTTTGGATGGTGGCTCGACCTTTGGACTGCCACCACCATGGTACGGTGGCTGCTTGGGGGTTGGAGGGTTCAGGCGGGGAATTTTAGGGTGAGTTGGGAGATGGTATGGTGGAGAACGTGGCGGTCTACAAGGAACAGATGCATCAATGGGAGGCAATGCTATTAACATGAAAACCATTAAGACAAAAACCATGGCTGTAAATTTGGAACCCATGGCTTGGGGTTCCAAAGATTATTCACCTTGAACTTTTAACAAAAAAACTGTATATATACACACACATACATATAGCTGAATTTGATGTGGAACCCGTGACTGTGCCTAAAAGAGTATCAAAGAACATTATAAAAATATTCTTTTTTTTTAAATGGAGGATTCCAAGACATCAAATTGTGAAATAAAATCAAAGATTTGGAGTAGTGTGGGTTGATTTGATAACTTCAATGCCTATCCGTGACTGTTACTCAGTTTTTCAAACTTTCAAGTTCCAATCCGTGAATCCTGTTTTCATCTCTGTATCATTGATTTCAGTTTTCACAGATGCTTAATATATATATATATATACGTATCAACATATTCGTTCTCAAATCCAATAAAAAACATACATAAACACATAAATCAAAAACAATCACAAGGCACATCTCAGAAACAGAGCACAACTGATGCTCCTCAACGACATAGTTTACGAAACGATGAATCTATCTATATATCTATATGTATATATATCTTTCTGCAAGCAAAGGATTGAATTCAAGTGATGGATGATAAATAAAAGGAACTTTAACATTATGTGGAAATCTTAAAATTTATATACAATATATTCAGCTGTACACCATATGGTCACCATGTCTTTAAATAATACTAGCAATAACGAAATTACCGGCCCAAAGGCAATGGAAATGATAAGGCTGGAGGTAATACACGGGGTCGGTGAAATGAGGAAAGATAAAAGCCGCAGCGGAAATGGATTTACCGGAGGCTACTGAGAGATCTGATACCCAAATGTGTTCTCCCCGCTGTATGTAACATAAAGAAATCCATCTTCATCCTTTTTCTCTTCATATATGGCAGACATAATGGCACCTGAAAAAAGAAAAAGCGAGTTTAGCCCTCTCTGAATCAGATAGAAAAGGTGAAGCATCGAGTACTGATGGGTGTAAACACAAAGGATTATTACCAGTTGGAGGGAGAACATTGTCCACAAATATGAATATTGCCTTTTCAGCACTGAGTTTGATCCTTTTACGGATGACATATACGAACTGACCAACAGTCAAATCAGCTGGGACAAGGTACCTGCAAATTTCGGAATCATATTACACGAACAATTTCGTCATCCGTTCAAGGCAGTCAATTGGTACTAAAACACACGGATCATCGAAGCCATTGTGTTGGAGATGCAATGCGACGGAGATAGACAATTCAAACAAACTAAAACCGGATGCTGTTTTAACGGAATAAGTCAATGAATCAAGAGAATCTAAAGTCATGAATAAGATACAAGTGACGCTTACTTCTTCTTGTCTATGTTCGGTATATCACTTCTCTCCGCTTTCTCCACGATCACCTTCAACATAAAAGAAGATAATAAAGAAGTCAAGATCGGAATACTTATGATCACAAGCAAATATAGCGGCCTCTGGCAAAAGTAGCACATATTAGATCAAAACTAACAATACATATCGAGAAAGGAAGTAAAGGTCGGATCGGTACCGGGATCCTATCAGGGTATTTCTCCCTAATCCTAGCAGCTTCTGCCCTCCTCTTCTCTGAAGCAATAATCAAACCAAAAAATATCAACAACTTCGAGAATATAAACGATTGATTTCCCATACATACCATAATACACATAGAAATTAGAAGTAAATATATTTACACCATGTTCATAACAGAGTAAAAGAATCCAGTACATACCAAGATCATGCTCTTGCTTGAAGTAACTCTTTGCCATTCTCCTGAAATTACTAACCAAAAATTAAGTGAAAACACTTGCTTTTCAAGGAAAAAAATCCCCCCTTATTACTTCTTTATGAATTTCCAAAGACTTTAAAAAGCTATGATTGTGGAAAACAAAGAAAATATGACCATCAATTCATTCACAAAAAAGAAAAAGTTGTAAAATTAAAGATACAGAAAAAAGTAAAGTCCAAAGACAAATACAAGCAAATCCAAAACCACCCAAGTCTTATCCCTGATCACAGTGTTGTTTCCTTTGCACAATTGAAGAAAACAAAATCACAACTAAAAAGCCCCAAATTTCAACTAAAACTATCCTTTCAAATTACCCACACACACACAAAAGAAAAAAAGAAATATTAAATATGGCTGAAACTGAGGAAATATACAAGGAAAACCGAGAAAGGCAAACCTTGTGAAGATGAACCCAAAGTGAAAAGAAAAAGTGTTCTTTTTCTTGATCAAAAGAACTCTTCTAAGGCTTGAAGCTCGTGGCTTGGTTCACAAGATAAAATAAAAGTATAATGACTTTTTTGCCTCTATTTTTACAGAAAAAGTCTTTTTAACCCCTATTTAATTTTTCATTTTTTTAATCTTAAATTTGTATTTTTTACAAATTATCCAATATGAATAGAAAAGTTAATATTTTTTAACTTTATTGATGTTGTATACATATGAATTGTCACATAAATAATACATCAGCATTTAATTAATTTTTTAAATTTAAAAAATTCAAAAAAATTATAAGTACTATTTTTAAAGATTAAAAATCACAAAAATTATTTTTTTGTTTTTTTAATTTTAAAAAATTAATTAAATGCTAATGTGTCATCTACGTGGTAATCTACATGTATGCCACCTTAAAAAAGTTAATAAATATTATATTTTTATTTATTTTGAGGTAATTTGATAAAAAAATAAGTTTATAAGTAAAAAAAGCCAAAAAAAATAGTAAACAAAATTGATTTTTTTTAGGTTGAAGGGCCAAAAAAAATTATACCTAAAATAAATATAATATAAGATTGGCCTTTCGGCTTTGCCCCTTTTTCAACTCTTTCAGCCAAACTTGTGTATTTTATTTTAAGTAAAAAGTAAATGTTTTTTTCTACCTAAATTTAATTTTAATCTATATTTTTAGACTATTTTTATAACTTTGTTAAGTAAATTGATATGTATATGTGTTATCTAATTTTAACGAAATTATAAAAATGCATTATAATTAAAGTCAAATTCGAGTATAAAGATGAACTAAAAGGAATTTAAGTATAGAAGTCAAATTTAACTAAAAAATATATTTTGGAAGGCCTAATAGGTGATTTACACGTGGATTTATTTTTATTGGTTTTCGTTTAGGTATTAGCAAAGCCTTGTTGATTACGGAAAGAAGACAGGTCATGTTCATCTGTCGCTATTTGTTTGGATAAGGTACAAAAGTATGTGAATCAAACGGCTAGTAGTATGATTATCATGGGACAATCACAAAAAGGTGGGTCCTACTTATGGATAAACAAATGAATATGCTACATTTGATTTGATTCACGGAAAATATTTTTTATGTTAACTTCATAAGAATTCATTTCATAAGCCAAAATGATTTTTCTTTTCGAAAAATAGTTTAACTTGATTTTTATATACAAATTAATTAAAATAATTATATTATTAATATTTTTATTTATAAAAAATATTAATATAAAACATTATAATTTTTAATATTAATAATATATTTAATCATGTAATAACTTATTATTTTAATATAATTTAGTATTAGTAATGTTTTTAATTTTTAAGTAACATCTTAAATATTTTATTAAAATTTTAATAATAAATATACATTTAAATTTATAAATATTTAATATTAAAATTTTAGGGTGCGTTTGGTTGAAAAACTTGTAGAAAGGATTTCATTTGTATCAAAATTTTAAAAAAATCTAGAAATAAATTTTCTTGTTTGAGTAAATATATTGAAGAATTTCAAAATATGTAAATTTGTAAGTAATTTCATGAGAGAATTTTAATAGCTAATTTTTGTTTTCAAATTCCATTGGGTGGTTTTTCAAAAAGGTTTATATGTCAAAAAAGTCATTAAAAATGCAAAAAAAAAAATAATAATAATTAAGCTCCTGTATTAAATTTGTACTCAGTTAAGTCATTATCATTAATTAAAATAATCAATGTTAAAAATAAATTGGAAAACCAATCAGATAGTGACATATGATACCTTCTAGTTTGGTCTAATATTCTTCTCATAAAAAATATTAAAAATCAGATAAATTATAAAAAAATATAAGAAAAATTATTAAATAATAATAAAATATTAAAATTGATATAAACTTATGAAAATTATAAAAAAATTTATAAGTATTATAAAAATCTAATAAAATATAAAAAATAATAAAAATAATAAAACATATTTAAACATTTTAAAATATTATAAAATTTTATTAAAATTATATAAAATTATAAAAATTATAAAAAAAGTTATAAAAGTATTAAATTTGGTATAAACACATAAAATGATTAAAAATCATAAAAAAGCTTAAACTAGACCAAACCAATTGATTGGACTGAGACCAAAATCGGTAAGGGTATCAACCTGAAGAAAGCCATTAGATTGGTTAACCTAAGAATTGAAAGGTTTGAATTGATTTTTTTTTCTTATATATATTTTTTTAATTGAACAAGATGAATCAATTGAACCTGGTGGCTTGATTGGTTCAACCACCAGTCCGGTTTTAAAAACCTTAGTTAAAATATTTTATTTTGATATATGCTAATAGCTGGTTACTGAAATTTTTGTTTGATCAACAAATATTAAAAAATAAAAAATCGGTTTAACAACCTAGTTCCCAAGCCAACTAGTCAATGGTTTTCCCCAAATCAATACCATGACTAATTTTAAGTTAATTTGTCCAATCCAAATTTTCATATTTTTTATAATTTATATAAGTTTATATAATTCTAATATTTTTAATACTTTTTACAATATTTTATTAATATTTAAGAGTTCTAATACGTATTTTAGATTTAAATATTTTAAATAAGTTTGATTAATTTTATAAATTATTAGAAATTTTATACTTTTACAATATTTATAAGTTTTTATATTTTTAATAAGTTTATATAAATTTCATATTTTTAATGTTTCATTTTTTTTATATTTTTTCTTGATTTTGTATAAATTTTTAAGAATTTTAAATCACCTTTTATGAGAAAAATATTATATTAAACCAGAAGCTGCCATGTATCACCATCTGATTGATTCGTCAATTATTTTAACGGTCAATATGGTCAATGAGGAAATTCGTTAATAGAGGGACTTAATTGGATGCAAATTTAATACAAGGACTTAATTGATTTTTTACATATTCTTAAGGGTTTTTTCTTGACATATTACCTTTTCAAAATACCTCACAATTTTGTTTGATTTAGAAAAACTTAAAACTTCAAAATTATTTTTATTTAATTATAATATATATTTTAAAATTTTATATTATTAAAACTATTTATAATGTTTTACAAATATAACGTTATTCATATTGGATTTTTTTATATTATTTATTTTAAATATAATTATTATTCTTTTATAATTATTTTATAATTTATAAAATTTCAATAACCTATTTTTAAATCAATTATTTATCCAAACAAAACAATTATATTTGAATGGATCAATTTTAAAATACTAACACTTTAAAAAAATAAAAATAAAAAAATTCCTCTTACAAACATAATTTTAAAAGTTAAAATTGAAGTGTGCATTAAGCAAATTGGACCCAAAGGTTCATTCCCACCCTTAATAACAAGGTCCATAGTCTTAGGCATTGATCTCGTTCTGTAAATAGTCAAAACGCGGGAAATCCAGCCGTTTTTGTGATAATCAAACGACTTCGTTTGGTATCTCTGTGCTGGGCTGCCGCCATGCCTATTGTTTAAGCTCTCTCTCTCTCTTAAGAATTAAAAACCTTGGCGGAAAAAAGGGGAAAATGGGAACGAGATCGAATTTCTACAAGAATCCTTCCCTCTCTTACAAGAAAGATTTAAGTCTCTCATCTGCTCTCCAAAACCTAAAAGGTTAATTTTTCTTTTCTTCTTTTTTTTTCTCCATTTTCTTACTTACCAAACACGTTTTTAAAATTTAAATCTTTCCCTTCCTCCAATTCACAGCTTATAATATCGCCACCGGCAATGCTCCTCCTCTGGTCGAAGAAAAATCTCAAATCGACGATAAAAGCGCGTGCAGGAAACGCTCGAGAGAGCGTGAGCCATTGTCACAGCTGCCTCATCGTAGCCGTGAAGTTGAAGACAATGGACCTATGTCTCATCATGATTACATTCTAAAAAGAAGGCGAGTTTTCTGTTCTTTTAATGTGTTTTCACACTTTTAAAGTGTAATTATTTTCATATATTGCGAAATTGCTTTACAATTTTTGTTCAATATCCGGTTTTTGATTGAGCAGGAGAGAAGTTAGTTCATCTCAGGGTTACGACGAACTGAGTGCTGATATTTTGGTAATTTGGCCATTGCTTTTTGTTTTTTTTTTTTTTTTACATGAATTTTAATTGTCTCCTTTTAGTTCTTAATTTTTTTTTCCGTTTTGTTGCAGCAAGCTTCGAATTCGAGTGTAAATTTGGTAGACTATGAAAGTAAGTTAAATTCATGTTTCTTTTGATAGCAAAAGTCAATATTAATGGATTTCATTATAATTAACATTGAACAAATTGTCGGTTCGGTCAATAAAGAATTGATTTTCATCATTCAGTTTATAAACTTTGATGACTTGCAACTCTATTTTCCATTGAATGTGTGTGCAATTACTGAATATTGTGTTACTAAAAATTCAGGTGATGGAAGTGCTTCTTCCAACGATAAAGAAACTCAGGATCCTCCAGATTCTGGTTTGTTTTAGTATCTTCTTCAACTATCATCAATCTTTTGCTTAGAATATTTTAAAGACCACCCGGATCATTTTTCTGTTATTGATTGCTTATGATCGGCGAAGCTTTAAATTATATTTGTTGCAGATGTGGCCTTTACACTCGTTTTTTTTACTATGTTTATTGTAGGTGATGCAAATGAAGTAGATCGGGTTAAGAGCAGAAGTGAGCAACGATTTCCTCTTCCGGGTGAACCTATATGTTTAGTTTGTGGTAGATATGGAGAATATATATGTGATAAGGTGGGATAAATGAACACTGTAATTCAAAATTCACCACATCATTTCCTTAGTTGTTTCTATTAATCTCTCTAACTTTGTATATGATGCTTGCCTGCGGTTGTAGACTGATGATGACATTTGCAGCATGGAGTGCAAATCTGCTCTTCTGCAAAGCCTTCAAATAACTGAGGTTCTCATTCTCGCTGACTTTGTTCACATTAAAAAAAGAATGTCTCTGGTCTTACTGTTTTCATTATATTAAGCCAGTATTATTTGTTGGGTGTCCAGAAATCTATGAGCAATCGGAATCCATCTCACTTGTCATCTGATCTTACATCTATTTCTCATTTGCCTGAGCTTGCGGAGGACACTTGGGATTACAACAACCATCGCTGGTCCCGAAGGGGATCTAGTCTTTGTAGTTACAAATGGTAAAGTTTCTTCTAAAGCATTGTATTCCCAAATAACATTTGTAAATTGAGATAGCATAGCACCATAGGTTCCATGTGTTTTGAAAATAGTTTCCAGCACTTCGTCAAAATAAAGAAAGAAGAGAAAATAGTTTCCAGTATTTGTTTATCATCACCTTTGGGTCTAATATGAATGATTCTGTTTTTAGTTGGAAATGTAAGAGGCCTGGACACCTTGCTGACGATTGCTTGGTCACCATACCCGAGCAGGTTTTATCATTACTTATTTTCTATTAAAGGAAGCACTTTGGTCCTTTACAATTATGGACTGTGAAAACACATTTTTCCTTGATAAACGTTTCTCTATTTGTAGGCGGTGTCGAAGCAGAGCAAGCCTGTGGCCAGAGATCTTCTTGAACTGTACAGAAGGTTTATATAACTCAATTTCATGTATTTATCCTAAATTATTTTCGAAAAAGAAAAACATTTAAAAGTTAATTACTATGCATGTGATTATTCCATATTGTTTTCTTATTTTCTTGAAATTAAGGCAAACTTGGGTATAACAGCTAGACTCCTGGATGGAGGATTTGGCAAAGACTTCCTTTTTCCCTTTATTTATTTGTTTAGTTTTTGCTGTAGGGTTCATGCTCATCCTTTGTTTTCACAAGTAGCCTTGTAGATTTTAAGCCTGTATGTTAATATGGGATTGTTGAGTTTCAATCTTTATTTTACTAAATGAGTTGTACCATTTCTTAGTTTCTTTGATTGGATTGCGATTGATTTCTTGCTATATGTTACTGCATGACACACATACACACAAAAAGACCTTTGCTCTGTTAGAGGTCACAATAACTCGTTTCTTGGGGAGCTTAGTTATTCTCTTTGCTTCTTTCTTTCTGCAGATGCCATCGCATAGGTGAAAACTTATCTCATGCAAGCTGTAATGCATGCCGTGGCTCAATTGGCCTAGCAACATGCCTTGATTGCAGCACTGTTGTCTGTGACAAGTAAGCTGTATAACCTGTATCTTTTTGTTTTCACATTCAATTATGACATGTTTGTCTTTGGCATGTATTGTAAAACAAAAAGGGCAACTTATGATCTTTCCTCTTGGATATTTTGATATACAGTGAAGGTCATTTGAATGAACATATCCATACCCATCCATCCCATAAACAGTACTACTCACATAAACTCAAGCGACTGGTGAGAATTTTCTTTTCCATTCTCTGCACTTTAGATACTGTATCACTTAGACCTCATGGCATGAAACTAACGTCTAAACATTTATCAAAATAGGTGAAATGCTGTAAGTCAACATGCGAGGTGACTGACATTAATGATCTTTTGATTTGCCACTACTGCTTCGATAAAGCATTTGACAAATTCTACGATATGTATACGGCAACTTGGTATATTATCATTACAACTTCAATTGTTTTTTTTAGCTTTTAATTTGACTCTGTAACGATTAAATGCGCTGTACGTTGTTGCTGACTGCAGGAAAGGGGCTGGACTTTCAATGATTTGGGGTTCCATTTGTTGTGAAGATCACTTTGCTTGGTATGTGTTGTAACATCATTGACATCATTTTGCGTCTCCCAATGTGTAAAGAACTTACTGACTTGTCGATGATGCCGCAGGCATAGGATGAACTGCTTAAATGCTGATATCGAGGACCGAGCATATATAATTGGCAGAAACACAGGGAAAGGGAAACACGTACAGCTCAGTGACTTCATTTTCTAACAGTGTTGAGAGATAAATAGCCTCTTATTGGCATATTCCTCCCAAATACAATATTTATGGCAAAAGAGCTTTGGTTTTAAATTTATGATTAGCTTGCCTGCAAAAATGTACGTAAAATTTGTATGATTCAGCCTTTTAAAGCAGTTGATGATTTTGTCATCTGATTTATTTATTTATTTCTTTTATTTTTTGGGATCTTGATTGCGATTTGTTTGAAGCCCAGTTTAGGCTGGCCTGGGCTCGGGCCAGTCCAGATAGAAGCAATTTAGTTCTTTTTAAAATAAACGGAGCAATTTAGTTTATTTATTATTCAAAAGTAAAGATACTTGATTAAAATATTTTCATGCGATTGAAAAACAAGGTTAATAGTCATGAAAAGCATGGATACAGGTAAACTCAAAAAATAAATATAAAAAATTTATATAATATTCACAAAGATTTAAAAAAAATCATATTTTTTCAAAAATTTCAAAAAAATATAATATTCATGAAATTTAAAAATATATATGAACATTCAAAATTAATAGAAAAAAGTTTTAAAAAAATCCAAAACTTTCTTAAATTTTGATTAAAAAATTGCCAATTTAAATTTAAATTTTAATATATTTTAAAAAAAATCATTTTCATTTTTTTCACTAAAAATGCATTATAAAATTGATAATATTGAAAATAAGGGCTTTTAACTTTAAATGAATTGGGATTGGCAAGGATCTATAAACACTAAAGTAATTTTTTTAAAATTAAATTTGGTAATGTATAAATTTTTAGTTTATTTATCATATTTCACTTACAAAAAACTAGAAAACAAACAAATATTTATTTTTATTTATCCAATGTGTTTTTCAATTTTCAAAAATGAGAATTATTTTTCGAAAATGAAAATATTTTGATTTTTAAAAATCTTTTTGAATATTGAATAATTTTTATTTTTAATTTTTAAAATTTTCGAAGTTGTAGTTTGTTCACTTTTAAATAGTTCCCCTGATATATGTGAAACGCGCCAAAACAAATCTGAAGAAGGTTTTCCTGTGCAAAAGCTGAGCCAAAAAACACAATATTTGCTGCAGCCACATTTGTAACTCCAAATATCTACCTTGAAAAAGACCAAATTGTTCGTAACTTAATATTTTATTAACAGAAATAGTTAATACCATCTTTTATCTTTATTTATTCACTTTAGAATAATACAGAGATCAAATTGCCCCGTTTCCGTTTATTTTTAACGGGACTAAATTGCTCATGACCCTATAGTACGTATTTATTCCTAAATTAACTCTTTCCAAGTTACAGAAAGAATGCAACAAAGTTAATGGCAATGCAATGCAGGCCAGCCACCAACCGCAGTGCAGAGCCATATGACCTTAACCCTTTTCCTGCAGTTTACTTCTCCATTGAAGGAAAGTAGAGCAAAATTATGCATATAAGCTTGACTAGATCGGTGGCGGTTTACAACCTCTTCATGATATATCCCATAATTAACCCAATCAAGCCAATCAAGGCGACAAACATGAAAGACAGATTGCCCCCACTTTTGCTGCTTTCACGCTTCAACAGTTCCTAAACATTCAAATTTTTTATATGTGAGAAGTTTCCATGGCTCAATAGATCAAGAGAACATAATAAACCAATAAGAGACAAGTAAGAAGGCACAATTCTATCAGGGATGGAAACTTTTAACTGCAGGTCGTAAGCAACTATCGACAAGATGCAGCGGTTTTAAAGGGAAGATGACTAGGGATCATGTGCAAGTCTGAGATGTAGAAGGAAAACATATTCATACAAGATTATGACCAAAACATGGATTCATTGTAAAAAGAGAGATTGATGTCAACTCGAAATTTGCAGTAACTATAAGCAATTATCAGAGACAATATGTGCAGGGGAACACAGAAAAGACCAAATTCCACTCACCAGCTCTTGGCGAAGCTTGTTATTTTGTTGAATTGCTTTATTTTTTTCATCAGTCAGCTTTGTTATAAGAGCTTTTGCCTGCAATTATAGAAAGTATTATTGAGGATTATTAGACCTTCGATATATTGACATCATATAGAATGAAAGAGTTTCAGGCCCCAACCCAGAAGCATTGAAAGGAATGCAAATATCTGACTAGAAAAATATGGACCTTACTATATCCAGAACTATGTTACTCTAACTCGGGCATAAGTTCCGGATACGGGTATGTTTTCAACGCAAATTTGTTCAATTTTTTGAAGTTCTTTCATGTATTTGAAGGCTGGTAGAGGATTATATTTTCATACCAGTGTTCTGTCATGCATTGGGTATTGGTGTTGGACACGACTACTTCATAAGAAAAATGAAGAGTAGAAGCAACATAGATCTGGAATGCCAGAATTCAAATTTTACCTCAGGAGATTTGTCTTGAGTATCAAGCTGATCCGTAAATGTTCTTGCAGCCTGCATTCACCAATGAAATGCAAACTATTAGCATTCTAGAAAACAGAGTGCAAACAACAAACAAAAGCGATAATGTAAATATATGCAGCAGGATCTCGGCCTCGTACCATAACAAACTCAGAATTGTCTGAAATAGAGCCTCTAGGCACTAATTCAGACCCTTCCTGTGAAGGTGAAGGTTGTTGATGCGAAAAAACATAAACCACTCTCAACTTGCATTCCTCAACCACATTCCCAGCTTCTCTGTTGAACTAGAAAAATGAAGATTTCCAATAATCAATCAACACTATACATCCCAGTCCTCAAAAGTATTAAATAACTACACTACTCAGATTCAAGTCTAAAGTTGGTAATGGGTATGTATCTGATATGAATATGCCCACACTTATATCCAAATATGTGTCGAAAAACGAATACTTTAAAGCAAAATGAAGAGCCGGAATTATACTATACCATTTCTGCAGTTATATCCTTTGCGGTTACACCATCAGGGGCTTTTACACTTTGAAGGAGGAATTTGTCCTTGCATTGCATATCAGCAGGGGCCTCCTTTTGTGCTTGCATGGTAACTAAATCCACAAAAACCATTGATTCTTTTGAAGTTTGATCGAAGATAATAATGATAAAATTTAGAAAAATGTAATTGATTCATTGTATTTTGTACCTATAACTTCGCATGTAGATCGAGGCAAGACGATCCCCGTATTGGGACGAACACAGTACTTTTTTGGATTTGTTGTTTTCACCTGAAAACAAAATCCAAAATGAAGTATTGTTTTCTTTTTCAGGTTTCAAAATCGTTGTTATTTTTTCCATCCCTGATCTTTTTTTTCCTCGGCTACCAAACAGATCATTAAAACATTGAATGAGGGAAATTCGACATTGATGAAGGATATACCTTGAAAGCTACATGGTTATCAGTTTTATTCGACAATTGAAGAGAACATGAGATCTGTTTCCTCAGCTCAACTAATCAAATACCGAAACAACAACAAGGAAATCAAAATTAAAAACCCAGGAAAACAGAAATTGAAGGCCGGCGAAAAAAGGGAAAGGGAACCCAAAAAAGGAATATAAACTTACAAGGAAACTTGAGCTCTAAAGGATCGATGTTAAGAAGGTCGCCCGTGCTCATTTCGGAGCAATGGGATTTAATCGAGGAATCGCTTAATCTCTAAAAGGAAGGGAAATGATTATGAAAACGAGGAAGGAATCAAATCTCTCTCTTTATTATTCGAATCGGGAACTGCTCCTACTCGATTCCCCAATTTTGGTTTTTATTAATTAAAATTGCTTAAATTTTTTTCTTTTTCTTCTTCTTATTATTAGTTAATATCACTTCAATCGACCAAATTATTGGATTGGTCGGTTTTATATCTCCATCGCTAATTTGGGTCAATTTTATATTTAGATTAACGAAAAAAAATGGACAAATTCATGAGGAAAAGCTATTCAAACTAAACAAATCAAGCATTGTCTTGAAAATAGCTTCAACTTGGAGTGATACTCGAAACTGGAGGCTTTATTTGATAATAATATCAATGGCTTCCACGTTTGATCCAAAGATCAGAACAGTGTAAGTAATAAAAGAGTGGCCACTTGAAAACCCAATACTGAAGTGTTTTGGACCATAATATAGCAATGGGTTGGGTTGGGTTTGTTTCATTAACAACATCATCTGTTTTATGATAAGAAAAGATAATATAAAAATTGGAAATTTATGCACCAGAGGTCGAAATCACAGCTGCAAACCAAATAAGAGCCCAATCCAAGCAAAGAGTGGCGCAAAAATGGCGGCTACTGCTGCTGCTGCTTTAACACCCGCCACTCCTCTCCGATTCAAATCCTACTCTACTCTTCGTTTCCTTTCGTTCTATTCCAAAAACCCAACAAGCCCTCGCCTTTTCCCGCCGCTTCCTCGCCGGCCGGTCCCGTTCCACTCAACCATTCCTCGGAAACGATGCTTCTGCTCCGTTATTTCCGCCGCGCTGCAGTCCGGAGAGATGAAAAAAACGGAATTCCCAGAAAAGAAAGTTGGCGAAATGGGGAATACAGTTGGCGAGTTCAGGAAAAAGTTGAAAATTGCTGACATAAAAGGAGGACCTGATGAAGGTTTGAATCGGGTCGGACAGACTGTGGTGGTTATGGGGTGGGTTCGGACTCTCCGGGTTCAAAGCAGCGTTACATTCCTAGAGGTAAATAATAAACCTTTTCCCTTTCCTTTTTTTTTTTTTTAAAATTTCAGTTAATGTATTTTGTTGATGTTATATTTTTAGGTAAATGATGGTTCTTCGCTTTCAAACATGCAATGTGTTATGAATTCGGATGCTGAAGGTTATGATCAGGTACCCCCTGGCATAAAAAAGATATATGTTTAACCTTTCTTAACCATGAAATTGAATATATGAAAACTCTTGTTTCATTTGTTTTGTGAAAGTGGAACATTAGCAAATTTCAATTTATATTTGTTCCTGGAATTTCCTTATTTTAATTTTTTTTTATAGTTGCAAATCATTTATATGTTTCAAGCTTGTAGGTGGAATCTGGCTTGATTGCTACTGGTGCATCTATATGGGTGCAAGGGACTTTGGTGGCTAGCCAAGGATCAAAGCAGAAAGTGGAACTGAAGGTTGAAAAAGTTGTCGTGGTATGTTGAATTCCCCCCCCCCCTCTTCCCCCCTTTTGTCTTGTTGACGTTTATTATTGTCAAATGTAGGAGGTTATTCATCCATTTTGCCTTGAGAATTGACTCAAGTGGTCTGCATCTGTTAACAGTCGAAGTTGATTACGGAATAGGAAATTCATTTTTCCTTTTGGACTTAAATAAGAATAGATAAGACGGTTGCTAAGTTTATAATTTTAAAACCTATCATACTGCTTTATGCATTGCTATGTTGTGATCCTAAATCGGTTTACAACTTTTTGTTGCTGTTCTTTTTTCATAACAATGCTTTGGAAAATGGACAATCACTGTGTTACAATACATGAATGTTACTGCATGTTCCTCTGTTGGGCCATTAAAGGAAAGTTCTTCACTAAATTAAAGGACAAAATTTAAACTTCTAGTTGAATGTTTATACTAATTATATGGACTCTTTTTCTCTTTGGCAGGTTGGAAAGAGTGATCCTTCCTATCCCATTCAAAAGAAAAGGGTCAGCCGAGAATTTTTGAGAACTAAAGCTCATCTTCGTCCTCGAACAAACACATTTGGTGCGGTATGGTTCTGTTGCTTGTTCACTATCACCACTAGTTGCCTTTATATTTATTTATTTTTACTATTACCATAATTTGTGCAGGACATTATCTATTATATTTGTTGTAACTTTTACTTGATATTTGCCCAGCATGGTTCTTTTTCAGTCCTTTTTTTTTTTAATGTTTTGCCTTTCAAATCAGACCATCGTGAGTGAATATATTTATTTGTTTATCTGTATAAGTGTTCTCTTTTAATGGTACAACTTCTCTTTAGGTTGCACGAGTGAGGAATGCTTTGGCTTATGCAACTCATAAATTTTTTCAAGAAAATGGTTTTGTATGGATCTCAAGTCCTATCATCACAGCTTCAGATTGTGAAGGAGCTGGTGAACAGTTCTGCGTTACTACTTTGGTATGAACAATATCTATCAAGAATTTATTTTTTTAATTTTTTCTAAGAGCTATACTGTATTTTTGGGTTTTAGTTAAAAGTTAATCTAAGATTATATTTTAAACAACTTTGTGTAAAGGTAAGCTATTATTGTCCACCCACAAATGTGAAGCCTCTAGACTTAAGGGAATTATTATGTTTTCAATCAATTTCTAGCATCCTTATTCCATTGTTAAATTTGTTTCTCCTTGGGATGGTTTGGATAATATATGTGCTTGTTGATTTAAATGTATGATCCCACTGTGCATGAAATGGTTTCAGTAAGAACTGATAAGCAATTATGATACAATTATGTTACAACATTTCATTTAGCATTTTGACTTATAAAGTTTTTTGTAATTAATAGATTCCAAGCTCCAGAGAAGCTGCTGATTCGCCTGTGGATGCCATTCCAAATACAAAGAATGGGTTAATTGATTGGTCACAGGTGAGTTAGTCTAGCACACCCGCTTCCAGTACTACTATATAGAGTTGCATCCCTATTTAAAATGTTTGAATTTTTATAAAATAAAAGCGCTCTCTTTGCATTTCAAGGTTCTTCAACTGCAGAGAGGCAGCCAACTGTATGTGGTTTTATAACTTTGCTCCATGCATCATCTGTGCAATTATCTGGAAACTACTTGTAAACTTTTCTGCTGCAAATTTATTATTGTCTATCACTACATGTCTGGAATCATAGTGGACTTAGTTTGCAACTCTGAGGAATTAGTATGTTTTTGGATTCCACTAATGTAATTCTTTGTGTCCTATTTTTTTGTGTCAGGATTTTTTTGGCAAACCTGCATTCTTGACAGTTTCAGGCCAACTTAATGCTGAAACATATGCTACTGCTCTTTCAGATGTATGCCTCCTTTTTTACTCATAGTAATCCAAAATGCAAAGGTAATCAATCAAGAAATAATGCATGCTTATACTTTGTCAGGTGTATACATTTGGACCCACCTTTCGAGCGGAAAATTCGAACACATCCCGGCACTTGGCTGAATTTTGGGTAAGCATTCTTGGTTTAGTATTTTAAATTTTTAACTTTCTATTCAACTTCAGATCCATGTCCTTCCTACTTTTATGCATTTATTCTGACCTTACCTAAACCTTGTCTTCAAGAACTTATTCCCTCTTTTATATAGATGATTGAACCAGAGCTGGCTTTTGCTGATCTGGATGATGACATGGCCTGTGCTACTGCATATCTCCAGTATGTAGTATGTTACTCTTCACATCTATTATAAATTCATCTTTGTTGCTAATGCTAGAGTAAGAAGCTTGTAGGCAGATCCATTGTAATTCTTTAGTTGTATCTTTCCAAGTGAAGTTGCTGTAACATATGCTCTTTTCCTTGGAAGGTGAGGCACGTGCTTGATAATTGCAAGGAAGACATGGAATTTTTCAACACTTGGATTGAGAAAGGGGTCATTGATCGGCTGAATGTACGAGCTCAATTTGTATCTTAACCTTCCATTTTCTTCTGAACTGAATTGGGAGGGGTTATTAAACATTATTTCATCTTCTAGATTTTGATCACCTCTTCTTTTGAGCTTGACACAGTTACTGGCAATGTTATTACTGATATATGGATGAATTTTATGTGATTAACAGGATGTGGCTGAGAAAGACTTTGTGCAGCTGACTTATACCGATGCAATTGGACTTCTTCTAAAAGCAAAGAAGAAATTTGAATTTCCGGTATTGCTTGTTTATTTTCTGTTCAAACCTACTTAGTTGAAAAGATAGCCATTTCCTGTTCATGAATGTGCCATGCTTAAATTTGTGATTGTTAGCCATGCCTCAGAGATAGTCCTATCACGGGATTGTATGGAAACTCATTTCTATAGAAGATTTCTGATTCTTGGTTCCCTTTTGCAGGTGAAATGGGGATGTGATTTGCAAAGTGAGCATGAACGTTACATAACTGAAGAAGCATTTAAAGGATGCCCTGTTATAATCAGGGACTACCCAAAGGCATGCAAATTGTCTCTGATCACTCCTCTCTCTGTTGGGATTTTATCTGCATTTGGTGTTTAATGCCTAGAGTTCTTGAATGTAATACTCTCAGGAGATCAAGGCATTCTATATGCGGCAAAACGATGATGGGAAGACTGTAGCAGCGATGGATATGTTGGTACCTCGGGTAAATATTAAAATTTCTTCATCTATGGTTGCCAGCAGATTTGTTATAACGAACATAATCTTTTTATTGCATAAGTTTAGACACTGTGATGCTCCTTTTATAACAAACATATTTGTTGCACTTAGATAAGAATATTATTCTTGTTATATGCTTTTCCTTGGTTGTCGAGTTCATTAGAGTTCCTTTTCTTGTTTACGTTTGGTTAGGTTGGTGAGCTCATTGGTGGAAGCCAAAGAGAAGAACGGCTTGATTATCTGGAAAATCGTTTAGATGAGTTGAAGCTTAGTAAGGAGAGCTACTGGTGGTATCTTGATTTGCGTCGATACGGTTCAGGTTAGAGATACTTCTCTCAAACTTTAACAATAGCTGCTGAGTCTGAGAATAGTTCAGTTTCTAGCACTCAGATGAGTTCTAGTAACATAACTATCTAGGTTCAGGCACATGCAACGGCAATGTCATCTCAAAAGAGATGGTTAACCAACTGAACCCTTTAGACTTTTTATATTATGGTGTGTCATTGAGGTGAATTGTAAGGGGCAGTTGTGCAGGAAAGTTATTATCATGGTTTCTATGTGATGACCATCTTTTTGCATTTACCATTGTAAAATCTCTTTGATTGTCCTTTGCCAGTTCCTCATGCGGGTTTCGGACTCGGCTTTGAAAGACTGGTTCAGTTCGCCACCGGAATCGAGAATATAAGAGATGCAATACCTTTCCCAAGAGCACCTGGTTCTGCTGAATTTTAGTGGTGCGAACATCAACGAGTTTTCCATATTTTCTTTAAGCAGTTTTTTAGCTTCGTTCTTTTTCTTTTTCCTTCCTCAAATTCATGTTTTATACTAAGATATCCCATCTATTCTTTTTAGGGCACTGAAGACTTTAGCCACCTTTTGCCTTTTGTATTTTTTTGTTTTTTTTTAAAAGGTACATTGAAGTTTATAATATTTAATAACTGAAATTAGTTCTGTTGTAAAATGAATTTATATATTATAAAAAAAGAAAAGAAATAATGAAGTTACAAATGTTATTTCCTATAAGGAAGTATATTTATTCTTCAACAAATTAGCTTTTGTTGCTTTATCTACCTTATATGTTAAAATATGTTTTTTTTTTTAAATTACATTCTTTTCAAGAATTTATAAAAAATTTAGTGATATTAAAAATTGAACTTTTAAATGAGGATTATTTTTTTTTTTTTGAAATAAAAGCATATTTTATGGATATTAATCAGGGTAAAGGAGGTATGTATTTTTAATCATTTATAATATTACCTACTCTGTTTAATAATCAATAAATGGTTTCTTACTAACATTAAAATACCAAGTAATTATAGATATGCATTGAAAAAGTCATTGGTTGCTAAATTCATCATATTGGGATTAGGAACTGGACCAATTCTGCATGACTTAATCACCAAATACAGAATATAAATAATATTTTATTGGATTAAAATATGCTAATATTACACCCGTTTGCCTGTTTTTGTTTAACTCTCCTGTTGTCCCAGTATTTGTAGCGTTTGCCTTTATTGTAACATGTTTATTATTATGTCGTTTTTACATGTGATCACATGATCCACTGCCTCATATTTTGTTTTTTCTTTTTGAAAATCAAGAAATATTATAAATAATCATATTGATCTGAATTTGATTACGATATAAACCAAAAATTGAAAGCATTAAATTATTATTGAAATAAAAACCAAATCAAATACTATATTTTAAAGTTGTAAACAATCAATTCATTAATCATGCAAAAGCATTAATAATTCTCAGATTTGAAAGCAGCCATTTTCTACTTATTACAAGGAAAAATATATAATTAGCAGAGAAAAGGAGTATATACAGTGCCTGTAATGAACATTTTGATTGCCAATTAAAAACAATACATAATGTTTTATGATGTAATAAAGAGACATGGATAGTACCTAGCAACCGGTTACACATGAAAACATCCTGTGGCTCCTAAACCTCGTGAGTTTTGCTACCGCTGGAGTTGTAGATTCGCCGGTTTTCATTCCATCCATCCCGGAGATATCTCCCGTTGACATACGCCGGCGGTGACCTTGACCACCGATATTCTTCTCAGCCATGGAAGTATTATTAGGTTTCATATACTGACTCGGACTCTGAACGTAAAACTCAGTAATGTCATAGCTTTTAGCTGCGCCGGAGGAAAGACACTCGTATTCTCGACGAGTTTTGGCCTTCTTCAATCTTCGATAAACCAAAGGGATAAGACCCTCCATTTCTTTCCTGGGATTTTCTGGTTATGAATCACTAAACAGAGACGATGGAGAGAGAGAGAGAGAGAGAGAGAGAGTATAAGGAAGACTTTTGGAGTCTTGGTATATTGGGTTTGGTGGTGATGAACTGATCACTCATGACTATATATATATATATAATATATTTAGTTGTTCTTATTCTTATTATTATTATTGTGGTAATGAAATGGCAAGTCCAGCACGTCATTTAAATCTTTTTTGACTTTATTTTATCTGATTAAGAATCATTGAATATTTCATATATGTATCCTGGAAGTTAATTAAATTTGATGATTGGGTTGAGAAATATGAGTGAATTTGATATTTATGTTTATAAATAACAATATATATATATACATGCATACACTACAATGCAGCCGACTGACAGATGTGTATTATCTATATATAGATATTATTCTGATATTAAACAATTTCCTTATATCATAGTTGATATGGAATTCGATTAGGTTAGATGATTAGTAAGCTTATTGAAATCTCTACTAGGACTTGGCAATAAAGGTCTTTTTTCTTTAATCACAAATTGTCAGTGTCAACCTCCATTTCTTAGACAATATCTCCAGTTTATGTTTATGTGATTAATATTGTATCGTTTTAAGTCAAGTTTGTTTGAAACAAATTAAGTTTTAAGTTAGAATTTCAATTTATATTTTTCTTTTTTGCAATTTAGTATTTTCTTTAAGTAATTAAATTAGAAAATGCATTCATTTGCCAAAAACTTTTATATCATCTTCTTAAAAGAAAATTCATGACATTTTCTTTAATTTTCTTTCAATTTATATCTTAAAGTCTGATATGAGTTGACTTTTATTTAGAAAAATGGACAAATCTTGGTTTTTATAGAAAATTAGTCCGCACTACTTACCCTAAAAACAACCCAGAGCTGTAAAATCCAAAACCCACACCGAAAAAATATGAAGCATCATCCACACCATCAGGAACAAAGCCCAGAATTTTATATTGAGACTGAAATAAGATTATAAGATTTTAAAATTTTAGATCATAATTTTGGATTAAATAACTTCGATTAAATTATTAAATTTTAAGAGAGTCAAAATTGTAATATATATATATTACACTAAGGACTGCATGCTTTAAATTAAATTATTAATTTTTGAAGGGATTAAAAGTGCATTTTATCCGTTTAACCAAGAGTTCTCAAATTTGGGTGTAAATGATAAATCAAATAGATATGTTACAAATTTCTAAATCTTTTAGTATACTTGACAAATTACATTTTCATCCTTACATCAAAAAATATATAGAACATGGATGTTTGATAAGAATACTGGAGACAATTCGTATAAATTTACTTTGACAAGATTAATTAGAAATTTCAAGTTTACAGGCTGCTAGTATTTCAAGTTTCTACAACAGTTGAAGTATAGGAAAAATTTACATTCTGTATAGCAAGTAAATATGAACAACATATTAATTTAATAATGGCTTCTCTGCGTCCACCCCCTCTTCAATATCACAATAAAGTTCTTTTCTTTTAGCCCATAAGACGACGTAGAGACCAGTGAACATAAGCAACATTCCTGCAAAACTGCATTAAACACACATATTTATCCAATACTGTTCAACTTACATCCAAATTGTTGAATAATAATATGTATGTTCAATGTTTACCTTCCTAATGAAATTGTCTCCCCTAAGGTAATAAAAGAGAAAACCACTGCAATGACTGTTCCAATGGGGCTGAACATTGAGACAAAAACTGGTCCCCTTTTCTTCATTGCCCATCCATTGAAGCTTACACATGCCCCGCCCATTGCACCTGCCTATGCATATCCCAATTTGAATTAAACAAATATATCACTATGTTGAACATGAATATTTCAAGAAATTTGAAGCATACCATTAGAGAAAAGATAATGAGGTCCTTAAAGCTAACAAAGGGTGAACCCCATTGCAAAGTATGATCTTCAACTAACTGAAAAATTGCAGTAATAATCATTCCAATGAATGATGTTACGGCACATAGTGACATTGGCGCAGGCAAGTCACCCAAAGTTATCGCCTGCACGAACACCAAAATCTTAGCAAAGAAGAAAAAAGAAAGAGCAGCGTCGTGTTTTGTTCTTTGATGAATATATCATTACTTGCAACACTATATTGCTTGATAGAACAAAGACAGCTGCAACTAGATACAAGCAGCCGGCGATCTTATCTTTGTCGAAAATCATATCAGCATCAACATCAGTTACGGGAGGCATGACTGTTGCATCTTTGGAGGAGACAGTGCTTTGCATAAGGCTCATTGTAAGGGCACCTAAGACACATAAGATTGTGCCTGCAATCTTCACTTTACTGTATAAGCAACTTAGAGCTACTTTTTCTAACCTGCAACAACAATCATCCACCATTTTAAGGGAGCTCCATCACGCAAGATAAGTGAAAATCTTAGAACCTGGCTGGTTAAGATCCAATCCTTTATGTTTTTTCATCCGTTAATATCTAATACATTGATCGTCCCCATTCAACTATGAAAAGTATATCTACTAAATGTGAAAGTCAACTTAAGAATGATGATTGAACATATACTAAATAATAATGGATAAAAGGATAATGAAAAGGAGTCAAACTCGAAGCATGAAGTGAATTCATAGCTATACGACATAATTTTTTTAATTTTTAAAATATAGTATTAGAGAGTATCAATATATACACATAAACATATACTATTAGAGCTCAAAAAGATTTATCTCGATTTGTTTGGAGAAGTGGTTGTTAAAACTCTTATGTAACACTTAGATAACACGGGTTCAAACCATGGACTCTCTTTCTTCAATATTATATAAAAATTTGAACCTTGATGATACAAAAAAAATCGAAGATAAATATAACATCTAATATAATTAATTGATGTGAGATAATCTAATTTTTAATAATAAAACTACTTTGGGAAAGAAATACAAGGGAAAAAAAATGAAATAAATATAATACCTGCAACTCCAAGCAATTATAAAGATGAGAGCTGGAGCAAGGTTTGGCATGGCTGTTGCCATTGCTGGTGAGGATAGATTTATCCCTTTTAGAAATAGGAACTGGAATAGACTTACTCTGAAACAAATATTAATCATAATATCATTGGGGGGAAAAACAAAACATATTCTTTTCTGTCTAATTTTTTTTAAATAAAGATTTTAGGCTTAGCTTATCTTTCTTTGGAATATATTAAGCTTGTATAATCTATTAAACAAATAAATTATTTATATTTGATTTATTGTACCAAATAATGTCGAAAATATATGAAAAATGAGTAATCATGTTTACCCTGAAAAGGAGATGGAAACCAGCTGAATTATCAACTTCAATGTCAATTGTTTGGGCCATTTGCTCCTGCAAAATTAAAGTCAAACTTTCACCAAATTCACTCCCAACCCATAGAAAATCTTAGCGCTAAAATTAAGCATATACAGCTCAAACATACAATTTCCATAAACCCAAAAGAAATATTTACCTTTCAAAGTGAACAGCAAAAGGAGAGACAACGAGGAAGGTTGAAAAGGAGAAGAAAATAACAATGGTGAAAGGTTTAAGGCCAAGGGACATTAGGTATCCAAGTAAAACTGAATTCCCTGCGAAAAAGAATTGCACCCCTATCAATCCTGCAACTATCACCACATCTTCTACCACTTCCTTTTTCATGTATTCCACCATCTTTAATTATTTTCCCTCACTTTCCTTCCTTCCTTCCTTCCTTCCAAACAATACACTATATACACAAAACCTTCTTTCTTCACCTCCGAAACAAACAGAGATGATCAAACCCTCTGCTCTTTTTTTCTTATGTTTGTTTCTACTAAATAATAATTAAATAGAGTGAGAATGGAGATTATATATGATGAAACTGAATTAAGTTAATTATACTTAGCTAACGTTGAAGATGTTTCAGCTACCAGTCTTCTTCTGGTTATTTGGAAGAGGTTGGCAACGATACGCAGGGAATATCTTTGTTTTTTTATGGCTTTATTTTATTTTCTGGATTTATATATTTATATTTATAGTTAAAATTTTCAATTATATAATTTATTGGTATTATCTCACGTCTCTCCACTTAATATAATAATTTTTAGTTTGAAATGCTTAAGAATAATTAAGGGGAAATTAATAACAACAAATGAGTATACTTAAAATCCAGGGATATTTTATATAGTAGCTTTTTTCATCTGTCTAAATTAATATTTTTTTTTAAAGAAAGTAATGATATATATAGTAGTTTTTAAGTGAAGTAATGTTTTTGGAGGTGGTTTTCAAAAGATAAAATTAGTCTTAAAATATTTTTTAATTGAGATGATTATTAATTAAACCTACCAATTTGATGAATAGTTTGATAATGGTAAAAATATATCTGTATATTGCAGTTAATTTGAAGTATATTAAAAAGAAGAGTTGAAGTTTGAAAGTAGGTTGGCATGCATACTTGCCACACGTAACCCACCCTTGGGACCTACTCGCCTAACCAAACAATAGTCCAAGCCTGTCCTTGCGGGCGTCGTTGTCGCCCTGCAAATATTTAACAACTCCGCGGCTCACCACTTGGATCAAAATGTGAATCGCCTCCAAGTCTCTTATAGACTATTTTGACAAGTCCTTTTATTGTAGGATAAAAGGTAAATTATGTTGAAGTTGCTGCTGCTCGTTTCATGTACTGTAATAATCAATTTGTTTTTTTATTTGGGTCATCGTTTTTAATCTTTTACATGAGTTTGATCCATTTGAATATGACATATTTGATAAAATTTAGTAGAGGTCGACCACTAAACTTTTTTTAGGTGATTTAGAGTTTTTCAAATACTTATCAATTGTTTTAGAAGAGAATATTTTATTGCTCTCTCAGCCTATATATAGGCCGCATTCTCCCTTGAAAAATCAAGTTTTAAGATTTGATTTTTACAAAAAAGGCGCGCACATTGTGTTTTGATTAGCTTGTTTGTCTCTTTTTGAGTATTTGTTTAGTTAATTAAGGTGTATGTAACACTTAGTTGAGTCCCCGTTTAGTGACCATTGTAAGTTGTGGGATCATTAATTCTTTATCGAGGTTGCATATACTTGCTTGGAGAAGAGGTTGTGAGCTTTAATCAATAGGGAAATAAGTGCACTCTTGAACTATTTGGTGATTGAATAAAAAATTTATCATAAACGAGGCTTCGAAGACGTAAGATCGTTGTATCTGAACTGTGTAAACAAATATTGGTTGTATTATTTCTTTTCTGTACTCATTTTACTTACGTGGTTTATTTTTGTTCTAACTATTGTTATAATTAATCATATCTACAGATAGGTTTGCTTATGAGTTATGCCACTTACCTTGGTCAAAAAGCCTATCCAAAAAATGGGAGGGTTTGGACAAAAATACAAGACTTAAAATTTAGAATTGGGTAAAATTTAAGGCTCGTTTTCTATAGGGCCTGAGCCTTGGGTAATATTTTTTTGCTCGAGCTTAGCCCAAATATATTATGTTATAAAAAATAATTATATTAATTATATATGATAAATAATATTTATATATGTTTATATTTATATTAAATTACTAACCCAATAACAATTAAACCAATTACCCAAAACTTAAAAAAAAAAAAAAATTACCCAACTAAATAACTCAACCCAAAATATAAAATTTTAAAAAATTATATTTAATAAAATAAAGCATTTATTATGTTTATTTTTTTAATATAATAAAACATTTAATATATTTATGGTAGTGTTTTTTTTAATATAAATATTTTTTAATGTATTAGAAATATTTATTTTATTGTTTTTGGTGCATTTAGTGTTTTTTATTTTTTTTAAAAACTTATTTTTAAATAAAAATTAATTTTAAAAAAATTCAAATATAGACAGGTTGGGTTGAGTTCGAGTCTACCTTTCTTAAATTGGGTTAGGTTTGGGCAAAAAATAAGTCTATTTTTCGGATTGAGTCAAGCTCAGATTTGAAAAATTAGTCTAGATATCTTGCATAGACTCGACCTGGCCGGTAAGCACTTCTATCTGCAGACTAATTATTTTTCAAATTAATTATAAAAAGTAGTTTTTGTATTCTTTTTAAGAAAGTTTTTATTGTATATTTAATGTTGACAAAAAAAAATGTTGATGAAAATAAATAGCATCATATTAATTTTTCATGTTTTATAACGTGAAAATGTTAAAAGTAGTCATGAAAAGAGTCAACTTTTAAAATTGGTATATAATAATTTTAACCTTCAAACATTTATACATTGTGTTAATTTAGTCTTGATTATAAAAAATTTAACTCTCAATATTTACACATAATTCAATCTCTTTTCTTTCTTTCTTTTTTTTTTTGTAGTTTTAATTTTCTTTATGACCGTTTCACTCTTATAATAATATAGATATCTCTAAAAAGGAAATTTAAAATTAAAGTTTCTTGAAATATATTGTTTTAATATTTTATTATTTGTAATTATTAAATATTTATTAAAATAAAGATTAACATAGAATTTTTTAAAAGGTAAAAAATTATTGTAAAGAAAAGAATATATTCATTTATTGCCTTTGTCAAAACATTTTCGAAACTATGTACTATAATTTTTATTTTTCTTTACAACAAGACTTCACATTTATAAATTTCAAGATTAGTATGTTATTTAAAATCGGATGTATTTTGAATCTATTAGGATATAGAATGAGACTATATAAAATAGTTCGACAGTTGTAAGTGTCAAAATTCACCTAATAAAATTTAGAGCTTTTCAACTACTTAAATTAATATAATTAATTTGAATTTAACATTTATGAATGTCAAGCTTCTATTAAACACAATTATTATTAATTTTTACACTAGACCTTAAATTATCATAATATCAACCCTAAGCGCACTTAATCCTTTTTTTTTTTATCAAATATCTCAAATTTAACTTGAACTTCAAATTGACATTATTAAGATCATAAGACCAACATATATCTTCTATTGCAACAAGGATTAATAAAGATTGAATGTTTTGAGTCTATCAAAATCTCACTTTTCTTACGTCGAACCTTCGAATCATCTTGCATTTGTTTATGTACAGTTATTCAAATGGATAAATTTTGAGGTGTACTGAGATTTTTTTATGTATCAGTTGAACAATGAAAATCTATGATCTATACTTATTAATTTCCACAAGACAAAACTATAACAACGCTAAAAGATATAACTGTACTAATAAATCTTCCGATGAATGGTAGGGTAATAATTGCAAAGAGTTCATTCTTTGCTAGAAGCACTCCATGCACTATTGGGCGCATTTTTCGATGAGGAGAATGATTTGGGTAGGATGATAAAATTCACACGGCTGCAGAGGCAATTCAACAAATGTAGCTGAGTGTCAGACTATTCAACATGCACTGCTCGGAGGATTGCTAATACCAAACAAGTCACAACAATTTTGTTGATCGCATATATGTCCTACTTTTAACCAATTTCGAAGTTGCTGGAGCATATACTTGGGGTCAGCGATTTTGGTATTACTGTAAAGAGTGCTTTATAGAGCGTCTTAATGTATAATTGAATAAATAAATGGTTGTTGCTTACTTTTACAAACTGGGATGATATTGGTTGTACAAATATGGTTGGATTAATTTAATTTTTAAAAAAATATAAACATATTAAAATTAAACTATTCAAGCGAATAGAACTAAAATCGAATAAATCAATGAACGAGCCAGACCTAATTAATTTCCATCGATTTATTACAGAATAGCTATACAAAACACACACACATATATATATATATCATCTTTAACTTGCATCCCACTACTTAACTTAAGAATCGAAGGTATCTTACGACGACGTTTAATTCCGCAAATAACAACAAATCAGAGCCATAATCTGTAAGAGAAGATAAATTGCTGCGGAAGCCCAGTTTTAAGCTAACCTTCCTCATTCTAACATTCAACCAACTGCAAGGTACTTGAACTGTTAGAGTCTTGCAGTACGAAAATGTTGCTTCAAAAGTGGCCGAATGTACTCATCATAACCATCCGGCACAACTGTATCATTCAACGGACTCTTCCACGCTTCCTCATACAGTTTTTGATAAACATTTCCATCATAGCAGCCGAGAACCGAGCCAAGGTAGTGGTCAGTGTGATTGAATGCATCAACAAGAGAAATCGCATTCGGGCGGACCTACAGTTTTAAATGAGATCAAAACTAGTGAGAATGAAGCAGCCTTTTGAGCTGATCACCGTATTAACGGAATCAAATACTTGAAACAAACCTGGGAGTAAAGTGATCTGAGCTGTTCGTTCGCTAGTGCACCTTGTTTCGGGGTAATGCAGCCAGTGGAGACGAAATCACCAAGATGTTTGTGTAAAAGAGACAATGCATATACGTTGCAGAGGTTCTCCAACTGTGTTTTCACTCCCTTTCCTAGTATGTCTTGCTGCAGTTTCTCAATGAACCTGAAAAACAAATCAAGCAGCCGACACTATGTTGATCCTATGATTTGGTGTTCAACTTTTGCAACCAATTTCTTAGAAATTGTGATGAAAGTTCGAGTTTTATGAATATTATAGTTTGGTTCCTTCCATACATAAGAAACCTCATCGACTATTAATTTCGAGGAGAAGCTTACTTGGAAACAATAATTAACTGACAATGAGCAACGGCAGCCTCAACCAAATCTGCTGAGATTTCACCAAAACCTGAAGATATATAAAAAAGGGAAAAGAGAACATGGAAGCTCAATTAATTTATCTACTTCAACAACTTAAAAGCAGAGAGGTCAGTCCAGATTATATATCATAACAAAATGATATTCATAATTGAGCTGAGCTGAACTCGAGCAGTGAGAAGCTCAATCTCGACTTGAAATTCGAGGCTCGAAGTATGAGTCGGACTCATTGGGTTTAACTTTTAAAGCTTGAGCTTAATTCGGTTCAAGGGGTGAACTGCTTTAACTTGCTCAATTAGGCATGATTACCTAGTAAAAAATAAGCTCGATCTCCATGCTTAATTATTTGTACTCGACTTCTAGTTCACGCTAGAATTTTTCAATATTGGTGAAAACTAAATATCTATTAAACTCGCCAGCTATATGAATAAAACATGAAAGTACTCAAATTCAGTTCAGCCAACAGCTTGAGCTACTCAAGTTAGAGCTCAACTCGAAAATGACTAAGCCAAATTCACTTTTTTCTAGTCTAACTTGAGTAATTTGTGATCAAAGGTGTCTCATTTACGCCCCCAAACATGACGATCTACAAGAGGACCATGCAAGAGTGAACTTGGTTGAGTAACATGACAATAAAAATGACTGATAAAAGAGAATGCTTATTCACCCATCAAGGTAGAGAGAAGATACCCTCTTCTGGAGTTGAAAATCTGCTAAGGCTTTCAGCACAGGCAACAGACATCCGAGCAGACCTCGCTTCAAATGCCTCCAATATAATATGATGTTTCAGCCAATCCTCAGCTGCAAGCCAACCGAAATAATGAAATAATTATGTTGTTACTTACCCAGTCCAATGTTAATTTGTCAAGGAGTATGAAACCATGTCTAGAGTTCGCAACATTTTTGTAGATTAGAATTAAAATAAGCTTTAAATTGTTTAGAAATAAGGACCAGCAAACTTACTCCTAGGCATTGAGCAAATCATAATTAATATTGGTAAAAATGACAATTTTCAATTTTCCAAGAAGCAATAATTCAAAATACAAGTCGAAAACAAGCTCAAGAAAGAAAAACATGTAAGAGGTACCCCTTTGAACTTCACAATGGCATTGCATGAGATGTTCTACCCGTCCCAAATATGCTGCTGTCCCAACAGGCATCTTTCCAGACACCAGCTGGGAAATGGTCTTCATTAGAAACCTTGCAACCTACAGAAATATTTCCGCTTGCATTGTCAATAGATGGCACCCCATCATCATTATGAACACAACATCTAAGGATTTTAGATTGGTTCCCTATTTCAATTGTGATATTTCTTACATGTTCTTTACTATAGATTCATCCTCTATGCTACTCGGACTCTTCACTCTTCTTTAGTGTCCGACACTCCTATCCGATACATACATATGGGGATATGACCTCTAAAGGTCCTCTAACTACATAGAGAAACTTAGAAAATCTAACCATATCTGTGTCAGATATATACTCGTATTTAACACTCACATCCAAGCCCAAGTAACATAGTTCATCCTATCTACATAAAATACCAAGAAGCACCAGCAATACAGCTAATAAGATATTGAAATCAGAGATTCTCAAAATAGATAGTAAAACCTACTACTAAGATTAAGCCTCCATTAGAAAATTGGAATTCATCCACTAATATCTAAAAGAACAAAATGAAGACAAAGAAAGGTTGACAAAAATAAAAGTTATATACTAATTCAAATTTTTCACACCTGCAAAAGCATCACAATATTGTCTCCTTCATAAGTACAGTTAGGGATATAAACTGCAAATAACTCCGGAAGCCCACTGCAAGAAAGATAACCATGACCACCACACAACTTTCGGCATTCTTCAATGGCATCCTGCAAGCATATTTATTTTAGCCAAGATAAAAACATAAATAAATAAACTGAGTTATTGACTGTGATTTCAAATGAATATCAAAACTTTTAAAAGTAAAGGGAGAGCATTTGTGCCATCAAATAGAAAATAAACTGGCCAACCAAATAGAAGGAAAACTAATCAAGACTTGACATAGTAGAAAACTAGTCAATATAATTATAAGGGAGACCAGTGAAGGTTAGTAATAGTGACATACTGCAGTTGCAGAAGTGGTAACAGATTTTAACCCTGCAGCGCATGCATGAACCTCAGGTAACGTGGAGAAATCATTGGCTTGCAATCTTTTGCTCACATCAGTGTATAGCCATTTCATCCATTCACCAACAAATCTGAAAGCATAGGCAGAGGCAAGCAAAGGAAAGAGTCTACTTTGCTGAGTTTTATAGTTAATCACCTGAAACAAATTAAATAAATGTAAAAGCATTAGATGCATCAGCCTTTGGGACATATAAAAATTAGTCTGAAACATCAACAGCAGTAGCAACCAATACTTTTCAACAAAAGTCTTTGGAAGTTTCTACGGGAAACAACAAGCCATTAGAAGTGATTATAAAATAAAAGGTTATTGTGTACAACAATCTGTACTTGAAATAATATGTATAGGTGTATCAGTGTATGCAGTCCAAAAGAAAGTAGTACCTGGGTCTCTGGACCACCATTCTCTGAACCAAATTGTCTACGAACAGCACTGTACCTTGTTGCAATACAAACTGCCCTTGACAAAGCACAAGAAGCTTCGGATACAATTATTTGTCGGACATAGACCATAGTACCATAAACCAGCTGGCGGGGAACATCAGACTGTACATATTTTCCTTCTCTTGTAACCTGGGAAAGACTGAAAACATTTGGCGAGGAAATAAAGAAGCAAACATCAGAACAGTCATCTTGTTTTTGCATGAAAATCCCACTATAGGAGCAGCACTTCAGCCTAGGTTATCACTTTTTTGGCTTCCTTGTTGGTCTTTTTCTTCAATTGACGAAAGATACTTTTATAAATTTTAGGTTTATAAGCACTCTAAAACCTCTCTATTGTTAACTGGCGTTGCAGAAAATTTTGCAGCCTTGCAACTTCAGTCAAGAAATAACTGCTAATTACAGGAACTATCCAGTAAAGACTTTTCAAAAGATACTTCCCACCATGGCTACATTTTTATTCCTCTACAAGGTGGACAGACAGATAAACATCAAACAAGAGAAAAAATATTGGCCTTCAGAGAAAGCAGCAGACAAAGAGACAAAGATAGAGAGAGGAATGGTTATAGAACAAACCGCATTAGCATTTGGTTCCTCGGGATGCGCACATGATCAAATCTCAGAAGACCATTGTCCATGCTGTTATATGCCCCACTTCCAAATTTCATTCCAATATCACCAACTGTTATGCCTGGAAGAGGAGAGTGATCATCCAGACTACGCAGCTGGACAATAAAACCTGAAAAAGAAAGTATCTCAATTAATATCTGCAATACCAGCTAAAGAAATAAGTTCATGAATTAGGAGCTTACCATGCACTCCATAATCTTGTCCATCTGTTCTAAGACGAGCATAAACCACAGCATGTGTGGATACTTTACCCAGTCCACCAGGCCACCACTATAAATAGCAAAAACCAAGCTAAGTGAATAAAATACAAGGAGATCACTATAAGATTACAACAAGTCATGAAGTATACAAAGTATGCATAAGAAAACTACGCATTGTACACAAGAAAAAAGAGGAGAGAGGATACACTTGAGGATGTCTGAGTCAAAGAAGAAAAATACTGGGAATGATAAGCAGTTCTCAGGATATATTGCTTACTACAAAGTATAATTGATTGATATCAAAGACAGAATTGATCAAAGGATTGTTAACTATTTTACTCACTTTGCTTGAAGTCAATGTGGGGCTATGAATGACAAATTCATCAGTCTGAGGATCAAATGTTGCTGTAGTTTCAAGCCCTCGCACATTGGAGCCATGACCAAGTTCAGTTTGTGCATAGCATCCAATGATTTGCATGTTATGTGCCATTGGCAGCCATTTCTGTTTCTGCTCCTCATTTCCTTGTCCTTCAATAGCAGGTATAAACATTCCCTATCAAGAAAATATATATTAGTAGGTTAAAACTTAAAACTAGATTTAAATAATACAAATTTCAAACCCGGAAATTACCCCAAAGAGACCATCATTTTATATTAAATCTAGCAAACGAGATTTGAATGCTGAAGTCAGCCAAGGTTTCTTGTGTTTTCCAAGTATATTGCTTAGCGTAGAAATAGCATATATGGTTCTTAGAAGCTTATAACTGGAATCAAGAAATAGCACTTACCCAATGAAGGTTTGCATAAGCAGGCTGATCCACATAAAACCATAATGTATGTGTCTCTTCCTCTGTCATAAAAGATAACAATATTAATTAGATATCCAAGGGAAAAATCAAATAACGCAATGAGAAGCTCAGATGAAAAGAAACCAGAGAGATTAAGCTCAATAGTCCGCTTCACTGCATGAGCAGTTTTTCTCAAAGTATCTTTAAACAACTCCTTCCTACTAAGCATAGTTCTGTTATCCTTTCGAAAGACCTAGAAAAAATAGAAGGAAGACTCCTTAGATATGAAAGAATTATCTTTAAAAATGCCAAATTGAGAAGTGACCCTACTCGTTTAGGTTACTGGAGGGAAAGATTAGGAATATTAAATATCAATCAGTGCAGAAACTAATAGAAAAGAACGACAACATCACTGGAAGAGAAAATCACATCTTTGCTTCATTTCACTTTTCCGCTTATGTCAATTTTTCGAAACTAACAATACCAAAACTCAAATCCAAAATCTAGAACAACTGAAGGTAAATTATGGAACTGCCTCAATCTTTAAGACACTTAGTCTTCTATTCTTTAACGTATTTCAAGAGTTAAAAGACTCAAGTGGCAAAACATAGAGAAACTAAGCTGAAATTAAGAAACAGGTAAAAGTTGTCTCAAGTCCAAGGAAACTCTTTCCGGTAGCTGAAAAGCTTAAGAAGAACCTCAAATTTTATAATATTGCAATATCCCGAATGCTGGTGCACATTTAACAGGCAGAAACTGAATACTCAATTTACGCAACCAAACAAAAATTGGATTTCTTCCTACATTTTCGTGAGAAACATACAGTAAAAAGCATATTCTGATAAGGGATTATAAGGAAACAATATATTTAAATTTTAAACCCTAAAAGCAACTAACAACTAGAGGCCAAAATCCAAACTTCAGCTTCACTTTTTTTTCCCGCGTGTTCTCGGGAACCAAAGAGAAATGAAATTAATCTAGAAAAAGAAAAAGAAGAAAAAATTAATCGGAGCCATTCAGCAATAAAAGTGTAAGAAACTAACAATTTCAAATTATGATTAACCAAAACTCTCAAGCTTCTGAAACTTCTGTTTCATATATATTTTCACAGCCATAATGTAGGTAACAAGAAATCAAATGACAAAAAAAGAAAAAAAAAAACACTAGGTCACCGGATCACTAGCGACGAGACGAGCAGCTCGATCGGAGATCTCAAAGGCGTGACGAGAACCAGCCCAAACGATCTTCATCTCTTCTACATCGAACGACGCCTTGCTCCTCTCCTCAGCGTGGTAATCCAGTGGCTCCATTGTGTTCTTTTTCGACTCAAATCGAAATTTCAAAAACCAACAAATTAACAATAGAGCACTTCAGCAAAAGAGCAAGTATCTAGCATAATGAACTGAATATAAATACTTCAAAAAAAAACCTTCGCCCTTATTTCGGCTTCGATTATTACAATAGAGTTGGTTGAGAATTTATTGACTCTATTTATCAAAAATAACGATTGTATTAAAATATATTAAAAAGTAGTTAATTCCCACGTTAAGACTTTTTACTGAAAGAAAGGTGGACAAAAGTTAAATCGAAAAACGAATTTTTAATTTATAATAATTAAAAGTTAATTATTGATGTAACTACTAATAATTAAAAAGTTAATTATTGATTTAACTACTAATTTTATATTTTAAGATAAATATCAAAATTATAAATGATTATACTTTAATATGTAATTATATATATGAATTTTAATTTTATACAATTTTATACGTAAAATTTTGATTTGATTCGATTTTTATAAACTATTAACACAATTATTGATATAATATCATTTTATGTTTATATATTACATACATAAATAATTATATTTATCCAATATAAAAATAAATTAATACATTTGTTTCTTTAAATAGGTATGATTAAATCAAAATTAAAATTCTAAGTACACATGTAAACTACAATTAAAATTTCACGTATATAATTACATCAAATTAAAATTTATGTATACAATTACACATTATATTAAAATTTATATATAATTTTAAAATTTATCAATATATCTTTACTTTTCTAATACATTAGACCGAAAAAGTTCAGATGTGCTGGGTCCCAGCTGGATTAAATTCGAGTTTCTATTTTTCTTCCCGACAATATTCGAATTTCTAGATTTATTTCATCTAAGAGTTTTAATTCAAATTGTTAACTTAGCTTTTCTTTTTCAAAATAAAGTATGCGTACTTAATTCATAACCATTCATTCTATTTAAATTACATAAAGTGATTAAATTTCAATTTTAATTTATATATTATATTCAAATTATACTTTATTTTTTACATAATTTATTATCTCAATATTTATAATTTCATTAATTATTTATAATTTTTCATCTCATGTCTTTTTCTTCCATAACGATAAAATTTTAATATTGATTCCCTTTTTCTATTAAAATTTATGATTTAGTTTGTACTAATTATTTTAATGCATATATATATTAAAATTGTAATAAACATTTAATTAAAAATATAGTTAAAAAATTAAACTCACCTCAAGTGGGCAAAACATTTTAGTTATTAATAATATTGAAAATAATAAATTAATTAAAATTTTTAAACAGAATAAATTTCAAAATTATATATGAACTTTGGTCTAATATGTAATTTTATACATAAACTTCGATCTTTTACAATTTTATATATGAAATTTTAATTTGAACGAATTCTCATATATTATTAATACAATTATTAAAATAATATTATTTTATATTTATATATTACATACACAAATAATTATATATAATAAATATAAAATTAATTTGGTGTATTTATTTCCTTGAATATGTAAAATTAAATAAAAATAAAAGTTACAAGTATGTATTTAAATCACAACTAAAGTTTCATATATATAATTGTACTAAATCAAAACTTATATATCAAATTATATATTAAATTAAAATTAAGATTTACACTTACACTTAGATGTATGTGATACAAAAACTAAATTTCCAACATCACCAAGTACAAAATGCAACGCCAGACATCTTTTTGCTATATATCACGGGCGAAAATATCAGTTAGGACAAATTAATTAAACTTTTTTTTTTAGAAAATCAATAAAACTAATATTATTTTATATTTAAAATCTTATTTAAATAAACCAAAATAGAAAAACAAACCGGTTTAACCTAAAATTAAGTTTCCATTTCATTTCACAGAACATTTTCTTTTTCCTTTTCATAAAACTGATTTATTTTTTTTATTTTTTAAAGATTAGAAAATACATTTGATGAATAGAATTAGAAATTCATTTTCATTAATAAAAACAGTGAAAACACATTTAGATAATAGAAACATGATAAGTAAAATTAAAAAGTTTTATACTTATATAGATTCGAACAAGAATAAGATTTAATATTTGAAAGTTGTTGACAAAAAGAAAGAATATTTTTTGATTTATATGGGTTTAAACCAAGGTCAATTCATTTAAAGTTAAAAAAAAATTGTTTTTATCATTTTTACTTTTATAAAGCATTTTAATGAAAATTATTTTTTATTATTTTCTAATTTTTATATATTTTTATTTTTTTCTAAAAATTATTTTTAAAATTTTCAACAAAACATGTTTCCTTAAATGTTTTCCATTTAAAAAAAAATCAAAAACTAAAGTAACCTCCATTTCTTGAAATCAAACAAAACCCAAGTCTCCTTAACTATATCAATTTTCCACTATTAAATAACCTAAGTCTCCTTAACTATATCAATTTTCCACTAGTCATTTAACAGCAGATGATCAAAACAGAAAAAATCGAATAGTTAGATAATCATATTTTAACTTTTCATAGTTAAGTAACAAAAAGAACTTATTAATAGTCGAACAATTAAAAATATAGTTTACTCAATAATATATTAACTTATTTTTTTTGTCCATTATATGTTAATAAACAGGCAAGTGCACTCGTTAATATTTTCAATGTATCAAAATAATATTTAAAAAAAAAAAAGAAAAAGAAAGAAACCTAAAATACTTCAATGAAATTGATTAGGCCATTAACACAAGATTCTGGGATTGTGTTGATTTTATCAGGAAGCATGAGATGAGTGTCGGACCACATCACAATCCGAATTTTTTGATAACTCCTTGCCTGAGCTCCGATCTGTACCGAATTACAAATACCCTTATCGAGAGCCCAGCACGAACAGATGAATAATCCGACCCTTGAACAAGTAGTCCCTTAAAGGAATGAAAATGTACTGAATAAACATTGGAAGTTAGCCACTTTACCATACATAAATAATATCATGTACCATCCATCTCCCAGTTCATATGTCACTAAATTTCATGACAAACACTCGAAACAAACTTTGCTTTTGGGAGGTATAAAGATTTCCCTTTGACAAACAACCAACCTTGACTTAAATGCTCTGGTGCAGCTGTGAGTGAAATCGAACTTCGTCTGAGATCATTTGCTCGTTGGTCAAAAGCTCTTTAAATGACAATATAGCAAATTAGTTGGATCATTTCGTGAATGAATATATGGTACAAGCTTGATCGTGAAAATAGTCCTTGTCTCTGATTGGAAGTTTCAAATTTGAAAGAACACACATAGACATGCCTTCTGAGAACCAAACCGAACCACTGGAATTCTATCAAGTAGGTTATAATGAATCAATGTCATAATGCAAATGCAGTCTGAATTGGACTCGAACATAAACCGAATTTTCTCATGACCTCGATACTTTGAGCTATTGTTGAACCCGTGGTCCCGACAAAACCAAGCGAAGCACAACTGCAAATTGTTTCCTCTATATATAGGAGTACATCAGGTAATATATCAAGGGAGCAATGCTTCTCCACTTTAGCCACTGCATCCATACTGCCAGGAAAAGATTTGAATCTCAGGCCATGTCTGGCAAGTGCTAGTTTCTTTGCCGTATTCATCACCAAGAGATCATTTTCTCCAAGAAAATACAGCTTAAAATTCGCTGAATCCATAGCCAAATCACCCAAGTAACTTCCAGTCCAATTACCTTGGGGGAGATCGGTCATCACAAAAATATGTATAGGCTGAGAACCTGCCTGCCTTAACGAATCTAATTTTTGTCTCAAACCCAGAAAAGTAGCTTTCCAATGGTTCTTGAACTGCCCGTCGAGCAACCTAAGCTGTGCACAGAGAAAAGGAGCCTTTATCGTCTGAGTGGCAAATTGCTTTCCCAAGTTTACAATTTCAGGGAGAAATGGAAGGAATTCAATCTTGTTGATTAAAGCATTTATCCTTGGATCTGCTGGTGCATTTTGGATATCAATATAGAGCTCGGAACCTTTATATGGGGCCGTAAAAAGGCTTCCAAATGCCAGAACAGTAGCCGATTCAGCTTTGCTTCCTGGTCCAAGAGTCTTATATACATCTCTACGTCGTCTAACATACGAAATTTTCTTCCTCTTCATGAGTTGTTCATCAGGTTGGAATGAATCTAACATTCCGTCCACCCCATTTTGGTATGTCCAAACTGTTGTTCTACAATCTTCATCGACAGCATATAAACATTGATTTATATTACCATCAATTCCGGAAAGCAGAGAGCCACATTGCTTTAAGCTTTCAATCAGAGACGGCGGCGCATTTAATCCATTGGAGCAAACCAAATCAACATTCAAATCACACCATAATGACACGAAAACCCTGAAATCTATGGCTCGAACGAGTGAAGATGACAGTAATGAAGAAATATCAATGATATCGGCCATGGAAACGTACCTGCAAAAAGAGGTAAGCATAAGCTAGAAATTCCATGGAGTTAAAAACAATACTGAACTTACCTAGTGATTGAAACTTCATGCAATTAATCAGCAGGAGCATTGCCACCACAAAACCCCATGTTTTGAATTTTACACAAATACTATGAACGTCAATTTGAGACAATATATTTGAACTTACATATAGCTAAAAACAAGATCAGAACACCCATTATTTTCTCTTTTAACCACATTTTACCAATAATACAAAATTAATCTAAAGGATAAAAAAATCCCATAATTCAAACATTAAAAAGTTATAAAATTGACTAGAAAAATTAAGTGAAATTGAAATAGAAAACAAGAAAATGGGCAATACGCAGTTACCTCCTACTCCTAAGGAGCTCAATGATATGATCCCAAACGGAAATCCGGATCTCTTTAGGACTCTGAACCCTGAATTTAGGACAGCTACCAAGAGCTACGGCATGGTGATCAAGAATAGGAGGGACAATTAAGGTACGGTTCAAAATAGAGGCCATTAAAATGGCGTTTTTGAACTCAGAAAGCTGGTTACTAAACCCACTATGAGGCGCATACCACAAGAATTTCTCCCCATGAAATCGAGTTTCGCAATGTGGGTATTGGTGGGTTAGGGCTACGTTTACGGTTTTCAAAGAGGTTGAGAATATCATGTAATTGGGGATGGGCGTGTAAGTGAGGAAGAAGAAGAAGAAGCAAAGAGAAATAAGAAAAATCGAGGGGAAAAACAATGGCGATCTGCGCGATTGTTGGGAGTTCCTTTTGTTCCATAGTTTGGGATTGGCAATCGTTCTGTTGAGATTGAACATGTTTATTGTTTTCGATTTTGCTTCGGGTTTTTTGTGGCGGTTGACAATGTGGTTTTTGTGATGTCGATTTGAAGGTGTTTGAGCCTGAAACTGTTGGAAATTCCTGTTGGGCTTTCACGGGCCTTTTTACAGCTGAGGATCTTCGTATATAGTTAATTTTTTCTATAACAACCCTCCAGCATCTCATTATAAGAATTAAATTTTAAGTAGAATTGATATTTTATATTTAATTTTAATTCTCCATAACAGGTTTTCACTTATAAGCAACATCATAGTCATAAAAAATATTTTTTTATTAAATTAATTTTCTATAACAATAAATTATCTAAAATTTTTAGTAAAATTATAGATATTTCTTATAAGTAAGCTTATTAACTATAATTTATTAAATAAAAATAATATTAATTAAAATACTATTTCAATAAAATGTTTAAATTTCACATAAAAAAATCTATTCATCATGTTTTATTAAATGAAATAATTTTCAATGAGTGAATTTAAAAATATCAATTCAATAAACTATTAGGTTCCTTAATTAAATATTTTACTATGAATTAGGAACATTATAAATTTATAATTTGATTACTTGAATTTTAATAACTCGTGATAAATTAATTAATTTAATTTAATAGCTAAGAGTGATTAATCGAACTTGTAAACTTACAAACTTCATATTTAGTCATGTAAACGGATGTAAAATGAAATATGCATAAAGGCAATAACGCATGCACCTGCGATACGACTTTTAATTTTGTTGATTTGATTCTCACTTTTTTCTTTTCTGAACATAATTATCACTTTCTTCATTTGATATAAATTCACAATATGATTTCTATGGTAGGTGTATAATAGCCACCTTTCTATAATAAACAAAATCTTAGTAGACAAATGAAATTGTTGTAGACAGTGTTAATTGTGGTATACATTATAAATAGGTTGAATTATAAAGAGACTCCCCATATTTGTCGATTTGTGCGAATTTAGTCTCTCTATTTTTATTTGCTCAAAATTGATTTTTCTACTTTTTGAATTGGAAATTTTTGGTCCTTCTGTTAACTTTCTCTGTTAATTTTAATATAATTATAAACAAATATGACTTTCTTTTTGAATAGTAAATGATTAAATTCTTAAAAATAAAAGTATAGGAATTATATTCTAAATTTATGAAGAGTGCAAAGACTTATGACATATTTTAAGTCATTTTCAACCATGCTCCCAAAGTCTAAAAACTCCACAAGTTGTGTATCAAAAAATTATCCACTTAGATAAACGATAAGTATAAATTAAAATAAAACTACCCACTTTTCCCCATAAATGAACTACTCATATTTTATATTTATAGAATAAATTTATTAAGTATTTCTTTTTTTCACTCTGGTTTGTTTGATGGAGAGTCTTCAATAAAGAGAAAAAAGATGGTGGTGACTGGAGGGTCGGTTCACCTATGACAAGCGAAGAGTCGAGGTAACAGAAAGTAAGAGGAGAAGGGAAGAAGATAGAGATAATTAAGGAAAACACCTAGATTCTTATTGGGAAGAAAAAAATGGATCCTTTGTCTCTCGTATTTTGTTAATAATAATAGTAGGCTTGCATGTGTGGTCGCCCAGGTGGCAGGCGATTACATATTACTTGTCACCATGTGCAATATGTGATCCAAGTTTGATGTATTCTTTACTAAGGTGGTACAAGGTTGTTATACCTCCCTCAGTGGTCCTCACATCCACTCTCTAAGATGATTCCAAGATAATTTAAGAGGGGTTCACCAAAGACTATTCGCAAATGATTGTGGAAGGAAGGACGTCACAAATGGTACCTAACAAAGAGTTGCTTACAAATTGTGTGCAACGATGGTTATTATCAATCTATCTCATATTTTATTACGTGTCATTATTAAGGTAAGAGTATATCATAATTAATTCTAATTATTATTATTATTATAATCGTTGAATTAAAAAAAATTTATGTCGGTTTAATTGGCATACACTCGATTATTTTGTTCAATTAATTTAAGAAAATGAAATATTAATTAAACATTTTCTTTTCAAGTTGCAATTGCTAAAGTTGAATTTGCCTCCAGATTTTGACCTTTTTTTTTTTCTATAGTACTGTTGAAATATAAATATGAAAAGCATCTGTTAATGTCAATTCTCAAATTCGACAAAATTTAAATAACCAAACCCTCCCACTTGTTTTGTGCTGAAATTTTTTTTTTTTTTAAAGGGCTGGCATGACAAGTAAACAAATTAAGCTGTGCAAGTTTTAATGTCAAAAAAGCAACTTTTTTTAGTATATATTTTCAAATAGAAAATTGGAACCAAAGCCGCAAAAACTTAGAAGATAGATTTAAGTCTTAATGGGTATATCCTCACCCACACATACACACGTGCTTTTTATCTTTTCAATTATTATTATCCATGGTTGTGAAAGGTCATGTATTTGTTTAATTTTCAGTCAATCTTCAAAATTGACTGTTTATTAATTTCAAATATTACAGGCTATTTTAATAATATTTGTTTTTTAATATGTAATATAATTTCATTCAAACGTTCAACATTGTTATATTATTATACCGTAAATAATATTTGATAAGTGTTTTAAAAAATACGTTAAAAGTCTAATATCATATGAAAACCATTATTGGAATTCCATTAATTTCAACAAAAAATTCTTCGTATTTAGAGAAAAAAAAATATAATTTCATGGGAAGCTCCCATTTCCCATGCAGCCTCACCAGTCGCCATTACGCAAACTCAAGCGCTACGGTCAAAAAGCACACGCACTCGTGCTGCCACGGTGTGACCAAGTTAACTGCTATTGTACTGTGGTGCACAACAATAGAAAGCAGACTTTTCTTCGGTCAAAGTCTTATAATTGACCAACCTGTTCGTCAATTTCTTTAAATCAACGTTTCTACATTCGTTCGGTGTGGTAATTTCCGGGGATAATTTTTTTGCGAACAAATAATTGTTATAAAAAATTTATATCATTATATGTTTTTAACATTAAAATTATTTTATATGAATTCAAAAGGAGGAAATTAATTTGAGTTTAAATTTGACAAACATATTTTTGAATGAAATCCAAATAATTTTAAATTAATTTGTTTGTTTATGAATTGAAAATTCGTCTTTTAATATTTATAAATTTGAGTTAAAAAATTTAAATTAAGTTTATTTTAGTGAATATTGTACAAATAAAAAAAAATTGACTTAATAAATTTGTCACAAAGATTATGACTAGCCGCTTTCATTTCCAGCAATTGAAGTGCTTTCATGGAAGTTGAAAGCTTGTCATTGGATATGGTAGAAAATCAGTCTCTAATATATGCATTAAAATGTTTACTTATCCAAAACAAATGCTTTTTTAATATTCATATTTTAATGATAAATATGAGATATTGTTCTAATGTTAATATAACGATACAATAAATAATAAATGATATTTTTTTCTGTTCAATTTTTTAAACTTGTGATTTTGTATAATTGTTATAAATATATAGAAAAAATTGACTTTACACCACTCAATATCTCATAATCACATTATATTTTGATTAAAGTTGAACTCAAATCAAGATAAACTTTTAAATAAAAATAAAAATTAAATAAATAAATGTCTACACCTATTATCTTGCTCAACAGAAAGTTAAAAGACAGTTAAGTTCAACAATTTATTTTTTATATACAGTTTAATGACACACATAACCCAACGAAAGTACATAAGAGTTAAGCTTATCTATATATTGAGATCATTGTTAGTCGGCAATGCGAAGCACGTTTAGATAAAAAGTAATGCAAATATAAGACTCACCCTTATTTGCAAATAGAAACCCTAAGTGATATGTTAGATAAAGAGGACTTGATTGAAACAATAAAATTTAGCTATTAAAATTTCAAATGCTTAAAATTGAGTTTTATTTATGTAAATTATATGGTGTAGCTAGAGCAGTAATGACTCGGCATAGAATATTTCTTTTACCTCCTCTAGAAATTAACATTTCAATTTAACCTCTTTAATCCTTTAATTAGATGAATTTTTTTTCATTTTTTTCTCTCAAAATATTATAATTGCTTTTTTCCTAATGTGTTTTATATATTTCTTGGGATTAGGGTAGACCTGATCATGGGCTGGGTCACCCGGTCTGGCCCGAAGGCCCGCCAAAATGTGGAAGGGTTTGGACAAAAATATAGGCTCCAAAAATAAGCTTGGACAAAAAAAAGCCCGTTTAAAAAATGGGTCGGGCCTCAGGTAAGGCATTTTTTGCCCGAGCCCAGCCCGAATCCACTAAAGGACAAAAAAATTTACTTTTTTTAATATTATTTTCTTATTGTTTTCTCCCTATTTTGCTACCATTTTACTATTATGTTGCTACTATTTTGTTGTTATTGTTTGGATATTGTATAAAACTTATTTTATTGATAATTTTATTATTATTTTAAAGTCATTTGTTAATTTTGTTATTATTATTTTAGAGACATTTGCTTGTTAAGTTGCATCTATCTTAGTCTTATTTAAGTACACATATTTTTTTAAAAATTATTTTCAATTTTTCAAGAAATATTTGTTTTGATGTTTTTAGTATTTTTTATGCATTATATATTTTTTAAATTTATATTAAAAAAACAATATAAAAATTAATATGGGCGGGCCGTGTCGGGCCTGAGTTTTAGCATTTTTATTCGGGTCGGGCTTGGGCAAAATGTTAGGCCCATTTTTGAGCAATGTAAGTAATATTTTTGAATTTTCTTTTTCTCTTGGACTTTTCAGCTACCAAAAGTTTTTTTCAATATTTTCTTCGCTCATTTTTATCATTGACGCTCTTCGCCCTACAAAGGTGAACCGTTCTAAACCTTTATCGCTTTTTCTTCGTTGATTCATTCTTTATTTAGTGGTGGAGCTAGGACATTTTTTTAAGGGGATCGAAATTAAATTATATATTTTTACAATAGTAAAAATGTAATTTCACCGTTTTAATAGTCTATATATATAATTTTTAAAGGGTTAAATCAAATTTTTATTATTTTTGAGGGATCAAAATATAATTTTACTATTGCTAATTTAAAATTTATAAATTATGAAAAGTTAAAACGAAATATTTTCCTTTTTAGAAGACAGGGCTCTGCCAGCTTATTAGCTTTGCCACCATCTTTATTAATCTCTCATCTTAACAATCTTAAAAACATTTAATTTTATGTTTGCCCCCAAAACAAAATTTACGACTTCTCCTATTGTGTTTTTTTAATATGCTTGTTTAAGTGACAAGATTAATTAAATTAAATTGATGTAAATTAAGATAAGATAAAAGAGGGGATATTAGTTTAAGTATAGCCTTATAAAAGCACATCCTTAGGGTAAAAAGAAGAGGGTCCATTCCGTGCCATAATATTCTTTAATGGACTATTGACTTTATTCCGAACTTATCCAAAAGGTTATTGTTTATATTAACTTTTATATAATACGTCTAGGGCCAATGTATGGAGAAAAATATGAAAAGAAGATTTAAATAAACAGGAAGGAAAATGATTGGCAAAAAGAAAATACAAATAAAAACCATATATAGAGCAAGTGGGCAACAAGGCACGCGAATAGACAAAGCAACAAACAATTTGCTGTTGTCAATTGGTTGACGTCATCCTGTATTAATTTAGTGGCATTCGACAAATCAGAAACATATTAATCACGAGGCTTAAATGAAGTTTCAATGAAATTCATGCCTTGAAGAAAAAATAAAAGAAAAAAAACTGAAAAATACCATTGCGTTGGTTCATGTACCGAATTTCCCTATATAAGCTCACTTACCCTTTGCCACGCAAAGTTCAGACTTTTGAAAGAAGAAAAAAAAAAAAATCCCCAAACACAAAATTTGAAAATTTTGAGATTAGATTTTTAGAGGAAAAAAGAAAGGGTTGACTGTTTTGTTTTGGCTATGGAGATGTATTCAAGTGCAAACGACTCCGATTTGGCTATGCTGGACTCAATTCGGCAATACTTACTCAGCGATTCATCGGACCTTCGACTCACTGCTTCCACTGATTTTACCTCGGCTCCCCCCATGTTTTGTAGGAGCTCAAGCTTTAGCCGTTTGTACCCTTGTTTCACTGAAACCTGGGGTGATCTCCCGCTCAAAGAAGACGATTCCGAGGACATGCTTGTTTACGGACTCTTACGAGATGCTCTAACTGTCGGCTGGGCACCGTCCGATAACTCTACGACGAATTTCGCGCCGATCAAGCCGGAACCGCAAGAATTTTTACCGCAGACATCGGTGGAAAAAGTGGATACGGCGGCGGAAAGGACGGTACCTGCGGTGGTTCCGGCCAAAGGGAAGCATTACAGAGGCGTTAGGCAAAGGCCGTGGGGGAAGTTCGCAGCTGAGATTAGGGACCCGGCTAAAAATGGCGCTCGGGTTTGGTTAGGTACTTTTGAGACGGCTGAGGATGCGGCTTTAGCTTATGATAGAGCAGCTTATAGGATGCGTGGCTCAAGAGCTTTGTTGAATTTTCCTCTGAGGGTGAACTCTGGGGAGCCTGATCCAGTCAGAGTAACGTCAAAGAGATCGTCGCCGGAGCCGTCTTCGTCTTCTGGCTCCGAAAATTCGTCACCAAAAAGGAGGAGAAAGGTGGCTGGCTCAGCTCCGGCAGTGGTTCACGCTGGGTTAGACATGGGCGCGGGAGGTGAAGTTAATTATAAAGTTAGTACGTGTACACATGGCGAGCAGCTATTAGTCAGTTAATGCTGACGTGCCAGTGGATTAATTTCAGCTGCAGTAAGCTTATCTTCTAATGTACATTCTTTCAATTTATAAACATTAGGGTGAAATACACTTTTAAGAGTTGAGGGATTTTGTTTTAGCTTTGTGAATACAAGGATTTGTATTTTTTTAATTGATTTTGTTATTTTATATTAATAATATTCAAATATATATAATTATTATTTTTTATCAATTTTTTTAATTATTCCAACCTTAGAATTTAAACTTAAACTTTAACAAGTTTAAGAAACAAATTAAAAATTTAAAGTAAATAATCAATTAATAGTAAAGAATTAAAGAATTTACGAAAAAAAAAACATAAAATCTCTAAAAGTTTTGCGAACACAATTTTTTACATATGTTTTCATTAAACTTTCATTTTATATATTTAGCAATAAAGGATCTTATTGTAAATTTTTTTAAACTTTTATTTATAATTCAAACCATTTTATGTAATATTTATGTTGGATATATAATTATTTTTATATTGAAATTTATCTAAAAATTATAATCTTATATATTTACTGATCATATTTTAATAATATTTAAAATATAGAGGATAGGTTCAAATTAAATTTTACAAATAATTAATATTGATTACTTATAAATATTTAAAGTGTATATTTAACATATCAAAATATTAATAATAAATTATAATAAATTACTTTTATACTATTACTAAAATATTATAATGTTAATAAATTTAAATATTATTTAAATATATTTTTATTTCATAAATTTTGGATTTATGGAAAAATTGTGAAGGCCCAAATAAGCGAAGACAACTTTGTTTAAATTTTTTTGGTCAAAAAAAAAACTTTGTTTAAATTTTAATGGTCCCAAAGCCTATATTTTTATGGGTTGTTGTATTTGGGTTTTTCTTTTTCTGACTTTACATGGAACACTTTATGTTTCCAATTTTCATCATCTTCTTCTTTTTTCATTTTTTTTTTTATAAGAGGATGACAAAGATTTAATAACAACAACTTAACTAGCATGACTCGAACTAAGTCATACCTAGGGTGATGAACATCCTAGCCATCAAACCAACACATATAATTCAACTTTTATCCATCTTTATCATTTAACCAAATATATTTTACAACTTGCATACTTATATTGTATTTTCTTCTTTAATTGTCATTTTTAAGCAATTTATTTAAAATATAAAACATGTATATAACATCATAAATACTAAAAATACAAAATATTGAATCTCAACTAATTTATTCATATCAAATTAGTAAAAATACAAAAATTTAGTCTGCCTTCTGGCACGTCTTTGTATGTCGACTGGCACGCTTTTTTTTTCAGTTGTGTTTTCTTTATGCTTTTTTGTTTTTTGTATTTGTTATTATGTCTCGTGGAAAGTAACATGTCTTTGTTGCGGGAAAGTGATGGATTAGGGATTAGCGGATCTGAGTTTAGAGGATGGAGAAGAATAAACTTTTTCTATTCCGGATGATGTTGAATCACAAAGCTCAGCGTACAATTTCTGCTTGGTGGGATGTTTCCTAACTGCTAGTGTGGTTCATTTTCTAGCCATGAGAAATACGATGGCAAATATATAGCACCCTTTGGAGGCTGTACAAATCTCGAATTTAGGTGAAAAATGTTTTGTATTCAAATTCTTTAACGAATTAGATATTAATTAGGTAACTACAGGCACTCCCTGAACTTTCAATAATCATCTGATGATCTTCTATATGATTCAGGAGAATGAAGATCCGATGTCTATTCCATTGGTGTACTCAGACTGGTGGGTTCAGATTCATGAATTTTCACCGGGGTTTTTCAAAGATTCAATGGCAGTACAATTTGGAAATTTCATTGGCAAATATCTGGAATATGATATGAAGCAATTATCCAATAGCTATAAAAATTATCTACACATTCGAGTCTAGATTGATGTCCGAAAGCCTTTGAAAATAAGAAAGAAAATTATGATCTCGACTTAAATTTTACTTATGCAAAGTTCAAATATGGAAATTTTATTTTGTTTTGTTTTTATAAGGCTGCCTTGGCCATGGAGACAATTTCTGTCCGGTGCTATTACAACATGGGATGCAAGAAATGGAAATGGGTTGAGATTTGACATTGAGGGCTCAGCCGCGAAAGGCTACTACAGTAAACAGTATCTAGCTAAGGAGGGAGGGAGAGAATAATTTTTTTGGAAATACATGATTTGGGCAACAATTTGGCCAATATTAATCCAATTCTTGAAATTAATTTGGATGGCACCAAATATACATATGCTTTGAGTAGTCAACAAAAGGGGCAGGAATCACGCCACAATGTTGGGAAAGATTCGGTGGGAAGTAAAAGTCAATAGAAGGGGATTAGTTTGAATGGTGCTGAATTGTAGAAAGATTCGACTGAGGTGAGCCCTTCTAACAGGCTGGATTTGACGATTATGGATTGTGACTTAGAAGATGATCAAATTGTCAATGAGGAAGGGAAAAAGAGACAAAGGTTTGATTCTTTGATCTCTAGCGTTTACTGTTCAGGATTTGTTAGAGATTATTGATGGGCGTTCAGCTCATTCTCAAAAAAAATTAGCGGTTGCCAGTGGGTATGCCTACTGGAAGAAATGAAAATATTTTTTTGACATGTTCGTAGATTGGGGAGTCCATGAGTAGTAAGAAGACTTCAACATATACTGAAAATTTATCATCCCCAAATTGTCTTATTTATGGAGACAAAACTGAATGCAAATAGAATGTAGAATGTTATGAGAAGGTGTGGTTTTTTTAATGATGTTGACGGTCCTACTGATGTACATGTGGGAGGTCTAAGTATAGGATGGAATGGGAGACATTTAGTGACTTTTAGAAGCCTCTTAAAAAAATCATATTGATGTCGAAATTCAAGAATCGGAGGAAAGTCCACGATGGAGATTTACCGATTTTTATAGGGCACCGGTTGTAAGAGATAAATCAGTGACGTGGGACTTATTTCAATGTTTGGGGAGAAATAATATGCTACCATGGCTGATTGGTGGTGACTTCAATGATATTCTCTTTGCACATGAAAAACATGGAGGTTTGTTAAGGGATAAAGCTATAATGGAGGTATTTTGTAGAACATTTGAGGAATGTCAATTGGGAGATATTGGATTTTCTGGGACATGGTTTACATGGGAGAGGGGACGCGTAATGGAAAGAAATATAAGAGAAAGAATCAACAGAGGGGTTGCTACTGATGAATGGTTACAACTTTTCCCAACTTATTCGCTGAGGCATTTACCTCATTCTTTCTCGAATTGTTGTCATTTGCTTATTGAGACGGAGGCTAAAGGATTGGAAGGTGTCGTTTTGAAGCTTGGTGGGTTATAGATAAGTCATGTGAGGAATAGATAAGAAAATAATGGGAAAGAAGCTCAGGTTCTTTTCAAAATCACATTTTAACTATCACTATTGGGTTACAAAATTGGGCATGTAAGATTAAGCACAAAAGAGGACGAGATGTAAAACGATTAACAATGAGACTTGAAGAGTTTGATAGTTATGAGAGATCAGAAGAGACTTTGGCTGAGCTTGTTGACGTCAAACTATATCTAAATATGAAGATGGATAAGGAGAAGAGATATTGGGAACAACGAGCGAGAGTGAATTGGTTAAAAATGGGAGATAAGAACACCTCGTTTTCCATAATTATGCTTCTCAGCGATGATGTATTAATCATATTCGAGGATTACAAAGGAATGATGATTCTTTAGCTACGAGCCGTATTGAGACTGAGAATATTGCCCGTGACTATTTTACTGAATTATATGTATAACACCCCAAACCCAGCCTAGACGTTATGACCGTATTTGGTAATTTGACACGATAGTGTTTTTGAAACCTTGTTGTTACGATGAAAACATTCCATGTTATTATCTTTAGTAAACCTGTTGTTAGAACTTAGGAAGTCGCCTTTATTTATTTAAAACATTTGTTTTGAAACATCCCTCGTTGCGGAAGCTTTAATAAAACAGTTTAGGTAATCATGCGTTTAGAAATTACTAACTTTTTGAAAATCGAATTTCCTACGACCAGCAGGTATAAATCCATAAAGTAAAATAAATAAATAAAACTCAAATTATCAATAATAATCAAATCATAAACCGTAAATTAAAAACTATTAAATCCAAAAATTACTGTGGTTACTGCTGAGTCCTCGGTCGCACCGATCTGTCTAAGTCCGGGAATTACCTGTGCACATTTAAACAAAAAAGGTGAGTTTAAGTAAACTCAGTATGTAATCCCGTAGAAACAAACAAAAATTAGTATTCACAATGAACATTTGAACAGTATTAGGCCTAAGCCCTTTTCAGTATCAATTATAGTTTGGGCCTTAGCCCATCTCAGTACAGTATTAAAAATGTAGTAGGCCTTAGCCCATCATAGTATCAGTAGTAGTAACAATTATGCAGTAACAAAATCTTACACAACCAGCCTCTACACACCATCTCCGTCCAACCCAACACTCCATTGGGGATATAATCAACCCACCTATCTCTACACTCCAAGTAATACCGAATGCGGCACAAAATAGTAGTTTACAGCTGAACTGCCAGTAAATTAGGCTTAAAGCCTTTTAGTACACTTCCTCCGAATAACAACCCCCAACCCAATGCAATGCAATATACAATAGATGACATGCTATTATGCAATTTCAGTACATATATTCAATTCAGATATTAACATATCCAGCACAGATATCATTCAGTCAATTTCACACATTTAAGAGTCTAAGTAGCACTTACTGACCCTACAGTAGGTTCACAGTTAACTTGGGTAAAAACATTTCGGTAAAAATTGGCCCACATGCCCATTTGATCTACCCACGTAGGCTCACACGCCTGTGTGGCCCACTCGGCCCAAATTAGCCTTAGCCGTGTGATCTATTTTTAAAATAACCTATTCTAGCTTAACACTTATATATGTTTTCACTATTTACTTATATGTTCATTTAAAGCTGTCTACTTGAGTCATTATCACTAAATTATTTATATCTTCAGCTATAGAATTCCAAATTAAGATCCTCTTGACGTTTTTGAAACTAAACTCAAATACCTTTCTACCATAAAAATTTTAAAATTTATAATTTATCAAATAAGCACGGTAAAATCTTTAAAGTTACCCTTATTTTGTTGTTTGACAGCTCTATCCTTTCTTTACTAAGAATTATTTATCTCTTAATACGAAATTTAGATGATATTTCCGTTTGTTTCTCTTGAAAATAAACTCACTAAGGATTTATAAATATAAATTTAAGTCCCTAATTATATTTTTTAAAAATTTTTAATGATTTTCCTAAGTCAGAATAGGGAAACCCAAAATCATTCTGACCTTGTCTCACAAAATTTGTTATATCTCATGATTTACAATTGCTTACACTGTTTCTTCCATGAAAAATTAAACTCAATAAACTTTAATTTCATATTTTATTTAAACTCTAATTCAATTTACACTATTTTTTATGATTTTTCAAAGTTAGACTATTGCTGTTATCCAAAACTGTTGTAGTGCAAAATGTTTATTTCCTAATTTTTAACACCCTTATTTCCTTTCTCTAATATTTTTCGGATAATTTTCTCTTATTTCTCAACAGCAAGCAATTTTAGCTTTTCGCCAAATCCTGTTTTCTGCGTTTCGAATACACACTTAGTATCGTTTTAATGCCTAATCACTCTCGAGCACTTCAAGGCCTAAAATCAAGATACTCAACATAAATTTAACGGATTTACAAGCGAATTGATAACCAAGAACGAACAAAAACCCAACTTACCGCCAACGATAACAATCTGTTTAACTATTGTTAAGAAATCGAGAGAAAAACATTACCACTTCAGTCGCTAAGAGATTAATGACAGAAACGTAGAGAAACACTTACAGAAAATAAGTGAGCACTAACCGCGTGCGAAAACAAAAGAAAATAAATGGATTAGGAAAAAATCAAGAAGAAGAAAAAGAAGAAAAAACTTAGAGAATTTCAGCAAGAGAAGAGAGGGAAGAATAAACGACTTTTTTTTTTTGAAAAGAGAGCCAAATTTTGGTTATGGGAAAAAATAAAATAAAATCCCGATAACCCCCAAAATCCCTTAATCTTCTTCTCTAATTCTCACTTTATATCCACTACTCAAAATCCCCCTATTACACAACTCTATCTCGAAATCTGAGCAAAAAAAATAATACCTTTGCCTGCACAATTATTCAAACACAAGACCTCCACCATAATAACACACCATTTAACCACCAAAACAGCAGGCCTATTTTGATATAATTTAACCAACATTTAACTTAAGCCCTTTACACAAGGTTAAGGGTTTATTTATAAAAATACCAAAACTTGTCGAAGTAATGCTTGAACTTGGGACCTCACACACACTCAGAACGCATAACAACTGAAACAGATAGATATTGTGAGTCACACATACATGAAATAAAAAATTAAAATTTTGAGGCGTTACAATTTGCTCTAGAGGGACTGGCAATTTGGATCATATTCTTTCAGGGATACCTTATTGTATTTCAGAAAGTATGAACCAAAGCTTGATGGCTACATACACAGAGAACGAAATTGTTGATGCGTTGAAAGGAATGGGTCCTACAAAAACTTCAGGTTCATATGGTTTTCTGGCATTATTTTATCAAAAGTATTGGCATATTATTGCTAAAGATACTAGCGTTTTCTGTTTGGATATTCTAAATAATGACAAATCTCTGGAAGGACTAAACAAAACTCACTTGGTTTTAATTCCAAAAATTGCAAATCCTCTCAATCTGAAAAACTTTCATCCTATTAGTCTTTATACGGTTATCTATAAGATTATTGTCAAGACAGTTGCCAATCAAATTCAAAAGGTTCTGGCAGACTCTTAACTGACAATGTGTTGTTGTCGTATGAGGTGCTTCATTCTTTCAAGAATAAAAGATAGGGCCAAATAAGTTTCATGGCTCTAAAGTTAGATATGAATAAGGCTTATGATCATGTGAAATAGCCTTTCCTTAAAGGTATGATGTTAAAAATGGGTTTCACTTATCGTTTCATTGATTTTATTCTCCACTGTATTAGTACAGTTCAAAATTCAATTTTACTAAATAGAGAAGAAGGAATAAGTTTTAAGCCATCTAGATGACTGTGACACTAGGACCCCTTAAGCCCTTACTTATTTCTGTTCTGTGGAGAAGGGTTATCTTTGCTAATGAGATTAGCAAGTCAAGAAAGGAAAATCTTAGGAGAAAAAGTTTGTAGATCTTTCCCACCAATCACCCACCTCATGTTATGGATAATTGTATACTATTTGGCAAGGTTTTAAAAAGGGGGATTAATGTGCTTAACAATATTCTAAGTGAATATGAATCTTGCTTAAGAGAACGACTTTTTTCAGTACGAATGCAAATGATCAAAATAATAGCTTGGCTTTCCAAGTGCTCAATGTTTGTTGTTCGACAGATCTAGAAAAGTACTTAGGATTACCAAATATGGTGGGTCGAAGAAGGAAAATGGCATTCCAAGGTTTGAAAGCCAGACTGAAGCAGAAGATAAACAGCTGGAGTATAAGACATATCTCACAATGTGGAAAAGAGGTATTTATCAACGTTGCTTTGCAAGTAATTCCTACATACACGATGATGTTTTGCTTTCTTCTGCCAAAATATCTTTATATGGAAATAGATAACATAATAGGGTCTTTCTGGTGGAAAAAAAGTCACAGGAGGAGAGGCATGCGCTGCTGTGATTGGAGGTCTTATGTGCGCTTAAGGAATAGGATGGTATGGGATTTCATAATTTGTCTTTTTTAACATTTCATTATTGGCCAAACAGGGTTGCTATTTGTTACGTAATCCTAATTCTGCATTAGCTCGAACTTTGAAAGTCAAATATTTTAAATACTTCGATTTTTTAAATTCCAGGCTAAGAAATTTACATTATTTTACCTAGCAGAGCTTATGGGCTGTAAAAGGGCTTATTCTGAAGGGTTTGGGCTAGAGAATTGGTGATGGGAGAAAAGTCTCTATTTGAGGAGATGCTTGGGTTCCTGGAATTGATGATTTCAAAGTTCAGAATATGGATGCTAATTTGAGTCTAAAAATAGTTGCAGACTTGACTGATGCCAATACAAGAAAACGGGAAGCTGGGCTAATTCGTAATACCTTTACGGAGAAGGGTACAGAGAGGATTTTATGCATTCCTTTGTCCATGAATCTGCATGAAGACCATATCATCTAGAATGGTGATCCGACGAAGGAGTATTCGGTTCTAAAGTCATAAATTTCTTTTACAAGATGGACAGAACTAAGGACAATTACATTACAGACAATTTTACAAAAAATTGTGGAATTTAGATCTACCCTCAATAATTAAAATTATAAACTTAAGGTTTTCTTATAACTATTTTCCTACTTTTAGTAATCTACACTTTAAAAGAATGATGGGTTTCGCCACTTGCCGAAGACGTCAGACTGGAGCAGAAACAAAAGAACACTTGTTCAGGGAGTGCTATACAACAAATGAGACATGGGAGAAGTTAAATGTTTCCTGGCCTATTGCAGATGAAAATACTAAATTCAAAGGATGGATTAAAAACATTTTTGTTTCAAATTCTATGGCTAAGTGTAGGTTGATAGCATGTGCAATGTTGGTGATATGAACATCAAGAAACATATTCATTCATGAAGGAGAGCTGAAATCGGGTTCTCAAATAGCAGATTTCGTGATCAACTACTTTAACGAACTCGATGGGTTGAATACACACATACCACTGAGAAGGATACATACTGACAGATGGTAGCTCTGAATGGGTTGATGGTAAAAATCAACTTCGATTCTGCATTTAACAGGCAAAGGAATGAGTCTTGCTCCAGGTTAGTGGTTCGAAACGAAAGAACAGAAGTTATTTGTTTAAGAACAGTCATGCACGAGAACATACCTTCTATTTTTTGCAGTAGGAGCGATGGCGTGTCTTCAGGCACTCAATCCAGGGTTAAATCTCGGACTGAGGGAGGTTGATATCAAAGGAAATTCTCGTTTGGTGATTCGTAAACTGCAAGCTGAGGAAGAAGATAGATCTGATATTGAAGCTTATATTAAATATTCTAAGCAACTAAGTTTAGGTTTTGGGTATTGTGTCTTTCGATTTACCCATAGAGAATCTAACACGCTTGCTGATATCTTAGCTACAGAGGGAATCAAAAAGAGGGAGACAACTTATCTGATGAACATGGTTCCTTCTATCGTGAAAGGAGCGGCGGATGCCGATCGAAGATGGATGAAATCTATGACGGAGTGAAGAGGTAAGAGTGATAAATGAAATACTGAAAATGGACTTAAATGGACAGATGGATTGATGCATTCAGACATGTATTGGGTAGAGATATTGTTTCTGAAGAAAGTTTTTTCTTTTTTGAATTTAAACAGATTGGGTTTTCATATAATAAATAATAAATCTTAACAATGAAAAGAAATAGGCCCAGTGTAAAATGGCCCGTGAAACAAAATAATCTAGAATGTAGAAATAAAAACTAAAATCAGAAATGTCACTCTGCTGCCCAATCAGTTCTCTCTGCCTGTCTGTTCACATCACGTCGTTCATTTAAACATTAATGGCATTATTCATTTACCGAGGAAAGATAAGTGCACATCAGATCTTTTGGATTAACATTGTAGAACCTTTCCTCTTCCTTGTTCTCTCTGCTCCTTCTCAATCTGGCTCCCTTGCATACTCTGTCTTCGCCTGTGTCTCGGCATAGCTTGGAACTCTGTTTACCAAGTAAACCCTTTCTTTCCTTTTCAATGATTCTGTTGCTAAAATATGGGCTAGATTATTCACTGATCTTGGAACAAACTCGAATCTGGCTTTTGTAACTCTGGATTTCAGTTCATGAATATCGTGAATATATGAACCTACTTGTGATTTGTCGAAATCTCTTTTGTTACATTTCTTTATTATGGACAAATAATCGCCTTCTATGATAACTTCCTCTCTAATTATGACGAGGGCTATTTGAGTTGCTTGGCGACAGGCGATTGCTTCGGCGACAAAAGCTGAGGCCACTTCTTTGTGAAGTTCTGTGCTTGTGAGGAGAACGTACCCGTTGCTATCTCTGACCACTACCTCCGATGCTGAATGTTTGAATCTCTCATCGAAAGCACCATCAAAGTTGATTTTGATCGTCTGACCAGGTGGGCTATTCCATTTCACAACCTCTGTATAGATACTTTGGTTAACTTTTCTGACTCCATCAAATTCCTTAATGTAACTATGTATAAAACTAACAATCTCCTGGCTATGTAGAAAACTAATAATCTCCTGGCTCGATCTTTTTTTTTTGTCATGTATACGAGAGTTCCTGTCCCCCCAGATGGCCCAAAGCGTAACACAAAATATTCTGCACATATTCAAGGGGAGGTTAGCCATAACCTTGGTAAGCCACTCCACAAACTCTGTATATGGGAGCAATATTGAAATGACATCTGATAGATCGTTCCAAATTGTAACTGAGACAGGACAATCTCAGAAAATATGGTTCATCATCTCCTCTCCAGCTGCACATCGAGGGCACAAACTGTTAGATGTTAGATTTCTGAGAGACATATTCACCCGAGTGGCTAGATAATTCCAGGAAATTTTCCAGATAAAAAGTTTAATTTTCAGTGGAATGTCAATTCTCCAAAGTTTGCTGTAAAATCCTCTGTAGATATTTTGTAAAGCATAAGTTGTAGGGTCGAAATTCTGTAATAGTTTATAGGAACTCCGCACTGAAAACTCGCCAGACAGTTCACCATTCCAAACAAGAAGATCCTCATAAGGTTCCATCGCCAAAGGGATTTGGAGAATCAGTTCTGCCTCAGCTTCTGGAAAGGTATTGCCAATCAAATCTCTATTCCATTCACGCTCATTGCTAATTATTAACTCTGCTACTTTAACAAATTACGAATTACCAACTCCAGAAGTTAATCTAACATTATCATAATTCGGAATCCATATGTCTTCGAAAACTGAAATATTTTCACTCGTACCTACTTTCCAGATCAGTCCCTTCTCCAATGTATCTTTTGTTGCCCAAATGCTACGCCATACGTAAGAACTGGATCTTCCCAAACTCGAATTGCAAAAATTACAATTTGGAAAATTCTTTGCTTTGAAAACATGCACTACTAATGAATCTGGAGAATTTAACAGTCTTCATCCTTATTTTGCTAACAGAGTGATATTAAATTGGGCCATACTTCTAAATCCCAAACCTGCTTCTTCTTTAGATCTACACAAATGTCTCCATTTACACCAGTAAATACCTCGCTTACCAACTCCTTTTTGCCACCAGAATCTAGCAAACTTACTCTCAATCATCTCGCATAACATTTTAGGAAGAAGAAAACAAGACATAGCATAAGTGGAAAGTGCTTGTAAAACTGATTTTATAAAAATTTCTTTCAACCCCTTGCTGTAATACCCCTAACCCGTATCCGTCACCGAATTAGGTTTACAAGGTATTACCAAATTAATCCCAACCCAGAATAAACATAAATATACATATATCAATCTTTACTACCATTTGCCAAAAATATCCATCATATATAATTAACCATATTTCTCATAATTATCATGATCACATTCTCAAAATTATCCATACATTTAAAGATATGCCATTTGCATACATATGCTTTAATCTTGTCTACAACATTTCTTAATCTACTTACCCATAATATTAATAACAAATACGACTAATTCCTTAGCAACATTTTTCTTGCTATATTCGGCATTTTCATGTACATAAGATTACTCGAACATTTTATGCATCCATTCTATCAATTCATTTCGCTATTAGCTTAACCCTTAAAGCATACAAGCCGAACATGTATCAATAATAGCACACGCAAATACAATATGCAACTCTTATCAAATATTTCTAGTCACTTAGCTACATTTAGAACAACATGCCAAATCTATCTATCACCATCCAATATCCTATAAACATTTAGACCATATCTCATAATCAAATTTTGAATACCGTCCATCATGACACATATAGACTTACTAAAAGCTTTAACCATGACCGAAATTATTCAAGTTCAAAATGACCTAGTTTTAGCCATCTTCGCATGGCTTTTATATACATTCCAACCCAAAAGAGACCATAAAGTATCCAAGCTATTACATGCCATAATTTCTAAGGTTTAAAGCTAATAATAATACCAAGAATAAGTGATAATGTGCTTGACTTCGACAAGGATCACCGAGTGCGAGCTTCAACTCCAAAGATCTACACCAAAAACAACCAAAATACAAACGGTAAGCTATTTAAAGCTTAGTAAGTCATAAGCAAAAGGTAGCATACATATAACCAAGCATTTTTTTAATAGCTTCTAACCAACTCAACTCAATCATTTATTAGTTTGTAATATCCATAATATAATAGGTCGCTATTAACCAATATCATACTTACTTGGTTTCCAAGCAAAAACTGAATGTCTATATGCTAAACTTTCAAACCGAAATGGCTTACCTAATTTATACCAAGATAATGAACTATCATATAAAACTTTCTTACCTGTCACCCTTGTTTACCTCTACTAATTATTTTCGTCTTTTTATGAAAATCCGAAAATCCGCACACTTAGTACAAATCTCGTAACGTATCGCTCACACTGAGCCGTTACTTAACGTTTCCGCACACACAGTACCAACTTTCAGTAACGTATCACTCACATAAAGCCGTTACTTAACATTTCCGCACACACAGTGCCAACTTTTCATAATGTATCACTCACATAGAGCCGTTACTTAACCTTTCCGCACACACAGTACTCATTAACAACCTCCACTTAAACATAACATATAAATTCACATATTATAAATATGACATAACTAAATACGCACATTCAATCCGAATCTTTCTTCCTATAATTTACCATTACATTCGGCTTTACACAATTAAACATTTATTTATTCATTCATTCACCACCATCACTCATTTCATGCTCCCCAATTAACTGCAACTCAGCCCTTAATTATTTGTCCAGTCCAAACATATCCACATTTCATACCTATGGCAAACAAATCTTTATACATATTTCAACCATCCAAAGTATTTCGATATATATATAAATACATGTTCATGGTACTAACACATTACACAACCACATTTAAAGTCATCCTATCACATTATACATCATCAAAGATATATTTACATGCACACATATCCGAATATTTCTTTTCCATCTATAATGGTATATATCCAATTCCTTATCACAGTTGCATATATGCATGTATTTACAATTCCACATCAACTATCATGTATAATACTCCCTATGCCTTATTCGGCAATTTGAAAATAAAAGTATATATGTCACTTAAACATGTACATTAATATAGAGATAATTGAAATTAATCCAATTGCTTAAAACTTACCTCGAAAGTCGATAAATTTGAATTTCCCGGCTATTCGTTTACTTTAGCTTTTCCCCGATCTATCTCCTTTTCTTTTTGTTCTCGATCTAAGAAATGTCAAATAAAGCTTGTTCACATTCATTTCTATTTAATTTAATCCAAAACTCAAGATTATAAAGTTTACCATTTTACCCCTAAAATTTTCAATTTTTGCTATTTAGTCCCCAATGCAGAACACTCAAAGCACAAGAAATTTGGACTAAATTCTTAATGACCGAATTTTCTTCATCTTTTATTAAATCTATATGAATCGTCAATTTACATTATTAACCCTCAATCATTTACCATGCTTACAGTATAGTCCTTAAGGTTCCAAACACAATATATCAAAAATCCAACAACACCAACTCAATGCCGAATATTCATAGTTAATATATCATTTTCATAGTTAATATATCATTTCATTTCTTTCATTTTTTTCTAGCTACATAGTTCATTCATGAATTTTCTTTTCATGAATTCCTCATTGAAATAATTTCCATCAAGAATTTCAAAGAAGAAATTGATAATCTCACATACATATAACATGTTCTAGTCTTAACCACACAAACACAAAATTTATGTCCATGGCAACATTCGAATGACACATCTATAACAAAAATTTGAACATGGGTTAACCAATTTACAAGGCTGCAACCTCAAAAATATTAAAATTATCAAGAATCAGGTTGAATCACTCACCTAATTAAACCATGCAAATGCCGAAAATGGTGAAAGCCATTCCTCTTCTTCTTCCTCAAGGTTTCGGCAATAATAAAGAAAATAAAAGATGAACACTCCACCCACTAGTGATTTGTTTTTGCTTTTATTTTAATAATTATCTCATACATATAATATTATTCTTTTCATTTTATAAATATAAAACAATCATTTAGTATTATTTTGCTGCCTTTTCCGTCCACTATACCCTCATGATGGTCAATTTACCATATCAACACCCATGCAAAAAAAGACCATTCAATTTGACCACCAAATTTCATAACAACCATTTTTCTCACTTATTCGGTTTAGTCATTTCACTTAAATTATTCATATTAACTAAAAATTAAAATCACGGAATACTAGCACATGTTCAAGCATGTATATTAAACACAAAAAATAATAATAAAATTATAGAAATTATTCCTATTAGTTCGGATTCGTGGTCCCGAAACCACCATTCTGAATAGGGTCGTAATCAGGCTGTTACACTTACGACAGTAACCTGTTACTCCAACTATCAATTCGCAAAGAAATTTTGTCAAGTATATTTGAAATGCTTCTTTTTTCCGCTTACCCACCACATTAAGAAGACCCAAGTATTTCTCTAGGCTTGAAGAACTTCTAACTCCTAACATTGTTGACACTAATTCCTTTGCTGCTGCCGTAGTATTTGAACTATAGAAAATGGTTGACTTGTTGAAATTAACACACTGGCCTGAACAACTTTCGTATTCCTTCAAGATGTCTTTCATATTCTTATCTCCCTGTTCTGTTGCTTCTCTAAACATCATGCAATCGTCAGCGAACAATAAATGAGGTATCTCTGGCCCTCTTCTACTTGCCTTTGCACCTTTAACCAAATCTTTTTGTTTTGCTGATCTCATTAAAGAAGAAAGACCTTCACTACAAATGAGAAAAAAAAGGGCTTAACGGATCGCCCTGCCTGAGTCCCCTTATTGGTTGAAAAATTCTGCCCCTATTACCATTGATGTTAACAGCATAAGAGACTGAAGTAATGCATTTCATTATCAAACCCACCCATTCATGTGCAAACCCCATCTTGATCATCATTTTCTTCACAAAATCCCACTCTACCCTGTCGTATGCTTTGCTCATGTCTAGCTCTACCTCCATGTATCATTTCTTCCCTGTTCATTTTTATCGAAATGTATGAAGAATTTCATAAGCTAGGAGTACATTATCAGTTATCAAACAGCTTGGGACAAATGCGCTCTGAACTTCATCAATACACGTGTCTATAACATTCTGTAATCTGTTAGTAACTGTCTTTGCCACAATTTTGTATAAAACTGAGCACAGACTTATTGGCCTGAAATTGACTAAAGTTGAAGGATTTGGAATTTTTGGGATAAGCACTATTTCCGTAACATTAACTAGATCAACTCATTTGCTTCCATTTAGGATACTCAAGCAATATTCCAATACCTCTTTACCCACAATATGCCAGTATTGTTGAAAGAATAGAGCTTGGAATCCATCCGATCCAGGAGCCTTTATGGGTCCCATTCCTTTTAAAGCTGTCCGCACTTTATCTTCACTGAAATGAGATAATAAGATTTCATTAATTTCATGCGAAATAATCTTTCCTATGCCTTCCAACGCCTTCCGAGGATCTCCAATACCTTTAGATGCAAAAAGATCTTCGAAATATTCCTTAGCTGCCTCAATTATTTCTGATCCATCGGTTATCTCCCTACCATCATCTGAAACTAGCTTTGTGATTGAATTGATCCATTTTCGAACTATTGCACACTTGTGAAAGTAAGCCGTGTTTTTGTCGCCTAGCTGAAGCCAATTAGCTCTTGCTCTCTGTTCCCAATACATTTCATCTTTATCAATTTCCAGATTCAAGTGTATTTTTGTATCTATAATCCTTGCCAGTGTTTCATCGTCTCTTTCCTTCCCCAACAAGGTTTCAAGCTCTTTTGTAAGCTTCTTCTTAAGTCCTTCCTTCTTGCTTTTGATAGAACCGGCCCATTTCTTCAACCGAATCTGCAAGTGCATCAATTTCTCCATCAACGGTGCAGTAGATGATTCCCAGAACTCCCTGATCGTACCTTCAAAAGATTCCTCCATATTCTACCATGCTTCAAAATGAAATCTTCGATAACCTGTTGAAATTTTGAGTTGTCTGTAGTTAAAAAGACGGGACAATGATCCGATGTAGAGTAGGGGAGATGTTGTATGTTCCCCATTGGGAATAGAATTAACCATTCTTCATTGGCAACCCCTCTGTCTAATCGTTCTCTTATGTTTGTCTCTGGAAGATTTCCCCTCTCCCAAGTGAACCACATTCCCGAATACCCGATATCCATCAATTGGCATTCCTCTAATGTATCCCTAAATGCTTCCATTCTTTTTTGATCTCTTGGAACTCCACCTCTTTTCTCAAAAGAGTACAGAATTTCATTGAAATCTCATGCTACAAGCCATGGATAGTTGCATTCTTCGCCTAATCGTCTCAGCAAGCTCCATGCAAAATTTCTATCTTTTAAATAAGGTGAGCCATAGAATCCCGTAAATCTCCACTCTATCTGTACACAATCCTCCCTTACTAATACATCAATATGCCATTTAGAAAAACTCCTCAACGTAACCACAATATCACTTTTCCACGCTAGACATAACTCTCCTCGAGACCTTTCTACTTCAATGTCGATTCCACTATTGAATCCGCAACTTCTTCTAACTCTCTCCATACATTTTTGATCCAATTTAGTCTCCATTAAGAATACTATATGGGGATTTTGCTGCTTACATAGATTTCGCAGCCTCCTCACAACCCGTGGACTCTCCAACCCACGGACATTCCAACAGATGTTTTTCATTGTGTCCGGTCGGCTTGCCCATTGGCAGCCGCCGATCCTGAATTGTTGGAAACAATAAATTATGCTTCTTCATCAATCATATCCTCCATGCAGTCTACTGATAAATCAACCCCATCATCAAATTTTAATCTTTTCATCCCATCCCCATTTGATGAACTCAAACAGCCCTCACCATCTTCTTCTTCAGAAAATCTCCTTTTAGCCCTAGAACCATTAAACTTTTGCAATTCTGTCTGTTTATTTTTGGCCAACCTTTTCCAGCTTGCCTTCTTGGAAGTTTTTAATATTCCTCACCTTTGTTGTTATCTGTATTATTTACCACATTCTCCCTCAAAATAAGATTTTCCTCTTGATCCTTCAATCCATCCTCCCATCTCACCAAAATTTTTCCCTCTGTATTATTTTCATACAAAATATTGGGTTCGCCATTATTTTTCTGACTTTCACACGCCTTAAACTGACTTGTATAATTACACTGTACTCCCCGCTTTTTAGTAAATTCATTAAACTTTATACTTTCTTTTCCCATCATCTTTGATTCTGCTTTTAACGCAATAGAATATGGTGGATCTTCTCTAACTTTAATCTTTTCTGTAGGATCTATCACCAAACAGTCCTTGAGACCATGATCCAATCTACCACACCCAAAGCAAAAGATTGGTAATTTTTCAAATTTAAATGGAATCCAGGAACTCACACCGTTTGCACTTGAGACAAAGATACCTCTCATGAGGGGCTTTTGAACATCCAAATTGACCCTAAGTCTGCAAAAATCATCACTAATTTCGGATATGAGAACTCCACCGAAAGTGCTACCGATAGCATACAACATATCTTTCTTATCAAATTCTGGAGAACACGTACCAATCTTAATCCAATATGGTGACGAAGTAAGACAAATCTGATCTCGTTCTACTGGATTATTTAATCTATCAAACAAAATAAGAGACTTACGAAATAGCCAAGGCCTTCCCTCCATGATCGATTCTAAATCTTCTTCTAGATCAAAGACAATTGAGAATATATTCTGCCCTACCAACTGAATATCGAAATTTTTCTTTGTTTTCCATATGCTTTTCATTTGAGCCCTAAAGCTCTCTGGATTGAAATATTTTTTTCGTCCACACTGAACATATCAGAATAGACTTGACACTGGGCACCACCAAAGACCTCTTAATCGAAAGTTGAATAAGTTCTTCAGCCAACAGTGAGATCTCCTCATTGCTCTCCCTCTCCACACCACCACCTCTTCCATCCCAAGCTACAGCAGAGACTGTTTTCTCTAGGACTCTTTAGAGAGCACTATTGGTTTTCGAGGGACTCTATAAATTAATTGTTTCTGAAGAAAGTTAATGGAGCATAATGATGAAGATTTTTTTTGTGCTATTTCCCATAACTTTTTGTTGCTTTTCAAGAGTGGGGTTGATTAATGGATAACAACTGGGATAGAAGATGTCTCTAGAGCTTCCCTGTTTGGTAATCTGGATCTTAGTTTTATTTTTTGGGCTGTTTTGATATTTTGATCTTTTTGTTTAACAGCTCAACTTGTTATTTTGGGCTTGAATAAAGATCCAGATATTATATTAAAAAAAAACTAATTTATTCATAATATATGCATTCAGTTCTTACTATTTACATAATAAATAAAATTTAATCCAAAAATTTCAAATTCCTATTTCCAAACGAAGCATTAACTTAGTTGTTGTTTAGTGAATTGAAAATATAGATGTTGACTTTTTAGTACTATATTTTAAGTATTTAATTTATTTATATTGGAAAGTTGTTTAATATGTTAGCAAAATTAATTACTAAATATAATTATGTTTTTGATAATTTAATTTTGTTTTTTAAATTAATTATTAAATTTAATATTGGTTAATTCGGTTGGTTAATCGAAATTTATATATTTTATTTTTTTGTTAAAATAAGTATAAAACATATCAAAAAAATTGATAATGTTCGTTTGACCGAATCAACTGAATCAGTAATAGCCTAATACATATAATATATAATATTATCTATTAAGTTCGGTTAATTCGATTATGTATCCGATTTCGAACCGAATTAACCGTTAACTGAAATTTCAAAAAAAAATTTAACAGACCTCCGACCGAACTAGGTCGGTTAATTAATCGATTAACTGAATTAAATCGATTCGATTGATTAATTCAATTTTAACCGAAGTTTGAACACCCCTAATAATCGTTCCTCAACCAAAACATAACCTAAGCTACTTTAACAACAAAAATAAATACTTTCACAAATATTGATCTAGTAACTTAAAATTGGCACTGATACCATGTCAAAGTATTTAAGAAATCACTACTAAAAACAACAGAAAAATACAAAGAGATTAAGAAGAAATAGAGAAAAAAAACAAAATATACACGTTTTATTAATAAAAGCTCTAAGATCTCAAGTGAGATGAGCTTACCTTATATACAAAGATTGATAGCAGTCATAGAGTGTAATAGAAATGTTACACTAACTTCCTCAATAATTGTATCTAACAAACTAACAACAATACAAATTATTGTAGTTATCGACTAACAAACTAAATGACAACTAGCACTAACAAACCTATTCTCTAATATACTTGTAATAAATTAGGTAGATCTTATACCTTATCCCAATATATTTTATTTTTTAACTTAATTGCCATTCATGTTAATTTCATTCTAATTATTTTTTTTGTGATTGTATTGTATTCATTCTTGTAAAACCTCCTTCAAAAGGAAAACTATCAATTAAGATTTTTTTCTCTAAAAATAAATACCCACTCACTTAAAAAAAGAGCTATTTTTATTAAAAAGACTTTTTTTTTAATCCACAGGTTCGATATGGATTTTAGTATTTATTAAAGAAATCTCTTTTATCCCGTCTCAATTCATCAATCGAAATGCAGAAGTCCTAAAATGAAACCGCCTACACTTTAACAAAACCAATAGGGTTTTTAAGATTAGGTTTAGCCTCACTCTCAGTTCTCTGCCGCATTGGCTAGGGTTTTGTGATCTCTCTCGATTGTCTCTCCATTTTCTTACCTCTCAAACACCAAGCCTAGATCTTTTCCTTTGTCATTTATATTCACTTCCATGGCTTTAATCATACACTAGGGTTCTCCTGGTTGCTATTTCGTTTTCTTTTTTTACTTAAAAAAGATAGAAAAGCTAAGAGATTTTCAATAATCCAATTTTTTTAACCAATGGCAACCACGAACCCTTTCGATCTCTTGGACGATGATACCGAAGACCCAAGTTTGGTTATTGCCGCTGCTGAGCAGCAGAAGCTTGAAAAGCCCAAGAAAGCTCCTGCTTCCGCCCCAGCTCAAGCTCAGCCGGCTAAGCCTGCTAAGTTCCCTTCCAAGCCATCTCCTCCTGCTCAAGCTGGTAACTTTTGTTTCCTTTCTTGTTGTTTGTTTGCCAGTTTTCTTTTGATGGTAAATAAATGAGATTTATGAGTTTTTGGTTTTATGTATTGTTTCATTAGTTTGCATGAGTATCTTTGTTGCGATTGGTTCATGGATTTATATATGGTTGTTTGTCTGATTTGAAATTGAAGCAAAATAGAAGACTTATGTAAGAGGATTGGGAGATTTGTTAGTTTTTATCTGTCATTAGAACAGATCTTTTGGTTAGGTAATTCGCTAAGTTGCATGTGTTTTGGCATTGAAAATGAGGCAAAACATAAAAAATTAGGGGAACTTTTAATTTTATTTGTCTTGCTATAAAATTATTTTATCAATGCCATTCATTTCTTTTGTTTGGCTTGAAACTCATGTTGAACCTCATTCTTGTTGTTCGTCTAGGTGATATGGTTTTATTGCTGAACTTTTTTCTTAGTTTTTGTTACCCTTTTGTTGGTTTATTGACAAGCACATTTAATTATTGAAGTGTGGTGTGCTACTCATTTATCTTGCATACTTTTTACCCATGTTTGTCTTTTGATGTAGTGAAAGAGGCAAGGAATGATCCTGGACGTGGAGGTCGTGGTGCTGGACGTGGAGGAGGCCGTGGATATGGTGGAAGAGGGTTCAATCGTGATTCCAATGTCAATGATAACTCCAATGCATTTTCAGGAGGGTACAGACCTTCTGAAGAGGGAGAAGAAAGGAAGCAAACTGAAAGGCGTGGAGGATATGGTGGGCCTCGAGGTTCTTTCCGTGGAGGACGCCGTGGTGGTTTTAATGATGGAGAATCTGGAGAGGGGGAGCGCCCTCGCAGGATGTATGATCGCCGTAGTGGGACTGGACGTGGGCAAGTATTTTTGCACTATTTTAATTTTCATGTCTGTTTTCTTTAACCATGCATAACATTGTTTATCAACCTTTATAAATAACCAGGAATGAGTTCAAACGTGATGGTTCTGGATGTGGTAATTGGGGTAGTCCTACTGATGGAATTGCTCCGTGAGTATCTGTTTTGCCAATCTACTAAGCATCATGTGCAAAAAAGCTTATGTTATTATGCTATATACATATTTTTGTGTGATGCAAGCTCATATGCTTATATATCTGTTATCTTGCCCAAAATAAGGGAGACTGAAGAAAATGTCCCTGAGAATGAAAAGAATGTTGGCATTGAGAAGCAGTCTGGAGAGGAAGATGCCATGGATGCTGGCAAGGAGAATGCTGCAAATGAAGCTGAGGAGAAAGAGCCTGAAAACAAGGTAGTTTTCAGTCAATGTTAATGTCTTTGTTTTGTACCTCTGTAGGCAATAACAATTTTTTTTCACTGTTTTCTCCAATTTGCTACTCCTTGATTAGTTAGTATTAAGCGAGTGAACAGAATGTATTATGATAACTTCCTTGAACTGAATTAATCATCTAGTTTGGACTTCACCTGGTTTAGTCAGTCTTGCTTGATTATAATGTTGTAATCTGTGTTGTTCTGAGTCTTCCTTTTTCTTGAAGCATTTGTGGCCAACACTTACGCCCCACACGTTTTTAGACATGGTATGGAGATATGGCCATCCAAGGACCTTCCTAGTACATGGAAAAAACTTTGAATGAATTGAACTAACTCGTTCGGATGATATCCATATATGACACTCACACTAGCATATCTATGTACAACACTGACTTGAGTATGAGTAAGACGAGTTCTAATTTTTAATGTATATTTCTTCCCTCTATTGTAGGAGATGACCCTGGAAGAATATGAGAAGATTGTTGAGGAGAAGAGGAAAGCTTTGCTTGCCCTTAAGACTGAAGAAAGGAAAGTTGATACCAAAGAGTTTGAGTCCATGCAACAACTTTCAAGTAAGAAGAGCAACGATGACATTTTTATCAAATTGGTAAGTTTTCTTAGCTTTCCTCGTTTGTTTTATATGGTTTTTATCTATTTAATTTATACCAGTATATTGACTTAGCTTTTGATTTTTAGGGTTCTGAAAAGGACAAGCGCAAGGATGCTGATAAAGAAGAAAGAGTCAAAAAGGTGTGCATATTTTGTCACATTATTTCTGATTAACTGCTTTTGGATGGATTTGGCATTATCTTTTCTTTCTTGTTGCTATCTGCCTTTTTAATTTAATTGGGTTCAATTAAGTAGAGTAATCTGTATTGTTATAACGAAGCATGAATGCATCTCTGGATTTTGGTTCTGAATTTTGTAGCATATGCTTCTGACTTAAACAAATCTCAGGTTCCTTTGTATATGTAGTATGGTTGTTTTATCTTTACTGTCCTAGTCATCGTCTTATATTCCTCGGACACTACAATGAGTTTAAACTAATTTAGATTTTAATGGTAACTGATTGAGACCTTGCCTAGTTCTCTGCTGTTTAACCGTGTAATGATTGCTAAGCAACACTGAAAATGAATCTGTAAAAAATCATTTTGAGTAACATTTAATTTTCTTTTATTGTCATTTAGTTGCATGATCATGTGATTTTTTTCACCTTTTTCATTACAAGATGAATATGGGTGGAGTGATATCTCTGCATTAACTTCTGCCTATTGGTGCTGGTGAGTATTTCTCATATTAGAACTTTGCATGAATGTTGTTTTGGTGTATAGTCTGTTAGCATCAATGAGTTTCTGAAGCCAGCTGAAGGGGAGAGGTACTACGGACCCGGGCGTGGTCGAGGCCGTGGCCGTGGTCCTAGAGGTGGATATGGAGGCAATACAGCTAGCACTGTGTTAGCTCCCTCAATCGAAGATCCTGGGCACTTCCCTTCATTGGGTGGCAAGTGAGACCCCACCGCTGCAATCTGCACAATGGTTTTCATTTTCATGGGAATGCGTTGTGATCTAGTCAATAGTCAGGAGTCTACAAGCTTTTCTGTTTTTGAGTGTAAATTTTAGATACTTTGCCCATTTCCTGACATGCATGCATGCATACTTTGTTTTTCTTATTAATTTCTTTTGTTTTACTGTTTTTGGTTAAAATTAGAACACAAGTTTCATTATTACAACCAAAAAGTAGCGGCATCAGTTTTGTTTCGGTTTAGGTTAAGATGGTTTAGAGGGTCGTGTCGGAGTTTGAGACATGGCATTCATGTTATCTTTTTAAACCTCTATTTACTCACGATTCCGAGTTTTCTCCTGGCTTCAAGGTAGGATTGTTTTATGTTTAGCAAGTGTAAGGGAAGCTTAAATTGCAGTCAAGCTCTCCCTGTTGCTATTATTTCATACTTTTTCTCTGCTTGCTTTGGCGGTGAAATGACCGGTGACAGGATGTCGAGCTTTTGAAATTTAGTTTCTAGTTTCAAGAATTTAATCAGATTGATCGCCTGAATTAAAAATTAAAGCTCAATATGTAACATTTTAATATTTAAAGTCTGATTTAAAAATTAAAATCCAATTATACGATGTATTTAATGAATAATGTTATTTGGATTTTAATTTTTTAAACAGAGTCAAGTAGAAAGATCATATTTTAGAGAGTGGGAGCATAATTAGACCAATTTGGTTAGTTAATAATATTTTTTATATATGTAATTTAGTTATACAATCTAATTTTTAATGTTAATTTTCACAATAAAATATTTGTACAATCTATATAATACCATAAAATCGATAGAATATTCTGAAAAAAAGATGAAATGCAGAAAAATATATTAAATACAAAAGAACAAGTTAAATATTAATAGCAGAAATAAAAGAATTTCAAAAATATGAAATCAAGAAAGTTATAATTTCTTTATGCTAATGCATTTATTTTAGGGAATATTGCATAAATGGTCGCTAACTATTGACCACGTTTTAATTTATTCTATTTTGATGACTAAATTATTTGAAATCAAATTTTTTAGTCACAAAACAAGTGCTTTTTTATTGGTCTATTAATAGATTTAGTGCTATAATATTTATATATTTTACTAATTTGATCTTAAATATAAAAAGGTTAATAAATTAGTCTTCAATGTTTACAAATATTTTCATTTTAGTTCAAAGTCTAAAAATTCAGAAAATTTAGTCTTAATATTTAGAAAATAACATTTTGTAAAATTTTGATTTTCTTACTTTTATTATATTATGCTTTGATCCTTTTTGTTTATCGGGATAGACTTCCTACTGCAAGTGAGGGTCAGTGAATGGAATGCGCTACAGCATCCTGTTGTTTACAATATGAGAGAAACATACATCGGTTCCTGGAACAACTCGATGCAAGCAGAGCCAATCGTATAACAGTGCCCTCATTGGTGGTCTCTGCAGTTAAGTACCGTAGTATGTATTTGTTTCTATATGCTGTATAAGAAGTGTGTTTAATTTTAAGTGGTTTGTTCTACACAAGTAAACTCTGATGTGGCTTGCCACAACATGAGTGCTTTGAACTTCATAACTTCACTGGAAGTAGATACTCTAATTCATTTTTATGTTCATGTAGATAATTGATTCGAATTTAAATTGTATGGTTTAGGGATATAGGAATATTATAGTTTTCATCCAATTGTTGGAATTTTCTTATGGATAAGTTTTATTTTTTTTAAACTCTGATTATTGTATTATCAAAGTGATCATTGAAAGGAATTTCAGCCTGTTCTTTTCCTAATAAAGCTCTTCAAAACGATTAAGGCTAACTTCTAATGGTACAGAAGTTGCATTTTCTGCATAAACCAATCTTAAACAGATAAATGGTTCAATTTTCAATTCATAAATACAAAATTTTTGTATATTTTACTTTATTTTTATAAATTTATGTTTAAGGTTAAATTTGTTAAAATTTTTAGAATTTGTACTAAAATGATAAATTTTGTAAATATTAATGACTAAATTTGTTATTAAATTAATAAAAAAACTCAAGTCAACATTTTTGTTAAATTTTAAATAATGGTTAATGTTCAGTGACAAAATAGAGAATAAATTAAAAATTCAATAACCAAAATAAAACGAGAAGAATAGTTTAATCACCATAATAAATACTTTACCTTTTATTTCATACAGGGTTAATTGTATAATTGAAATTATAGTGAAAGGGTTGACATGTTTATCTAAGGTGAATGGGGCAAGTGTTTGCCTTTTATCTGTGTAATCAATAATGTGATTGTAGAACGGTGTTGGCCGATGTTGATGGACAATAGATTAGTGCTAATTAGTATTAATTGGCCGTTGATAAGTATTTGATCAGTTATTGACCTCATGGATCAACCAAATTTCAATTTATTTTTATTCACTTTCTAGAAACTATATATATTTTCAGCTTTTCTTTTTCTTTGAAAAAAAAAATTGTTAGAATTTTTTAGAAGTTTTTTGAATTGTTTAATAGTTTTCTAAAAGTTCAAATAATTTATTATTTTTTAATTTATAAAATTTAAATTAGATTTTTTATAAATATTTTTAAAATCTCTAGTCTCGTTTTTATTACTTTGTTTGAATTATTTCTATTTTATATGTAAATTGAACCTTTTTATAGATGTCATTTCATCAAATCACATATGTAAAAAAATATCACCTAACGTATTTATTGAGAAATTATTTTATGAATTGTTCCCACCACGTTATTTATAGTTCTTTTCTAATTATTTAATGACATTTTAACAAATTTTTTTCATATCATTGATACATAATTTTGGTAATTTTTTTACTCCGAATTCCGAGCATAGAACCATGAATCTTAAACCTTAATTTCGAAACCCTGAACCATAAACTTCGAATCTTAAACTTCAAATATTGAACTTCAAACTCGAACTTGAACCCTGAACTCAAAACTTTAAACCCCGAACCCGAACTATGAGTTTAGGATTTGGGTTCAAGTTCATGTTCGGAGTTCATGGTTTGAAATTCAAGATTTGGGATTCAACGTTCAAGGTTTAGATTCAAGATAACAAAATTATCAAAATTATATATTAATGATATGAAAAAAAATTGTTGAAATGTATTTAAATAATTTAAAAGACACGTAGATGAAGTGGTGAGAATTATCATACAATGATTTTTCATATTTATCATTGATTAAATGTCACTATTTAAAAAATTAAAAATCAATGTTAAAAACGGGTATAGTTGATGAATTAAGCCTATTATAAATTATTGTTTTTATATACAAACATAACATATATATACATAATACGGATGAGAAGCACCGAGGTTGGTGGCGAGTTGGGGTGACTCCTCCATTTTCCCACCAAATAAAAAAAAGAAAGAAACCTCAGATCTAGACCGAGCTTGTTGCGCTTTGCCCCACCTGTTTGTTCCTAATTCCTTGCCACTTCACTGTTTCTTATTAACCAAATTTCTCTCTATTAACAAAAACACAAAACAAAAAGTAGCAAAACCCTATTTGAGAATCGGGTTTTGATAGCTCTGTTTGTTCATTATAATATTTACTTTTTCTTTTCTTTTCTTTTCTTTTCTGGTGTGTGGAAGATTGTTGGGGCGGTTTCGATTTAAATATTTATTAATTGATTAATTTTTTATATTAAAAGTGTTAAAAAGGATAAAAGATCAAAGTGGTGTTGGGGTGAAAGTGGGTGGCTCAGTCATGCCTGCTGGTGAGGATAATCAGTTGATCTCCGTTCATCCTAGTGACCTCAAGTTCATTTGTAAGTTCCATCTTTTTTATATGTTTATGTATATTTTGCATGCATGAATGATGTATCATGTATGCGAACTCTGATGCATGCATGGACATGTATACATTCCCATTGGATGTATGTGGAAAAGTTCATCATTCAATTCTATAGGCATGTCATCAAGTTATAAAAAGGGCAAAAAAGTATGGGCAGTCATTGGCCGGTGTTTTTCACATCTTTCTGGGATATTTTTATGCTCATTTTCTTCGGTATATGTTTATTGGTTAAACTCTTTTATGGGTCCTTGTATTGTAGGCTTAGGAGCAAATTAGTACCTTTACTATAAAAGTTAGCAATGTAGTCTTTATACATTTAATTTTGAACCAAATAGGTTTGCCATGGGGTTTAACCATGTTTATTCTTCAAAGTTTTTTTTTTTTTTTTTATTTAAAAAAAAAGATTTTAGTTGACTTTTGGTTATGTTGTGATTCATGTTTTTCAGTTGAGCTTGAAAAACAAAGTTTTTGTGATCTTAAGATGGTGAACAACACAGAACCATGTTGCATTTAAGGTATGTATGAACAACATCATGTTATGTGTGTATATATATTCTTCAATCCTCATTCATAGTGTGGGATTTTTCTATGAATGTTTGATTTTTCATATGTTCGCAAACTTGTTTATCATGTTAGGTTAAAACAACTTCACCTAAGAAGTACTTCGTCCGACCGAACACCAGCGTTTTACAGCCTGGGGACTCATGTCTCATCAGAGGTACACTACTTATACTCCAATCTTTCCAAACGATTTAATACGTTGTAAAAGTACGAAACCCTTGATGGAATTCGAACGCACAGGTTAGTTTCGGGTTTAATAGCTGATCCAGCTTTGCCATTATTCTGTTAGTTCATTGAGATTCCAGTATGTATGACACTGATTTCATTGATTACCAGTTACTCTCCAAGCGCAACAGGACTATCCACCAGACATGCAATGCAAAGACAAATTTCTGCTGCAGAGTACTATTGTGCCTCCAAATACCGATGTCGATGACTTACCGGCCGATACTGTAAGAATGCCGACGTTGAGAATAATCTCTTCATATTAAAAACAAAATTTGATTTTTGGAATGTGACATTTTTTGCCTTTGAATCCAGTTCAATAAAGAAAGTTCTAAGGATATAAGGGAGTGCAAGCTTAAAGTTCAATATATATCTCCTTCGGCTCAAGGGAATTCTGGAGATGAAGGAAGCTCTGATTCAAACTCTGTAAGTTTTGTTGGTCATCTGTTTTGTTTTGTCTTTATTTATATTCCTTCGATGGAAGGGGTTGGTTTGGCGTTGAGGCTTTTAGTAAAAGGTTCAATTGGTACCTTAAGAGTTTAACTCCTCTGCCTTGTGACTCAAGGAAAAAATATTATGCATACATATCAAACCTTCTGATCAAATTATCTGGAATTTGCAAATGAATACTCGAAGCCCGAGTGAAGTAGGCATATCGTTATGCACTGCATCAACTCATTTCCATCAAATTTGTCCGGTTACCATGAGCAAATGATTCCGATGTTCTCGTATGATTTGTACAAACACATGGTTTCAGTTAGCCATTGCAATACATAATGTTAACTTCTTGTTATATTTTGCCATTTTGCCTTTCCGGTGAAGCTAACTCGAAAATGCAAATCTGGAATCCGATTTCTTTCCCTCCATCTTTTAAATTTCCTTTCCCTATCCATGAATTAGACCTTGCAGCAGCTGAAGGAAGATCGAGATGCCGCGGTCCGGCAAACACTGCATCTGCAGCAAGAACTGGCATGTTGACAGAAAAGTGAGAAAACCAACGTAAAGGTACCATAAGTGGTTGATTCATAACTGTGATTATAAATGGACTGGCTTATGGTCGTTCTTATCTACCCGTGTCTCTTCCCAATCCGAAACTGTAAAATGCAATCATAATTATAGCTTTTTAGTGTGTGTGTGTGTATGTATCATACAGCTTTAGTAAAACGATCGTTGTTTTCTTATTGGGACAGGACCTTTTGAAGAGGCGAAGACAACGAAGGAATGATCCGGGTTTCTCGTTCAAGTTCGCAGCCATTGTGGGAGTGGTAGGGATAATAGTTGGGTTGGTGTTGAATCTTTACTTGTCTAAATGAATAGAGAGTATGGAAATCAATGACAACCGGTATGTTTTGTGGACTTTCATTGTATAAATGGAGGATATGTGTTGATGAAGATGTTTTTTTTTTAATTTTATTTTTTAAATAAATGTAGTTTCATTCAATTCATCATGTTACGGTGAGTGCAATATTTTCTTATTTTGATCTGTTTTGTCCCCCTACTTATCATCTAATTTAAGTTTTTGAACTCAATTTGTTGACAAACATTTAGGGGGCAATTTGCAAAATTCACTTTATTTGGAATTTATCACTATTATTTGACATTATACATTTGAAAAAAAAAGGCTAAATTTTCCCCTTTATATTGAATTTTTAATTTTATCAATTTACTTTTGTTTGATTGAATTGTAACTAAAATTTGATTTTTGATTGAACTTTGCTGTTTAATTTTAATTTAAAATAATAAGATAGTTTATTTTAATAACTAAAAGTAATAAATTAATTAATATAATATCAAAAGAATAATTATTTGATACATTACTTAATAGAGTTTTTTAGATTCTACAAGTGAGTTTAACGGTGTATTATAAGCTGTGGTAAAAAATTTTTAAAAACCATTTATATAAATAAATATGACAGGTGTCACACATTTAACCTGCCGGTGTATAACTAAAATTAATAAAATATTTTAGTTTATATAAATTTTCGAGTTTTTCTTTTCATTAAATATAAATTTTGAATTAATTTATTCATTTTTAATATTTAACTAGTTTTTTTTATCATTTGAATTACACGTGTTTAATTCTTATTCAATAAAATATTTTTATTTCATATAACTAACCTTAGTAATCATTATTAGAGATAAGATTGTTCTGATTTTTGAAAAATCAATATAAATAAATTAGTTATATTTTAAGTGCATTAAATAATAATGTTAGTTTAAGTTCCAAAATAAATAATTCATATGTTATAAGTGCTGATTAACATTTTTTTCTCCATTAGAATTATATTTAAAGTAATTTTAATATGTTTTTTAATTAATATTATTAATAAAATTATTTTTTAGTTCTTAGTTTAAACATTATACTAATAATATTCTTCATATTTACTAAAAAATAAATGTGAAAGACATGCACTGTTAAATTATAGGCATTATAATTCCAATATCCATGATAATAAAAATATTCAATATCTTGTAACATCGAAGCTTAAGGCCAAACTCACCACAAAAAATGTCAAATAGGCATCATCTCCTTTCGGGCCAGGTTGGTGTTTCCATTTGGATTTACTTTCTTATGTTGATCTTCAACTGTAATTGCGATAGTGCTTCCCTTTACAGAAACAGAAGGGTTGTTTGGCGTACAACATCCACCAAACATATTTTAGAATCCTTTTGGATAGACATTTATTTTTAGTGCAATGTGTCTAACTTTTTTTTTTTGTTTTACGCTACAGTATCGCTACAATATTTAATTCTATTGTTACCATTATTCTTACATTAATTATAGATAAATGTACCATCCATGACTTAGATCCCATTTTCTTGCTGTCAGTATTTCATTCAGCTTCTTACCTATAATGTCTAGTTTTCTAAGGATGGATTTTACTGCATCCAATTCAATTTTGTGTTTTACAAAGTGTTTTTTTTTTCCTCATCAATAAGTTTGACAAGTTTCATATTTTTTTTCCTTGAGACTCAAAATTTCTCCGCTTAATCTTTTATTTACATTGACCATTTGTCATCTCTTTATATTTAATTTGAGTATAAACATCATCATCATTGTCACCATCATTAAGAGCTGTATCTTCATCTTTAGCACAAGTTTCACTGCAATTCTTCCTCTTTTTTTTTTTTTTTTTTTATTGTCCGGCTTTTTTCTAGTATTGGGATCCTTTCATTAAATTTTAATAGGATGTTATTTAGTTGGCATAATGAAATTGGCGTAATTTTTCATGCATCCAAACGTTTTAATAAAAGCAATTTGACCCATCTTGTAGAGGCGGATGTATGGTTGAGCCTTTTCTTTTATGGCCTCCATTGTGAATTACCATACACAAAATCTTCACTGATTAAATTAGGTTTATGCTCTGATAACAAATGAAAGTATGCCGGATAATATGTAGTGGTAATTAGGCGTGTTCAAAAGGTTAATCAAATCGAACTAGTATTAACTGAATTAATTGAACTTTTTAATCCTTTAATCATTAACTGAACCGAAATATTTCTATTATTTCGGTCAGTTAACCGAATTAACCAAAATTTATATGTTTTGTTTTGTTTTTTTTTTGTTAACACAAGTACAAAACATATAAATTTTTTTTGATAATGTTTATTTGATTGAATTAACTGAATTAATAATAGCCTAATACATATAATTTATAATATTATTTATTAATTTTGGTTAATTTGGTTAATTACCCGATTCGAACTAAATTAACCGCTAACCGAAATTCCAAAAAATATTTAATTGACCTCCAACCGAACTAGATCAGTTAACCAACTGATTAATTGAATTAGATTGATTCAGTCGGTTAATTCAATTTTAATCGAAGTTTGTACACCCCTGGTGGTAATCACCATGGACACAATTGTAACAACAAAAGGTTGACTTGCCCAGCTTAATTGGTAAGATAGTTCACCCTAATATACGTCTACGAGGCCTTACTTAAAGAACTATTCTTCCATGATAATCATAGTAAAAAGAAGATAATTTAAACTCAACGTCTAAACTCTCTAATTGCAGCCTCACCTTTATACATCAAAGTGAATCCTATCAACCTACTTTTCAAATCAACAATGGTTAAATTAATCACATAAGCATAATAAAATACTCAAAAATAATTTCTAGAACGCACATGTAAGCCTCTCTCTATTTTGCTCTACCTTTTAAGTCAACATATAGAAGTATATATATAAATAGCCATCAATTATTTGACACTTTGTTTTATATTCTCAGCTTTCCCATGATAAGAATTCCTTCAAATGTTATCCTCAAAATCTATTTATTCATTTAGTTTTATCTCAAACTCTTATCTTGATTGGTATAATCTTGTTGTCGTAACCATTTTTTTGACAAAACGGGAATCGACTAAAAAATGGGGAGTCGCCACCGATCTTTATTTAGGTGTGATCGGATCACCTTTGTTTTAATAAAATATTTTGATTTACTAAAACAACGTTTTTGGTCTACGAAAATTTGAGAAAACAAGTTCGGGAGTCGGTTACATGTGAGGAAGGATCAGCACCCTCGCAGCGCCCACAATTGGTACCGAATTGATTGATGTTGTCCTGATGTTGAAACTTTGGATATTTAAAACGAATTTAGAAATTTGGTCTCTTTTCTCGAATTGAATATCGAGATTTTCTTGTTCCGAATGAATAAAATATCACATCCAGTACATAGGACACGATAATTTTAATCTTCGAATCCATCATCATCTCTTAACTCACGAGACTCGTGCATTAAAATAACAAAAGGTTATTCGATTCTTTGGGCCAAGCGAGAGAACCAAACCCAACACATAGGGACACGATCTCTCGAATTTCTAAACATAGAATATTGCCTTATTTTGATAAACTCTTGCTTTTGGATAAAATTGATAAACGTATTTGACCATTATACACATTTGGGTAGTTTAGGTTTTTTTCTTTTTTTAAAAAAAATATTATTTAAAAATGTGACCGAGATTACATGCGACGAGTAATGATGATGTAACACAAATTTGGCATAATGATGATCTAATACAAGTGATGCATGACATTGGTATTTAATGTGCGATGAGATGGCATAATGCGAAAACGATAATGATCAAGGAGTAATAATACATGAATGGGATAACACACAAATGAATAACCATGATATGAAACTACGAGTGGGCACACTACAATACATGTAAGGATGATAATCACATAACGTGCACTATTTGAGAAATCTACAACATCAATAACCAATGACGAATAAATTAAACCATATGTGCAACAATTTGCAATAAGTGAACAACAAGTTAAAATATGTAAAATATAAAAACATGCACCTTGAAATGATAACCAATTAGTTTTAAAATAGACACTATAAAAAGGTTTTGAAATCGATAATATACAAAAGAACGTATAAACGTATATATAAAAAAAATGATTTAAAGTATATACCAAAATATATGTACATATATGAATCGAAAAATCTATATGATATAAAATAATTTGAAATATAATATATTGATTTATAAAAAATAAAAATATATATAAGTTAAAACGAACATTATGCCAATCTTTAAAACAAGGAAATGTATAAAACAGAATTTAAAGTAAGCAAATTATAAAATGATTGATTTGAAAAAATTCACACTAATGAAAATAAAAAAAGGCACATTAAAATATCGTAGGATTAGTACAATAGTTCAAAACAATACATTAAAACAATTTCTATCAATGGATTATAAATTAATTTTGAAAAGAAAAAATATATATATATAACCTGAAATTTAAAAGGGATGCGATTGAAATGAAGGTAAAATTGGAAGGATTAATAAATAAAATCACTACAATAAAACTGAGGATTAAAATGTGATGTCCACAAACAAACATGGACCAGACATGCGATTATTCCAAGCCTCTAAGTGCAGGGTTCAAGCTCAGACTAAATTGAGATGGCGCGTAAATTCAGGGCAAAATTAATGATATAAAAAAAAGGGTAATTAGGCTCAATTAAAAGGTGGCGCAAAAAGGGAGGGCCCATCGCGCAAATAACCCATTTAAGGGGCATTCAACCTACCAACCGTCAATGCGCTGGCCCCCACTTCTTTAATTACCACTTTAAAATTTAATAATTTATTACTTATTCCTCCCCCTTTTCAAGCTTATCAGTTCCTTTTCTTTAAACAACAAAAACAGAGAACCCTTCTCCATCTTTTCATGCCCATCGATTGGGCTTCCTTCTTCACTGTTGCACCACCGCGCCACCACCGTATCGGTGGCCGGTGATGCCCGAAGTCGGGCTTTTTGGTCTTTTCTCGAACCCTTTTGAAGCATCACAAACCCCAGAGCGAAAACCCCCTTTCTTGCTTTAAATTCGGCTTGGACGACGGAGACGAGGCTCCTACGACGCGCCCCGACGGCTCAGGTATGGTCTTTCCGCTCTTTCCTTCTTCGTTTTGTCAGTTTAAAATAATAAAAGTAACAACAATAATATATAAAAAGTAAGCAGTAAACTAAAACAAAATCCGGATCAACCTTTGATATTTTTGCTTTTTATTTCTGATTGATTGTGAAGTATTCGCAAAAGCCAGCCCCCCCTTTTACAGTGATTTTTGAATGTTTTTTTTTTTTGCTTGGATTTTTCTCCTAATGCCCCCGAGCCAACCGTTTTACATTGGTTTTGAATGGCTTTATAGCCGAAAACCCCTATCTGTTCTTGTTATTCCTCTATTTGTTCCATACTTCTTGGTTTTTGTTGCCTCTTGTTTCTCTGTCTGTCGCAGGGTATGGGCTACGCATGCGGACGGTGGTGGGAGTCCTTCGGTTAGCGTGCGTAGTGGCACCGGGACACCAATGATGGGCTTTCGACTGAAGCGTGGGGAAGGGTGCGCGTGGGCAGTGGAAGAGTCAGGAGCATGGGCGCGTGTGGGAAGTGAAATGCGGCGGCGGTGGTGCTTGGAAAAAAACAGGACCCTAGGGTTTCTGATTCTGCTGGGTCTTTGGGTTAGAATTTTGGGCTAGGATAAGTAGGCTTATTGGGCTTATTTATTTGTGTTAAATTTGGGTCTGATAATTGGGTTTAGTTGGGTCGGTTTAATGGGTTGTGTATTTGGACATGTTTGGGCTTGGTATTGGTTTTGCAATTGTAATTGGACTTTTAATGGCCTTCTGTTTATTTGGTTTGGATTTTATTTTATTGATTTATTGGCATTCTGTTTTTCTTTGGGCCTTTCATGTGGGTATCGGACCGGGCAAAATTCGGTTATTACACTTGTAATACCCCTTGCCAGACCCGATCGCCGGGTTCAAATTACAGATTGTTACATTCGTTGCCAAAGCAACTACAGTCAATCAGTCAACATACAAACACTTATACATGTAATCATGTGTATAAACTCAAAATATGATAACAATCATTTCCAAGTCTAAATTGAGCTTACGAAAGCTCAGTACCATCTCGGGGTTGAACCAGGCCTAAACTGAAAATTTTCAAAATATGCTAGGTGGGTGTCATGATATCCAAGACTTGGTATCGCGATCTCGAAGACAATAGCCAAACTTCAAAATATGTCAAGTGGGTATCGCGATATCTAGGGCTTGGCATCGCGATCTCATAGGCAATAGCTAAACTTCCCAATTTAAGGACCAAATTGTAAAGTTTTCAAAATTAAACAGAGCCGATATCGTGACAACGGAAACAGACTACCGAGTTCCTGTTTTTGGCAAAATGCACATTTTTTGTACCTATTTCAAAACTTCCAAACATACCTATCAACATGTTCATCAATTACCAATTTTAGTTGAATCAAAACATATTTAAAACATACCAAATCATTTCCATCATTCAAATTCTATTATTTAACAAGCATTCAATACGTATAAATCAATTAAAACTAAACATTTCAATATCATTAGAGCCTTCCATTCAAATCATTCAAATTACCTATTTTTACCCATGCCAAGTCTATCAAACATACCATTTTACTCCATTTTCATAACCTTGTGAACCTTATAGACAATTATGACATAAAAGCTTCAAACATATCTACCAACTATCCAATTTAGGCCAATTTTTTTTTACAAGCATGTATCAAGTTACTAATGTTCAAATATGTTTCCATTTCATTCACTAAGCAATCAAGTTACTACTTCTAACTCACTCCATACAATTCCACATTCCATTCATGTACTTATTAATCCTGTAACACCCCCTACCCGTATTCGTTGTCAGAATAAGGTACGAGGCATTATCGGAGGTTACAAATTATTTTTTTTAACCGAGACCATTCCAATTCAATATATTTTCAAAATAAAATTCATGCATATTTATAAGATAACTTCAACACATAAGCCATATCAATGGCTGACCTTATACTCATTCATATTAACATTTATTTTATTAGCTTATACATGCCATTGATTTCCAAAATAAAGTTTCTTAAAATACCGAAATCTTGGGGTTGATTGTGTGATATGTCTCCGATTGAAACCGACCTCCGAGCTCTTAACACTACAAAACAGGGAAAAAGGAAATACGGTAAGTATTTTGTGCTTAGTAAGCCCATGTAACAAGAATTATACTTACCTAATATTTTCAATACAATGTAATAAACATTCATATATCCATTCAATACGTTATTTCCCTAACATACACAAGCTCGACATTCAAGTTAGTTCAATAATTACCATGTATCAATAATATATATACTATGATTGATGAGCTCATCAATATCATGATTTCCATTTCCTTGTTATTTTTCCATATTTATCCCGTTGAATTACTCGAAATTTCGATGGATTTTCAGATGAAGTGTACAAATCCGGGTCCGTCAATTCATATTCATGTGCGCACATTTTCATTTCAGAGAGCACACTCCCGTGAACCTCATCCTACAATGAGGATTACTACCAGGCTAAATCACTGTAATATAAACTCATAGAGTATTGTCGGGATTACCACCCCAGCTAAATCCTCGCAACGACAATTACTCTAATGAGCTTGGATCCGAATTACAGTCCAGCTAAATTCAGACCTAATTTGGATTACCCGTCCAAGCTAAATCCATTTTCCACATGTTCTTCGGGAGGGCTATATCAAGATAGGATCACCCGTCCGGGCTAGATCCTTTTTACCGTCAATTCCTTTTCAGAGATCCATCGAATTTTCCTTTCATTAACCGGGATTTCTTCCCCTTTTTAACAAATATACCAATGTATCATCAATTTTCATACAATGAGCATTCAAACTATATTCACATCAATAACATACATTTCAAACATTTAAGAATATAATTCAAGTTACATGAACTTACCTTGATACTAGTTCGTTTACAAAATCTACTAATCCGGGACTTTTTCCTTTCCTTGATCTAGCTTCGTATTTGAGTTTTTCGGATCTAAATAAATAAATTCAATCATCAATTCAATACATTTCATGTTCACATGTAGCATTTTCTGTAATTCTATTATCATTTTTAGTTTGTTCAAATCTGTCTACTTGAGTCATAGTCACTAAATTATTTATTTCTCGAACTACAGAACTCCAAATGAAGAACCGTTAGTTTTTCCTGAAACTAGACTCACATATCTTCTTCCCATAAAAGTTTTAGAATTTTTGGTTTAGCCAATAAGTACAGTTTATTCTTTAAATTCACCCCTGTTCTGCTATCTAGCAGTTCTGACCCTTCTTCACTAAATATTAATTATCTCATCATACAGAATTCGGATGATGTTCTCATTTATTTTTATTGAAAATAGATTCATTCAGGATTCCAAATATATAAATTTAAGCCCCTAATTATTTTTCTTCAATTTTTGATGATTTTCTAAATTCAAAACAGAGGAACCCGAATTCATTCTGAACCAGTCTTACAAAATTCTAAATATCTCAAAATACAGAACTTCTTTTCTTTCATTGTTTCTTTTATATGAAAATAGACTCAATAAGATTTAATTTCATATCTCACTCAACTTCTAATTCTACTTCTACGATTTTTTGGTGAATTTTTAAACTTACTCTACTGCTGCTGTCCCAAAACTGTTTTCTTATAGCTTGTTTTGCAATTAAGTCCTTTATCCAATTTTAACTTCAAATTCTTTCAATTAAACCACTAATTCATCATTTTATTCATCATATGCTATATTCAAAAACTCTAAAACTTCAAAAACTTCAACTTAAATTCATCAAAACTTTGTTCCAAAACTTATAAAGCATCAAAATTAAAAGAAAAGGACTAAATTAACTTACCAAATTAAACTCCAAGCTTTAAAAACTCTATTCTCCCTTTTTCTTTCTTTCTCCCCTATTTCTTCTCTGTTTCGTCTTTACTCTCTGTAACACCCCTAACCCCGAACCATCACCGGAACAGGGTTACGAGGCATTACCGAACATATCAGATAATTTGCAAATATAAATTTTATTTAAATTTCGCAAACATTTTCGCTTATTTTCACATATAACCCCGCAATTAAAACCGTATTCATTCCAAATATAACCAATTCAACCAATTCCAAAATCCAACAATTTAACTAATGCAATTTCATATTTGATCATATTTAAATTCTACTTATAACATTAAAATACCAAATATCGTTTTCTACAACAAAAGTCATGTAGTTGTTTTAAGTGAGCAAAATATCACCTATGTACATGCCATTTTAACACAAAATACAATACCTACTTCCGTAGCCTTCGAAGATGTGATGAGATGAGAAATCTTCTAGTTGAACTTCTCTTCTAGACTCTTTGTACCTACGCGTTAAAATAAACGCGCGTTAAGCCGGTGAAGGCTTAGTAAGCACTACAAGAATAATTAATTAAACAATCATAACAGAATATTTTAAACTCAATTAATTATCGCATATTTACTCACGTGTAAGTCTCTTCAAATAAGTATTGCTTTAAATAAATTTAACTTATCTTCTCAGACGGCATAAAACTTGCCTTAACACTTCAGTAATTCATTTTATTCTCGATTTCACAATATTAGCCCAAAGTAGACTTCCTAGAACACACCGGATATACGGAACATATACAGAGGTGCATTATGATGCACAAATGAGAGAGAGCAGCGTGCTAATTATCGAGAGCACCAATGTGCTATATATCGAGAGCACCAACGTGCTAATATCGAGAGCACCAACGTGCTAATATCGAGAGCACCAACGTGCTATATATCAGAGAGCGCGCTAAAGTTCCTTAATGGCATGCCACTAATATCCCGAAGAGTTCTAAATTCCGTCTACTTGGGCATTAAAGTGAATCTCATATATTTAAAGAATTCACATAAATATTTCAAAAAAGATAAATAAAGAATAATTTAGAATTTCTTGTAGTACTTACAATAAAAGGTTATGTGATATAAGTTTTTCTTCCTTCACTCCTTAATCTTCTCTTTTCCTTTTCCTTCGATTCGGTCCTCTCCTTCCCTTTTCTCTTTCTTCAATTTCATATAAATACATAACATTTATATGTTAAAAATAATCAAATAATTTCCTGTACTATTTAATAAAATAAACATGTATTTTATGATAATTTCATGCTTTCTTACTTTTGCTCACATTTCAATTTAATCCTTTACTTATAAACTTATTCAAAGCTGTCCTTTTGTGTCATAGTCACAAAATTATTTATTTCCAGAGCTACAGAACTCCAAATGAAGAACCGTAAATTTTCCTTGAAACTAGACTCATATATCTTTTTACTATAATTTTTCCAGAATTTTTGGTATGGCCAATCAATACCAGATTATTCTTAAAGTTTCCCCTGTTTTACTGTATGACTGTTCTGACCTCTCTTCACTACGAATCAAATTACTCTTTGTACAGAATTCATATGACCTTCTTATTTATTTCATTTGAAAATAGACTCATTCAGGATTCTAAACATATAAACTTAAGCCCCTAATTATTTTTATCTAATTTTTATGATTTTTCAAAGTCAGAACAGGGGATCCTGAAATCCCTTTAAACCAGTCTTACAAAAATATAAATATCTAAAATTACAGAATTCCTTTGCTTTCTCTGTTTCTTTCATATGAAAATAGACTCAATAAGCTTTAATTTCATATCTCATCTGACTTCTAATTCCTCTTCTACGATTTTTGGTGATTTTTCAAAGTTACCCTACTGCTGCTGTCCCAAAACAGTTTTCTTATAGCTTATTTTACAATTAAATCCTTTACTCAATTCTAACTTCAATTTCTTTCAATTAAACCACTAATTCATCTTTTTTTCATCATATGTTATGTTTAGAAGCTTTAAAACTCCAAAAACTTCAATTTAAATTCATCAAAACTTTATCCTAAAACTTATTAAACATCAAAATTAAAAGAAAAGGGCTAAATTAACATACCTATTAAACTTCCAAGCTTCAAACCCTAAATTTTCCTTTTCTTCTTTTCTTTTCTCTCTTTTTCTTTCTTTCCCCTGCTCTCTGTTTCTGTTTGCTTCTCTGTTTCTTTCTTTCTCTCTTTCTTTCTTTTTTTTTTTTTTAACTTTATTATATATTATATTATATTAACATAAAATAATATTTTATTTTATCACACAAAAATCTTAGGATTTTTTTACACTATGCCGCCTCAATCATTTAAAAATGGCATAATTGCCATTTTGGTCCTTCATAATTTCTTTTAATCTATAATTAAACTTTCACACCTATTACAATCTAATCCTTTTTCACCAAATGCTTCTAATTAAGTCAAATTCACCTAAATAAAACCCAATTAGACGACAACTAGCTTCGTAAATATTTTTAGTAATTATTTACGATTCATTTTTATGAAAACTGAGACTGAAAATATATTTTTGGTTATTCGACTATCGGGTCACTACAATTTCTCCCCACTTAATAAATTTCGTCCTCGAAATTTACCGACATGAAACAAATGCGGATATTGATGTCTCATTGTTTCTCTCTCTTTCCCATGTTGCTTCTTCCGAATTATGATGTCTCCACAACACTTTTACCAACGGAACCCGTTTGTTTCTCAATTCCTTTACCTCTCGAGCAAGTATCTTAATTGGCTCCTCTTCATAAGTTAAATCCGGTTGAATTTCTATTACTTCAGGAGTAACCACATGAGATGGATCAGACCGATATCTTCGTAACATTGAGACATGAAAAACATTGTGAATTCTATCCAATTCCGGTGGTAAGGCTATCCGATAAGCAACTGGACCAACCCGTTCTAAGATCTCATACGGCCCAATGAATCTTGGGTGAGCTTGCCTTTTTCTTCCCAAATCGGAGAATTTTTTCCATGGCGACACTTTCAAAAATACTTTTTCACCCACATTATATTCAATATCTTTTCTTTTAAGATCAAGATAAGATTTTGACGATCAAATGCTGCTTTCAAACTATTTCGAATGACTTTTACTTTTTCTTCTGTTTCTTGGATCAAATCAACCCCATATATCTTCTTTTCACTAAGCTCTGTCCAATATAACGGTGTTCTACACTTTCTGCCATACAAAGCTTCATACGGAGCCATTTTAATACTGGATTGATAACTGTTATTGTAAGCAAATTCAATCAAAGGCAGATACTTCTCCCAATTACCTTCAAACTCTAGTATACAACATCGGAGCATATCTTCCAATACTTGAATTACACGCTCAGATTGGCCATCTGTCTGAGGATGAAATGCAAGATCTTGAAATACAATCGAGTACCTAAAGCTTCTTGCAATTTATCCTAAACGAGACGTAAATCGAGGATCTCTATCTCGATATAATGGAGACAGCACTCCATGTAGCCTGACAATCTCAGATATGTACAATTCAGCCAGTTTATCTAAAGAATAATCCATACGTACCGGAATAAAGTGCGCTGATTTTGTCAATCGGTCAACAATCACCCAAATAGCATCCTTTTTCTTCGGAGACAACGGTAATCCTGATACAAAATCCATAGTGATTCTTTCCCATTTCCATTCCGGTATAGTAATTGGTCAAGTAATCTCGAAGGTACTGATGTTCACACTTTAACTTGTCGACATATTAAACATCTCGATACAAACTCGTAGATATCCCGCTTCATTCCCGGCCACCAATACATCTTTTTCAGATCATTATACATTTTATTACTCCCGGATGTATGGGATATAGTACCGTTGTGAGCCTCAGATAAAATCTTCTCAGATGAGTTCCAATTACGAGGTACACATATTCTACCTTTGAATAACATACAACCATCAACTCCAACCTGAAATTCAGAATCAGTACCTGACTCACACTGTGCCCATTTAATCTGTAGCTTCTCATCATCCTTCTGAGCTTCACATATCTGCTGTAAAAATGTCGGTTTAGCTCTCAATTCAGCCATGATTGAACCATTATCAGTCAGTGACAACCGGGTATTCATAGCTCGTAAAGTAAACAGAGATTTTCGACTCAAAGCATCAGCTACAACATTTGCCTTACCCGGATGGTAATCAATAATCAAATCATAGTCCTTTATCAGTTCAACCCATCTTCTCTGTCTCAAATTCAAATCCTTCTGAGTCAACAAATACTTCAAACTCTTATGGTCAGTGTAGATATAACATTTTTCCCCGTATAAATAATGTCTCCATATTTTTAAGCGCAAACACCATCTGGCAAACCAATTCAAGATCATGCGTCGGATAGTTCTTTTCGTGTGGCTTCAATTGTCTAGAAGCATATGCTACTACCTTTCCTCCTTGCATTAGCACACAGCCCAAACCATTGTACGAAGCATCACTGAAAATCACGTACTCCTTACCAGATTCTGGTTGAATTAACACAGAGCTTCTTAATCGCTTTTAATTTTTCAAAACTTTGTCGACACCTTCTCGTCCATTCAAATTTTACATTTTTCTCGCAACAATTTTCGTTAATGGAGATGCAATCATAGAGAATCCTCAACAAATCTTCTATAGTATCCAGCCAATCCAGAAAACTCTTTATCATCACATTCTTTGGTGGTTTCCATTCAAGTATAGCTTCTACCTTCTTGGGATCTACCCGAATACCATCTCGCCGATACTATATGTCCCGTAAAAGTGACTTCTTTTAACCAAAATTCACACTTACTAAATTTAGCATACAATTGTTTTTCTCTCAAAATCAGAGCACAATTCGGAGATGTTTATCATGCTCTTCTTCACCTTTTGAATACACTAGAATGTCATCTATAAATACAACCACAAACCGATCTAAATATGACTGAAAAATTTGCTCATAAGATCCATGAAAGCAATTGAGCATTAGTCAATCCAAATGGCATAACTAAGAACTCATAATGACCGCATCGAGTTCAAGGCGGTTTTCGACACATCGATTCTTTTACCCGTGAATCGATAATACCCCGATCCGAGATCAATCTTAGAAAATACACTAGCTCCTTTTAATCGATCAAACAAATCATCAATCTCGGGCAACGGATACTTGTTCTTTATAGTCACTTTATTCAATCGACGGTAATCTATACAAAGCCTCAAAGACCCATCTTTCTTCTTTACAAATAATATCTGGTGCCCCCATGGTGATACACTAGGACGCATTTAATCCCTTGTCTAATAACTCAGAATCGCATTTTCAATTCTTTCAACTCAGTGGTGCCATCCGATAAGGTGCTATAGATATATATGTGCAAAGGCTCGGAATTAACTCAATCCCAAACTCTACTTCTCTTTCTCGAGGTAAACCGGTAATTCCTCCGAAACACATCGAGAAAATCTCGAACCACCGGTATCTTTTCAATCTCGTAATTCGTTGTACGAGTATCTAAAATGTAAGCAAGAAAAGCGGTACATCCTCTTCTCATCATCTTAGAAGCTTTCATTGCGCATACACTACATTCGTCAATGCACTATATTTTTCACGATTACAATCACTTCATCTCCATCCAAGTTTTCAAGGAAATTCTTTTTCTTCGCAATCAACCATAACCCCATGTTCGACAACCACCCATACCCAATATCACATCGAACTCATAAAACGTAAGTGCCATAAGGTCCTGCTGAAACTCGTAATCATGAATTTTTAAGGGACATCTTCTACACACTTTATTAACTTTCTCACTTTGCCCGAAAGGATTAGTAACTACTACTTCAGATTCGTAAGTTCTACTTGTAACTCTCTTTCTTTCACTAATGCAATGCATATATATATGAATGTGTAGAGCCAGGATCAATTAATGCAATTACGTAAGAATCAAATAAAGAGAATGTACCAAGAATCACATCGTGAGCGTCTCCCTCTCTCTCGCTTTTTCGATAGCATAAGTTCGAGGCCTTCGGGATTCAGATCTATCGCTTGTTTCCCTCACCAATCTCGTACCACTACCAAGTGCCAACAGAAATTCCAGTTGTCTACCTCTTTGTGAAATCGAGCTACCTCTCACAGATTGTTCTCAGAACACTTTCCGACATCTTCTGACACTCGATTAAGTGATCTTTTGACCCACATCAAAAGCAAGCTCGGGAAATCAATCGACATTCTCCCCAATGATATCTTCCACAGGTGCTCACATGAGGATGGTGTTGGTTTTCTTTTAGAACCCCTGCACTACCCATAGAGGTCGCGTCTGTTGAGTTGGTCTTGTCTCACTCGGATCTTTGCCCAACAAGAGGAGAAGTGTATCTAGAATCTCTCAAATCCTTCACTCTTTTTGAAAATGGTGGTGGTCTTTGAACTAGTGGGCGATCTCTTCCCAAAACTCTTTTCTTTTGAACGAGCTAACCCTTCTTCCAATCGTTGTGCTCTATCAACCAAAATAGGAAATTCTTGTAGATGTAATGGTATAAGAGGAACATAAATCTCTTCATTCAATCCCCACTCAAATCTTACGCACATATCCGCTTCATTTGCTATTAGTTCCTTTGCATACTTACTCAACTGATAAATTCACGTTCATATTCAAAGAATAGACATGTTGTTCGCTTCAGGATCAGTAAATTCTCTTTTCTTCTTCTCAAGATAAAGTTGACTCACATATTTCTTTCTAAATTCAGATACAAAGAAATCCCAATTAATTTTCTCTGCAGGATGGATATTCATAAGTGGTCCACCATTGATAAGCCTCACCCTTTAATAAAGATATCGCACATTTCAACTTTTCTTCCCCGTATAATCGCAATTCTTCAAATATTCTTTGACTGTTCTCAAACCATTGCTCAGCCTCAGCTGGATCATCATCTTTCTTTCCTTTAAACTCTTCAGCTCCATATTTTCTGATTTTCTCCAAGGAGATCGATGATCAAGTTATAAATGGTTGTGGATGTGGAGCAATAATAGGAGAAGATAGTGGTGGAAACAGATGGAGCATTATTAGTTCGCACAACTTGTCGCAATAATCGATTCATTGTCCGTAACAAAGTTGCAATCGGAATTTCTTCTCTAGCCTGGTATTGGTTGATTTGATTGAGTTCTTTCTTCCAATTCAGAGCTCTCTATCATCTCCTAAGTTTACCGATTCACTTGAACTTGGACTCTGTGTTGATCTCTTTCCTATCAAGGTTTGGCGCCCGCTCTCTACTTCATTTTTCGACTCTTCACGAGATCTATTTGACATCTTTAAGTTTCTACAATATCCATAAATTACACAATTAAATAACTAAAACTCATCTCATCACATCAATTTATAAAATGGCATGTACAAATGACTCATACTCGACCCAAGGATTCAGAAAACCTAGGCTCTGATACCAATCAATGTAACACCCCTAACCCCGAACCATCACCGGAACAGGGTTACGAGGCATTACCGAACATATCAGATAATTTGCAAATATAAATTTTATTTAAATTTCGGCAGCATTTCTGCTTATTTTCACATATAACCCCCTGCAATTAAAACCGTATTCATTCCAAATATAACCAATTCAACCAATTCCAAAATCCAACAATTTAACCAATGCAATTTCATATTTGATCATATTTAAATTCTACTTATAACATTAAAATACCAAATATCGTTTTCTACAACAAAAGTCATGTAGTTGTTTTAAGTGAGCAAAATATCACCTATGTACATGCCATTTTAACACAAAATACAATACCTACTTCCGTAGCCTTCGAAGATGTGATGAGATGAGAAATCTTCTAGTTGAACTTCTCTTCTAGACTCTTTGTACCTACGCGTTAAAATAAACGCGTTAAGCCGGTGAAGGCTTAGTAAGCACTACAAGAATAATTAATTAAACAATCATAACAGAATATTTTAAACTCAATTAATTATCGCATATTTACTCACGTGTAAGTCTCTTCAAATAAGTATTGCTTTAAATAAATTTAACTTATCTTTCGGACGGCATAAAACTTGCCTTAACACTTCAGTAATTCATTTTATTCTCAGTTCACAATATTAGCCCAAAGTAGACTTCCTAGAACACACCGGATATACGGAACATATACAGAGGTGCATTATGATGCACAAATGAACAGAGAGCACTGACGTGCTAATTATCAGAGAGCACCAATGTGCTAATATCAGAGAGCACCAACGTGCTAATATCAGAGAGCACCAACGTGCTAATATCAGAGAGCGCGCTAAAGTTCCTTAATGGCATGCCACTAATATCCCAGTAGTTCTAAATTCCGTCTACTTGGGCATTAAAGCTGAATCTCATATATTTAAAGAATTCACATAAATATTTCGAAAAAAGATAAATAAAGAATAATTTAGAATTTCTTGTAGTACTTACAATAAAAAGGTTAGGTGATATAAGTTTTTCTTCCTTCACTCCTTAATCTTCTCTTTTCCTTTTCCTTCGATTCGGTCCTCTCCTTCCTTTTCTCTTTCTTCAATTTCATATAAATACATAACATTTATATGTTAAAAATAATCAAATAATTTCCTGTACTATTTAATAAAATAAACATGTATTTTATGATAATTTCATGCTTTCTTACTTTTGCTCACATTTCAATTTAATCCTTTACTTATAAACTTATTCAAAGCTGTCCTTTTGTGTCATAGTCACAAAATTATTTATTTCCAGAGCTACAGAACTCCAAATGAAGAACCGTAAATTTTCCTTGAAACTAGACTCATATATCTTTTTACTATAATTTTTCCAGAATTTTTGGTATGGCCAATCAATACCAGATTATTCTTAAAGTTTCCCCTGTTTTACTGTATGACTGTTCTGACCTCTCTTCACTACGAATCAAATTACTCTTTGTACAGAATTCATATGACCTTCTTATTTATTTCATTTGAAAATAGACTCATTCAGGATTCTAAACATATAAACTTAAGCCCCTAATTATTTTTATCTAATTTTTTATGATTTTTCAAAGTCAGAACAGGGGATCCCGAAATCCCTTTAAACCAGTCTTACAAAAATATAAATATCTAAAATTACAGAATTCCTTTGCTTTCTCTGTTTCTTTCATATGAAAATAGACTCAATAAGCTTTAATTTCATATCTCATCTGACTTCTAATTCCTCTTCTACGATTTTTGGTGATTTTTCAAAGTTACCCTACTGCTGCTGTCCCAAAACAGTTTTCTTATAGCTTATTTTACAATTAAATCCTTTACTCAATTCTAACTTCAATTTCTTTCAATTAAACCACTAATTCATCTTTTTTTCATCATATGTTATGTTTAGAAGCTTTAAAACTCCAAAAACTTCAATTTAAATTCATCAAAACTTTATCCTAAAACTTATTAAACATCAAAATTAAAAGAAAAGGGCTAAATTAATATACCTATTAAACTTCCAAGCTTCAAACCCTAAATTTTCCCTTTTCTTCTTTCTTTTTCTCTCTTTTCTTTCTTTCCCCTGCTCTCTGTTTCTGTTTGCTTCTCTGTTTCTTTCTTTCTCTCTTTCTTTTTTTTTTTTTTTTTAACTTTATTATATATTATATTATATTAACATAAAATAATATTTTATTTTATCACACAAAAATCTTAGGATTTTTTTTACACTATGCCGCCTCAATCATTTAAAAATGGCATAATTGCCATTTTGGTCCTTCATAATTTCTTTTAATCTATAATTAAACTTTCACACCTATTACAATCTAATCCTTTTTCACCAAATGCTTCTAATTAAGTCAAATTCACCTAAATAAAACCCAATTAGACGCACAACTAGCTTCGTAAATATTTTTAGTAATTATTTACGATTCATTTTTATGAAAACGGAGACTGAAAATATATTTTTCGGTTATTCGACTATCGGGTCACTACACTCTCTGTTTCTTTTCTGTTCTTTCTTTTACTTTCTCTTTATAATATATATAATAACAATATAATATAATATATTAAAATATCATTATTATATAATAGTATAATAATATATATTAAACATAAAAATCTCAGATTTTCTTCACAATAAACCGCCTCAACTAGACAAAATGGCTTAATTGCCATTTTGGTCCTTTATACTTTCTTTTAATCTATAATTAAACTTTTACATCTTTTTCAATTTAGTCCTTTTCATTTAATTTCCTACCCAAACGTTAAAATTTTCTAACGAAAGTTTAATACCACATTACTAACATTTTATAAATATTTATAAAAATATTTCCTATCATATAAATATTCATGCAAATATATTGAAATAAATTTCTATTTAAATCGGATATATGGTTGCGAAACCATTATTCCGATAACCTTGAATTTAGGCAATTACAAATCCCACATCTTTAGCATATAAGCACATATATGTCCAACACCATAGACAATACCAAAACACCAAATCAACATAGTTAAAACAACTTGTCACAAGAAAACAAGTTCACCAGTTAACATATACACTAACTCACCTAAATACATGCCACGACTCTTGACTCAAAATAATCAAACATATACCAATTCGGTGATAGGATAGTGTGAGCTTCAAGCAATCCAGCTTAACACGTTCTACAAGATGATGATCTAAAAAAAACAACAAATAAGTTGAATCTTCAAGGACTATTCAATAATTTCGGCTTTTCCCCCATTATCCCTGATTTGATTTAATTCTTGATCTAAACAATTGTTTTAGACAATTCATCAATACCAAACATTTTTATACCATTCCATGATATGCACGAACCTATTTAGTTCTATTTTTGAATGTCCCTTAAGTTTTACATTTTATTTAATTTAGTCCATGAAACCGAAATAACAATATCTTTCAAATTTGAGCTTCGATTTCAGAACTGATTTCAATCACATCCCTTAGGGACTCTCTACTATGTATTATTATAGAAATTTCATATAGATTTTACATTTTATACACTTTAATCTTTTTATTAAGAAACTAACAATTAAACATTACAATCTAGTTCTTTTTCACACTTAAGCTTAAAATCTATCAGTTTAACACCAATTTCTTCAAGAAATTAATAATGGAAACTTTCCAAAACTTCAGCAGTTTTACAAATTTTTACACAGGCTAGCTAAATCAAGCTCTCATAACATCAAAAATATAAAATTACAATAAAAGGACTTGAATAACTTACCAATTTGAGGGATTGGAACCCTTAAAATGTTTTTTCTTATTTGAAGTTTTGGCTGAATAAGGAAGATGAAGATGAAGACCATCTCTTTCCATTCACTTAGATTTGTTTTTATATTTTAATTAAGAATTTTATTAACTTTAATTAATTACGTTTACTTAAACTAATTATGTTTTAATTAGCTTAATCACAATCGGCCACTAACACACATTTCAAAATGGTTAAATTGCCATTTTGGACATTGGTTAATTGTAATTTAAGTTTTTAAGCTTTTGGCCAATTAAAAATCTATAGTAGTAAATTTTAACAATTTAGTCCCTGTACATTAATTAAGCAATTAATAGGAAAAATTAAAGGGCCAAATTTTAATAAACTATTATACCAAGTCTGTAAATATTTTAATTTAATATTTACAGACCCGATTTATAGAAATAGGGTTCTGAAACTACTTTTTCTAACACCATTAAAAATCGGGCTATTATCAACTTATCTTGTAAAAACTTAACCCATTCTATCTTGGTTTACAATAATCGATAATTATATGTTTTTTTTTTCTGTGTACAAAATTAATATTATGAAAATAAAACATCATCAAAAGTTGTCAACTAAAACAAAATTGTGGTTCTATTGCTGCCACAAGTTTATCCACAACAGGTTTCACAACTAAAGCATACTAACACTATTGAATCGCCAACAAAGACCTAAAGAAGTGGATGCACAACCCCAATTGTGTCTTTATATTAGTTTGATGATGATGCTATTCCTTCTTATCCAACTCATTTTCTGTTGAGGATGTCGATGCTAGACATTTCAAGTATCTCTCATAACTTTGTGCAAATGTTGGCTAACATGGGAAGTCCATCCTCACCTTATTCGCACAATCAATTACATTAGTAACTAAGACTAATTAAACAATTTCATTAAAAAAAATTAATCAAATAAATTCAAGTTTGTGGTTTAGTCCAACATCAAAATTCAACATTTATAAAAATCAAAGTTCATTTTTCTAGAGCATTCAACAAGCAAAATTTTTTAAAAAATTAATAACAAATCCTTAATAACAATAATACAATAAATAGCAAAGTAGTATTACTTTTGTTTAAAAATTAAGATTTCGCTCGAGATCTTAGATAACCTAAAAAAGAGGTCATAATGAGGTTACATCTTATATTAGACATCTTAGTATTGTTTCAGAATGTGAAATTATGAAATTACAAGAATGTCAAGAATCAAAACAGCATAATCTCGTTCTGAAATTTAATATTATGGATCATAATGTAAAATTCAACCAACCTAATACTCTTAAATACAAATAAAAACTTACATGGTAATAAAAAAAAAATAAAAGAACATGTGTATCCAACTATTGGACTAATAAATTTGAAAGGAAATTGTTTGAATTTGTAAAATTTGGAGTAAAATCTTATATGTTGAGATATTTAATTTTTTGGCCTGATTATATGTTGAGATTAGACTAAAATTTTGAAGTAGATTAAATATTAAAATAAAGACATATTTAAAAAATTAGTCTCCCAATCAGAAAAATATTGTATTAATTGAATAAAATCCCATATTTTATTTCCAAATTTCTATTTTTGTGGGAAAGTTTATTTTATAAAAAATCAACAAATCTGAAAGGTTGTAGTCAACAGGACATATGCAATAATATTCCCTTCAATAATTTTCATTTTTAAATCTTTTTATTAGCATAATAGTAGAATTTTATTTTAATCAAAATAAAATACATATAAATAAATACAAAAGAAAGAACATTTTTACTTTGATAATATACAAATTACAAAGAAACACACAAAGCTATTATCTCTTCTTTTTCCCCCAATTTCACCTTCTTTTCAAAGCCATTTATCAGATTCCTCTTCATACTTATTTTTCCTTTCTTTTCCTTTAAAATCTCCATTGGACTATACAAATTTCAAGCTCAAAAACCCATCTCTAAAAGTTTTCATTTCTTTTTTTATTTTTTTGGGCTTGGTTTTATTGCTTTTATATTGTTTTTTTTTTTGGTTTATTGGACTGATAAAAATGAAATAAAAACTCTTCTGGGTACTTTTTTTTTTTTTTTTTTTCATTTTGCTTTGTTTTGCAAATTAAACAAGCTTTCTGGGTTGTTTCAGAATACCTTTAATGTCCTTATGATATATAAAGCTTGAAGGAACCAATCAAATTTATATAAAAAAAAGTTTCAATTTTTAGTCAATAATAGTTTTTTTCCCCACTCTTGTTATTTTCAACTATTTTCATTTCTCTAATTTATTTTCTTCCCTTGAGCAAAAGAGAAAGACATGGGCAAGCAAGGACCTTGCTATCATTGTGGAGTTACAAGTGAGTTCTTGTTTCTCCAGTTAACTTTCTGGATATAAAGTTATTAAAAAAAAAGTTGAGTTCTGGAATTTATGTAAATGTTCAACCTTTTTCTATAAATCAGTATTTTTTTTTTGTGTGTGTGTATGATTTTTTTGTGCTTGGATAAATGATTTTCATTCGAATTTGTAAGTGGAATAACTGTATGCGGAAAAGGAACAAGATAACATTGACTAAAATGATAAATTTCAGAATATATGCTATTCTTTGTGTTAATTATGTTTGTATATGGATTTAGAACAACAGGATTCCTTTTTCTTAATCCATGCAAGGCTTTAAACTTGAGAATTTTGTATGGAATTCAGTTTTTTTCTTTCAAATTCATTCATTTTTTTTTTTTCTTTAGAATAACTCTTGGGGTTGGTCTTCTTTGACTTTATTTCAAAGTTCCAACATATCTCACAAAGGAAAGTGAGATTGAATCGTATTGGATACCGTGGAATTGCAGAGCTTATGCTGTTGAATTCTGGCAGTTTCAGATTCAACATTAAATTTGTATTGCTTACCAATTGCTCCATGGATATTTATAAGCCTAAATATCAAGTCAAACCTCAGTCCTCTTTGCTTCAATTGAAATGTATTTCCTTGCAACATCATTGTTTTGAGTTTTCAATCCTTCATGAATGCACTTGCCATTGATTTCTTAATGGACCTCTTGCTCATTTTCTCTTTTTATATAAGCTCTTGCTCTTGTTTAATTCAATGCTAATGAGCAAGTATTTTCATGTTTGTTATTGTTGATAACATTTTCTGAGGAGAAGAGCATCAAATCTGAATTTCTTTTAGGAATTGCTCCCAACATTAAGCAATTAAAATCAGTGTTGTTAGATGTCATCTTTTAAGGACTAATGCAAGATCCTCTTCTGTTTGGTTCTTACTCTAGTCTGCCCGTGATAGGTGAAAGATGTCTGTCCTATTATCACATTTTCAAGAATATTTTTTTGATGGTGTTTTTCTTGTCTTACAACTTGGTCAATAATATACTTATACGCTTTGCTCTTTTCTCTCACCTCAAAATTTTGGCCCTTTAAAGCTCTTGTTATAAGCATTATCAAATTATACTGTACTATACTAACAACAATGCATTGTGATAGGCACTCCTCTTTGGCGCAATGGACCTCCTGAGAAGCCAGTATTGTGCAATGCTTGCGGATCACGCTGGAGGACTAAAGGGACACTAGCAAACTATACCCCACTTCATGCCCGGGCTGAACCTGATGATTATGAGGATAATAGAGCTTCCAGAGTGAAGAGTATATCTATAAATAAGAACAAAGAAGTGAAATTTCTGAAAAGAAAGCCAAATCATGATACAATGGTAGTTGCCGCTGATTACAACCAGGGTTTCCGTAAGTTTGTGGACGATGATACAAGTAATAGGTCCAGTTCTGGATCAGCCATATCTAATTCCGAAAGCTGTGCCCAATTTGGTGGTGCAGATGCTAGTGACTTGACAGGTTGGACACAACTTCAGTAGTGTTCCTCATTACTAGTTGTTTGACTGCATGAGAATAGATTGCATTATTTTTTAAGGAATGAGACTCAGTGGAACATATAACAAATTCAATTGAATATCTCAGTCCTTGATACAATCGAAAATGATTCTAGAAAACAATTGTATATCTTCCTAAGAGCATAATCATTAGGGTTTGACACTGAAGGTTTCACATGCTTTCATAATATTTCTTCCCTATGAACAACAGAAACATCTTAGAGACAACTCAAATTAAATATCTAGTTGTAAGTTGAAACAATGTGATTGACAGCGTGATTCCGATTATGCCTCTTGCTATTATATTAAATTTTCCTTTAGTTGTTCATCTTTTGCATCCTCATATTTTATCTTTGTTGTCAGCTTCATCTTGGCTGATGCCAGCTGCTTCATTCTACTAGAATGTTTGTAGTCATAGAATGGTCCTAAATACTGATTTATGTTGTCTTCTGTTCTGGTCTTTCTCCAGGGCCTGCTCAATCTAATGTGTGGGACTCAATGGTACCTTCTAAGAAAAGAACATGCGTAAATCGTCCAAAGCCATCTCCAGTGGAGAAACTTACAAAAGATCTATGTACTATTTTACACGAACAGCAGTCTTCATATTTCTCTGGATCTTCTGAGGAGGATTTGCTTCTCGAGAGTCAAATACCAATGGTTTCTTTTGAATTTGGACATGGAAGTGTTCTAATTAGACATCCAAGCTCAATAGCTCGAGAAGAGGAATCAGAAGCTAGCTCTCTTTCAGTTGAAAACAAGCAGTACTCAGTGAACGAGGCTTATTCACATTGTTCAAGCTTCCCAACATATAATGATAGCAAGGGCTTCAAAATTTCGGGACATGGAATTGAAAAGGCTAAGACAGCTAGACAAAGGATGGAGCATGAGCAGCTTAGGAGGTACATCTTTTAGCTATAATACTTTTAGAAGTAGCAACTGAATCTGCCAGTTATGGAACTAGTAGCAGTTTGTATCATGCGGTCTTTTTATCTTAGATATTATGGAATTTTACCATGACCACTTCTAGATAATATATTTTTGGGAATAGAGGAGGCACATTTCATACAACAATGCTGAGGCGTAGACATTTTTTTTCGGGAAGACATTTAGGTGTAAGATATAAGCTTATAGCTTTTGTGGAATGGTGGAGAAATTGGAGAATAATGCTTTCATGTTGATTAACATTTCTTTTTTCCTTTTGACATTTGGCAGGGACAAGGTTCAACATGAAAAATCACTAATGCTTGAAAGCCACAATTCACCACTGTGTAAAATAGATTTGAATGTAAGTTTCCTTGTTGCATTTTTTCTTTAGATCTCAATTCTATATCTGCTATTTCGTAAAAATTCTAAATTGAGCATGACGAACCTTTAATTTTGTGTACTTTGCTGCACATATGTTCATTTTCCATTATTTGACGAGATTTTTGTGTGGTGCAGGATGTTCTCAACTTTAAGGAGTTTATGAAACATTTAACAAATGAGGAGCAGCAGCAGCTGCTGCAGTATCTGCCTCCACTTGACTTCTCCAAATTCCCGGATAGGTGCCTTACCTTTCTATCAAGAGAGGGATAATAATATCTTTTTAGTTTACATTTTGTATATAATGCAATGCGTTCACTGATAATTATCCTGTTTTTATTTTGGTTACCTAAAGAGAATGGAATGGCCAATGATTGAAACACGGTGTGTAATCACTGATAGTTGTCCTTGCAATTGCAGTCTCGAGAACATGTTTGAAAGCCCTCAATTCAAGGAGAACTTATGTTACTTTCAGAAACTTCTTGAGGAAGGGGTCTTTAAGATCTCCGTCCCTGGGGTGAAAGCTGAAGACTGTAAGACTTTGAAAAGACTTGTCTTATTCAATTTGACGAAATCCCACTGGGTGGAACACCATCATGTACTTAAGGTTTGAATTGGTTTCTTAAATAGGGATATCTTGACATGAACTTAGTTTGTTCGTTGGATGCCCAAGTATTTCAGCGTTTCTTTGTCTGCAGAAATGTAAAAGTACTATTGGAGGATTTGCAACTGCTAGAGGACCAAATGCCACCGCATTGAATAATTTGGCAACCATGAAGAGATCACGCGACAGCCAATGTCAAAATTTTCCAGGTTCGAAAATTTCTTGGTACTTATTTCACCCTTACGAAATAAACATTGTTAAACTATATCAAATATTAGATGGTGACATTAAATTTTAAAGTGAAAATAACCCAAGTTTTGTTGACAAGGGGAAGTCATAAACTAAGTGAGAGTAGTTTATGCAAACCAATCCATAAATTGGGTAAAAGAAATAAGTTAAAACAATTAAGTCATATGAAGAAAATTTCTCCGTGACTGAATAAATGTCACCTTTAAGTTGAGAGTTAAATCTTATTTGTTGCCATTGTTATGAGGCATTTTGCTCAAGAAAAAAAATTGTTTTTCATTTTTCAGAAGGAAGGAATTTAAATAGCCCCAAAAGGGTGATAATGAAGGCTACTTGTGAAAACAAAGAACTCATAGACAATGGTGGTTCTTGCTTTAGTCCAGGAAGCCTATTAACCTTGCCACATGATGGTAGCTCTCCTGTGCTTGATTCTCTCCATTATGTTGATGAAAGCTCTGACCAAGATTTGTTGCTGGATGTACCATCCAATGGTTCGTTCCCACTTGCGGAACTACTTCATCCATGACTCTGGGCAACAGGCAAGCACTAGTTGTAGCTAAGAGCACGCACACACATGTTGTCCATCCCTAGACATGGTTGTTCTTTACTAGAACCATATAAAGGTCTCCTTCAGCAAGATCCCCAGAGCGGTATTGACATGTTTTGCATTCGGAAGACTGCATTCTGTGAATGAGCTTTGATGGTTTCTCCTTTTCCCCTTGACCTGTTCAAACTTGGAATGCTAAGGGTTGAATTTTGGGTGCTTTTTTTCCATACAGGTTGACAACATATTGTAATATATAGAAGCTTAAAAAGTGCAGAAGAGGGGGCAATATCCAGGGTTTTGTATGCAAATGTTGTCTGCTTAGAAACGTAAACTTTATATAATCCCTTTGGTTTGGTTTTGCTGAGTGAAGAACGAAAATAAAATGAAAAAAGAAGAGAATATAGCTTTATAGATAGATGCAAAGGAATCAACATTGAATATTGCCTCCTACAGTATCCATTGCTACTCCTACGATACTACACTATTATTGTGGTTTGAATAGTAGCCATTAACCAAGCATTACTTTATGTCAACTGCAAAACAAAGAACATAGTTCATACAAAAATCCAAACTCAAATGGGACATCAGAGGAGAGGTTATTTATTCTATTACAAAAAACCCTCTCCTTTTCAGACACAGCACAAGACAATTAATTGTCATTGCAAAGTTCCTTGGCAGACTTGAGCCTTCTCTTCCTCAACCTTTCTGATATGGCAAAGGCTAGCTCTAATGATTGCGATGCATTTAATCTCGGGTCGCAATGTGTGTGATACCGAGAGTTCAAGTCATCAAAAGTGACGGTGTTTGACCCTCCGATGCACTCTGTTACGTTCTGCCCCGTCATCTCCAGATGAACTCCTCCAGGATAGCTCCCTTCTTGTTCATGAACATCGAAGAACGCCCTCAACTCAGACTGAGAGGATGCAAACAGACCGGAAAAAGATCACCACATTTATGCTTCATTACAGTACAACAAAAGACAAACTGGCTAAGAAATTTAAGTTCAATAGGTCTTACTCTGATTGCATCAAATGGACGAGTTTTGAGACCACATGGAGCTTTAATTGTGTTCCCATGCATGGGATCACTCACCCAAGTGACAATAAGCCCAGCCTGGCGCACTGCCCTTATAAGATGAGGAAGCTTTATTCGCATGTTATCGGCACCCATTCGTGTGATTATTGTCAGTCTTCCAGGTTTGTTCCGAGGGTTGAGAATTTCACACAACTTCACAAGGTCCTTCGGGTCCATTTTATCACTAACCTATATGATGCAATGGAGATATCAGCAATAAAAAAGTACCATTCAAACATAACAACTAAATCTACATCAAACCTTATCTCCTTCCAGCCACTAACTAAAAGGAAAAAGAAAAAGAAAACACTGGTTTGATTTCGAAAACTTAAACCTACAATGAAGAACCAAAGTAAAGATTGATGCCGCTATGAGTCTCAGATGTCAAAACAAGCAAGAGTCATTGATTGTCTAACCGTGTTTAACTATTCTAACGCATCCATTCGCATGCTTACTAATCATACTAGGTACAGTAAATAGGAATGCAATGATTACCTAAACAAATCTTACAACCATTGTCATTAGACTATTTTAATGCATGTATTTGTATCCTTACTAATCAACTTAGTTCATACTTGATAGGAATGAAATGATCATCTAAACAAATCTTATACGAGCAATTGGCAATAACTTTAGACTCTAAAACAGAATAAGCAAGATGTACCTTTATGCCGAGAGGATTGGAAATACCCCGGAGAAATTCGACATGTGCTCCATCTAATTGCCGAGTCCTCTCACCAACCCAAAGCATGTGAGCAGAGCAATCATAATAAAGGCCGGTTGTTGAATCTTCTCTAGTCAAGGCTTGTTCATATGGTAAATGAAGGCATTCATGGGATGTCCAAAAATCAACTGTGTTCATTTGAGGATCACCAATGGTTATCCCAGCTGCAGCCATGAATCCCAAAGCTTCATCAACTCTCTGTGCAAGCTCCATGTACCTAATTATAAATCCAAAGCCAGATTTTAAAGCCAGCAACAAGAAACAAATCCAAGGCCTAAAATCTAAATCACCATTGCCCATGCTTTTCTGGAAAATTCAGAGCAAAACTATGCAGGCAGCTCCAATCACAATGCCAAACGGGCCTGAATAGGAAACTCCAAAAAAGGCTAAGCATTTACCTGTCTCCCTGTTCACTATTTCTAACAAAATCGAGATTCCATTGGGAGACCCTTTGCATAGCAGCATAGCCACCAGTAGCGAACGCTCTAAGGAGATTCAAGGTACCAACAGATTGAAGATAAGCTCTGATCAACCTTTGAGGGTCGGGAACTCTAGATTTCTCGTCAAAAGCATCGCCATTTATGTTATCTCCTCGATAACTCGGTAACTTTACACCATCTTTTATCTCAAATGAATCTGACCTTGGCTTTGCAAATTGCCCTGCCATCCTCCCAACCTATAAAAAATTCATCCCCCAAAAAAAAAGGTTAAAAAATAAATTGATAAAAAGGGTAAATTTTAGCTAGAGAAAGATGGGATTTTTTTTTTTGGTTAAATAAACAGACAGTGATGACGGGCATTTGGGCACCAAAAGTGAGGACAATTCCCATCTGCAAAAGGACTCTGAAAGTGTCTCTAATGTTGGTCCCATTGAATTCTTTGAAACTCTCTGCACAGTCACCACCCTGTAACAGAAACGCTTTCCCGACGGCGGCGCTGGCTAGCTTATCCTCCAATCTTCTTGCCTCCCCAGCAAACACAATTGGCGGGAAGGACCCGATCGTTTTGAGTACCGAATCGAGCTCATCGGCGTCCGGATATTCAGGGAGTTGTTGGGCAGGCTTCGACTTCCAGGAATCGAGAGACCAATTGGTTTGACCGGTGGAGGGAGAAGAGGAAGCGGAAACGGAAGCGACAATGGAGGAGTTGGGTTTTTTGGTGACGTGGAGGTTTGGGATCGGGCTGGAGAGAGAGAGGCGTGTGATGGTACCTCCCAGTCCTAGAGAGGGTTTTGAGGCGGTGAGATTAGCGGAGCCCGGGATTGCGACCACCATCGTTTTTAGTGCAATAGTGATTGGAGGAGAGGGAAATGGAAGGGATCTTTTAACGGATTTTTATATCTGTTGCATTTGCCTTTGCATTCTAAAACGACAGCGTTTAGTCTCATGGCTCACATGTTTGTTTGTTTATTTTATTTTTTGGCCAAAGCTCACGAATTTGTTTACTTCCCATATTTTGGGAGATTTTTGCCCCTTTTTTTTTTTGGAATCACATGTAATTATACTAAAGTGTAAGGGAGGCAGAACATAGATTGAAAGCTCCAACTTGATTCGAGATAATATTAAATTTAATTGATTAATATTATTTGTCTAGTAAAAAGTAAATTTAATTTTCATGATGAATGATTTTATGTTTTGAATATGAGTTTAAATTATAAAAAAATAATATTATTTGAAAACGAAAACTCGATTTGCCTCATACTGAGTCAACATACTCAAATGTAGCTAATTCTATATCTTCAATTGGATTATGCCAATAATTAATCTCTCTTATAAATTTATAAACATCATTTTAGAAAAAATCAAACTTGAATATATGATATTTATTCAAATATATGTATCTGATATAGATGTTTAAACCAAAAAACTAAAAGAGTTAGCTTGAAAGATGACTATTTTTCTTTACTATAAACATACAGTGATTAAACTGAAAATTACATAAACATTCAGCAACTTATCAAGAAAATACATGAGAACAATGAAGTGACTCAAGAACTTTGTGTTACTTCATTGAAAGAAAAAGGGGAAAAAAGGGAAAATGTGTTTAAAGACAATATGAAGAAAATTGTACAACACTGTAGTATAAAACATATATATATGTATGTATATATGTATATCAGCTTCACTCTGGTTTCACATTTGAATTAAGATCTCCAAGACTCTTCTTCATTCTTCGCATAATCAAAGGAACAGGCTTTTCCAAGACAGACACGTTAATGTTGTTCCAGACATCTGATTTGGTTGGCAGTTGCACGATTTTTTCAGCAACCTCCATGTCTTCAGGAAGAACAGAACCGAACACGGTGTATGAGTTTTTCCATTCTCCGTGGTTAGCTAGGCTTATAAAGAACTCTGGACCAGAGCCAATCCAGGCAACTGATCCCCTTCTTATGGTAGGGCAAGCCTCAGTTGGCATCTTGTTAAATGGGGTTCCTTGGGCTTCAAGAATTCCTTGAATCAGTGCAAATGGTGGACCATAAGGAGCCTGTAAATTCGTAGCAAATTTGGTATTACAAATATAATATCTTCAATAGCTAGAAGCATATGGTCCGGGATTTAAGAATATGGACAAACACGCATGAACAATATCTACTTCTTACCTACTAGAATGATTGACCCTCAAATGAACTATTGGAAGAATTTTTCTTCTCTAGCTTAAGAAACAGAAGTAAAAGAAGAAATGAGAGCAAACAGCAGGGGAATAATGGATTTTGAGACGTTTTTATCACGATTTAATTTGCTATAAAATAGGCAAGATTGAAGATCTATGTTACTTAGACTCGGGTGTGAATATAGGGTATGTTTAATTTTTTTTCAATGTTTCCATGTGTTTGGAGAGTCCTTGGAGGACTATACATCCGAATATGTTTCAGATGAGTACCTTAAGAAAGATGAAGAATCTGAGCAATAAAGTCCTATAGCTCAGCGAGCTACTCGATCTTAAAGCAAAATCGAAGAAAGTTACTAACTAGAATTAAACTAAAGCACGAAATTTATAACAGATAGCACAGCAACAATCTTATGGCAGAAGCAGCCCTAAAAGAAACAAGCAGATGCTCATAAATTTCCTTACATCTTTTATGTGATTTCCTTCTAAATCCCAGGACTGTCCTCGGCTTTCTGCACGATAAAATTGGCAACCCACACAATGGCGCATTGTTAACAACTCAAGAATGTAGGCCACGGAATATGGAGCACAGTCTGGGAACAGCTGCAACAAACAAAGAATAATTGGTGACAACATTGTTTCGGGGTGTTACTAATTTGGTGGCTTCAAAAAGAATCATCTTCATCGTACATTCAAGATGTCAACCAGAAAAAAAATTAAAGAAACAGGAGCAAGCGAATCATCTTTTATTAATGTTTCTTCCCACTATAATTAGCGAAAAGGGGCTAAAAAGGATGAAGCAATATTAAAGATAATAGCTTCTGAATGAGCCATAACTAGAAGTCCGACACTCTATGACACTGATGCACATGATCCATAGATAGAAAAGAAAAAGAATCTTAAAAATAAAAGTACTCACTTTTATATGAAGAGTACCATATTCAGTTTCCATCCCAACAATGCCCTGAATGGAGAAGACGCAAGAATGATCATCGATGCTGGAGAGGTGTTATTGACATGATAGATAGATGAAATTTCTACAATAAAAAAGATTAAAGAAGAATTGTCCTCATGAAAATAATCAATAGAAAAAATTGTACTTAAAATATCAGATTATGCAGCCAGTATAGTATAAAAGAAACTTTCAGTGAGCTTATGTTGTAACCTCTCCTTTCCCAAAGATGAGCCCAGAGGTCCAAATAACGCTTTTTCCTGCATCCTGCCGATCAGGGGACAAAGGGTCCTTTTGTTTCTTCAACCAACACTAGTAAAACGAAATAATAAATATATAAGACTATGGCTCTTGTGATTTTAAAATTCAAATTACCTTATGCAGCACCGAATTAAGCCATGATAGAAGAATGCAAATGAAATACTACAATCTTAAATAAAAGTGTAGCTAGAAGTGCAAGATTCAATAGCAAAAGGAGATAATGCAAGCCGAGATTCTTGAGCAAATCTACTAAATGAAATTATAATGTTTTGATATGTAACCATGTTAACCATTCTCCAATGATTACATTCAGCATCAGACCAAACAGATGGAGCAGAATATAGCATCATCACATTTCAATACTTGTTAGAGCATTTTCTGCCGATAAGACCAAATCATACCATGGTTAGAGACAAAACTTCAACCGCAGTCAAAGAGAACAATACATTTGCTTTATCAGCACCATATGGTCTAACAATTCTCAATCAGCTAATGCATTCAACAGGTCAAGTGAAACAACCACGAATCATTGACATAAAAATGAAACAATTAAGAAGATGGAATCATCCACTTTGGAATTTCAGACTCATCTATGAAAACATTTTAAAAAAATATCAATCAAATAAGCGAATTAAAGAAGGAAAAACTCACCTCCCCAAATCTCGATCCGCAAGCCTCCTTGTTCCCACAAAAGACCCAAGTATCGCACAAGCAAGGTCCATCATTGCCACTACACATGGTCTTGCAAACCTGACAACATTCCACAGAGGAATTGAACTTGAACTCGGATCCCCACTTCACAGCTGGACCCCATAGCTCCAAATTCTCAATGCCTCTACAACACTCGTCCTTCTTCTCCCCCAAATCACCACTCGCCACCATTTCCAAAGACTCAAAGCTCGAATCTTGAGAACCTACATTGGGGTTCAAGAAAGTCGAAACAACTGCATAGACCAAAACACAGGAGAAGAGAGCCACCGAGAGCAGGAAGAGAGAGGCGAAACGGGAGTGTTCTGGGTCGTTTAGCCTACGACCCATTTGAGACTAAGGGATGAAGAGAAAAACCCAGAGACGAATTTGGAAACTTCGGGATGGTTGAATGAGATAGCAGTGATTTGGATTTGGGAGAGGGCGGTTGACAGTGAAACCAGGGGAGAATCTAAGGAGAAGTACTCATCAAGGATTTATTATTAATCAACTAGTGTTCTTGAAGTCAACTTTCTTTATTGGGTTCCATAGGATGAATCTCAAAACATTAAATTGTAATTTAATGTATTATACATCAGTTTTGATTTCATCCAATTTACATTAATTATTAATACAACTATTAATATCGTATAGTTTTTATATTACATATATATATATAAATAATTATATTTATCTCATATAAAAATAAATTGATGTATTTATTTTTTTAAATGTGTTTAATTGAATCAAAACTATAGTTGCATGTATAAATTTAAATTGCAACCAAAATTTCATATGTATAATTATACCAAATCGAAGTTTATATACTGAATTGCATATTAAATCAAAATTAATGTAGAAGAGATTTATTGCTTGAAAGAATCATCTAACTATAATGAAATATAGCATTTGGAACCTAAGTGTTTGGCTTCAATATCCAATTTGAAATCTTAAAGTCTTTTTTGCCCAATTTCGTACCTAAGTATGACTTCTGCACTTAATTTAGTACCCCAACCAAACATTTGACCATTAAATATATGACATATATGCTCTACTAAAAAACATAGGTACCTTATTTTTGACAAAAAATTCAAATATCAAATTAAATATTAAAAGTAAACTCAAATATTTAATTGGGATACAAAAAATTTAATTATCAAATTGAAAAATAAAAACTCAAGAACTAATTTAAATATTAAAGCAAGACTAGATACTAAATTAAAAATTAAAGGAAAACTTAATTACCAAATAGTATATTAATCCAAATGAAAATGTATTTTATTTTTAAAAATTAAAAAATAGGATAAAGTATGATTAAAAAACAAACCATAATGAAAATACCTATCAGTTTTTAACTGTTTTTTTTTATATATATAATTTTCAACTTATTATCTTTTAAGATTTTTTTTTGAATGAATATATTTTCAGATTAATTCTCTAATTTTTTATTCAACTTATATAATTAACCTGTTAGATCAATTTCTGGTTCAACCAATTTAATCCATTTTTTAATCAATTTTTAACACCTCATTTCAGTTATCATAAATAGAGGTGATCATGGGCCGGGCCCAGACAAAATTTTAGGCCCATTTTTTAGGCCTGAGTCCAAGCTCTGCCCGAAATATGGGCCTAAAAATTTGTCCAAGCTCGGCCCAAAAAAATTGATAAACCCGAACCCGGCCTTGCCCGACTCATATTATTTTTTTTTTAGCTTTTTCCATTAAATAAAAATTTTTAAAACAAATATTAAAACAAATAAAAACAAATAAAAAACATGTAAATTTAAAAAATATATTTGATTAAAAATAAAATATATATTTAATATATAATTCGGGCCGGACCCGGGCCAAAAAAGTTTTACCCGAGGCTCGGTCCATTTTCTATACGGGCCTCATTTTTTTGCCCAAACCCATATTTTGGGCCTATATTTTTACCCGAACCCTCCCATTTTTGGGGCGGGCCATCGGGCCGAGCCGAATAGCCCAACCAATGATCACCTCTAATCATAAACGACTATTGATTAAATATTTGTATTTCTAAATTTTGCTAACTTGTCAATGTTAATTTATTTTTATTTATCAAATAAATTTAATGTAAATTTATAATTTAATCATTGAATTATTCAAAAAAGTTTATTTAAGTCACTAAATTATATAAAAAAAATTTATTTAAATCATTGGTATGTTAAGTTTATTTTTATTTTTTTTAAATTTTTGCCAGCGAGCTCCAAATGACGATTTGATGACCGATACGGTGGACTAATATCAATCGACGAGTAGGAGAAAATATCTTAAATTCAAGTTGATCTGATGGTTAGTGTTGGAGATCCGAGAAAAAAGCTCTTTGAATTTTGATTCGTGACATCCAAATTGTTTCATGAAAAATAACTAAGAAAGTCGTATAGAATCGGTTTTAATAGCCAATGATTTAAATGGAAATTTCTGAATATTTTAGTGACTAAAATAAATATTTATCAATAATGTAGTGATTAATGATATAGTTTACCCCTTATTATTTATCCGGTTAATAAAGTAAATTCAATCTATTTAATTTATACGAGGATAAAAATATTTTAAATAAAGCACGAACGAACTACAAAAACAGACAAACAAAAGAAAACTGAAAATTATTAAAAGAAAGATGAAAAAATTAAATTAAAAAAAAAACCAGCGTAAAAATGGGATCTCTCAACTGTCGGACTAAGCCGTCAAAGTTGTTTTTGATTTTTTCGTTGTTGTTTTATCTTACTTTATATGAGGCTTCGGTTTTTCTCGAATTCTCTTCATATTAATTCGTCGTTCTTTGGTAAAAGGACATAGGAATTTGAAGCTCTCTCTACAGCTTCATTTCCTCTGTTCTTTCAGGCGACGTATTTTTTAGCTTTTCGGCCAAATTTCGGTAAGTTGATGAAATTAGTGGTACTATTGAATTTGTGTATTTTGATTTGTTTATGAAATTTTCGGTAAGTTTATGAAAAGCGTAAACGGATTTGGATTGATTAATTTGAGTTACATTTGGATTTGTTTTAGACTAATTTATCTACGAATGGAAAAAAATGAATTTATGATCCAATTGTAATCATTTCCTTAAAATTTTAATTTTTTTCAGAAACAATTTCGTTGATTTTGGAGGAATTTTAGGGTATTTATCTTATTTTGTTGTTGTTGAAACGTTTCGTTTTAGGCTGAGATCTTTTGATTTAGCTTTTCACCTTCTTTGTTTTCCAAATTGTTTTGGATTATAAATACATATGCAGGATTACAATGGTTTTGCTAAGAGAATATGGTAAAGATTGTTGTTGTTTTTTTTCTTTAATTTTTCCAGTAAATGGGCTGCTTGCAATGTAAAGCAAAAAGACTATGCCCCAAACGCGAAAACCCTGTCAAACTTGCTTCACAGACTGCTTGTAAGTTTGCAAATTCTTACAAATTTTTTGTTCATTGCATGTACCCAATTGTGTTTTATCGGGTGAAACATAGAGGAAAATTCTTCTTCTGTCAATTTGACCATATGGTTTGGTTTTCAATGAATTTGCAGTTAGTGTCAGTGAAGTTGAAGCACTCTTTGAGCTATTTAAGATCATTAGCAGTTCTTTGATTGATGATGGGCTGATTAGCAAGGTAAAGTTTCAGTGATTCCTCTGTATCAACCAGTTATTTCAGGCTTTGTCTTTAATGTGGTTCGAGATTAGGATTATCACATGTGTATGTCATGTATTAGTTGCTAATGTATTGCATACCTAATGTTTCTGTTGTATATGCAGGAAGAGTTTCGGTTAGCTCTGTTTCACAATAAGAAGAAGAAAAACATTTTTACAGATCGGGTAATAAATTTTGTTTCTTTATATATATATATATTCATGGGAATTTAAATATCTTGTAGAAATACTATTTATACAGTTCAAATACTTGATGTCACTCAGTCCATTAAGTACAAGCATGGTTTAAGAAATCTGGTTTTTCTTTTGCATGTATAATGCTGTTTTGTTATGATCAAAATATTTTGAGTGTGGACATTGTTTTTTTTGTGGTCATTATGTTGTTTCTTTTGAGCTAGCATTGGCATACATACCCTAATGTATGACTACTTATCACTGGCCTAAATGGTCTCAGTTGCACAACTTGGTGCGGAGCATTTTACTTGGTCTTGGTTTCCTTCTATGAACAGAGGATGTGGTACCAATAGAGAGAGTTATGAAATAGGGGAACAAGTTAACAAGATTTGAATTAGTTTTACTTATGCAACCTTCTAATACATGCAGATCTTTGATTTATTTGATGCTAATAAGAAGGGAGTCATTGATTTTGCTGACTTTGTTCGAGCACTCAATGTCTTCCATCCGAATACCTCGCAAGAGGACAAGATAAATTGTAAGTAAACAGTTCTTGAATCCATATCATGTTAATCTTTCATCTCTTTTTTCTAAGTTGGATGGTTTTACATTGCAGTTTCATTTAGGCTTTATGACATGGATGGAACAGGCTTTATCGAACGTCAAGAGGTACTTTGGGCGATATATGTTGCATTATTTTGAGCAAAACTAGTTTTAAACATTATAGATTGCTGCAAATCATCCATGTAATAACCTCTTTCGTGCAACTTTATCTTTTTTTTATTTTGTCAGGTCAAGGAAATGTTAATTGCGCTTTTAAGTGAATGTGAAATGAAGTTATCTGAAGAAATCATTGAGGCAATACTTGATAAGGTGAGAGCTTGTTGTGGTGTGGCTTGCATAAAATAATTGTTTACGGTACGGTTTCGAAATTTGTCAAATACGTGTGCTGATCTTTTTCAATCAGTATTTTCCGAAATCCTTAATTACTTTGCCTTTCAAACCTAGAGACAAATTGTTGGAATTGTATTCGAGACTCCAAGTAGTATTTGTTCATACATGAAACCATAGATAACGTTAACATTTGCATGCGTTCGGACATGGTGATTTTGAGCAGACTTTCATGGATGCCGACACTAACCAGGACGGAAAAATAGATATGCATGAATGGAAGAGCTTTGTCTCCCGTTATCCATCATTATTGAGAGTAATGACCCTCCCATACCTAAGGTACATAATACCGATGTTATACTGAGCTCACTTAAAAAAAAAAAAAAAAAAAGGACCTTACTCAACCAGGACCTCATCCATTTTGTTACATGAAACCATGCAGAGACATAACAACTACATTTCCAAGCTTTGTTTTCAATACCGAAGTAGACGAGGTCGCTACGTTGTCGGAGAATACTCGCTCGGGTTAGCATATTCATTCGGCTTTAAGCCATTTTTTGTTTTTTTATGTTTTTGGTTTGTATTGTTGACATTGAGCGTCTGGTTAAGAAGAAAGAATGCCTGATCACAAGGCTAAAAAAAGCATGCTATCGAGTTTTTTTTTTTTTTTTTTCAAAGGGTAGCGGCTAAAATATGATTGATGTACAGAGTCGGCAAAATAACCAAAATTCATCAGGTTTTGATCCGACCTTGTAGGCTTTGTTAAAATTAAGTTCAGGGTTGAGGTGGGTTGTTGGTATTTAATTGAAAGTTTCATGGCCCAATTGCAACGAGTTTAGAGAATTAATCACAATGGCCACTGATATTTACCAAAAATATTTTTTTAGCTTGCATTCTTTCAATTATTTTATTAAATTTCACGTGCACATGAATTTATGCATTTGATTATTTTAATTTAATTAACTATATATTTTATATTTAAATGAGATAAGTAATTATTATTCAATATTTTTATCTATTTAATAAATATAAAATAATTAAGATATTTTATAATACGATATTGCTTGTGTATAAATTCAAATAGAAATTAATATAAAGTGTTGTTTAATATTTATCAGATTTTATCTATTCATTTATAATAAGAATATTCTAATGTTCAGGTAATAAATAATATACTTAAATGAGAATGTATAATTGTTTGATATTAATGGTATATTAAGTGATAATTATCCTGAACTAATAAGCGTAAATTAATGTGAACATATTAAAAAGTTAATTTTAATCATTTTAATGAGCTGCTTTATTTGCATACATGCCACCAACTGAAGTTTTTGATAGAAAGCCCAAAAGTTTCCAAATTCATTTATTTGCTTTTCTAAAGCTATCGGATTTTCATGCGTTACTTATTTTACTTCTTTCCAGATGCATAAAGGGTACCATTCAAAAAAAAAAAAACGTAAAATGTTTAATTTTATTCCTAGCTCCGTACAATAATTATAAAGTTAGTCTAAATTGGTGACACTGTTAAATTTTTTTATTAAATTATTGATATGAAAATTAACAGTTCAATAATTTATACATAAAAAATTAATAAAAATCAATAATTAAATAATTTATATGTAACAAGTTAACAAAAAGTGAATAGTTCAAATTTATATATTTGCCAACAACTAAATAACTTAAAATACAATGACCAAAATTTGAGAAATTAGCATAAAAGGATCATGAAATAAAGAGATGAAATTCAGAAATGGATTAAACCTTTGAAAGGCTAAAATTAATTTAAGAGGTGTCATTTTTGAAAAGGGAAAACAAAGTGGCAGCTGTCAGGCAGATCTTGCTTTCCATTCAAGGCTCATCAACTTTCTTTTAGCACATAATTATCTAAATAATTTGATGATTAAGTACCCAATTTTGACAAACTCACCTAATTATTTACTATAAATTAAGCTTAGATTTTAAGCCACATTGAAGTCAATTAAATGCATGGATTATGTAAACCAGTTGTCACTTTCTCATACGTGGACGTGATGAAAGAAGAAACGATGGAAAAACTCATTAATATCGGGTAAAAGAGAAATGTAATGTGAAGAAACAAGGATAGGAAAATAGTGAGATGGGAAAACTGAAGGAAGGGAATGGTAGTGCTGGATAACAACCTATCCACTTGCATTGCATTGTCAATTAACATACACGAATTATCAATAAAATTTATATTATGATTTGGTCTATACTTGAGAATCTCACTCTCTTGATTTATATTAAAGTTGATTAATTGATGTCTAATTTTTTATAGGATCAACACATGTTTGTAGTCTGACAAAGGACATTAAGATAAACATAGTAACTAATTTCGCTTACCAAAAATATTAATCGTTGGATAACATGATTGGAGAAATTCATTTTAAAATTCGACAATATTATCCTTCAAAATGAATAAATAAAAGTGGTCCAACTTTAGAGTTAAGCTTATGAGAGGACAGCGTATATTTTCTGCTTTAAGCAGCAGTATGTGCAATGTGTTGGAGGTCACGTGATAGGTCCATTTCAAGTGCTTGGAATCTGTCTAAATTTAGAAATGTAGTAGTTTTTCAGATTTATTGTTTGTATTTATCGTCTCTTTACAAATTAAAATATTTGATTAATCATGATATATATAAATTTAAAATAGAAAATGATTTGAAGAGGAGAAAAGGAGAAAGTGACATTTAAGAAAATATCAGGAAAGTGGGGGGTGTTTTCGACAAAGGACCCCCCCTGTCAACCCCTCTAATTTATGTTGCTTCCCCAATCTGGTTTTCGACCTTTCGTCTCTAATATATTAAAAACACAAAAAACAGAGTAAAAGAGAAAATTTTCAGACCGAAACAAGAAGATAAATTAGTTTCCGTTTTATGTTAAATGCATCAAAAGAAATCCGGGAAACATCAAGAGATCGGAAAAGCAAGCAGCGACTGCATCTCTTCCGATTTCGACCATTCCACTTCTTTACTAATCCCTTCCTTTGATGATCATCGATTCAATCGAAACTACCTACAAAAGAATCCAAATGTTCCCACTCAAAACAGGTCTCATCTCACCATCCAAATCCCATCCTCAACGAACCCATCACCACCACCACCATCGACAACGACAACCCATCATCAGGAAAGACCTAATGACTTTTCTCCAACTCATGCCCTTCTCTCAACACCCCACAAGAGGTCTGTAATGACCCAGAATCCCCTTTCTCATTCCCCAACTCCGTCTTCTTTCAAGAACGGCCATAATCACCGCCAAAGGATTGATAGATTAGCTTTAACCACCTCTTGTTTTACTTTTATTGCTGTTCCTTTCGACGCTCAAGAACTGGGTAAGAAACTCGTTCATCATCTGAACCGTGGCCGTTTGCTTTGTTTCCACTTGCGTTTTCTTGTTTTGCTTGCTCTGCCTTCGCTGTATTTCTTGGTCTCTTATCCGCGGCGGTTCCTCGTGTTGAATCTTCTTGCTTTGCTTGCTTTCTTGCTTACCCTTCTGGTTTCTCTCAACCTTGCACTCCCTCGCTTGCCTTCGATTCGATTACTTCTTGCTCGCTCTTTGCCTGCCAAGTTCACTCGACTAGGTTCATCTTCCATATCTTCAAAAGCAGTTGTTTGGTCAATTGGGTCAAAGCCAAAATCAGAGAAGAAGGCGAATTCGGGGACTTGGGTACAAGTTTACAGTAACGGGGATGTGTACGAGGGTGAATTTCACAAGGGGAAATGTTCAGGGAGTGGGGTTTATTATTACCATATGAAAGGAAGGTATGAAGGGGATTGGGTTGATGGGAGATATGATGGTTATGGTGTGGAAACATGGGCAAAAGGGAGCCGATATCGCGGTCAATATAGGCAGGGATTAAGGCATGGAATTGGGGTGTATAGGTTTTATACTGGTGATGTTTATGCTGGTGAATGGTCTAATGGGCAGTGCCATGGATGTGGAGTTCATGCTTGTGAGGATGGCAGCAAGTATGTGGGGGAATTCAAGTGGGGTGTCAAACATGGACTTGGTCATTACCACTTCAGGTGAATTCATCTTTAATCGTGTCATGCGAAACTTATCTGCATTAATTTAGGATTCTTTGCCTCTTTAACTTGAGCTGTTGGCTTTTTTTTTTCTCTTTAATTCTTGTTGGTTTCTCCATTGTGTTTCACGTTGTTGTGTAATGTATGCTCCCTGTTACATACGGTTTTAATCTCCCATTGTAGATTTCAATTCTAATGACTGGTGAGGTTTATGCAGAAACGGGGACGAATATTTTGGGGAATATTTTTCCGACAAGATGCATGGCTTTGGTGTTTATCAATTTGGAAATGGACACCGCTATGAGGGGGCTTGGCATGAAGGAAGAAGGCAGGGATTTGGTACATACACTTTCAGAAATGGTGAGACACGATCCGGTCACTGGCAAAATGGTGCTCTCGATGTTCTTAGCGCACAAAATACTCGACCCAGAGTTCTTCACGCTGTCCAGGTGTCGTTTATATAACGGCTTCACTACTGAATTACCATTAACTCCTTAGTATGAATATAACCTGAGGGTTTAGGGTGCGCCTAGTAATAAAAACTACTACGTTTCCGAGATAACACCAAGAACTGCTATGAATTCTCTTATAATTTGCTACACTATATATACAGGAAGCATGGCGAGCTGCTGAGAAAGCTCGTGACGTTGCAAAGATTGACAAGAGAGTGCATAAAGCTGTGTCAGCTGCAAACAAAGCAGCCAATGCTGCCAGAGTGGTGGCTGTTAAAGCTGTCCAGAAACAAATGCATCATCATAACAGCGAAGAAATACCAACCGTGATAGCCTGAACCTAATACAAGGAATGTAGTAGAGCCTTAAAAAACACCAAAAATGGTTACAGCTGTTCTCTTCAATTTTCGAAGTGAGAACTGCAAGGTTCCTGCTTGGAACCATGTTCAGTCGTCATTCAAAGATGGTTATTGATCATGGAGCAAGAAATGGACCTCCCCTTTCCCTTTCTTTTAATGGCTTAAGTAATGTATATAAGCTGAGTTTACGAGAGAGATGGCACTGAAGTGGGAGCCTAAAGAGTTCAGTGATATTTCTATCTTTTTCTTCTTGTAAATGTAATTAGTCGTAGTTCTGGATCCTGGAACTCTGGATAAAACATCCAGTACTCCCAAGGCAGCTTCGTATGCACGTTGGTTACAATAATAAACAAAAGAAGTCATTTTCGAGAAATACCTATTCCCGATTATTGCTAAATATGCAGCAACACCGACAAAGACCAACTTAATTTGATGCAAAGTAACAAGACATTCATGAAACACGAATACTCAAATATTTGAACTTAAATAAAGCTCCAACACCAGAGTTAAGATATAAAATTAAGAACTAAGCGCCATAATTGTCAACAAAATGACTCAACTGGTTTGAAGCCAACACATACACGAACATCATACCAAAGTTGAACATCACGTAGTCAGCAGCAGCTCAACTCTCAGTTTGCTCCCTCAACCTCCTAATAGTACTCCTCACCGTCACAGCGCTGGCAGTGCTGTAAAATAACAAAAGCAGTACCTTGTTAGTTACATGGACATCCAAAGAAAAGAAACTGAAACGAGAGGAACGGTGTAGATAATTACTTCAAAGTATAAGCACCACCAGCTTTAACTTTCCCGCAATCCTTGCAGCCCCAGATTCCTACAGCCTTTCTCTTCACCGCATACTGTAGCAGCAGAGCTTATTAGAACAAAGACATCCAACAGATGATGGGCAAAAATATGAACATAAGCCTTGGAACTCAGAAACTATAGGATCAAACAAAACCGAATGCCATACCTTTCCACAGAACTCGCAGAAGTACTTGCTGTGTTGACTCACCTCCATCTTCTTAATTTGCTTCCTCAAACTGGCACCATAACGGGTACCTTCAGTAACAGACAAAACAAGAAAAGGAATCAGAGGGGGAAACTTCAGGTATTGAAATGCCAAAAATCCCATTTTAGTTAGAATTGTTTCGAGAATAAAGCTACAATAGTTGAAAATTTTAAATCAATTTAGATAAAAATCAGAAAGGTAACAGCTTCCAACATTCAAATCGCTATCAAATACCAATTTTTCATACATTATCGATCCTTTCTATGTAGAAATTCTCTCTAGAAAACAAAATATAAATTACAAAGATAAGACTTCATAAAATCAAGTAGCACCTACCATATTTTCCAACAATTCCGGCCTTCTTCGTTCTCTTTGTCTGCACCATCAATAAAAGCAAGGAGTTAATAAATCATATTACACCATGAAGCAACATTAACAAAATAAATAAATCCCATGTGATATCTAATTGCTTTTCTAGCATTTTAGCCTTTAGATTCTAATTCAAAATAAATGAAGATAAAAAAAACGACTTGAAATCGACAATGAGGCCAATTTATGAATAACCCATCAAAGTTTTTTAACCCGAAAATTGAAATATGATTGTTCCACTTCCTATCTTATTTCCTTTTCCTGCTACATTGCACAAAAAGGCTGACGACATAGCTATAACACAATTGATATTTAGCTATAAAATGAGATTATATCTGATTCAACTTGTTCTTCTTGCTCCACTAACCAACTACTTTATCAGACAATTTTTGTGGATGGCATTTTCTCGGAAAACAAACAAGTCTATAAACATATGCAAAATGTTAAAAGAAAATTTTTCAACGCGAGAAAGAAGAGAATACCATGGTCGCTGGGCTGAGAGGATCTGCGCCTGTCTGGTTCGGAAGGTGAGGAGCGGCTCTTCGAGAGAAAATAACAACGACGAGTTAGGGTTTTCTGGTTCGGGTTTTTATAGAAACTTGAAATGACTGGGTCAAGACAATCGGGTATTCTTCCAAACCAACCCGAAACAAATAAAAATGATGGGCCGGAGTATCCATCCGACCCGTATAGACCAAAACTTAAACAAGATTTATTGTAAATCATTTGGGCTGTTGCGACAACCAACCAATGAGAATTACCGTCAGTCAGCCCAGTTACGACAATTGCAATAAAACCCAATCGAGTAGCTATCCACGCCGTTTCAGTTACCGGGAAATAGAGAGCAACAAATAATATGGAAAAATCGTTCACTCTTATTCACATGGTTGCCACCGCCGGTGTCTTCTCCGCCGTTTCTTGCTGGTAGCTAATGCTTCATCATTTTTTTTCCTTTCACTTGCTCTGGAATCTCCATCTTTCAAAGTTTGATTTTTGTTTTTTCATTTTTTTTTTAAAATCATTGATTCAGGTACGGATTCATGTTTGGCAGAGAATCAGCTCGTAAAGAACTTGGAGACTTGATCGAAAGTCTTCGCCGCGATAATTCAAGCTCTTCTTCTTCGTCACCTCCCCCGAACTCTTGATCGGTACTTTCCAGTTCACTGATTTTGAGAATTTCTTTCGAAAGTGATATAATTAGTTGACAGAATTAGCAGTTTCAAATTTTGAATGATGAAATAGACAAATAAGCAATTTCTTCTTTTCTTTTTGTTAGAGGAAAATTGGACACTTTCCTAGTAATTTAATCAGTAGGAGGGAGATTAGAACGAGTGTTTAATCTCTCTATTTCTCGTGATAAAAGGAATTTCTCAGAGTATCAGATTGCGATGCTTGCGACTGCTTTAGGAAATGGCTATAGAGATTTATGAGACAATGTTGGTTATCACTCTTTGTGTTGCTGCTTATTAGGAGAGCAAGCTTAAAAGATCCCAATGCTAGCAGTTATAATGGCATCCTATTAGATGACTGGATTTTAGGAGGAAAGTATTTGATTCAGATTTGACAGGTGCAGCTCATGAAGCTTTTAATGAAATTCAAGTTGAAGGTGTTGGAGAATGTTGAATGAAGAATGGCTAACGTTGCAAAGTCAAAATTTGTCACTTTGAGTCCAAATGATAATGTGAACTATCAATGGTGCATGCAGCTACAAGAAATCAACTGCTGAGGGAGACATCAACTCCTCAAAGGAGGGTTAGGTTAGGACTAGGAAAGTCAGGATGGCCTATTTAGCTCAATACAGTGATGTCAAGATGTAGGTTTTGTGCTCGGTAAATTGGTCAATTCTTTTTCCAGTTTATGGTGGATGATGCAGAAATTAAAAGGAAAATATATGGTGTTATATCTAAGATTGAAGGAAGAGGTCTTAAAGGTTGAAGCTATTATAACTTCTGATATTGTAATAACCTATGTTACTTGGACTCAAGTGTGAGTGTTGGATAAGGGTATGTGTCTAATATCGGTCCAATTTTTTTCCAAGTTTTTCTATGTATTTTTAGGGACATATCCATATCCGAAATGTGTTTGATACTGGTGTCTGACATGGGTACTTCAAAGAGAGATGAAGAGTCTGAGCAATGTATGTAAAAACCAACTTCATCTTTTCAGTTCCAGATCATTCCTAAAAACTTTATGTGAGGATACTACTTCGTGGATGCAATGTATATGTTTGGATTTTAGACATCGGCTGCATGCATTATTACTTTTATATTAGCTATTAACTGCTTAAAAATAGTACTTCGGTACTTTGTCCTTGCTATTAACTGCTAATCAGGAACTTCTGGTTTCATTTCCTTCTTGCAACAACATGCATGAATGGTTTGATTGGTTTATTTGTCTTTGAAATTTGCTATCCTTTTTTGCCACACTTATCTCAGTTGAAAATATCTCCAACTTACGGCGTCTTTTATCTAGCAAACACCGAATGTCTTTGCTCTTAAAGTAGAACTCAAAGAGTTAATATTTGCATTATTTACCTACTTGGATGCATGGATTTAAACTAACGTCTTGATGAATGTCCTAACTCTAAACTTTCTTGTCGATTGGCAAATTCAGCTATATGGAAGCATTGAGGTCAAGGAGCTGTGACCGAACAACTTTCCTCCTCAAGGCTTGAAACTTGGCAAAACTTCACGGAGGCATATTGGGGACATGGTTAAGAGTGCTCATCTGGAATTCTCTGTCTGTGTATTTTCATGTCTTGTAGTTTCTCTCTAGACAACTTTTGTAATGATTTGACAGATTTGGTTCATTATATCTAACCTTTATGCTATGGTTGAAAGAATTATTTGAAACAATTTGGGTGTGTAATTTGAAACAAAGCTCATTGTGGAGCTTCTTAGAAATGCATAAACTGTTTTTGATACTTGTGGTCTTGGCCTCAAGGGCAGCGCTGGGGGTGATAGGCTGATAGGGGCTTTGGCCCCCCAAAATGGTGAAATTATAGTTTGGTTCTTTCAAAAATTAATACAGTGATAAAATTGCATTCCCCCTCCAAAATAAAATTTACAATTCAATTTCGCCTTGAGTAGGACGGGCTCTCATGATTCAACACTAGTATACGACTCTTTTTTTATAAATAAATTACGGAAAACAATTTAAGTTTCTTGCTCTAAAACGAATGAATAACAACAACAACAACAAAACTAATGTAAATATGCTACTTTGGCATATGATACCAAAAATTATGTGTGATACACTATATACTGTTGTGCATAGCCTGTGTGCCTGGTTTTTATGCAAAAGCTGCCAGTTATTCCCTTGAAACAACCTTTTGTTCATTCTTAAATATGTAAATGCACTCAATCCATTGCCTGAATCTGATTTACTTATTCTAAAACCTGTGCATATCCACCAGCATCATACCTCTCCAGTGCATTTTCTACGGCAAGTTCAACCTGGGCTGTCTTTGTTGCCATCTTTACTTGTCGAACTAATCCCTCGGGTGAACAATTTGCATACTTAGGTTGTTCCCCATCTTTCATCTCCATGCAGGTGAAGATGAACACTATTCCATGTTTACTGAACATTTGTGCAATCGGAAGGTAACCATCTTGATATCGAGTGTTATAGTATCCTGCTGTTAGTTCTGCAGCATGAAACCTTGTTCTGTAATGCCAACGGATTCCAGCTATCTTTCCTGAAAGCTTTGTTTCAGTTCCACGGAAAGTTGCTTTTGCTGCTGTAAGTATCCTGTCTCCATGCTCTGGTAGTTTTCCCAACTCCCAAGTACCACTCCAGGAAGAACTGTCCGTACTCGGTGTTCTATACTTACATGCTCCATCCTTTCGGAAAAACCCGGTTTCTTTGGGAAATTGCTTGTAGTGACCTGAATCATGCGGCCCAGCCTTTCCCCAATCATGTTTCCCGATTGCTTCTGACGCTGCTTCGAGTGAAGCTCTCATATACTGTTTCAACACTTAAAAAACTTGTTTAGAAAATCTAATAATCTAAGCTTAGTAATAGAGAAACTTCATTTCAGTTCATAAAAATTCAGTAATTTACCTTGTCATAGCACTGAAATTCTCCAATTCCAGGAAACTTCCATGTTCCATTGCTTTCTGGGTATCTCAGTTCTCCACAAGGGCCCAGCCCCACTTGAATTTCCTGATACAGAGAACTTGCATTTATATTTCTAGAGTTTTTTTTTTTTTTTTTTTGCTTATAGAACTGCATAAAAACTTGATATTGATGGTTTGATAATTTAGACTCTAATAGGAACCAAGGGGTTATATCAATGATGCTGATATACCTCTATTTACTTGTATAGTTTGAGATATATAGATGCTTACCACAATAACTCGTCCCAAGTAATCTCTGAACCTTTCCCGGAAGCTCCTCGTGTAATCTATGTAAACCTGAATCGGTGTTCTTCCCCTGAGAGCTGGTCGGAAGTCACAACCCAAGGAAATGTACTCGAGGTTCCTCTGCCCCAACCTATCGGTGTAGATGAGGTTCGGTTCTTGCTGATTTCTTCAAGCACCCATGGAGGCAAAGGCATGCTGAATATTCAAGTAAGAAACTTCGGTTCATGTCTCGAAAACCTTTTTCGTAAGAGCAAAGAATTTTGAATCTAATACATAATGTTGTTGTTTTGGCAGTTGAAATTGAGATGCAAAAAGTGAAGTAAATTTATACCTGCAAAAATCTACGACATTCCCTCCGCACTGATGAAAAGACATGACAACTTGGAGCTTTAGACCATGTTTTTCGACCATTCGGACAAGCTTAGCGTACCCTTCCCAATTGTTACTTTAACATCTTTCTCTACTAAACCCCACCAAGCATCCACCATAACTCCTTCCAAACCTGCGTTCTTTAAACTCACATTCATTGCCCTTGGTTTATTCAAGGTACCTCCATGAGTTATTGTGTCAAGTGGTAACATCACAAAAACAGGCACTTCAGAGTTATTTTTTATTATGGGAAATTGTTAGACTATGTCACTTCTCCCTTTTCTCGCTGTTATTCTTCTTCTGTCCGGTGATCGAGAGCCATGCTTGATCCTGCATCGACACTGACCTCGAATTCCTCGCCTGGGAACGGGACAATGATGACAGCCTCATTCGAGCAAAGCAAATGGTGGCTAAGGAATCATCAGGTGTTTTGAAGCTTTTGGTTTCTATTGATGGAAGAAGTGGAAGAACGTAAGGTTAAGGCCATTGTTTGTATTTGCTGTTTTTGGGAAAATGAAGAGAAGGAAATGAGATACATGGGGATAAATGAAGACGGTTTGCATTTATATGTATATAATTGAAACTTGGGGTTAAGCTTTTGAAAGAAAAGACAACGTTGGTGAGCCCTGCTTTGAAGGAGAAAATGGTCGCAAAAGATCTTTTCGAGGTTAGTTTCTCTGTAACGCGGTTATTTGCTGTCCATTACAAATCGAAAAACCATGTTACTCGGATTGGTGACTGGTGAGTATGGTTACACTTTTTTCAAGTTTTTTTTGTTATGTATTTTGAGAATTTTGAGAGATTGTATTTTCATATCCAGGTGTCAAACATGGATCCCATAATATGCTTCTTGGTTTTGTTGATTATTTTGGGTATTCAAGATATGGTGGTCGATTTTACATCGGTTTCAACTGTATTAGACGGTGTGTACTATTTCAGTGCTAAATCGGAACAATCAATATCCTTTTTCGCAACGGTAAAAATTTTAATCACGTTAATTAGAATATGGTATACCGATTGATGCATATAAGTGCACATAATTTACATATTTTGGAATCGAATATTTAGCATTTTGCATGATTCTTAGGTGAAATGTTGCATCTTAGTTTAGATTACTTATTTCGAGTTTATTGATCTTTTTAACGTTTTTCTCTTATTTTATGGATTTTTAGATAATTTGAGTTTAACTTAAATGTTTTTGAACTTGATATTGGTTCATGAAAGCTTAAAGGCTCAAGTTTTGAGACCATTGGTGGTTTAGATGAAGAATCGAGACAAGGCGTAGCCGAGAACAAGAAGTTTGGAGCCCCGGCACAGCATGTCGGCGCCCCCGCGTGCAAGCAATGACGCCCTAGCCTCAACCAGCGCCCCAATGTCATACGCACTGTTAATGCATAAAATCACATTCTCTATCAATCACAATATCACATAATACAATCTCTCCCCCTTTTTTTCATTAAAATATCCAAGAAAGAATTCCCAGAAAGAAATTTTAAAAAAAAAAAAAACCTCCATCAACTCTTTTAAGTGCAAGACAAAAAGTAAAATGAAGTGGAGAATTGATTATGAAGCCTTAAACTTGCAAATAGCCATTGTTTCCCCGGTGGGAGTTGTGTGGTGTGGCTCCGGCACAAGCCATAGTTGCCTGCCTTCTTTTAATGAACCTTTTTGAACTTTATTTATTTTTCTCCCCAACCCTTTACCTCTCTATGGCCTTATTAAACAACTCTAAAGGCTAAAGGCCAAAGGTGAAAGAATTGACTAAGGAAGTGCAATGACAATAAAGGTTAACAATAAAACTAAAATCAACAAAACAAAACAGCTTCTTTTTTATCAAGTTCCATTCATGTCATTCTCTTTCAATATTCATGAAAATGAAAAGACAAAGAGAAAGTAGTACAAAAAAATATAGACCATGAACAGCCAAAAACAACTTTCCTTTCTCTTCTTTCTTCATTGATTCATCAGCACTTCTTAAGAAGAAAAAAAGGATCAAATCTAATTATCCACCAAAGAAAACACCCAAAAAAAGAGCCATATCATAGAGCAAATCTAAGGCTATCTCACAGTCTCATATAATACCCTATATCATAACATTCACAGTTAACTTTTAGCATATATGTTTCTTCTCTAAGAAAATTGGGATTTTTTTTTTTTTTAACCCGGAAAAAGAAACCCTCATAGAGGCTGCTGCTTCTTGTTCTTCCTCTCCTTGGCCCTTTTCTTCATGGATCTCCATGTCCTTTGTTCAAGGTCTTTCTTTTGACTCTGTTTATACAAGGTAGATATATGTTTTGTTTTATTTTGCTTGGTGAGGTGATTTAGGCAGCTGCAACAGTGCCTGGTCGGAAAGGGTAGCTTTCAGCTTTTGTTGGAGATGTAGATTTTTTTTGGTCCTTCTTTCTCAAAGCTTTAATGGAAGATGAAAGGTTATGGTTCTTTTCCTTAGCTTCATCAATCTCTATTTGTTCTTGTCTACACTCTTCGCTACAAAAAGGAGTGTCCCCTCTGCAAGATTTCCAACAACAAAAAACCAAATCCCAATCAGCAACCAAATCCATAAAAGAAAATTCAATCTTTGGTTCCTAAGACACACTTTCATACTTAAAGCGTACAGGAAAAAAATCATATCTTTTATCGAAGATCAAACAATGGGCAGATTCGTGGATTTAATCCCTAAAACTAATAGATTCATCAGATCTTTCAGCAATTATTCTCTTTTCAGTCTGGAAAAACAAATAGAACCCATACCGATGTGAATACAAAAGAAAAATGGACTGACCTGTACATGAAGATGTCTCTGTTACCCCCAATAGGCTTCTTGCAAAGGAAACAAGCATCCAAGAAATGGGGCTGATGGTCTTCAAATCTGGCATCACAAAACCTACCAGACCTTGGAGAAGAAGCCGAAGAACAATAAAAAGATGAAGATGATGATGATGACAGATTCCTCAAACTACTTCTCCTTGAGTAACAAAGAGGTCTTGAAAAAAATCCATTTTGCTTATGAGTTAGGCAATGGATTCCTGCATACCCAGACTCCATAACTGCAAGAGAAGCCAACCCATTATCTTCTTCAATGAAACAAGGCCTTCTTGAACGTCCAGATGATTCCATTTTTAGCGTTTTGGTTCGTTTTTTTGTTTTAGAAAAGGTCTGATCTTTGGGTTGTTTAAAAGCAAAACGAGGATGAAGAAAGGAAAGTGAGTGGGAAAAGAAAATGGTGGGTTGATTTTATAGTGGGGAAAGCTCAAAGCTTTGTTCTTTGTTGAGGAAAAATAAAATTAAAGAAAAAAATAGAGTAAAAACAACTGCAGGTTTTCAGGAAATCCGTGCTAGTGAATCTATTGGCTCAAAATACCTGCAATCTCTAAGTCCCTAATTATTTCCAGTTTTTCATTGACATTTTTGCCATTCATTTGGACTTAATTATATTTGTTTTATGAAAATGGATGGTTGGGTTAGTTAGATTATTTATTAATTATTTTTGGAATTTCCTAGCTTTAATATAATGAATATTACGAGTCTTACCTTAATTATATAATGGGAAGTTATAAGCATTTATCAAAAAAAATTTATATAATGGGTAATTCTTGACGACTAGATCCATTTTCATATTTGTACTTTTTTATTTTGTTATTAAAATTTGACAAATAAATCTATTTTGATCTCTAAACTTGTATTATGTCAATATTTGATAATGTAATTAGTGTTCTTGGAACAAGATTAGATTGTTCAGTCAGACCGATTAGACCGAGAACTGTTTGATATATTGGTCTTAGCAAAGACATTGAACCAATTAAGTCGGAAGCTACTTGAAACCGGTAAAAACCGAAAATTGAGACAAAAACAAGTTGTTGAACTTGTTTCATATGTTTTTTTAATTTTTATGATTTTTAATTGTTTATTTAATTATTGTTGGTCTGACAGTTGAACCGTTCAAACTAATTGAATTGAGAATCAGTGGTTTGACCAGTTGTTGAATCGATCCAATGATTATAGTAATATATGTGACACTCTAATATTGTGCCATGTCGTCACATGAAATTTTATATATATTTTTTAAATTTTCAAGTGATAATCAAACTTTTATATTTTTCTAAGTTTAAAGACCAAAATGAATTTAGTTGTTAAGTTCATATATCAAAATAAATTAAAAAAATATAAAATATTAAAGTAAACTTAGTTGTAAAATGCTAAAAATTATATTTAATATAAGCACTGATTCATTTTCAAATAAATCTAAAGAATTCACTCAAAGTAATGCATTAGATATGAGAAAAATCCTAAAACGATAATCAATAATCGATTAAACAAACATTTGCGTATATTACTTTTAATTAATTTAAAATAAATAAAATTTTACCTAGCTCTTTTAAGATCTTGTTTTAATTATTTGAGGTAAAACCTATTATTTAGCATCCATTATGAATATAAACCTTTTATCACCTAGGTGAAAGAGTCAATTTAAATTGTCGGATCAATTTTTTTAGAAAAATCTTTAAAGTGTTGTTTTTAGAAACTTGATATGATCCTTCGATAACAAAAAATATTATCCTTCGAAGAGAATTTTATTTCCTTCCGCAGAAAATAATATACGATTTACAAAGAAGAGTGAGTCAATCTTACGTAAATATGCGGTCCTCCAACAAGAGGAGACATGAATGTTCCACCTTCAATGAAATTTTAACTCTCAACAAAATTTTGAATCTATTATAATTTTTGCATGCGATGAATTTGCAAGTGAATATGATTTTTAAAGTTATTGTATAAAAAAATCACCAAAATATTAAAAAAAATTAGATTACTTTCCGCTCATAATTCAAGAAAACAATAATATTTATGAAATATTTGTGTAAAATAAAAATACATAAATTATTAAATATCATTAAATTATTAGAAAATTTATGTTTTAGCTATTTAACTTTAAAAAATTATAAAATGGTCATTAAACTATTCGAAAGTTTTCATTTAAATTATTGGTTGTTGAAATTGTATTAATCGAATGTTCTCCTTCTCATTTTATTTTACAACTCATTCTTTTCATGAAACAATTTTAAGCATCACGAATTTACGAACCAAAATCTAAACAGTTTTTTTTTATCTTCGACAATGATCGTCAAATCAACTTAGATTTAAGTTATATTCTTCTACTCATTGATGGGTATTGATCCACTATACCAATAGTTAAATTGTCGCTTGGAGCTCACTAGCCAAACTTAAAAAATTTTAACAACTCAATAACTTAAATAAAAACTTTCAAATACTTGAATAATCGTTTTATAACTTTTTAAAATTGAATAACCAAAATATAAATATACTAATAATTTAATTATTCAGTGATTTTATTTTAAGTAATATTTTTATTCAAATATTTTTTTAAAGTAATATTTTTAAAATAGTGTAATTTTAAGTTTTTTTATTATTTTTGAACGAAAGTTTTTTTTATTAAATTGATGTGAAAGTAATTAATTCACAACATAAACTCAAAATTAAATAATTTTACTACTAAGGGCTAGTTTAGCAAGGCTTTTGAAAAGTTTGGTTTAAAATTGGAGTGTTTAACATTGCTATTAAAAAGTGCTATTGAGAAATAAAATTTTAGCTTCTCATTTTTAAAAGTGCTTCTGAAAAGCTAAAAATTTCAATTAAAAACAGCTTATTTAACACAATTTTTCTTCAAAAAATACTTTTGGAGTTAAAAGTTTTTTTTTTTTCATGCAACAAAAGTGTTTTTTTAAGCACTATTAAACATGTTGAAAAAAATATTTGAAAGGGAATGGCAATTTCGTGGTTTAGGGGAGATGAGGGGGTGAAAAAGAAGGAAACCGCAAGTCTCGTGTATTTTGGGACTAAATAAATCGTTGGAAAACAAAGCCCCACAAATTCCACAGTCCATATTTAACAACAGAGCAAAGCCCCACGCTCGTGCATTGCACGTTAACATAATGACCACAGTAATCATGGTGGTGGGTCTTTCTAGAGACTTGTACTACCGGTAGTACTAAAAATGAGCCACCACTATTTTAGATTTTTAATGAAAATTGTTTGCAGTTAAAACACAATAATGAACTATTATTTGTTATTAGTTAGAGCCTACCAAATTTCTCAATTAATTTGCAACGGATTTTGGACATAATTAAATTCCTAAGTACTAACAATTTCTTAACTACAATTAGATGGTATTTATATCATTTTTTCTTTTTATATGTCTTTGATTTTCAAAATTATTACAAAAAATAAACAAATTTTAATAATAAAATTGTTGATGCAATGTATAACAAGAGAGGAGAGTGATTGCTACGGAGGTTGGTTCACCCAGTCGAGACTGAGAGTTGGAGATTATGGAGAGTGCGTAAAGGGGAAGAGTATGTTGGGAGAGCACAGGCTTGATATTCTATTAAGGTCGATGTTTTCTTCATATTTCTCGAGGGTATTTATAAGCAATGATCCCGTGTAATATGGCGTTGATGTGTTGGACTTGTCATCTAGCCATCATTATAATGTGCTTGAGAGGATGATTTCGATGGGACAAGAAAGTTTATGACATGACAGATATTGTCATTTGTTCTGACTCTGATAGGATGAAGCAGTTGAGCTCACGTGATGTTTGGTGATCAAACGATTTCATGTTTCTAATGAAGATTGAGCCATCCATTGTCTGAGTAGTCATCCCGAGAGGATGAGTTCACAACTGACCTCTCAACTTGCTAGTGACAGATTTACTGTTTAGACACCTTCTAAGATTGTCATTTGTCATAACGTGAATGAGGTATAAAAAATTAAAAGTTAAGCATGTACTTCATCCCTTTACTTGATAAAAGTGAGAAAGTAGTTCAACAATTTATATGCAACAAATTAGGTAATACTATTAAACATTATCATTAAATTGATTGAACCAAAAATAAATAGTTTAACAATTTATATGCAATACATTAGGAGAAGTTAGGCGGAAAAGTCGAAAAAATATGCAAAGTAAGCTATTTCTTTTTCCATATTTAAGGAAATATATCGATTTTAAAGAAAGAAATATGACATAAAAAAATATAAAATTAAGCAGGAAATGAATCAAATCCAAGACTTAAAAACAAACCCATTAAACATTTAACTATTTGACTAAAAGAGTTGATATGTAAAAAAGAAAACATTTTATAAAAAGCATTTTTCAAAAAAAATCTTTTCTCAGGACACGCTTTTAGTTATGTTAATTAAAAAATATTTTAGGCAGAAAACGTTTTCTGCTTCTATGTCAAAAATCAATCTATTTTCTTTTTTTTTTTATATAAAAAAATCAATCTGTTTTCTGACCTATTTTGCAAAAGAAAAAGAAGCTTTTCTCCCTAATTTCCCTAATAAAGTAATACAAATAAACGGTTAGATTAATTTATTGATTTTCTTAAAATCTAAATATCAAATTATGAAAAATTAAAATAGAGAAATATATTTTTCAATTTTGTTTAGAATTAGATTTAAAAAATTAAAATATATGACTCGAGGTTTATTAATTTAGTTTAATGAAAGCATTTAATCATTTAACATGGTTTTAGAACATAGGGAAAAAAGATAAATGGCCCGTTTTCAACAAAGTTCGGAGAAAAAGTCTGTGTCAATTCAGTTCAAAATAGTAGTGTCTTAAATCTTAATCATCAAATTTTCTTTTTTCCTTTTTAGAAAAAAGAAAAAGTACTAGTACCAGAAAATGGGGGTACCCCACGCGCTACACATGCAAGAAACTCCCCCCCCCCCCAAAAAAAAACCCATTCCAAAAAATCGACGGTTTCGATTGCTCCTTGCTGTGCACTTTCACTCTAACTTCTTTACGTCACTCGCTTTCGCTTTATTTTTTTTCCCTCTTATTCTTTTGTCGTTTTATTCGCTTTTTTCCTCTCACTTTAACTTCGGCGGGACCCACCTCCCAAACACATCGATTGTGGGGACCACTCCTTCTCCCTTTTTTTTGGCCTTTTTGTTTTAATCATTGATGATGCCATTATTTTGCCTTTGATGCTCGATTTTGATAGCTTGATGGCAGCCTCCCTTTTAAAAAAATATATAAAAAAAAAATATCAATATTTTGCCAGTTGTTGTCCATTTCCGGATTTACTTGGAATCAATGTTTTTTGTATTTTATTTTAAAAAGACTTTACTAGCGTTAACTTCATTGTTAACAAAAAGTGAGAAATACACTGACTAATACATTTTTAAAAAATAAAATAAAATTTATAGCTATGTAAAATATATAAACATGAGAGTTAATCCTTTCAAAGATTCTTAAATTATAATTTAATTTAATTTCAAATTTTTAAAATAGAAAAAAATTTATACCTATGTAACATGTTAAAAAATAATTCTTTTAAATTTTATAAAAATTAATCCTTTCAGAATTTATAATTATCTATCTTAATAATATTATCTTCAAACATATTAGATCTAAACTAGTATTTAATGTCTAAATTAATACTAAGCTAATAAAAATACTTGATTGATACAATATTTATTTTTGAGAACTGAATTACAATAATCTGAAATTTATAGCCCATGATAATATGGGGGTGTTTTTTGGAATTAATCCTAAAATGAAAAAAGAAAAAGGCAGAATGAAATGAATGAATGCGGTCATTACTTTAACCTCGGCGTTTGTTCCGAGTTTTTTTTTCCCCAACCAAAGCTCCAGTTGCCCGAAAATCTAGGTCAGCCCACCACTGGTTCACCTGCCCGATATTTTCTACTGTACACGTGTGGCTTAGTGCTTGTCACCACCGAAGCACATTGATCCCCCATGCCATTCCACGTGGCACCTTAATAACATGACAAAATCTTTAATTAATTATGTTCCTCACCCTGTAAGTGAAGGCAGCATTCAATTTTGACGGTGAGATGAGCAGCGATCCCGTACGCCACGATCTTGTTTTGGTCCTCAGAATCGACCGCTAAGGTTGCATTTACGATTAACGCCTTTTTTTTTTTTTTGATTAACGCCTTTGTGTGATCATGCATCTAGATCCCAAGCATAAACTTCGAGAGATTCTGTTGTGCGCTTGAAATATATATATAAATTAATTTCTAACATTATGTCAATATTAAAAATTTTAATGTTTACCTACTCTGAACAATGAGACTTTTACCATGTTGAACCGAAGATATAAATTTGGAGTACCCTAGTGAGTCGGTCAATGATATTTAATACAAATAAAGTGAGCAGCTAAATTAATTGATGGAGAAAAATGGAGGCAGATTTATGTATTGTAGGGGAAGCAGGAACAAACCCTGACACAGAGGGTACACCCTTGACTAAATTATATTTTCCTTTTCCTTTTATTCGTAACAAATAAATTTTATATTTAAATATGTATATAAAAAAAATGAATCATATTTGTGTTAATTATAGGTGAACAAAGGCCTCACATGGGACGAATCATGAATCATAATAGTGCATGATGGCACGAGTTAATTTAAAGAACCCATGAAAGATTTTAACACATTATTTTAATTACTGTAAAGTGGAAAGATTTGAATCCAATCACAAGGGTTTTTCTTTTTTATATTAAACAAAGACTTTAATGACTTTGTTGTAACTTTTTGTAACATTAATTAGGCCGCTTCTTATAATCTTAGCCCATCCATATTAAAAATACAACAAAAGAATAACCAAGCTTTTGTCAGCTTAGTGTTACTTACCTTTTTTTCCCTTTAAAATACCAACATCTTTTTGCTTTTTAATCCACCCTAGGGGCATGCAATGTAATTTTACACGGTGTTTTATTTTGAACATTTTTCATGATTTTTCAAAATATAATTATTATACCTTTATTCAAAATAAGAATTAAGTGTTGAGGTAAGATGCCTTTCATATATCTATATTTTGTTATTATATTAAACTAATTAAATAAGAGATTTTAATACGTAAAGTTTGATAATCGTTGCTCAAAGATTGGATTCATTTTCGAGTACTTTTCTATTGTAATTTAAATTATTCGATTTATTAAGTTACTTAAGAAAATATTAATATATAATTTATTTTATAACTAAAAAACATTATTATGTAAGATATTAATAATATAACTCATCTATTTACGTCGATTTTGAAGAGGTAAAACTAAAACAATATTTTTATGCAACATATTAATAATTTATACTGTAAATATCAATTGAGTTCGGGTTTCAACTCAATTATAAAATTATCATACACTCATTTCTTTTACAGAGCAACGAATATTAAAGTTCAAGCTTGATATGTACGTTAAACGAGCCTATTATTTTGTGGAAGCCTATTTTCTAATTCCCTTACTTTTATCCAAGCCTTTCATATTTTAGACTAGCCTCCGAACTTTGACAAATTTAATATCTCATGTTTAATTAGTTGGAAAAATAAAATATCCATAATACGCTAAATAATATTATATTTCAGTAATTTTATCGTTAAAATAAATACTATATTAGATATTGAAGTTTTGGTAATATATATAATCTTTCAATAATGTAATTTGATTTATTTAGGATTTACTCTTATAAATTTGTGAAGTCATGATGACCGAATCACTTGGATTCCGATTGAAAAGAGATACAATTTATGCATCAAATGTCGAATAGAAATATTACTGCTTATTGACACGTTTCTATGTATGTTTCGAACTTTTAATTACTTCTTTTTGGCTTTTCATTTTCAACAAAGGTATTCGTGTCTCATCTGCCATCTAATGGGTAAATTCATAAAGAAAACGAGATTTTTTTACCCATTGATTTGGTGAAACAAGGACCATAAAGAAAAAGCACCCCCCATACCTTATTATTATTTTCAAAAGAAAATTATTTCAAGATAGTGGCTCAATCAAAAGAATATTTGCCGATTGACTATTTGTTCAATTAGAATAAATATTATTATCAATGTAAAAGAATGTAAGTTGATCTGAACATAAAACGTGATCGTTAAAAATTTTGAATAATTCACCTTAAAACTAGTAATGTTTAGGTAATATAATGCTAATCTAATTTTCATCTAAATAGGTTAATCCCAATTAGCTATACTTTGGTTTATAGATAGTGTATTATAATTAGGTATTTGAATGTTGGATGTATATAAATTTGAAGAAAATATAACTATAATTACAAATATGGTCACATTTGAATAATTAATTGAATAAAATTGAGAAATTATAAATTAATTTTAGAAAAGGAAAAATGTAATTTTGTTGTTTGATTCCTTGAATCTGTGAGTGCCGTTGGAATGACCCCTAGAATTAGTCGATGCGAAACCTGAAATTAGTGGGCTACCTAATTTATTTATTTATTATATGAAATTTTTTCTTCCGAATTTGATTCTTTGTGTACCCAACAAATTTTATTCTTTCCCCTTCTTTAATCATTAAATAATTTCAAAGCTACTAGACTGTTTATTTGTTAGGAGGTCCACATACATCTAACATTCAACAAATTCAACCTAAGTTTCAATCAATCAACTTTTTTTTTCTTTTTAATTTTTGACTCAATCAATAAAAAATGCTCGTGACTTAATGATATAGTATTTAGAATAGAATTAAGAGATTAGAAAATAAGTCGAAATGAACAAGTCATCGATTCTCTTATTTTCGATTCAATGGGTGCATAGACAAATGGAGTATGCTGACTTGTTTTACTTCTTTTCTTTTTTAATCTTTTTTAAGGTTAAATGTTTGGATTAGAGTTAAACTTTTTAAGAATTATTTACATGGGAGTTAATTTTTTTTAAAATACTTAAGTAAGAGTTACAAAGCTTTTTAAGTACGCTCAAATAAGGATTTTTCACGCATTTCGCTCTAGTTTGCAATACAAAATTAGGTGAATGTTGATATGTTTAAAATAGATCACATGGAAACCGAGCAAGGATGAAGCCAAGAATTTTGTTGGGGGCGGATGAATTATAAAATTTTTAAGAGATTCAAATGTAATTATTAATTTATAATTTGCATTACTTTTAATGGATTAAATAGAATTTTTTTCCATATTTAGGGATTAAAATATAATTTTACTGTAAATTAATTTGTAATTTTATTATTTTTAGAGGGTTTAAACTAAATAATTTTCATTTTTAGGGGCCAAAGCCCCTACTAATCCCCTAACTTTGCCTTTAAACGAAAATTAAATAAAATGAATGAATTGATAAAAAAAAAGTACAAACACGTATTTTGGATTATACAAAATTTGTTTGATATATTAGGTCAAAGAGATTGCTCCGTTAGACAATACATCAAGTCAAAAAGTAGGGCTCGGCCAGACTCTACCGCTTCATTAGTCTGAGTTTTGCTTGATAAGACTATTGTCACTCATTGTTAGGGGAGGAAGGAGGAGGTGGTCACCTTGTCCTCTCCCCCAAGATGCAAAATTTGTTGTGTAGTATTTCTAATTTTTAGGAAATCATAAATTAGTATAATTATAAAATTATATTTTCCAATTTTTGTCACACAAAATGTTTTTTAACTTCAACTCTGCTTAAACCTGTTCATGAGTCGAGTCACTCGCCTAACCTGAAGACACGTCTAAAATGTGGAAGGATTTGGGCAAAAATATAAGTCCGAAAAATAGGCTTGAACAAAAAAATAAGCCTAATTTTAAAAATGGGCCAAGCCTCGAGTAAGGTTTACCCGGCCCGAATTCATTAAATGACAAAGAAAAATCTATTTTTTTGTTTTGTTTTTTAATGTTATTTTCTCATTGTTTTTTCCCTATTTTACTACTATTATGCTATTATGTTGCTACTATTTTGTTGTTATTGTTTAGATATTGTATAAAACTTATTTTATTGTTAATTTTGTTATTATTTTAAAGACATTTATTAATTTTATTATTATTTTAGAAGTATTTGATTGTTATTAATTTTTTAAATACCTCTCCGTAATCAATAGTGAAGACATGACAACTACCTCAACTTCTAACTTCTCCTCCTCTCTCGACCGAGCCTATCATCTCCTCCTCTCTAAATCTCCATTTTATTTCCATTAACAAGATTCATTCAAATCATTATTTTTATAAAAGAAAATTTTTGCTTCTTAAATAGATCTATTACATTAAATATTCTTAACTTAATATCAAATAGTAAAATAAACCAACTATTGACAAGTGTTGAGTATAGTATATTTCATTATTTAAAAAATTATAGGTTTAAATAATTGCAAGGACGAAGTCAGAATTTTCTTTAAGAGGGCCGAAAATAAATTATAATTTTTATAATAGTAAAATATAATTTCACCATTTTAATAGCATATATCTTTATAATTTTTAAAAAATTAAATCAAATTTTTAAAATTTTTAAAGAGGTCAAAGTGTAATTTTAGTTTTACAAATTTAAAATTTTAAAAACTTTAAAAGACCTAAATAAGAAAATTTCCATTTTAAAGGCCGAAATAAAATTAAATTTTATTTATAGTTTGTTTGTGTTTTATATTAATTTAAATTTATTTTATAACTGCTCTAATATATATTTATAACTATTTACTTATGATTGTATTATATTTACATTTGTAATATTTTAAAATGTATATATATATTCTATTTTCATGGAATTTAATAATAACATTCGTTATTAAATGCAGCGGCGTTAGAGCAACACGTTATAAAAAGTGTTGAGCATGTTGGCTGCTTCAAATATTAACACGTAGATATACAATACATAACTTAGGTCACAGTAAAAGATCGGATTCTAGCTCAAACTACAAGGCAACCAACAATAACATGTATATCCACGTGGAACAATAGTCTGGTCCCACGTGTGTCTCCCTAACGCCCGCACATAAATATTTCTTGTGAAATTATTTCATAGATTCTTTCTACCGTATTATTTATATTCCCATTATTTTCATCTTATTTATCCATAATAAAATTTTAAAGTCATTATCTTCTCAAATCCATCAAAAGTTTCCTGCAAACCCAACATCAAATTAAGTTTATCCGACATTGTCGTATGGTTGTGGAAGCCAGAAAAAATAAAACCTACTTAAAAAAAAAAGTAGAAAAAAAAGTAAAATAAAAATAAATAAGCGGGGTTAAAATTAAAAAGTAAAAAGAAATAATATAAGAAAATAAACGACGAAAAACTCTAGTTAAAGTAAATTCTCCGTTTGATTCAAATATAAAAATGAATTTCAATGTTTTTTAGTAAGTAGATTATAGTCATCGACGACCGTCTAATAACCTCATCTCTTTTTACCTTCTCAATAATCAAGACAATCGTCTTAATTACTTTCTTTATTAACAAACAATCATTTAATAATCGCTTAAGAAGGAAAGGGACCTAATTCTAGCTAACAAATATGTTGTCGGAGTTTATTTAAGTTAGAACAAATGTTCACACTACACATAATCATGCAATCGTCATAAATATTAGAAATCAATCCATCAACTAATAATCTAATGACAATGCAATCACTCTAAATCTGAACAATTGTAATTAAATCAGAAGATATGTAGATATTAAAGAGTAAAGAAAGATTAAAAGCAATTCGATCTCACAAACTTGTAGAATTAAACTTCCAATATTATTTCAACTAGAAAAAAGGTATATAAAACTTATAAATAAAATAAAACAAAGAACGACTAGGTTTGAAGCTCTTTAATAATGTAATGATTAGATTAATCATGTCTATTTATAGGATAAAAAATAATATAACGGAGAAAATAAAAAAATAACCTTAATTAAATAAAGCAGAGTTTTTAGTGTTGTAATTAGATTTGGAATTGGGAAAATAAGTAAATTCAACACATCTGTTGAGAAGAAAAAATTAATAAATACGACAAAGTGTTGGATATATATATTTCACCCAGTAATATTAGATAAAATTGATGTTGGGTTTACCGTGAATATTGTGATGGAAAAAGTTTGATGGTTGGGTGAAGATGATGACTCTATGTATAAATGATTATAAAAATGATAATGTGTCTATTTTTAATTGGTAAGGACATAGATGATACGGTAAGAAAGGTGTACAAAATAATTTATTCTTTTTATTAATTTTCAGTTCCTTTTAATATTACAAAAATAAATATTTTATTTTCTATTGTAAGCTTTTGTAGTTGTTTAAGGTGGCATGGCAATATGGCATCCCTCCCAAGTAATCTTTGCTTTTGTTGTTGTTTTTTTCTCTCCTTCCTATATATCTATTTTAATTTGTTCGGCTGAATTAAAAAAAAAAGTTTTATTATTAAATTTAATAAATAGTTTGATCGAATAAGATTTATCAGATAGTTGAGTTGGTCAATTCATCTCCTTCCTCGACTGAGTGGTTTGGGTTTGAAAAAAAAAAGTAATTCTTTAATAAAGAAGGAGATGAAAAAAAATTATTTAATCAGAACAATCCCCTCTCCAAAAATCTTTAAAAGTGTATATAAATTTTTCAAGTCAAATTCTGAATCGGATTATGATATATTCTAATAAAATTTATTGTTTGTTGAGTAGAATAGGTGAATAATAGAGATTCTTTGCCCTCGGTGGCAACAAAATAGGTGAGCCTCGTATGTATTTCATTAAGGTTTTTAATAATAATGTAGAGAAAATTAAAACTACCATTTTAACATTATTTTATAAATAATATTAAAACCATTACCTTTGTATCATTATTGAAACGTGCAGGGGCAGGCAGTTAGCCTCTTTTCTTTTGTTTTTCTTTTTCGCTTCAAATACTAAAATAAAATGGTGAAATTCTAAAATTGTAAAGTCTTAAACAAATAAAATCCTCCATTATACCAATATGTAATTTCATAAAAACTTAAGAGATTAAATGGTAATTCTATTATTTTTGAGGACTAAGGATCCATTAAAGGGATTTAAAAAGAGTACCCTTTTTTATCAGAGCCAGGTTTCGATCCTGGGACCTGTGGGTTATGGGCCCACCACGCTTCCGCTGCGCCACTCTGATTAGTTACTTGATTTCTACAATAACTAAATATAATGTAAAAACACAGTACCAACAGCCGGTTTTGTTTCGATGTCCCTGAAATCTATAAAGCTTGTTAATGGATTCTGTATGTTTTTCTATTAAATTCATATTATATCATAGTATTTGTTTTATATTATGATTATTAGGAATAATATATAAAAAAAAATCAATGAGTTATATGAATCAATAAAAAGAATCTATGAGTTACATCTGTCTACAAGTTAAGCTGGCCAAGGCTAGATCTTAAAAAATAATAATAATAAGTTCAAGCCTGGTGAATCCATAAAAACCAATATTATTACGTAGAAAATAATGAAATATATTTTATATTAATATTATATAAAATACATTAAATTAAATTTATATAAATTCAAGTGAAACTTGCCGAATAAACTACTTAATCCATAAATATAGCTCTAATTATATTAAAAAAAAAAATTAAGTTTTTTATTACTTAATAAGTAATAGATTGGAAGCGCCATTTGTAGTTTCATGCATCCATATTTGAATCCCAACATTTGCAATTATTTCATCTAGTCATAAGTTAAGGTTTTCTTTGTAATCAACTAATTATGAGAATTATAACTCATCTTAAATATATTTATAATTTACATAATGATTTTTTACTAACATTATTTATTTTTCTTATCACAAAATTATATAGTTTTACAATAAAACAAATTTTACAGATCATTATTTATAATTATTTAATAAATTATGAATCTTATACATCATAAAAACTAAATAAACGATTATATTTTATATATAATAATTTACTTTAGGGCATGTAAGCTATTTGAGGACATGGATTGGTAAATCAACTTTGGTCTTGATTTATTTAAAATTAAATATTTGAACCTATTATTCACAAAAAAACAAATTCTACCGTGGACCCGGATATCAAATATTCGAATATTAATAATATCAGCATATACGAATACAAACATATCCAGATAAAATAAAATAAAAAATTAAATATCTGAACTGAATCCATACCATCCATCATCTCAAGTGACTTCAGTTTGGAATTAAAGAAATGCCTGCCTCATTTCCAGTTCATCCTGTCCTTGAGGGAAAACCCAAAAACTAGATGGAAAAGAAATAAATACCAGAAGCAGTCATCAGTTAAAACAAATGGCATTAAAAACATTGATGTCATTCTACAGATTATGGGGAGCAACTCCATTGTCAAACAAACCCAATTTCTCACATCGCCATGACCAACCTTTTTTTTTAACACCACCATTAATGTCTACAAGCACTATGAACCACTTCAAACATTTTTCCGACCTATACTAAAGAGTACAATTACATGTCAAGGATGAGCTGAAAGGGTCAGGCGATTTTCCTTGCATACTATATACAAATATTTTCACCTCTAAAAAGCTTCTGTGTCTATTACAGACGGGTTTAACCTGAAAAATCAATAGTCATTATGGCCTGGAGTCTTTTATCATCAAACCCTTTCGAGAAAAACCTTATCATGTAATGGTTCTCTCTTGAATCAATAATCATTCTCCAAAACAATGCAAAATTTCAAGCAGGTATCTGGGGTTATCCTTTTTCTTTCTCAGCCAATGTGTTCACATATAGCTCCCATTGCCATATATTACCCTTCAATTACAGCTATTCCTGCCATCAGGAATCATTTTATGGGGATATGGACAGAACTCAAAAACTGACCTCAAACCGGCAAATATTTTACACTTCAGATTGGGATTATATTTGGGCACACAAGGGCAGCGCAAACCAAGTTGCTAATTGTAAACACTATAACCTGTTAAAGCCTATGCATCCTTATTCTTAACCATTAAATTGAAGTTTCTGGTTTGGGAGCCATGTCCCTGCTGAGGAGCCTGCAAGTTTAGTGGCTGTTTGTTGAACTGAGCAAAGGGCTGGGAGTAGAGAGAATTCATAAAACCCTGCAAATGGATAGACATAGATTTAACACAGAAAAAGAACTTTATAAGGTCAATGTGTATCCCAAAAATGAAGTCAGAAAATATGCAATAGATTTTTAGCCGACAGACAATGACTAGCAGTTCAAATTCAGAAGAATATCTGGGCTACTTTCTAGTTAGAAAACGAATTTTAAAATCTTGCAAGGTTGATAATTTTATAGACAATAATTCCCTCTCAATATGCGATAGTACAAGAAGCAACCTGAGACTGAAGCTGGTTGGGATTCACACCACAATGGCTCTGTGATGCATCATCCTGTGAAGAGTCACTAAAGCCAACCTGAGTAAACAGCCCTTGTGATCCATGATTCATGTATTCCTGCAAAAACAGAATTCCGTTAGAAGAAAACCGGGAAAAAAGTAACTAATTACACCATGGCAATTTCAGCAAACCTGCGACATGAAATCATTTCCAGTGCCAACACGAGAATATCCAGCTTGAGAATTCTGGTTTAGGAAGTTCCCTAGAAACCCACTCTGTGCTCCTTGTGTGGCATAATCAGCAGCATACCCACCCTGTGAAACCTGCACATGAATCATAACCAAGCAACCCACATTGTCAAACCAGAAGTCAAACACCGAAAGGAACTTTCTTGTTTTATTGACAGAAAAATTACAAAGAGATTATTCTGAACATCTTCAACGACTGTCTAATCCTTTAATGTCCTCTAAGGAAACATCCGACAACAATGGCATTTTAGTTGAAAGTTTGAACTTTACCTTCTATTTCCCTTCTACTTATTTTAGACCATAACACTGAGGCTTGGCAAATAGGCGATGATGCAATCTCCAATAAATGCCAGTCAAATACCACCAAACCCCGCTAACTAATGTATGTCAAATGGGATTGAGAAGATATTATTGATACAATAAAAATAGAAGTCAACAGCCTATACCTGTGAAGAAAAATCAGCAACGTTATAAGGAACATGTGAGCCTTGGGTTTTGAAGTCATCACCCAAGTGGTCCTGTAGAATATTCAAATAAACCAATAAACATAAATTGCAATTATAGAATAAATGATAAAGATTACTGCAAAAATAAAATACCTGGGACATTACCCCCCTTGAAAATCCATCCTGTAATGATTGGCTTGGCCCTTGGACTGCCATCTTTAAAAGAAAATAATAAACATACTCAGAGTCCCATGAAGTCAAAGACGGTATTAAGAAACAAGAAGTAGAACAATAATAATATGGAAAGATATAAGTACAAACATTATTCACAAATCCAGGTTGAGATAATTGACCACCCATAGATGGCTGGCCGTTTGGATTTTCCAGAGGAGGGAAGCTAAAAGCAGATCCAAGAGTTCCAGCATTCTGTGGTGTGCCTTGCTGGTGCTGGAGACTACTGCTAATTGGAGAACCAGCATTACCACATCCAGCTCCAAAGCCTCGGTTTCCAGGTTGTGGGACCTGAGCAACAGCTCCCACAGGTCCATGTACAGCTTCATGAGTTGGAATAGCATAAGGTTGGGAAGGAGGACCAGGAAATGGTGGAAGAGGAACCTGGGGCATTTCGAACCTGGTAGGTTGAACCCCAGGCTTGTGAGTACCATTAGGAAGACCGGGAGGCAAATACGCACCTGCTTTGGTAACATGAGAAGGCTCACACTATATTATAAGCAGGGAATAGTCTCCATCAACATTAATAATACATGTGAAAAAGGCATAATCTATTGTTCTTCTGCATGTCAGCACAAGACATATCACTTGAATGTCCCAAAAGTAATGATATAAATGGCATATAAGTTGTAAACTCAAGATGCTCAAGAGCTTACCCCGAGCACGACTATTTCTTCTATCCACATTTGGACTGGATGAGGCAGCAGATGCAAAATTATCATTAGGCACAATCCCAGGTCCACGGCCAAAGAAAACTCTTCGATTGTTGTACACCTATAAGAAACATTTGAACTCACATTAGCCTCAACATCTAATAACTAAAAATAAATTGGGAGAGGCACCATGCAAAAGAAAAAGCTTACAATTTTAACAAATAACAGGCACTATTCTACTATCCTTTCATTCCATAGACAAACCTTTTTGGGCTTTTGGAATTGAACCATACTCTGCTTCAAGTTATTTAGGGGTCCTTCAACGAGGCACTCATGTTCCTGCAAAACTTAGCAGAAAGGGCTCAGCAACCAGATAATGAGTTTCTCTGAGGCACAATGAACACTAAGGTTCACGCTAACATTTGCATATACTAGCAGTAGCATAGTTACAAAAATAATCAGGAAGATACCTTGTAACGTGTCAATAAACCATTCCACAGAGGTTGTTTGCTAAGAACTTTGGGGTTTCCAAGAATTACAATACCATATCGAGCACGTGTTAAGGCAACATTAAGCCTGCGGGGATCATTTAGAAATCCAATACCCTAAAAAGTTTATAGAACAGTTTAAAAGTAGCATGTTAGTTTGTTTCATAATTAAAGCATATATAGAGAGAGAGGACAGAGAGGGTTAAAATATTAGTATTAGACTTGGAACGAACACCATAACTAGAGGTTAATCCATCAAACAAATGAAAAATATCACAAAGAAAAACTTTCAACAAACTTATGAATAGTGCAGAAATTGAATATTAGTTTGACATAAGACTGAGATTCAGAAAGACTGATAAACCGAGTCAAAATTGAAACTCATTAATGAAGATGCTTCAAATGTTATTTCACATCTTGAAAAAATATGTTAACCAACCTGATGTTCATTACTTCTCACACAAGACAAGATGATGTAATCTTTTTCCCGTCCTTGGAAAGAATCAACACTTGCAACCTGATATAAACCCAACAAATTAGATAATATACAACTACATAAATGGCCAAATATCATACAATTCAAATCCACAAATTACCTCAATTTCTTTGTAAAGCTGCTGTCTCAAAGCACCATTTCTTGACATATAATTTACAATATATGCCCTTTGTCCCTCATACGGTGTTATGACCCCAATCTGTAATATATCAACACAGTTAATAAAAAGTTAGAATACAGCCTGATATCAATCTAAAAATAAAATTTAAAAGGTTAAGTCCACAAAATCACCTGACTAGGAACAACACCACTCCTCAAGAATGTGGTAACAATCTTTTCAACATTTGCAGCCTCAGTTCGATTGAGATATGATGTACCACTAGCACTAATCTCCTCTTGTCCCATCTAAGAAAAACTATGCAATTACAAGGCATAACCATGGAAAGAACAGTACGATATTGTTCTCTTTTTGTACCTCTCCCAAACCACCGGCACACAAACAGCGATAAATAAAAAAGAATATGCACAGGAGACCAAAGATGATTTTTCTTGTGATTACACTATCCACCACAGTTCCAATACCTGTACATAAAAAAACATGGGACGATTAGGCACAGGCCAAGGAAAATCAATGCCCGATGATTGCCTTTCATTGATTGTCACTCCATTTTGTAATGTGCCTTCATAGAAGCTATTAGAAGGAAACTCTGATAAACATGGGTGCATACGGTATTGGACCTAAAATTGAACAGACATTTACTATCAGACACGTATTTTCTATTAGCAATCACACTTGCATGAAGTGCAAAACCAACAAACATATAGGTACATCACCTGTAATCTAATTGGTTTAACACCAAGTAAAACTAGACGTTCAAATAGAGATTGTGCTAGCCCAGCACGAGCTCCTTTCTTGCACATGATAACAGGACCAAGTTGGCAATGATCACCAACAAGAACAACCTAAAATACATTTACACATTAGAAGACTGAACAACAAAGATTTAAGGGAAGAAAGACAAATCATGTCACACTAGGTTTGATATTCCATTACCTGCTTCACTCCAAGAACTAAAGGAATGAGACACTCAGGTTCAGTTGCCTGAGTAGACTCATCAATAAGTACCTAAATAAGAGAAAAAAGAGTAAGTGCCTTTATCTGTTTAGTGTTTATTGAAGACTACATATCTGATGTATTCAACCTGGCGGAACCTAAAATTTGCCAATCTAGGATCTCCAGCCCCAACACAAGTGCAACAAATGATATCAGCGCTTTGGGATATTTCTCTCTCTGTTGCTCGCTTTAGTGCTTTGTACTTTTTCTCATCACTACTTGACAATTCACCTGCAATATTTATGGTTAAAATAATAAGGCGTTTTAGCATTAGATAAATAAAGTTCAGGGGAGGTTAACATTTTCAATTTCAGACAAGACATGCACATTCACTGTCACTCTGTAAGTTAATTGAGAAGTTCCTTCTCTTTCATCCCAGTTTAAGCAGGCAATGTGGAGAATTATACCGACCTTGTTCATCTTTCAATAGTTGTAACTTGTGAAGTTCACTTTTCTCAGATGTGTCAAGATGTCGAACCTGCATAGAGTAAAAGCAAATATTAACAACACAATAAATATAGAACAGAAATGGATAGCAGAATAAGACACCACAAACCTGATAATGCAGGGTCAAATGTTCAACAGGAGAACTCACAGCTTCCCTTGATTTCGCACAAAGCCTTACAACCTTCGGACGAAAAAAAACACATTGGCGAAGAAGTATCCATTTACAGATAAATACAAGTTTTAAAGAATTAATAACATTAGTGCAATTTTCAAAGAATTGCTAGCTTCCAAAGCACCTTGGCAGTTGATCAAAATTTGTTTTAACCTTAAACATGCCATTGCTTTATGTTACCAACCATCAACCCCCATCTAGAAAAATGTAAAATAGAAGAGACACCAAGCATCCACTACTGAAAAGCACAATAGTTAGCTGACATTAAAACTAGGTTAGAGAAGAAGATATCTTACAAGTAGACAAGCTACAACTAGGGATGCAATGCAAATAAGATACTTCATGGGGAAAAAAGAAAGAAAAGAAAACAGTACACACATCACAGTTCTTATTATTTAATCATAACAAAGAAAAGAATGACACTGGAAATAAGCTTAAACTAAATTAGGCTTCTTTGACAGCAGTACATTTTCTCCAAATCTTTTCATTGTATTAGTAACAACCAAAACCTAAAGAATAAGACACATGCAAAAGGAAGATGATTAAGAAAGCCCTGAAATTACCACCATAATAAGGCAAAACAGTTTTAACCACAACTAGCATTACCACAAGCAGAATCTAACTTCTCTACCTTTAACCCAGTGGCACTTATCTTTTCAGCTAGCTGGTCAACAGCCACATTACTTGGAGCACAGACTAGAACCTGATAAGAGAAAGTAATATCAGATCTAGAGACAAAATAAAAGATGCACTATAACAATCTCGTTTACGTTCTTACCTGTCCCTGACCCTGTTTAGCCATGTTATAAACAATGGCAGCAGAAGTAACAGTTTTTCCAGTGCCAGGGGGGCCTTGAATCAGGCTTATTGGCTTCTGAAGAACACTCTTTACAGCAAAAGCCTGTCCAACAAAAGTTCAAGACAATTTGATGTGAAAAACAGTTAACAAAAATCATATGATGCCAAGCAGATGCCAAACAGCCATACTTGAGATGCATTCAGTTCTGGCAGACCAGGTGCACCAAAATGTCGAGGCAGTGTATTACGAACCATTTGAACCTCAACCTCATGGCCAAGAAGGTGGTGGTAAATATATCTGCAAGAAACAAACAAATTAGTTTACTTGGAAGGAACCGACAATTCAAGTCCAACAGATTTGCAATAAGAAACATAAAGTTTTAAATGCTAGAAGGCAGTTGAAATGAGAGTGGCCCAAAATTTGCCTTTAATAAAGACAGAATAAAAGCAATGAAGCCAACCATTTAAAGAGACCCTTTTATTCTTCAAAAATAAATTGCTTCATAGATTTATAAAAAATGCTAGCCCAGGATGTAAACAAAATGAAAATATTAGCACATGAAACTGGCAAATAAAAAAATATATGAAGATATCTGCCATGAAAATCTAGAATAAAAAGGAAATCCAGAGAAAACAAAATATCTAACTTACCCACTAACACTTGTTTCATCAACTGCAAATGTTTTCATCGCCCCCTGCATCCGGTCAAAGCTTGTAATCTTCCAGACAAAATCAACACTGAATCCATGGCTGACATCAACAGGAACTCCCTGCACCACAACAGAAATAAGCATCAATTTCTTAAGTACTTGCCAAAAGCCAAAATAAACCAACAAAACAGAGAAATATCAAAACTACCTGACTAGCACGGAGCTCAAGTGCAACTTCCTCTTGTGCCGTTAGCTTGATCTGAAACAAGAGAGATAGTTTTGTAAGTATATTTCTCAGAGGTGCACCAGATGCATGAAACTTCATGAAGAATATAATAAAATATTATCAGGTTTCTACAGAAAATACATAGAATCAACATCACATAAGTACAAGCATACATCAAAACCAGAATTAAATGGGCAAGCTCATAAAGGACACATACCACATGCCCAACAGCCTGCCATGCTGGGTGGGCAGCATCTCCTGAATAACGCAGTCGCAACTCATCACCAGGTACTAGACGCAGCTCATTGTCTTCCTACAGCACCACAAAATCAGGTTTAATATTTCTTAACTTAAAAACAATAGACATTGGCATAAAGAGAGAGAAGGGGGGAGGGATAAACCAAGAACACAATTATGTAAAGGAATAAATTAAGTGAAAATTATTACAAAATCAAAGAAGTAAGGCACCTTTGGAAAAACAAAATATGCAACTCGTTTCTTGTTTAAGCCAATATCCCATCGAACGGTGACATTGTCCTTGCTTTGAGATTCTTTCATCATCTACCGAAAATGAAAATCTGATTTAGGCATGAAAATTACATATTAAAATAACAAGTATGAACAGGATTATACATACTTTATCATAGTCAGCTTCAAGCTTAATAAGTGGCGCAAAAACATTTTGATACTGCAAAGAAAATCATCAACTTATTATTGCAAAGGAAAGATGCAATTTCTTGTCTTCTCACAATAATAAACGAAAGCAAAACAAAATAATGAAATTATTGCAAAACTGGGCACCTGATAAGCATCTTCATACTTCAAGGCCACAGGCTGAGGTTCATCATCTATGCCAGGCTTCTCAAGATCTTCAAGGGAGGCATCAGGATTTGTCTTCCAAAGCTCTTCTACCTTGTTTATCTGCTGAGCACTTATTTGCCGTGCCCTTAGCTGTTCTTGTTCAGATGGGACCTGTGAGATTGAAATAATTAGGAAGTCCTCAAATCAACAGGTAACTGTCATATGATAAAAGAAACACCAACCTTAACTAGCCACTGCAAAAAGCATCTATCATCAATAAGGGGACACCACTGACTCAAGTCCCAATTCATGTCCTTCAAAGCATTAACATTCAAACAAGGTTCTCTACAAAGAAGAACAACAACGCTCTCGGTCTTAGCAGATATAAAACCAAGAAGGAAAACATTTCTGCATCCACAGTTGTAGCATTCAAGAATTGTTTCTCCCAAAGGACTATCCTTATGAAGGCAGACTTCCTTGTGTTTAGCTCGTACCTAGAAGGGAACAAAAAACAAACTCAATAATCAACAGTATCCAGTGACTATCTCCAACTGGATAATCTAGTACACTTGTTCATAAATACTTCATTTATCTTAGTTAATAACATATAAATTTAGTAAAAGAAACTCAGATGCAATAGTGGTTTGAGCATAGAAGCATATATGCAAGGAACAATGGCAAGTACACAACTAAATTGGAACTTATCAAACACAGAAAAACCAAAGCCACCAGGAAGTACCTTTTTTCAAACAGAATAACAAGGGTACATTATGTAAACTTACTGAATCACAAAATTTAGTCCCATTTCTCTTAAGCCCATTTTGCCACAGCATCATCCCTAGACTGAAGAAACCAGAAAACAAATTGTTTTTGTTCATGTAAGATAATGCTCACTATTAGGTTGCAATTTCTATTGTCAGGTGTTCTGGTTTCAAGATTGCAATGTATTTTGGACAAGGAAAGAGAAAACAAACAAACAAGCACGTCATATTGCAAAACCAGTAGATGCAAGAGAACACACCATGGCTGTGAAAGAAGGATATCAAGATACAAGCAGATTTGATTAAAGCATAAAGAAAAGCACAGGTGTGCTTAACAGTTGCAACAATCAACGCTGATCCTCAACATGTAAGTGAATCAAACAAAACTAATTCCTAGAGTGAAACAAAAAGGTAATCATGTTACAATTCCAACAAGAAAAAAAGGTCTGTCGCATGATTTCTAGATGAAGGGCTGGCTTCTGATAGCATTCTATATTATCCCTTTCCTTCAACAAATATCGACACAGATCTTGCAGAATCATGTACTAGCAACAATCCAACATAAAGATCTGTCCGAAGATATTAAGAGAAATGTCTGAGTTCTGATTGCCTTATAGCAAATCCCTTTACTTAAGCAAAAAACAGTTCTCTCAGTACCAACTATCAACATCAGGAGTGTAGTAGCCTAGCATCCTCAAGGAAATGAAGGACAAAAATTACCTTCAATTAAGTCAAATGAAACTATTATTTTAATCTTAGAATAGCCTATAAGAGGAAGGGAAGTCACTAAATGGTGCCATCATTTCATGAACTTGTTAATGCATTTCTGAACCATATTTCATTATTGAGTCAAAATCACCAGCCGAATTACCTAGTTTAAACCTTCAAGACTGCATATATTAACTTGGAAGGAAAATTTAACCGCTAAAAGTATCATAGACAGTTAATACGAATCATATCGTTTCTAAATCGACATACACTTACATTAAGCTCCAAAAAGAAAAGAAAAGAAAAAACCTCAAAGTCGACACCCTAAAATTAAAGCACCCTTTCTACTTAATGCACTCTCTCCCTAACAGATGCCTTCCATATTTCAACATAAATCTTCAACTTGAAAATCAACACCAATGTAATATCCATTTAAACTTAATAAGCAATTTTTTAAAGATAATGGATAAAAGGAGAAGACTTACGAGATGATTAACAATATGCGAGCCAGATGTATTCCCTCTTGAATTACAGAACCACTTCCTACACGAAGGGACGTTACAGCGAACCACGCAAGCCGGGTTTGAAACCCCGCAATACCGACAAGAGCGCTCGACGGAATCCCCTTTTCCGTACTCATAACCACCATCCTCATCCCCAGCTGTCTCCTCGAAATTCAATCCACTAATCCCTGTAGCTAACGCATCAACCACGGTCCCACTACAAATATTGCTGTTGTTATTACTATTTACGCCACGGGCAGCGCCTTTTGAAGCATTAGAGGGAGAGGAGGAGGCAGCAGTGTCGGAGCCGGAGCGATCAGCGGCGGTGGCGTCGTAGGGTGTCGGCCAAGAACAAATCGGGTCTCGAAAGTCCGTGTAGCCGAAATCGGACTCGAGTTGGGTGTTGAATTCGAGGAATGTGTAAGCATCTGTGGCTGGGTCGGGTTGCGAGGCCGTCTCGAAATGAGATTCCATAAAAGGAAAAATTTTCAATGCCCAATTCTATTTAGCATTAGAGTTGGGGCTTGGGGAAAACAAAAATTCGAACTCAAAGAAAGTGGGAATGAATGAAAGAGATGAAATTTGAAGCGCGTAGAAGAAAGACCTGCTGTAGCATAGAGAGGTGATGGAATAGCACGTGAGAATGGCCCTCGTTGGTGTTTTGTAAGATTAAATAGACACGTGAGGGAGGTGTATCAGGTTTTCAGCCTTTCGGAGCTTTATGCGCGTGAGATTAACGTTGTTTGATTTTTTTTTTTTTAAAATCAAATTATCTTACCAATTTTATTTTATATACGTTGACATTTAAAATTTATGTTGTTTAATTTTTAATTTTATTTATTTAAAGATGATCTCTGATATAATATCTTATGGGATAATGTATATTTGATATATAAAATATTCTAGGCGATGTTGGTACTTTGAAAATATTAAATGTGTTATTTTAATTATTAATGTGTATTATTTAATATTTCTTTCTTTTCAAAGGTTGTATTATTCTTTCCACCTTTTATTTTTTGATTGGTATTAATATTATCTTCAACATATTTTAAATGGTATAATAAAAATTTTATTATACAATAAATATCGATTAAAATTTATATGATATCTTATTATTTTTAATTTATTATCAGAATAAAACATCTTAATTAATATCAATACAGAATTAGCTCTTATGAATAGCGTATTATCAAACAAATAAAATCAATTGATTTATTTATTTATTTAATGTTGAGCATAATTAACCTCTTAATCCGTTGATTGATGGCTTAGCCATTCGTGGGATCATGAAGGCCAGTAATGCCATGAAATTATGTCGAGTGGCTTTGTGGAGAATTGTTATCTTTTTCTTCGATGCACTTATTTTTCTTAAAAAAATTATTTAATAGAATCTAAGTCAATCAACAATGTTAACATTAAACTATGGCAATAAAAAACAATACTTATATGCCTATAACATATTAGAGGTAATTATTTTTTTTATTCTTTAAATATATATATTTTTTAAAATATTGGTATCAACAACGGTGAAATCAGAAAATTATTTTTTGAAGGACTGAAATTAAATTGTATATTTTTACGATAGTAAAAATACAGTTTCATCATTTTAATATCCTATATCAAATTTTTATCATTTTTAAATAAAAAAATACAATTTTACCATTATTAATTTAAAATTTAATAAATTATAAAGAACATAAATTAAAATCTTACCATTTTAGGGGGTCATACATCTTTATTTATGCACTTCCTATTTTAAAAATAAGTTGGTTGAACTTAAAAATCCCTTCATTATAGACAACACCATCTATATTATCTATGAAATTTGAGCCCGAACTCGATTTATGATTACTTATTTCCATTTTATTAGCTCTATTTCAATTTCATTTCGTATTTTATTTTAGCATATTAATTTTTTCAACTTACGTCTAACTTCTCTCCTTTTTTTCATCTATATATTTTTTTTTCATTTCAGAATTTATATAACGTCCCTCGCTCTCCAACTTCTTGTTGGGATCCACCATGGAAGCAAGCGACATTGTTAGCTTTCCACTGATTAATGTCCCTCTTTTTTGGTTTATGCTTATTGCAACTACTTTCCACAACTTTTTGTCTCAACAATGGAGTATGGTACATGTTCCACTGTTGTCTCTTGACGGTCCAAGGTTTATCAGTTTATCCACTATATACTTCTATTAAGATCTATATTAAAGATAATTAGTATGAATTTAAAATTATATAATTAATGAATTTAAGTAGTTGGTTCATTGATTTAAAAAGAGTATATTTATCTTTAATATCAAGATTCAGTTCGTCTTTATGGTAGTGTAGTATGTGAATGTGTCAAATTAAATTTATATTGTATAAAAAAAGCTAATGATTTGATTGATGAAAAAATAGATTTAGATTTACAAATTTATTATTTTTATTTAGATATCAAATTACATAAAACTTATTATTCTTAATTATTAAATCAAATTAAATTCATGAATAAAATTAAAATACAAATTTTCTTTTTTATCTTTCCTAATTTTTTGTATTTTTTAAAAGATTTTGTCAACCATGTAAACAAAAATATTGGATCGCTTGTAACTGGTGAACGTTAACCGTTTTTTTCTCTCCCTAATCTACGTTGAAACTAGTAAGATCTAAGGGCAGGGCTATTTGAGTTAAATTTCATGACCCACAGTTAATGGAGGCTGCCTCGTCGAATCAGCCCATGGAACAAACCTTTAAAGCCCAATTCATGTCCAGGTTACTTGGGTTAAAATTTTTAATTAGATTACAGAATTAAAAAGGAAAAGGTATTTGGATGTAATAAATATAAAGAATTATCTAAATAAAACGGTAAAATTTTACAAAGTTTAAGTTATTTTAGTAGCGATAAAGTTATAGCTCAATTTGTATAGGTATTGTTACTAATGTAGGAGAATGTGGGTTTGAGTATATTAAAATATGTTAGTCTTTAAGTATATTCAAGTTTAAGAATGCGGATTTATGATGTATGAGTTTTTTTTCTATTATTTGTCTATTGTGGTTTATACTATTTGATTTTATGTTTTAATTAGTTGAATATATATTTTTAAATATTGCCTTTTCCAAATAAAATATCACCATTCCAATGGAACAAAAATGTTGATGAGTTTGGCATATTTTTATGTGGTACATATTAAAGGAAACAAGGAAATTTCTTAAAACTTGAAACAACACCAAAGGGGGAAAAAGTGAAAGGCTTCAACTTAAAATTCTCACTAAGAAATTCAAGTACATCAAGGGTTCCACCGTGCCATAAAACAGATGCACTTTGTGACAAAATTAAACTCTTTGGCTTAAAAATATAAAGCTCATTGATGGGGGCATTTTTAGTTACTGTTTTTTGGTTTTGGATGATACCATTGAACTTTCCTTCACATTTTCCACAATGTGAGATGTGAGCTTATCAACTATATCATCAGCTTCTTCATGTTTCCCATATCACTGGATCTTCGGAGAATAGTTTTGTTCCTTTTTTCTGGTACAAAATGAATCAATTACTTTTGAGCTACTTATAGGAAGCTTCCTTGGAATACAAAATTCCTAAACATTAGAAACAGTGGCAGCATCTGATGGGGCAGTTTTTTTATTTTTTACCCAACATTTTATTGGAGTATGTTTTGAAAATTGACTCGAACCTAAACTCAACCTTAAAAATCAATACTATACTAAACTTTGCATCGATTTTTCACAATTTTCATATAAAAAGTTAAATGTATCCTTAATGCATCTTATATGTAATTTAATTTTAAAAAAATTTATTTCAGGAAAATGATTCAATTGATTTTTCATATAATTTTAATTATGTGTCATTACTTGAGTAGTAACATTAGTCATAATTTTATATTATTATCATTCTTAATTAAAATAATATATTTCCTATTTTTGTAATAATTCCGGAGCCCCGACGAAACTGATCAATTTTGAATTATACCTGCCCAACATTTCCCAAACCGGGTTTTTTTTTTAAAAAAATCCTATCGGGTTGAATACTTAATTTTCTTTTTGCCATCCCTGCTAATCATTATCCAATTATATATAGATAGATTTTGTTACATGATGCAGGAACAGGACTGACAACAACAGAACAACAGCTAAGGGAAAAACATGCTGCGGCATTGGCACGTGTCGTTCTTATCATTCTGCTTCTTCTTCTTGTTTCTCGTCCTCTTTTTATGGACTCCTTATGATGAAATCTCTGCAACAAGAACGTTCTCCGTTGATTTAATCAACAAAACCTGCAAAACATGTTCCGACAAATCTACCGTTTTCAACTACACGTTCTGCTCGGCATCTCTCCAGGAAATCCCAGTCAGCCGTACCACAAACCTTCAAGGTCTAGCAATAGTTGCAATGGAGTTAGCTTTACAAAATGCGACTCACACGCTTTCTGTCATCAAAGAGTTGCGGAGAAACGAAACGTGGGGTCATCCTTTTGCTTCCGCTTGCTTGAGGGACTGTGATGTGCTTTACTCCGATGGGGTTATCACCCTAGTGGATGCTGTTGCGGCGTTTTTAGAAGGCAAATATGGGAGTGCTGGTGCTTGGTTGACTGCGGTTATGGACGGAACGACGACGTGTGAGGAAGGGTTTGGGGATATGGAAGAAGCGTCGCCATTGACGGAACAGAATTACAGTGTTTTCCAGTTATGTGATGTTGCTTTATGCATCGTCAACTTGCTTGTTTCACATGCATAGCTTCTTAAATCTTAAATCATAAGAATTACAGTCTCTGCTCCCTCTAGTCGTTACAAACGTAGTAAAAGAATTTAAGCGCTTGTTTATGGGGTAATTACATTTTTTATCGACTTCTTTTTTTCCTTTCTTTTTTTAGTTTTCTATTACAAGTCAAATTCTATGAGTAGTCTCTCTATCTATTTTATCTAGGTTGTGGAGATAGTTTCCAAGACTTTAATTTGGCTAATTTATAATCCACTTGATAATAGTTGGTTGCCTATTGATATCATTTCTTTATTATCGTATTGATTGTTGACAATGACATGATATAACCTCTGCGTCCAAATCTTTTAAGCATGGTTCAGGAAGCCTTGCTGTGAGATCGGATTCAGCAAGGAATTGTGTACAACTAACTATAGATGGTTTGGTTAGAATTGAAGACGGTTTGTTGCTGTTGAAGAATTTGTATGTAATTACAATGGGGAGTGAATTTTCGATTTTAGCAGATACTTGGGTATATGCACGGTCGTTCACGCTGAACTCTGGGGTATTCTAGATGGTTTGAAATTTACTCTACAATGGGGCTACGGTAACAAGCTAATTCAGACTGACAGTCTTAAAGCCGTTATTGCTATTCAAGACGTATCTTTGGGATGTTCTAATTCGGCTCTTGTTAGGAGAATTCACCAACTTTTGGACTTAGTAAGACACTGAAAAATTTAATATATCTCTCGCGAGGAGAATAAAATTACAGATAGACTTGTCAAGATAGTTCGTGACGGGAGCTTTGGTCTAAGACTGTTTGAAGATTCTCTTTTAGAGAATTTAGCTCAATTATCTTTGAATAACTAATTTCTTCTCAAAATAATAAAATACATGATATAGTAAATATCCAAACCAACCCCTATAATTACAATTTTAAACAATATATATTCAAATAACTTACAATTAGAATAAGCATCATAAAACACAATCAAAATAAAAATATATTTAAAAATAAATTAGTTCTAAAAAAATCTTTATATAATAAAATTTAAATAAAATTAAATTTGAAAACATTTAATATTCACAATTGAAATATTGCCAAGATTTTGAAAGGTTTCAACATCAAACACTGTCACTCTATGTAATCTCAATAGCCTATCAAGAAATTGATGAAGTATGTATTTTGACCTTAATTATATAGTTTGTTGACCAATAAAACCGGCCAAGTAGAAAACTAAGTTATAAAATGACTAAGCTTTCCTACAATAAAGAATTTTAATATGGTCAAACATCTAAATATATATATATATTTATTTTTCAAAGTATTTACTGGAACGAGTTTAATAATTAATCTTCCATATTCTGTAATACTATTATGAGAATATATGTTGATCACAAATTATAAAGCTACTCTATACTAAGGCGAAGAATTGAATCTTCAACCACCAATAAAGATAAAAGAGACCTTTATTATTTCATATTAGATTGGAATTAATTCTGCCTTATTAAAAAGATAAGTTGAGATTTTACCCCCTAGCTTTTTGGAAAAACGTAAGTTGCCAGCTTAGACCAAAAATAAAATTTCGGCTCTTGGTCTCTGTTTCCAAGCCGCAAATTCAAACAACTTGCTATGCCTAAGCCAACAAATGAAGCCCATCTCTTTCAACGTGTCTTTACTGGCAACGCATCAATGACTTGAACACAATCTTATTATCAGCTTAAATCAGTTCAATATATCTTTATATCTGTCTACTGCTCTTTCTTCTTTCCCAATAACTGGAAAAAGAAAAAAGGCATTTTATCTCTCAAGTAACTATACAGGTTTTATTATTATCTGCATCACCTTCATGGAAGAAGCTCAAACGGTTGAACTGCAAACAAGAGGTTAGTTATGAAACACCATTTGAGGAACATAGTTATTCCATGCTTATGTTCAATAAAATTGTTAGAACTGAAGCAAAAACCCCAGTGTTCATGTCTGCAAATTTCTTTGTTTATGTAATAGTTGTTGGCCAGAACCAAGATGAAGACATCCCTTTTACAAATCAGTCTCAACCTAAACATTACAAGTGGTGGATTCGTGTAATAAGTTACATCCTTTTTCTTATTTCTGGCCAATCTGCTGCTATTTTGCTTGGAAGATTGTATTTTGATAAAGGTGGGAACAGTAAATGGATGGCAACATTTGTTCAATCAGCTGGCTTCCCAATTTTGCTCCCTTTCTTGTTTTACTTCTCACCGCTTGCTAAATCTGTCCCCGTGAGTGTTACTTCCGTCGCAAGGCGACCGAAGATTTCGACCCTTGTTTTTCTCTACTCTGCTTTTGGCTTACTCTTGACGGGTGATAACTTGATGTACTCGTATGGCCTTTTGTACCTTCCGGTCTCAACGTATTCGCTGCTTTGTGCGACACAGTTGGCCTTCAATGCTGTTTTTTCCTTCTTCCTTAATTCCCAAAAGTTCTCTCCTTTTATACTCAACTCTGTGATCTTACTTACCATCTCTGCTTCCCTCCTAGCAGTTAATTCAGACTCCGAGAATGCCTCGACTGTCTCCAAAGGGAAGTACGTGATTGGTTTCCTATGCACCGTCGGGGCATCAGCCACCTACTCCTTGTACCTTTCACTGGTGCAATTGTCATTTGAAAAGGTCATAAAAAGAGAGACCTTCTCCGCCGTCCTGGATATGCAAATCTACCCTTCGTTCGTGGCCACCTGTGGGTGTGTGGTCGGGCTATTTGCGAGCGGAGAATGGAGAAGTTTGTCCAAGGAAATGAAGGAATATAAAGAAGGAAAAGTATCCTATATGATGACATTGATTTTCACAGCAGTGACATGGCAGGTTGCATCAATAGGTTTGCTGGGATTGATATTTGAAGTATCATCTTTGTTCTCCAATGTGATTAGTACATTGACTTCGCCTGTTGTTCCCATTCTTGCTGTCATATTCTTCCATGATAAGATGGATGGAATTAAGGCCATGGCTATGGTGTTGGCTATTTGGGGTTTCCTTTCCTACATTTACCAACAGTACTTGGATGATTCTAAATCCAAGGTGAAGAAGAAGATGAAGGCAAATTCCAATGAAGCTTCTTTGGGTCTTACAGGCCAGGTCTAAAGATTTCAATATGCAATTGAATTGAGCCTGCAATTTGAATGACCAGATTATAGATGAGGGCCCAGTAACAACCCTACACAACCTATGCTCAATTGGATCAAATCTTATGTTTTAAGGATTCATTCGGATGGACTGTAACTATTGATGAAAGATATTTCATCAAAATCACATAGGATCAAGTAAAAGTGTGTAGTTTACAATTTTTTGTTCTTTTTTAGAATAAAACAAGAAGCTAATTCGTAGAATCAGCCAAAAATTACAAAACAGCATGAGCCATATCATGAAGCATGTATGACTTCATTAATTAATTCCACAAACCCAATTTATATAGCCAACTACATCAACCTTATTCATGTTTAAAGGGTTTAGACATGGAAGATGATTCTATTCCAAGCATAAATCGAAACCACATAGCTTAAGTTTTATTTTTGCTCAAATTTCGATCTATCTCACCAACAATTGATTTATACCGACTAAAAAATATGTAGAAATTGAAACTTAAATATGATATTTAACAATATTTTATCAACTACTTGTAAATTTAATAATAAAATAATAAATTTTATAGAGACTCGTGGAAGAATTTGCTCTCGAAATTAAATAACCTTCACTAGAGGGGTGATGCATAAAATATTGTTAATTTTTTTTAAATGGAAAAAAAAATACTTATTTTCTTTTCAAGACCTAATTTTTAATGATCAACCGTGTAATTTTCGGCCCAGGCCCCTTCCGCGTCAACACCGCCTACAAAATTCATGAAAAATTTTAAATAAAAGGAACACATGTCACATAGCTTGAACTTAGAATTAGTTTGGGCATAAACACTTTAAACCAAATAAATTTAAAGGTTAATTCCCAGATTATAAGCCAAAATATTAAATTCGTCGTTAAACTTCAGAAACAGAAACCTTAAGTTGAAGTAGTATTACAATTAAGTCTTCCCGTTAGTTTTGATGTTAAAGATTTAACATGCTTTTCTAAATATACATATATACACTTAGATTAATAAATATTTTTAATCATATAAAATTTAAGTTGAGATTTAAACTTTACTTTATACGAAAAAATAGAAAAGAGTAAAGATAGAAAGTTTGTTAATTGCAACGATGATATAGAAACATTTTTTTTCTTAACATCATGTTTTGGAAAGGATTTTTTTTATTGAAAATTTTTTATTTATGCTCTTTAAAATTTTAAATTAATAAAGATAAAATTATATTTTGAACTTCTTAAAAATGATAAAAGATTAATTTAATCATTTAAAAATTATAAAAATAATAAAATTACATTTTTACTATCATAAAAATTACAATTTAATTTTTGTCTTCCTAAAAAGGAATTTCTGACATCCCTACTAAAATAATTTCTAATATTTATAAGGGAAAACCGAGTTGGGATCGGGACAATCGAAACACCGCTCCATCTCATTATGCGGATCAATATCAAAGTTGACGGGTAGACTTACAAAAGGATAGATGGAAAAAAATATTATTATTTAGTCTATAATTTGGGGACTAATAGTGAAATTAATCCTAATTTTCATAACCTAACAACTTTAACCGATAGGGGCAATAATGGCATTTAGACCTCCCCGAACAAAATCCGAAAAAGGAAGTCGAAAAATCACGATGCCATCCTGTCATGACAAGAAAAATAGCAAAAATTGAAAAAAAAGCGTCTTTATATGCAAAAAGATATATAATTTTCCCCTATCGAGTCTCTTCCTCTCTTGTTTCACAAAAATCATCTCAGAAATTAAAATATATATATATATCAATTTTATTTTATTACTAAAGCGTAAAGATTCAAACTTGCAATCGAATTCCTCAATTGAAATTCTGTAAGTGATTGATTCAATTTGTTTTTTTCGTGCGATGTTAGGTAGAAATTCTTTATATAATATTTTTAAGCATTGGATTGGTTTTGATTTTACTTGTAAAGATCGTTTGCATAAATCAGATGATTTCGTTGAGAAATTGTTTGGGATTTGACGATACCAAGAATTCTGGGAACCCAGTTTTGTTTCCTTAGAAAACCCAGTAATTAAACCTAGAATTCTGTACGTTTAAGTGGTCTCCAGAATTTTGTAATATAAAAAAAAAAATTATACTTTCTTCTTTTTGTATATAAAAGAAGCTACCTTTTTCCTGCTTTTTTACCAGCAAAAAATGTTTTATTGTTATTTTTCTTTCCAGATAAATATTTCAGTTATTCATGCAATATGTTGGTTTATTTATTGATATAAGTCTCAATGTGTTTTATTTTTCTTCGAACAAGTTGATGAAACAGGTACTAGAACTGCAATAGAGAGGATAAAAAAAGATCATTGTTGAGGATGGCTTGTAAAGGATGCCTAGAATGCTTGTTGAAGCTGTTGAACTTCTTGATGACTCTTATTGGTTTGGCAATGGTTGGATATGGGATCTACTTGTTTGTTGAGTACAAAAGAGCTGCTGATGTTGCCATGCTTTTGTCACCTGTGGGCACTGACCAAATACAGCTCGGTCGGCCCATGCTCATGGCTGTGTCTCTTTCGTCTAGTATTTTCGATAATCTTCCAAAAGCATGGTATGAGTTTTTTTCGCATTTCTTTATTAGTTTAGCAATGCTTGCATTAGTTGAATTAAAAATGTGAGTGTGTAGAACTTTGACGAAATGTCTACATTTAGTAGAACTTTGACGCACTGTGCTTGAAATTGAGTCATACTAGCTTGAATGAAATCGGCTTCTGAGATCCCCAGATACTGGTGGGATCATGTTGTTATGTACTGGTACCTAATGGATTGGAGGGATCATTATCGAAATGATTTTGGGGCTTCCTTCTAGGTATTCTAGTCTTGACATTTCCAATAGGATGGTTAGGACAGTTTCAAGGCAGTGAGAGAGCAATGCTAACCATTTTTTTTGTCTGGGTTTTGAAAGACTGGGTTGATCTTGATTCAAAGTTCAAGGTCAGCTAAGCTGGAGCTTGAGCAGCTGTAATTTGTGTTTCATCTTCTATCACATATTATGTTTTCCGGTCGTGATATGTATGCCAACCGCTTATTTTCTCATGGTCTTGTGTGTTGGTGAAGGATCTAATGCTGATTATTAGATGTATTTTACTCGTTAGTGAATAAGTTTCAAAAGGAATTCAAGTAGTTATTTAACTGTCCAATTTCTATTCCACTCACAAGTCTATATGAATTTTCTGCATGTTCTCTTGTGTTCAACTTTTCAATTTCTATTTTTGCAGGTTTATATATTTGTTTATTGGAGTAGGTGTGGTTCTCTTTGTTATATCTTGTTTTGGTTGTATTGGAGCTTCGACGCGGAATTTATGCTGTTTGAGTTGTGTATCCTATTTACTTCTTCGGTGTTTTCCACAATGGCAATTAAGAGATAGATATTGTGTAACATCCTAACAACATTATAATCCAATAGTTCATAAATTGCTAATTTTTTAATCTCCAATCTTTTTTCTTCTCTATAATTATGGTTGATTTCCTTAAGGCAACATAGTATTCACTGTTGGTGGTCTTGTTGATCTTGGTGGAGCTGGGATGTGCTGCTTTCATATTCTTCGACAAAAGCTGGAAAGAAGTAACTTTTTCTTACTGTTGGGTCCCTTCTCCCCCCATTTAATTGGAGCTGGTGTTTTTGGTTATCTAATTAATGCTAATTTCTTTAGGAACTCCCGACAGATAAAACAGGATATTTTGATATGATATATCAATTTCTGGAAGAAAATTGGAGTATTGTCAAATGGGTAGCTCTCGGAATTGTTGTCTTAGAGGTAAGTGTAACATGACTGTGATCCTAATCCTGAGGATTTGAAAATTACTTCACATTCATGAACAATCACGCTCATTGACTTGCAAAAAACTGATCATTTAGAATATGCTAATTGTATATTTTTTTTCTCAGCCCTCAGAATTTGTTTCTTTGTATTGTCATTTAGCTTTGGGGAATATGATAGGATTCTCTAGGACTTTCCTATCCTTACTGAGTACATTATCTGTTGCAAAAATATCTAGCATACAAAAAGAGATATAATCTTATTTAAATTCCATAATCAAGTCTTAAAGTTGAAAAGCATTCAATTTAACTGTACTAAAGCAAACTTGAAAACTTCATCAGCTATCATTAATTGGGAACATTGCATGTTTGTTTCTTTCCTGTGTGGATTATGGTTAAGAAGATTGCATATGTCATTATAGTCCTAGATAACTTTTAGGAGGCCTTCATTTGGAGAAAACTGTTGGGTTGTGATTCACCAAGGAAAAAGTTAGTTGATAAATTGCATTACAAGATACTTTATATGCATGACAAAGGATATCGATGTGTTTTATGACTCTGTTTTCTGCTGGATGATAGTGGCACAGAAATTGATTGATGGATGAATTCTGATATTTATTGCTTTGAACTGAAGTGACTTTGCTTGGTACTTCTTATACATCAAAATAAAGCCTTGAATCAATTGAAAAATGACACTGATTTCTGTCTTAGAATAATATCTGGGCCGATATAATTTCTCTGGTCATTAATTCTACTGATTTGGGTGTGAAATCAACTTTAACTTGCAGGCTATTGTTTTCTTGTTAGCCCTTATGGTTAGGGCCGCCAATGTACCTGCTGATTATGACAGTGATGATGAGTTCATTGCACCAAGGCAACAAATCAGACAGCCTTTAATCAACAGGCCACCAGTTCCAGCTACAGGTGTTCCTGTTACTGGCAGCCTTGATCAACGACCCAGCAGAAATGATGCTTGGAGTGCACGAATGAGGGAAAAGGTGATTTCTGTTCCAAAAATTCCTTCTCTTTGATGTAGACATATTGTTTACCTGTCTGGTAAATTTTTGGTTAGACCAATTCTTACATTGTGCCTTGATTTTTCTAGAGGCTTCAGATCTTGCCACTGAATCATGTACTCCACTAAACATCAGGGGTTTAGGATTAACATATAATCTGTATAGTAAATCTTGAATCAAATGTTTCATTTGCGAAGTGTATGTGTTTCTATAGCTGATATTTCCGACCATAAATGCCCTAGTGCATAGATTTTATTGTATTCGTAGTGTCTGTACTGGTGTACTCTGATATAATAGCTTCCTTTGACCCCTGTTTGGGATGGTCCAATTGAACTTGCCCCCAACTACCAACCAGTCCAGCCCCTACACAACCACCTGTTTGCTTCTATTTCCATGTTTTGTTCTCCTTACTGTTTTCCTCTGTATCATCTCTTTTTTTCTCAACCTTTTGCTTTTGTTTGTTGCTCTAATATTGTTTCACTGGATGTATATCAGTATGGTCTGGATACGTCCGAGTTCACCTACAACCCTTCGGAGTCAAACAGGTACCAGCAGGCAGCTCCGCAACCAGCAGAAGAAAGCAGCCGTTGCACCATTATGTGATGATCATCTGGTTGGTTGGTTGGTTTCCGAACGAAGGTTATTGCATTGTCGATGGAGTGACAACTTCAGATTTTTCAGATGATGGTCTTATTTTGTTTTTGCTGAGTTTGTACACAATCTATAGGAGCTTTATGTGTTCCCCACTCATTCATTTTTCTAGAGAACATGTGTGTTTGTTTCCAAACGCATAACCACCATTTTGTGTGTAAAATTTGACTGCTACATTAGGGTTTGGCAATGAGTTGAATCCTGAGCCGAATGCAACTCTGCCCTTTACTTATCTGTTCCTTCTCATTTTATGAATGGCAGTAAGCAGCAAACTTGTTAATGGAGCGAGCTTATGTATGTAGAATTTTATAATGCGAAAAACTGGCATATAATATACTTGAGTGTTGAAATTATGCATGTATACATGCATGCATGCATACATACATACGATCCAAATCAAATACGATCCGACATGAGTAATTCTATTTGCTACTCCACAAACATTTATATATATGTTTATTATTATCCAATATTGAATTATCATGTGATATATACGAGCCATTGGGGTAAAGGCGGTATAGCATTAGTAGTAGATAAAGTTTTTAATATATGTATATATATATGAAACCATTTTCACGTGAAAGCTGTAATATATGTATATATATATGAAAACATTTTCACGTGAAAGCTGTAAAGAGTGATGGGAAACTTTGGAATAAGATTTTAATGAGTATATATAAGGAAGCAACATGAATATATACAGTTCAAATTGCTTTATGATCTCGTGGTTGTGACAACCATGAAAAAGATGGAATTAGAAAGCAATGGAGGAAAAAGAAAGCTTTGCAGTACTTTGAAGTTGGCAATCACATCTTTATAAAATCATAATATTCTTATTTACTTGAACTCCAAGCTTAACTCATTTCTTTTATATAATCACTTTTAAAAGGTGGTATTTAATAAATTTGAGATTCAAATGCCAACATTTGCATCCTTTTCTATTGGGAGACAATGATCTCATAAACAAATATTCTTACTTTGGGAGCTAATACCTTCTTGGACTTGATTTTGTTTATCATAGCATGCATCTATCTAGGTAGGCAGTCTTTAGAGAAACAAGTAGAGAAGCGAATAGATACTTCTGCAAAGGATCAAAGAGAGAAAAGGAATAATAATTATTTAAGGAATAAAAAAAGGTTAAGCCTATGGTTTATTTATTTATTTTTGCCTAACCTCAAGTATTATGTAATGGAACTATTTGATTAGGACTTTGAGCTAGCCTGACATGTTTTCCAGCTATAATATTGAGAATTTAGTACTGTTGTTTGGGAACTAATGGAATCCCTTAAGAGTAAAACCTTTAAGCATAATTTCATCATACATATAAATTATTATCTGTCTATCATGTTTTTTTCCATCAGAATGTAAACATAATTAAGAAAAAAAATCATTTCAAGATGAACACTTCAAATGGAAGAATTTTTAATATTATTCTCCCTGTTCTGTCTTTCCTGTTTACTTTTGTTCTTATTCTTTGCATGGCTGTTTTCCTATTTTCATTTACTTTTTAAGTGAAAGAATAAAGCTGATGGGGCTTTTTAGTTGAAACCCAGAGAGAGCCGTTCAACTTCACATATGGGTCCGGTGATCAAACATTATGTGGTCCCTTATGTTACAGTTGATGAATCAAATATTCAAATATCTACTATATATTTTCATGTATAACAATATGGTTTACTATATATTGATATAATTTAGCTCATGTTATAGTATATTTGATTGCCCCATTTAGCTCCAACTTGTATATTTGAGGAGTTCATTGTCAACCTTCAATTTTGTTTAGCTACCTATTTCAAGTTATATGGTGGGGTCTAACTCTAACCAAATCATGGTTGCTGATGGAATGGTGATCAGTTTTTCTTTGCTCTTTTTTTTTTTTTCTTGACAATTATAATTTCTTTTCTCATTCATTGTATGTGATTGTCTTAGAACATGCCATCTGAATCCAAGGTTCACTTTGATGATTTATGTGATTGGTTTAGGCCTAAAAATTCTGTTGTCTTAATAGTGACATTTTTTTCTTTAGTTTTATGGGTTATTAATTTAAGTTTCTAAAGCCCTGTTTTCCCAGATTTTGATGTAAGATTATGAAGACTAGGAAGGGAAAGCGTTCTGAGGTAAAGAAAAAGATTCGGTGTTAGTGCGAATTTATATAAACTGCAATGTTTTAATGGTAAACATGGTCAATTGTGTTCTATTTCAGGCCTTTTGGCCATCCATTGTGATGAAGAAATGGTTGAATATAAAGCCAAAGGTGTATGATTTTAGCGAAGATGAGGTCGAGACTGAAACCGAAACCGAGAGTGAAGATGATGGTACATCATAATATATTTATCATTATCATAATCATATATTTCCTTAGATTTTCAGTTTCTTCAATGATGTTTTTCTGCAACTCCCACTAGCTTATTCCATTAAAGATTCAAGATTGAATGGTGGTGAGGATTATATCCACAGCACACTGCAAAACCAAGATTGCAGCAGCCAAATTTCAGGCAATTTTTTTAGTTAATTACTGTGAATTTATGTTGTTATCTACTACTAATTTGTCAATTCTTAACTTTGTTTCATATGGTTTTTCTTTTTGATGTTTTGTCATTTAGATTCGTCATCTATGGTTTATCGGTTAAGACACCGGAGGGGAAAATCAGAAACTCTGCGCGTACAGTACATAAACACAAAGGATGTGAGGTTTGCCTGCAAGATTGCTTATGCTTAAGAGTGTAAGCCTTTAACTTATGGTGTTGCTGTTTTAATTTCTTATTTGAAACAAATCATGGTTGCCTATAGGGTGACAATAGGCACTTGGAATGTTGCTGGAAGACTTCCATGTGATGATCTTATCATTGATGACTGGCTTTGCACCGAACAGCTAGCAGATATTTACATTATCGGGTGAGTATTTTCTTTCCCCGTCCAATCTTATACCTGTGTTCAGCACATATCTGTATATGATACTCGATGCATTTGCAGGTTCCAGGAGGTGGTCCCTTTGAATGCAGGAAATGTACTGGGGGCTGAGGATAACAGGCCAATTCTTAAATGGGAAGCAATCATTAGAAGAACTCTGAACAAATCTTTGGAACCTGAAAGCAAACATAGATGCCATAGTGCCCCATCTTCTCCTGTGTTAAGGACGTGTTCTGTTGCAGATGCATTAGCAGATGAGATAGCTGCCTTGCCATTGGAGTATTTGGAGACTGCTAATGACTATGTCTGGCCTGAACATTCATTAGAGGAAACCCCAAAACTGGGGACAGCATTGAGCAGCTCAACAAGAATTGGGTTTAATCTGACAGACAATTTCACCACCTGCAACCCTCATGATGTGGGGTTAAAAGGGAGCCGATTGAGAATATCACACCATAGTTCTGAAAACTTGGGTTCAATTTGTGTGCAAGAGGAACAGAAGCTGGAACAAGTAGTTGATTCCTTCTCTGAGATATCTGATGAGTTTTCTGAAGAAGAGGATGATAGTTTCTTGGAAGCAGCAATCGAGGAACATGGCAATGATAGGGGAAGGTCAAGGACAAAGTACGTGCGAATAGTGAGCAAGCAAATGGTTGGAATCTACGTATCTGTATGGGTGAGAAAGAGGCTGAGGAAACATGTTAACAATTTGAAAGTCTCTCCTGTTGGTATTGGTCTTATGGGCTACATGGGAAACAAGGTACCGTTACATGCCTCTCCATACTTCAATATCTTACAATCTGTGGTTGGCTTCATTGCATTTTGCTTTTTGCAGGGATCTGTTTCTGTTAGCATGACTCTATTCCAATCCAGGCTGTGCTTTGTGTGTTCGCATTTGACATCAGGTCATAAAGATGGAGCTGAACAAAGACGCAACGCCGATGTGTACGAAATTATCCGACGAACACGTTTCTCATCCGTCATTGATACAGATCAATCACAAACAATCCCATCTCATGAGTAAGCAAAATGTCAACCAATTTTCTGATCAATATATTGAACCTGAAACATTAATGTGTGCCAATGGTGGCCTCTGTCAACAGTCAGATATTTTGGTTTGGGGATCTGAACTATCGTCTTAGCATGTCAGACACTAAGGTGAGAAAGCTTGTTGCTCTAAAGCGCTGGGACGAACTACTCAACAATGATCAGGTCAGTATCACAATAACTTAGTTAATGGCTTCAAGAGAAACGACGTTAATGCCTTCGATTCTGTGCCACAGCTTCATAATGAACTGCATAGCGGGCACGTTTTCAATGGATGGAAAGAAGGGGTCATAGACTTTCCTCCTACCTACAAGTATGAAATGAATTCTGATAGATATGTTGGCGAGAACCCTAAAGAAGGGGAGAAGAAGAGATCTCCAGCATGGTAAGCATGAGTTTCTACAAAAGTACCCGGACAAGAAACCTATGTTGCTCTGGCCCTTATTTTTCCATATCTTGACATGAGTATTGAGATATAACCCTCTGAAAACCCTTTACAAACAGGAAAAAGCTAAGAAAAAGTGAACATCCTTGTGTCGGACACATAAAGTGTCCAACATTCACACTCAAATCTGAGTAATTTAGCAAGAAACCAGATATCAGAGTTTCGGAAAGTTTCTGAAAGCACAACAGACCTGGCACAATGGTAACTGATAATTAATTAAGTTCTATATATGCTTACCTTGGTAGGTGTGATCGTATACTCTGGTATGGTAAAGGCATAAAACAACTTTGTTATCAACGAGCAGAAATAAGACTCTCTGATCATCGACCTGTCAGTTCAATGTTTTTACTCGAAGTTGAAGTCTTGGACCATCGGAAGTTGCAGAGGGCTCTCAATGTTAGCACATCTGCCGTCCATCCTGAGATTTTCTTTGATGAAAATGAAGACTTAGAGCTTTAGCATAAACCAGGCAAGCAACCTCAAGAATCAAAGAGTTACTAAGCAAACAAGCGCCTTGACTGTTCTGCTCTGTGTCCAGCAAGTGTTGAGACTCCCTTCTTTTCCTGTTCTGTCACCACATTTGCATTCTCACACTACCCGTCGCTGTGTTCCATGTCACTTTGCCATCTTTGCCTCGCTGTGGATCATCACCTCCAACATAAATGTAGGACTTCATTCATTGACTCATCAATTACCCTCCAAAACCTCAAAATAAAGTATAGCTTGCAGATAAGTTTTGTACTTACTAATTTCTCATTCCCTCTAGTCGAACCAGTATTTTGACCATGTGCTCTTAGGCAGCAGATTTTGTTGTACCATAATAGTTGTTGGCATACCATAATCTGCATGCCTTTGTTTACGAGATCATTCTTTTTATAAAAAGACTTTTAACAAACCGCATTTAACAAAGCCAATATCAAAAGTACAATGAGAGAAAGATCATAGTTTCAAAAGAACAAAAAAAGGAAAAATAACTGGAACGAATGATAGGGAACCTCATTTTACTTTAAAAAATCGGAGGGCATCCTTACAAGGTAGCAAGTAGAAACATGTTTCCAGTCTTCGGAGAAAGCAAAACAGAGAGGAATTATTCTCTATCATATTCAATGAGAACAGACAGCAAAATGAGACGTATTATGAGAATTGATGTACAAGGAACATGTTCTCCGGAGTAGTTGTACACTGCTCTAACTCAGTTTACAAAAGTTACAGATTAGAATCTTTCTCAGCTATGAACAAGAAGGTTTGACCTGATTAAAGAAACTAATGGCCGAGAGAACAGTAGAATGACTAGGAACTTAAGGTGGTGATCCAACCTCGGGATGCTGATGTGCCTGCTGAGATTCCTGGGATAAAACGGGATTCAAGAAAGAGAAAGCAACTGAAAACTCACAACTTTTAAAGCATTTTCCGAGCAATTACTGGTTACATATGTTTATATATGTGCAAAGGCACAAACACTGAAATGTGCAAGAGAGGCCATACCGCTCGTAAGAGCCGTGCTTGAGACAGAGAACTAAGCTGGCTGCTTTCCATATTTTCTAGTAACTGAATTACCGTTTTCAGATGTGGAACACTGCAAAATGAGAAACTAAAATGAGCCAAGAAAAACGGAAACATAGTACTATAGCTCAGTGATAATAGGCAACAAAGGGAATTCACTACTTTTCTGAACAAGACTATAATTCACAGTATAGTCAGTTGAAAAGGATGGATCTATCTACCAAATTAAGTAAATGGCTTCTTAATTGAGTGGCATTAACAAATGTCTACTTCACATTTAGGGTCTAAATACCATCTTGTGGAACATCTCTTGTACACGTGTCAGCAAGTTTACATCATTCCTAAATCCTAAATTAAATTACCAAACCTTTTTCCCTGACCTGTAATCTACGATTACACAACAACTTAACAACTTTCTTGCAAGTAATACTGGCTCACTGAATGATGCCGAATACTACATGCCATGCTAAAACAGACTATAACTGACGGTACAGCCTTGATGCACAAGATTTCAACCTTTGTAATCCATTATCAATATGAGCATCAAGTGATGAAATAGCCCTAGGCATCAGCTCTAACATCTGCATCCAATGAAACAGAGAAGACAGATCAAATTACAAAAGTTTGCAATTGATATTGTGTGTAGATATATTTATTATAGCTTGGAAGAGTCATATACCTGCCCTGTATTTTTTATTGTAGGAGTTTTGGCCAAAAGATTTTTAGGAAGTTTCATCAATTGGGTCTGTAGATACAAAGTAATCAAAGATATCACGGTGCAAAAAAATTTGAAAGATGGATTCAAGTGGCACACGCACATCAACAACCACGTAAAAGAAAGTTCTCTTTTTCTAGGCAAGAGTTTCAGGAGCTCTTAACTGAGTTTGCAACGTTGGAAGACCTATATGATAAAATATGGACAGGTTTGTATGAAGGCAGATTCTTCAAGGAGTCTGTCAGATTACTGTAATTTACGATTTTGCTCCCTGCCAGTGGTTAAACTAAAAATACTATTCTAAATTATACCTCAAACGAGTGCTAGACCTGAAAACTGGTCAAATTTTAAGAAAAAGAAATGGTATGAATCAAACATATCAAATTTTGTAGATTATGCTTATTGTCCACATCAATGAACCTATATATATATATATAATATATGCTAATGATACAAAAGAAGTTGTTTTTCTTTTGAGCAAAATTAAGGCCAAAATTTTCAAAATAAAAATTAAAAAATCAAATGATGATCAGCTTTTGTCTGCTAACATTAACCTATAAAAGTTATCATTCTCTCAGTATCAATCTAACAAAACCCAACCCAAAAATCCAGTACTTTCATCTCCAGCTAAGAATCTAAGGCACCCCATACTTAAGATCAAACTATGACACCCAAAGGGGGAAAAGAAAGAGGTAATTTTTCTCTGTCTTTGGGCAAAGAGAATTGATTAAGATATTAAAATTCACAATCAGAAACAGGAAATTAAATGGTTTGTTAGATAGCTTATGCCAGTATTAAATAAGAAAAAGAAAATACCCGAGAAGGAGAAGACTGTTGCATGAGATGAAGGAGATTAGAGGTGGACAGTATGGCCTGGGAAATCTGTTCATTCACTGTTGATTTTGCTGTTCCTTCTCTGCTATTCGTCCCCGTCACAGTTCGACCTCCCCTTCCAGCTGTTGCCATTTTCTTCAACAAACCAGAAATCTCACAACAAGGCCTAAAGAAAACAAAAAAAATATGTACTCCAATTACTTGTGTTGTTAGGAGACAAAGCCCAATACGAGTCTCTGAGCCCACTCTAGCCTTGGAGCTTTTCCATTTTTGAAGAAGCAAATACCCATTTTCAGCCCAGGAACAAGGAGATTATTTACGTTACAAATGTTATCTTCGTCTTTAAGTGCTTTGATTATATAGATTCATACCCTGAAAACAGTTTCTTCGTGGTGAAAAATCTATCTTCTTTTTTTTTTTTTTTTTGTTATAGGTTACTTTATTAATGGCACTTAAATGACCAACATTCGCTCTTACGTTAACCTGCAATAAATACACAATCCCTTTAACTTGTCTAATTTTGTAACATATACCACCATTACTGAAAGCTCCTTCAACATTTTTAACAACTCGTATAAATTTCCAGCATAAAACCCATGCAACAAAACAAATCTATCCTTTGTACCAATAAACCTGAATGGGTTACTTTAAACAGCAGCAGCAGCAGACCCTTTTGCCCATCCTAGCATTGGCATTTGCCGTAGCTATCACACCAGCTTTGTCAGTTGTCGGATGGGATGAAAGACACATGCCAGACCCAAGGGTGCGTTGGGCACAAATCAACAAAGCAGATGGATGCGAGCATGAAATCTATGCGTCCTTGGTTAAAAAGAAGATAAAGCTCAGCTATGCATGCTGTGAAGCGGTTCAGGGTATGTCGAGCAAGTGCAAGAATTGGATGTTTAATCATGGAAGGTTAAGTCCTCAGTTTGGTGATCAAATTAAAGGGTATTGTGCTGCTTTGGGCGTCACTCTTCCACCCAGTTATCGAATTTATTACCCTGACAATCCCCCTGGTCATATTGGACATGGAGGGTAAAGGATTTTTGAGTAATTGTTTAAGAGCTGAAAAATATAACCAATCTTGTTTAACAAGTAGAAGGGTTTATTTATAGGAAGCAGAGATGAATAAATTTTCCTTGTAGAAGGGTTTATTTGTAGGAAGCAGAGATGAATAAATTTACCTTTAGATAAAAGGGTGACACGTTAAAATTTAAATACTGGTATAATAATTTCGTGATTCTTTTTGTTAGTTCATTAAATTTGGTGAATTGAAGATGATGATATATTCGAGAGTAGATGATATATTTTATATTTTTATTTTTATTTTATATGTTAGAAAAGTAAAAAAAAATGCATTATTATATATTAATTTTAATATAAACTACATTATATAAAATAGACTTGTGTATGGGTCAGACTATCTGTCCAGACCCGAAAGTTTACCCAAAATTTAGGAGGATTTGAATAAAAATATTAGGTCTAAAAAATGAATTTGAGCAAAAAAATTAGGTACATTTAAAATATGGACAAGACTTAGGCTTGAACAATCAATATCCAAACCCAGCTCAAATCATTTTTAAATTTATAATACTTTGTATTATGTAATTTAAAACACATTAAAAAATAAATTTATACTAAATATAGAATACTACTCTAATGTAAATATTAAAATAAATTTTACTATATAAATTTTTTAATAAATAACATATATAATATTATTAAATATTAAAATAATATAATATAAATATTTTTTAACAAATAGATAGACCTAAAATGGATTTAGGATAATTTTTTGCAAATATGAGCAAAATTTTAAACATATATTTCGTGTGAGTTTAAGTTTGAACAAATATAAAATATGTTAACATCATAGTTAAAATTATCCCGGTTTCGACCCGACTTAACTCATAAACACCTCTATTGTTAATGGCTATACTATGAAAAATATAAATTTATTTTCTATGTTAACGAAGAAAAAGACTAAATTTCAAAAAAAAAAATTTAACGAAGAGGTGAAATTTCTAGAAAGTGGAAACGTGAAAGGAGATGCAAAGAAGATTGAATTTTATTATAAATAATTTAATTATTTATTAATCAGGTGGGGTCAAAAGTGTAATTTCATTTAAAACAAAGGATATTAAAAGCTTCCATTTAAGACCAAAAATTGGAGGATTTTGTTCAGACACAGTCAAATTATCCCTTTTTTTTTTTAACTATCCAAAAAAGGTACGATTTTTTCGATAATTGTTTTACGATTTTACACCCCTTTGGATTATTTATTTTCTGTTTTCTTTTCACAAATTTATTTCTGTAAATTCTACTATTGGCTGATACAATGATCCTCGTCCCGTGATCATCTTAACTGCTTTTTTCTTTCCGTTGGTTCATCGGAAACCCTAAGGAACCGGTTTTTCTAAATTCTGTGAACCCCTATATTTCTTCTTGTTTATTGGAGCCATGAAAATTTTAACCAATCAAAATATCGTAATTCTAACTGTTAGAGTATGGGTTGATAAATAGGAGGTTTCTTTTTCCGTCTTTTTAGTTGAAGGGGAAGAGAGGATGTTTCCCTGGTGATTCAAAATTCGTGAGCTTGACGGGAGAACTGATGTGGGTATTACGGGGAATTTGAACCCATGTTCTTTTTCTTTTCACAATAAATTGCTGTTTGATCTGCTGGGTTTGAAATTTTACTCTGTAATTTGAAATTTATTTCCATTGGAGAATGTGCTTACTGCAATCTTACATTTAGGTTCTGTTGTTAGCTGTGAATAAAAGCTTTAGCATGTCACTTTTAGCTGAAAATTCTTTCTATGTTAGGTAGATGAATTTCAGATGGTGGGGAGATATTTATATGTATATATAGAACTTTCAAATTTATGCCGATTGATTCTTAGCTTAATTGGCATTGTTGCTATCGAGCATGTGGGTTCAAGCACGCTGAAATGTGTATTATTCTTTGACTTAAGGCTTTGGGGGTTATGGGTTGTATAGGAATTGTATCAAAAAATGAACTTTCAAATTCACCCTTATATAGGGATCCGACAAATCTAGGAATTTGAAAGTGATCATGAAACACTGCCTTGTTTATTTGCTGCCATGATTTTGTTTTCCAAAAAGATCTCTATTTGAAGTTTCTTGCTTATGAGTCCTAGTAATTTGGTTATCCAAGTTCTTTCTCAAACTCTCTCTTGACACCTTGATGACGGGTTGTGTGTAACTGGACTTGTTATACCTACTCTAGCTATAATAGACCGTTTTGATCGATGTTATGTTGTTTCTTATTTGTATGAAACATGTGATTCTGTAGTGATAATTCTTTTAATTTATCCCAAAGGCAAGAGATGTGCTCATATACGGGTCGCTACTTGGCAGTGTTGAGATTAACAGAGAAATAACACAGCAATAGGCGTGTGGACTCAGAAAACTAGTTTTGGGGGCTTAATCTTATCTTATAGATGTCTTGTATCTGCCCATCTATGAATTAGATTTGCGGTATATAGAATTGTGAATGGATAAGTCATGAGCTGATGAGATAAAAAAATGTCACTTACATACATTGATAAAATGGCCTTCTAGTCCACAAGTTAGCCCGAACAATGCAAGCATGCATATGTTGTTCGCTTTCACTGTCCCAACTCCTAATTTAGTGTTTCCTCTGATGTTAGATCGGGTCTATGTATGAAATGTGTCATTTCTGAATGTAATTGAATGGCAGAATGATGTTTCAAATGACAGGAATCTGTTCAAGCTGTATATGCTCTACCGTTGTCTTTATCCTTGATCAAAATAAGATTCAAGCTCGTTTTCGATTGCAGGAGAAAATTGACATTATATGGATAGTAAATTACCGTCTGAAAAGTTTACTCAGGAGCTAGCTCGCGAGTTGCTTATTGCGATATCTTATTCTGTACCTGATACCGATCCGAATTCAGATCATGCATTGGAAATCGTAGATGGCGCAAATGGCACTGTGGCTGCAATCGACAAAGCTGAAAAATATAGGTCTGAACTGATTTCGATATCCGATACGTCTCCTGATGCTCAAGTGCCTCCTGTTGTGCTTGGGAACCATGCAGGTTAAGGGAGACAAAATTGTAATGGGAGATTTTAATACATACAGTGGCTGTTAATGATTTCTAGAACTGAACTTGTTGTAGTGTTGTGTGATTTTTACACCTAATGTGGATTTGCTTCGCTTGTGATTCTCTCCATATCAATGTAAATAAGGAATCATACTTTTGTAGAGACCATGTTGTGTTAAAAACTCAAATTTCTGAACCTGATAGTCTTCTCTGCTACCTGTTGCTTTTCATCTTCGCACTCAAATTTTGTTTGTTTTGTTATTTGGTAACCAAATTTCTTCTGTCTTCAGATTCATTCTTTTGTTATTGACCAAATTTAAATTCAAAGTTTCTTTAATTTTCAATATCATCCACTGTGGTCCAGTGGTTTGGATATCTGGCTTTCACCCAGGAGACCCAGCTTCCATTCTTCTGGCAATATGTTTTGTTTTACTTATCCAACAAATAGGGATAATATCACATTTGGGACTTATATTTTCATAAAATGTTCAATGTGGTACTTATATTTTCTAAATAATAATTGAATTAATGCATAAAAAACTTGAAGTAAAAAAAAAAAAAAAAGAAGGGAAATTGGTGAAATTACCTTAACTCAAAGAAGAAAATATATGAATAGGATAGTTCTTCGGTGACACGCTTTCTGTTTTGATTTTGATTTTAGCTCACCCAAAAAATCAAAAGATGAGCTCAATGGCTAAAAATGATTATATTTTAATATTTTTTATTTTTTTGAATTTTTTAGAATTAAAATTAAAATGATAAATTCTGTAAATATTGAGGGCCAGATTTATTGAAATTTTTAAATTTTGAACGAAAATGACAAATTTTGTAAATAATGAGGACTAAATTATTGAATTTTTTTTATGTTTAAAAATCAAATTGATAGAATGTATAAAGATTAGATAGCTAAATTTATTATTAGACTAATGAAAAAAATCCACATCACTTTTTCGTCACCCTCTCTCATCCAATAAAATTGGTGAAAGAGTGACTAAAATATTTAATTTCAAAAAATTTAATTTCAAAAAATTTAATGAGCACATAAAAAAAAATTATAATTGTGTGACTAAAATAAAACCAAAAGCATAGTTTAGTAACTATTTTTCAAATTTACCCAGTGTCTTGATATTCGGTCCAAATAATTAATGAATTTATAATATTTTTAAATATATGCTAATTGTTTAAAATAGGAAAGCAGCAGCTAACGAAGCCAATATAGGCCAATAAATTTCATTTGGGCATCAAGGACCACGGTTTTAGTGTAGCATATATAACAACTTTCTACCTAAACTTCTGAGTTATTTATTATTTGTTTAAAATTTAATAAGATTTAGATAAAAATATAAATTTAAGTAAAGTAATCGAGTCTTAGAGTTCCTTTGGATGGGCGGTGCATTTACCTACAATTAGCATAAAAATAATAGTAACGGTGAAATTAGATATTGTAGCGTGAGACAAAAAGAAAGTTCAATATAGTGCACTGAAAGTAAACGTTCATCCAAAGAAGCTATTAGACAGGCAATCTTAAGCATGAGTTTAACCTAAATACTAGTATTTTATTATTAATGATTATAAAAAATGTTATATATTTAATATTTATGATGTTTTTAATCTATTTTTTTAATGATCAATAATTATATATTTTTTTATGAATGAAACATCATATAGTAAATCTAACTAGAGGTTCATCCAAGCCCCTGTAAAGGCGTTAACAAAAAATTGTGTACTACCATTATTACTAACATACATATTAGCTAGATTATTAGCTTCTTTATTATAATATTTGGAAATATTTTGTATCGTTCATAGTGACAATTTAGCTAAATGTAGATTAAATCTTCTAACCAAGGCGGAGTTCGACACTTTAGTAGCACTCCTTTGAATAGTTTGTACCGCTTTTAGACTATCTGAAAAGATAGATACTCTTTCAAATCCCTTGCCAATAGCATCTAAAACATAAATTTTGACAACAATTCAGCATCTAAAACAGAAAAAATCCCTACAAGTCGATTATATCCAAGAATCCATCTGTTATATCTGTTAAGAAGAATTCCCCCAATTGATGCTAAATCAGAATAAACTTGTAACATCCAAAATCCAACCTAGATGTTACGGCCGAGTCTGAAGAGATTACAATAGCTCGTTAAAGAATTTCTTATTTAATCAAATTCAATGTGCGTTTCGAAAGCATAAAATTTGACAAAATACTCACAAACGTTTAAAAAAACTCAAGTCCGAAAAACACTTACTTTAAACCCAAAATTTGAATTCAAAATTGTGTATTTTGAAACTATCTATTTTGGCGAATCATTTCCAAATTTAAGGAAAATATTCGTTAAAAACTATTTATTTATTTACAGAAAAACAGTTGAGTGATTACTTAATTTTGCAGCGGAAAATGTTCAGAATTTTGTTTTGAAACCGAATTCTAATTTGGTAAATCATATAATTTTGCAATTTCATTTTAAAAACACCAAAAAATTGACAAACAAAACAAAAACCAAAACCAAGTCTAAAAACAGCCTTATAGTCCAAAAAGTCTAGAAAAGTTAAAAACATAAACCATCTTATTAAAATAACCAAAAAACAATCTGAGCTCTCGCACGCCGTCTGATCCTAAACTCAATGATTACCTAAAAAGTCAGAGATGAAACAAAGGGGTGAGCTATAAAGCTCAGCGTATAACTAAACTTAAACAGAGAACACACATACCATAATATACAAATTAGAGTATCATCGATAATTTCATAACGATCAATTGAGCAAAACTGAGAATGCTTGATTATGTCAATGTGGTACCTTTTCAGAAAAACATAATGCAAATTTTTCAGAAAAACTTTCTACCCAACTCCGCTACACACCAAAATAAAGTTCCCTAGAACTCATCTAACCTAATCACACTAACAGATAATCGTAGACAATGCCACCATAGTTGCAATTGAACTGCAGATTAGATATATGTGGTCAAACCATTATATTGTAGCAAAGCTGCCAGAACAGATGTGTGTGGTCAAGCCACCATAAATGCAATCGAGCTGCCATAACAGATATGTGGTTAAACCACCAGATAGTGCTGATCATTAAACTACCTGAACTTCCTCCTTACCATAATATCCCAACCTCATGCAATGTGACATGGCATGTATATACAAAATCAGAATGAAAAACATGTAGAACATGCATTTATACAATACAAAAATCGGAAGGCATGGAATTCCACACTTCACAGAGCAGATATGTCACAAACTCAACAAAAACAAGACAAGTTTGCCATAATGTCACATGCATGGTTGTAGCAAATTCAGAGATAAACAATTTAACATATTCAGACATCATGTGCTCATGGTTGTAGCAAATTCAGAGATAAACAATTTAACATATTCAGACATCATGTGCTCATACACAAGATAGCAAAACGGAAACATGCCATCAGAATTTACAGAACACAAATCATACATATATAATCCACATACCTTAAGCACATCACATACAAAAGCATATTAATAAATACCCCGTTTTTAGGTCTTATTAAGCAGTATGAATCCTACGGAGAGTCTAATTATGAATCACAAACCAAAACAGCCCTAGGTGAAAATTTTCCAGAAAATGGGCTCACACGCCCGTGTAGCCCACACGGCTCAAATAACCCAGCCCGTGTGACCTACACGGCCAACCACACGGCCGTGTGACGCTAACAATAAGTTTTTTATTATTGCATCATTCACTGTTTTTCGAGTTTTTCGTTACACACCTGGCTATTTTTTAATGCCAATCCAACCACAAGATATTCAAAACTTAAAATTAGTATTTAAATGACCAATTTTAATAACGCAAACCCACATTAAAAGTACTAATTTGACCACAATCGCTTATAGCGGACTATAACAAGAGTGGAAATCAACTTTAAACATTCAATCCCTTACCCAGAACAGCAATCAAACGATTCCTTAATCCGCTGAAGGATTATTCGCTAACGGATCCTCTCCTAAACGGGAACATATAACAAAAATAAATTAATCCAAAACAAAATTGATTCTAAACAACAAAACTTCACACCTCTTTCAACCGTTAGAAACCTTATCGAAGCTCCAAAATATACCTGACCACCACGATGAAAATCTCAAAGATAAAGAACGAAAAATCAAAGGAATGAATTTTAAGGAACCACTGGCAATTGGCAATGTTGTAGCTTACTACATCAAAAGAAAGAAGGAAAGAGGAAGAGGAAACAAAAACATGAATGGAAAAAAAAAATAGGTTGGGTAGCAATGATGGAATAGAGGAAAAAAAACCATGTGAAAATGTTAGGGATTTTTGGGAAACAAAAAAATAAAATAAAATAAAATATTTTATTTTTATATATTTTTTAAAAGAAAAAAAATCTTTCAGAAACTACCTATAACCCTAGAACTCTAAGTTGATATTTTACCACTGAACCAACAGACTCATTTTTATTAATAATTGAGTGAAAATAATATTTAAGTCAGAAGTCCAAAGATAATTAGGGTTGAAACAAAATTAACAAAATTCAAAGAGAAATGATTCAAACCTAGAACCTCTCACACATTAACACAACACTTAACCACTAAACCAAATTATTTCACTTGATAAAATTTTCGCAATCTTAACTCAAAAATCAGAGCGTGACCATTCTTGATTTCATTAACCAAATTTCTTCTAACTCGGTTTCCAAGATGTGGCACAACTTTTACGTCTCCGATTATATTATTTTTTAATATTTTCACAATAATGTTATTTATAACTTTTGAATTTCATAATTAAATCATTCATAATTTTTATAATTTATGTTATTTACAATTTTTAATATTCTCACATTCTCAATATTTGAACATCATCACTTTTAATATTAAAAATTAGATAGGACACACCATTAATTATTTTACAAAGTCAAACTAAAAACACATTCTTTAATTTTTTATTTTTCTGAGAGGTATTTTGGTTCCTTTATTTTATAATGTCATGAATTAATTTTTTTTTGAATAATCTGACCTGGTTTATTCTCATAAATAAAATACATAAAGCAGGATTTAGGCTTAGGTCCAAAAATCATAAAACAAAAATAAAAATAGAAACAAAGTTTACTAAGAAAACAGGCCTAAAAACTAACTAAACTAGCCCAAATCATACGAATTCAACTAAAACTAAAACAGTAAACTAAAAAACTCCTATGCCAGTCAAATCTAACAGCTGGTTGCCACTCTCCTACGTCCTTTCAAATCAGTCGACCCAGCCATTAATGATAGCAGGTTTTCCAAAGATGAAATGAATGCTTATCTGCTACCTTTTGTTTTCAAACCTTTCATTTCTCCATTCACTCAGTCCAGATGCTTTGGTCGAAAAACCTCCAGCACTTGACGAACAGAATCTGAGATTCCTCCCATCAGGTAATTACTTTCTCTTCTCTTTAAGGCCTCCTTTGCGATAACATGAGCGTAGATATTTTCTACTTTAGGGACAAAATGAATCTCAATCTCCTGGAATCTGTCTTCTTGGCTTTGTATGTCTCTGATAATTGCTCCAATGATCGATTTATCTGTATCAGTACTTCGGCATTTCTTAATGACTGTTTTCCAATCACCCACTACTTCCACTTTGTTTAATCCCATAAAAATCCCTAATTTAACTGCTTGTAACCCTACATATGCTTCTGCCGTAAACGGGGTTGCTATCTCGGAGTGAATGACTGCTTCGATGCTAGGATCTCCCCCTCCTCATTTCGTACGAGTAAGCCCGTAGCTGATCTGGATGATTGACGGTCAAAAGCTACGTCGAAATGAACTGTGACCCTTCCCCTTCTGGATACTTGGTGAGTATTTCTAGTGAATTGAAGTGTAAGTTTTTTCTCTTTTGTTGCATCCAACTTTGCTATGTAGTTTCGAATATTCCTTGCTATTTCTATTCCTTTCATAAATCTTCTTTCATGTAACAAACAGTTTCTACTGAACCAGATTAACCAAAGTCCACAGCAAAAAAGTCGGATCTGTTCATTAGTCCCTTGATCGAAGACCCAGGTAAACCATTCCCACGTATTCAGATTATTATGGTTCAAAACCCATGTAAGATTTAACTGGTTCCAAACCTCGACTGTTGTAGGGCATTGTTGAAAAATATGGCAGCTGTCTTCTTCTTCTTGGCGACACCTAGGGCATTGAGCTTCCACCACAACCCATTTAAGCTTGAGATTGACAGGAGACGGGATAAAATTTCATAAGATTCTCTAAACTGTAATTTGAATTTTTAAAGGGATATTTAATTTCCATAGTTTCCTATAGAAGTTTTTTATTTCGGAATGTAATTTAAAAGTATTAGGATCCAAGCTAGGCTTATGTAATAGTTTGTAGACACTCTTAACGGATAACTCTCCTGTCAACTCCCCTCTCCATACTTGAAAATCTTCGTGTGCTGTCTCTGCTAATGGAATCTGTAAAAAATTTTCCGCTTCATCCATTCGAAAGGTATTTCTTACAACCTCTGTTTTCCAGCTCCTATTAGAGGCTTCAATTAAATCCGAAACTAACTTAATATTTTCATTGTTGTTTTGATTCGGTACTCTATCTGCTTCATTTCTTGAAATCGACAATTCATCCCAAACGGATATTTTATCACCCCTTCCAAACCTCCAGCATACCCCTTCCAATCCTTTCTCTAGAAGCCCTATCGCAGTCCAGATACTCTTCCAGGTAAGCGAAGGTAAATTTCCTAATCGAGCCTTGTATAAATTTGAATTAGGATAATATTTTGCTTTCAAAATGTGGGCTAATAATGAATTTGGGTAATTAATAAGGTGCCACCCCTGTTTTGCTAATAACGCGACATTAAACTTCGCAAGATTTCAAAAACGAAAGCCACCATTTTCCTTTAATAAGCATAGATCTTTCCAGGCACACCAATAAATACCTTTCCTATTGTGACTCTTTTGCCACCAGAATTTGAGGGCTATTATACCCTCAAATTCAGCACAAAGAGACTTAGGAATTAGAAAACAAGCTATCGTGTAAGTTGGGATAGATTGGAGTATAGCTTTAATAAAAACTTCCTTCACTCCTTGGGAGAGATATCTCATACTCCAATTGTCAATTCGTTGTTTAAATCTATCCTTCAAATTTTGAAATGATAATCTCTTCCTTCTTCCCACCATATTAAGGAGCCCTAGATAATGTTATGGATCAGTTGATCTTCTAACTCCAAGTATATGTGAAACGACATTCCTTTCCCCCTTTTGTGTGTTAGTACTGAAAAAGACAGTCGATTTATCATAATTAACACATTGGCCTGAACTCATCTCATACTTTTTCAATATCTGTTTTAATAAATGTACTCATCTTTCAGTAGCTTCTGCTAATAAGATACAGTCATTTGCAAAGAGTAAGTGAGAGATAGCTGGCCCACTTCGACTAGCTTTAACTCCTTTAAGAATGTTTCCTGCTTTTGCAAGCCTCATTAGACTCGAGAGCCCTTCCCCACAAAATAAAAACAAAAAATGACTTAAAGGATCCCCTTATCTAAGACCTCTAGATGGAAAAAAAGTTTCTCCTATATTTCCATTGAAAAGACAGAATATGATACTGTGGATGCACATTTCATTAACGAATCAACCCATCCTAGGTCGAACCCCATTTTCTTCATTACCCCCTCCATAAAATTCCATTCAACCCTATCATATGCCTTACTCATATCCAGTTTCACAGCCATAAGCCCTTTTTTCCCTACTTTCTTGTGTTTCAAAGTATGCAGAATTTCATAAGCTAGTAGCACATTATCAAAAATCAGCCTCCCTGAAACAAAAGCACATTGTGCTGAATCAATACATTTGTGAATCACTACCCGAAGCCGATTAGCAATGACCTTAGCTATCAATTTATAAATCACATTGCATAAGCTGATTGGTCTAAATTGAGTAATATTAGAAGGATTCAGAATTTTTGAGATTAGCACAATATTTATTTTGTTGATCGAACGTAATTCTATACCGTCGTTTAATCTCTGGACTCAAAAAGTAGAGACATCATCCCCAATGATCGTCCAGCATTTTTGATAAAATACGGCTAAAAACCCATCCTCTCTTAGTACTTTTGTAGGGCCCATTTCTGATAAAGCTTCCCGTATCTCCTCTTTAGGATATCTTGCCTTCAATTTATTATTATCTTCCTCCGAGATGCACCAGTCAATTCCTGACAAGATTTTATCTTTATTATATTGTCTTTCTGCTGAAAATAACTTCATAAAATACGATCTGGCAATTTCCTCCATCTCCTTAATCACCTTTGTCTCCCTACTATCTTCAAACTACATTTTGTAGATTAGATTCCGCTTCCTTCTTTGTGTCGCTTGCTTATGAAAAAACGTTGTGTTTCTGTAACATCCTGAAAAGGGCCTATGCATTTTCGGTTTAATTGTACGAAATGACATGTCTTATGTGTTATGACTGGATTTTGAATATTTTTGGAAACCTGGAAATGTATGGAAATGTTAAGTTTAAAGTGGACAGTTTTGGAAACTAGGAAATGTAAGGAAATGATTTAGAAATGATTCAAAAGAGTAAAGCGAACATTTTTGGAAACTTGGAAATGTAAGGAAATGACTTAGAAAATGTTGAGTTTTAAAGTCTAAAAGAGGGAACTAAGGCGAGGTGGCCTTAGGAGAAAATGTATGTGAAATATGACACACAAACAGGCTTGGAAAAGTGGCTTGAAGATGCCACTTAGGGCCTCGAGGAAATGGCGCGAGATCTTTGGGGTATTGAGCCAAGGTTGAGTGCTGAGGAAGTAAAATAAAAGTTTTATTTTTGCAGAGAGATAGTAGACAAGGGACGGCACAAGACTATAATTTAGGAGCCTTTATTCTTTTATTTTTAAGAGATAAATAGTGGATAAATAAGGGATAAATAATGGATTTATTTTAGATTATTTTCAAGAGATAAATGAGGAATTATTCTTTAATTAGGAAAATAAGGGAGAAGTGATGGCCAAGTAAGGGACTTTGAGTTTAATAATTTCGGCTAAGTAAGGATAGTTGCTGAATTATCTTTTATTTTAGGAGATAATTAAAGAGATAAAGCTATCAAAATAGAAGAGTGATGGCCAAGTAAGGGATTCTAAGTTAGTAAATTCGGCTATATAAGAAAAAGAGGGCCATTCATCATTCTTTCTCTCAACCCTTCTCTCTGCCGAATTTCCTAGAGCATTTGTTCTTCTTCTTTTGGTTAGCCAAAGCCGAAAATTAAGATATCAACATTAGCCAATTTCTTTTCTTTCCAATCCATCAAAAGCCGAATCTTTGAGGGGCTTCAAGCATAGGTGCTGTTGATTTCTTCAAGAAAGGGTAAGAACAAGTTTTGATTTTTATTCTTTTCTTTTAGATTTGTCGAAATCTAGGGCTAATCCCATCAATATTCTTATTTGCCAAAATTTGAAAGGATTCTTTCGGGATTTTTGCCATAGTCGACTATAAAGGAAAAGATCTTCGGGATTTGACCATCAAGGTAAGTCATATCTGACATTCGACCAAGGGCCATTGATTGTGATTAAAGGTTAGAAGTTGATCTAACATGTGGTTTTAGGGATTTCGACGTGAAGCTATAACCAAGGGATAATTTGGGATTTAAGATCCTTAAGGTAAGTGACTATGAATATTCGGCCAAGGCCTATTTTAGTAGTTAGATCTATTTTTATGTGTTTTAAGCCGAAAACTAACCGATTCAAGGGATCTAGTGATTAGCCGATTTCAAAGGGGAAGAATACAAGTTTTCGGGATTTGATTAATTATCAAATCGGCAGCAAGGTAAGAAAGTGGATACGATAATCCTTCGAGATTTGATTAAATTAGCCGAATAGGCTTTTTCCTAAAATACTAAATGTGGCCAAATGTAGGGATTTAGGATCTAAAGTGATAGATCGGTTTTTCGGGATTTCAAGGAATTCGTTAAGCTAATCAGGTGTGTACCCCACACTATTTCATAATATGTTTTATGGCTATGTTTAATTAATATATGTGATATTAAGAATGTGAATATGGCTAAGGTACCATAATGTGGTACAAAGTACTCAGGTACGTTTCCTACTCCTACTAGGAATATGAAATATGTTATTTGTAACATGAGAATAAGAATGTGAACTTTGGCATATTAATGCATATTACAAAATGGGGCATATGGGTTATTGAAAAGGGAAGTGAATGTGGTGACCTAAGACCACGAACACGGTGACCTAAGACCGTGGTATTTGAATGTGGTGACCTAAGACCACAGTAATCTGAATGTGGTGACCTAAGACCGCGATATCTGAATGTGGTGACCTAAGACCACAAATACGGTGACCTAAGACCGCGATATGGAGTGTAGCGGAAGGAGGGTCGACTTAGTAGTCCCCACGGTGTATGCAGGTTGAGTACGGGGGAGTGTAGCGGATGGCTTGTTAGGTTTGGGTTTGGGAATGCATCATAATTTGTATGCTATGATATGAATGTGTAATATTTATTATGCCTGATTCTATTATGATTTAGTGTTGTGTACACATTGAGTCTGTTGACTCACCCCGTTGAGGACCATGTTTGGTGATGAATGATGAATGGACCGGGACGGCAGAACTTGTGGTGGCCATGCTCAACATGAAGTTTTTATTTTTATGGACTATTAATTTTTAAGTACTCCGAATTATTTGGATTTACTTGATGTAATAAGGCCATAAGGCCATAGTGCATTATTTTATTTCTATTTTTATTTATTATGATACGAAATTTTTATTAAGTTAAAGATTAAGTAATTTACTTTAAATGTATTCTATATGTTTTATCACCTAAAATTTAAAAGGGTTTTCATTATAAAACGATTTTGTTTTCTACTCGAGCCCAACCCAAAACAATATTTCTTTCAAAGCACACTATTTTCCCAAAGTAACAAAAGAACTTTGAACCGGTTTACTTGAGGAACATACCAAATCTGGTCAAAGCTCGTGGGCCGGGTTTGGGGTGTTTCAGTTTCTGTCTCCAAGTTTCAACCAATTTATTATGGCCCTCTGTTCCCAGTAGCATTCATCCTTTTCTATCTCAAGATCCATGTGGATTTTTGTATCAATAAGCTCTGCCAAATTCTCATAACTTTTGTCAAATTCCAGTAACGTTGCCAACTTTAAAGTTACAACCTCTATTTTCATTTTTCTACTCTTTCGAATCTGGCTTGCTCAGCTCTCTAAACCTCATTTCAAATTTTCCAGCTTGTGCACAAGATCTCCTGTGGAATTTTCCCAAATACTCTTAACTTCTTCAAGAAATGTTTCCTCCAAAACCCACCAAGCTTCAAACTTAAAATTTTTATTAACTAGCCTTCTAGCTTTATATTCTGTATTAATAAGAAGTGGACAATAATCTGAAAATGAATGTGGAAGGTGTTGAATTAGGGAATCTGGAAATAAAGAACTCCATTCTTCCGTAACAACTCCCCTATCTAACCTTTCTTGAATATTTGTTTTTGGCATATTGCCTCTTTCCCAAGTAAACTAATTGCTCGAATAACCCACATCCACTAAACTACAATCTTCTAACACATTTCAAAACGCTTCCATCCTTCTCTCCTCTCTAGGTAGACCACATTTCTTTTCAAAACCATATAAGATTTTATTAAAATCCCCACAAACCAGCCATGGATACTCCTCATGATTACGTAATCGCCTCAATAGATTCTATGATTCATCCCTATCATGTGTGTAAGGAGAACCATAAAAACCTGCAGATCTCCACTTCTTACTGTTGCCTACATTTTCAATAAGCACATCAATATGACGATTAGAGAAACTTTGGAGCATTATATTAACATCCTCTCTCCATGCTAAACTTAGTCCGCCTTTGGAGCCAATCGAGTCAACATCAATACCAAAATGATAACCACTTCTTTGTCTAACTTTTTCCATTCGATACCTGTTAATTTTTGTCTCCATAAAGAAGACCACTTGGGGATAATGTAACTTCAGTGAATGTCGAAGTCTCTAAACTGTCCATAGATTCCCCAAACCTTGAACGTTCCAACTTAATATTTTCATTGTTACCGGTTGGCTTGCTTCTTGGTAACCGCAGATAATAAATGATTGTCTTCAGCCATTCTCTTGTTTCTACCTTTCATAGTAATGCTTCCTTCAATGTCCCCTCTAGCTCTCTTTTTCCCCTCCTCCCCTATAACCACCTCATCCTCCAGATCATGATCCATCGCCATTTGAATTTGACTAAGTAATGTGCTATCTTTCTCTAGTCTTGAGGGAGCCTTTTTACCTTCCAAGTTGAATCCTAGAACAGGATCAATAATTTTATCACATCCAAATCTTTTGACACCTCCCATTCCACTATTTCCTCTAGAATTAGCACTTATATTGATGTCACCCACAACCCCTCCTTCATCCCTTAACCAGACACTATTCATTGCTTGGGCTCTTCTTGTATGTGCACGCAAAGTCAAATCCCAACCCATCTCAGCAATTTCTACCCCTAACTCCATTTTAGCTTCACAAAAGGAATCACTATGACCTAGATGGCCACAATAGAAGCAAAAAAGAGTCAATCTTTGTAACGACCTCAAAAGTATGGATATTGAAAAATGAGTTGTCGGGTCTCCATTTTTAGTAAACGGACTCATAAAATATTTATTAAAAATATTTACGAAGTTAGTTGTGTGTTTAATAAGGTTTTATTTAAGTGAATTTGATTTAATTAGAAGTATTTGAGAAAAAGGATTAGATTGAAATAGGTGTGAAAGTTTAATTATAGATTAAAAGAAAGTATAAAGGACCAAAATGGAAATTAAACCATTTTGTATAATTGAGGCGGTGTAAGTAGAAAAAATCTGAGATTTTTATGTTTAATATATTTTATATTTTAAATATAATATAATATATTATATTGTTATTATATATTATAAAGAGAAAGAAAGAAAGAAAAACAGAAAAGAAACAGAGAACAAGACGAAAGCAGGGGAAGAAAAAAGGAAAGAAAGAAAAAGGAGAAATTGATGATTTAAAGCTTGGATGCTTAATAGGTAAGCTAATTTAGTCCTTTTCTTTTAATTTTGATGCTTTATAAGTTTTAGAACAAAGTTTTGATGAATTTAAGTTGAAGTTTTTGAAGTTTTAAAGCTGTTGAATATAGCATATGATGAACAAAAAGATGAATTAGTGGTTTAATTGAAAGAATTTGAAGTTAGAATTGGGTAAAGGATTTAATTGTAAAATAAGCTATAAGAAAACTGTTTTGGACAGTAGCAGTAGAGTAACTTTAAAAATCACCAAAAATCGTAGAAGTGGAATTAGAAGCTGAATGAGATATGAAATTAAAGCTTATTGAGTCTATTTTCATATGAAAGAAACAGGAAAGCAAATGAATTCTGTAATTTGAGATATTTATATTTTTGTAAGACTGGTTTAGAGGAATTTCGGGATCCCCTGTTCTGAATTTGAAAAATCATAACAAATTGAAGAAAAATAATTAGAGGCTTAACTTTATATGTTTAGAATCCTGAATGAGTCTATTTTCAAATGAAATAAATAAGAAGGTCATATGAATTCTGTACGAAGAGTAATTTGATTCGTAGTGAAGAGAGGTCAGAACAGTCAAACAGTAAAACAGGGGAAACTTTAAGAATAATCTGGTATTGATTGGCCATACCAAAAATTCTGGAAAAATTATAGTAAAAGATATATGAGTCTAGTTTCAAGGAAAATTAACGGTTCTTCATTTGGAGTTCTGTAGCTCGAGAAATAAATAATTTAGTGACTATGACACAAAAGGACAGCTTTGAATAAGTTTATGAGTAAATGATTAAATTGAAATGTGAGCAATAGTAAGAAAGCATGAATTTATCATAAAATACATGTTTATTTTATTAAATATTACAGGAAATTATTTGATTATTTTTAACATATAAATGTTATATGTTTATATGAAATTGAAGAAAAGAAAAGGAAGGAGAGGACCGAATCGAAGGAAAAGGAAAAGAGAAGGTTAAGGAGTGAAGGAAGAAGAATTCATATCACCTCAATCTTTTATTGTAAGTACTACAAGAATTTTAAATTATTGTTATTTATCCTTTTGAAATATTTATGTGAATTATTTAAATACATGAGATTGACTTTAATGCCCAAGTAGGCGAAATTAGAACTCTTTGGGATATTAGTGGCATGCCATTAAGGAACTTTAGCGCGCTCTCACGATATTAGCACGTTGGTGCTCTCTGGATATAAGCACGTTGGTGCTCTCTAGATATTAGCACGTTGGTGCTCTCTGATTATTAGCACGTCAGTGCTCTCTGATTATTAGCACATTGGTGCTCTCTGTTCACTTGTGCATCATAATGCACCTCTGTATATGTTCCGTATATCCGATGTGTTCTATAAAGTCTACTTTGGGCTAAGAATTGAAAGCGAGGACAAAGTGAATTACTGATGTGTTAAGGTAAGATTTATACCTTACAAAAGATAAGTTAAATTTTATTAAAGCAAGGCATACATGAAGAAACTTATATGTGAGAAAATATGCAATAATTGATTGAGTTAAAATATTCTGTTATGATTGATTATATAATTATTCTTGTGGTGCTTACTAAGCCTTCACCGGCTTAACGCGTTTATTTTAACGCGTAGGTACAATTAAACTAGAAGAGATAGAGTCCAACTAGAAGATCTCTCACCTCATCACATCCTCAAGGGCTTCAAAAGTAGGTACTATATTTTGTATTAAAATGGCATGTACATATATAGTTCAAATGTGTTCCTACGTGATAGGGACTAAAATATAGATTCTTGAAATTTTATCTATTTTCAGTTATTTGAAGTATGTTCGTATATATGGAATGAATTAATAAACAATAAATTTGTTATCAAAAATGGTTGGAAAGTTAAAATATTATATTCAAATGTTTTAATTAGACGAAAGATTCAGCCATAATTATTTTGGCACCAAATGTAATAGTCCTATACCGGGTCTACATGATTGAACCGGGTATAGGGGTATTACATTTATTAATATCGAGCCTAGGTTTTACGAATTCTTGGTCGAGTATGAGTCTATTTGTACATGCCATTTTAATAAATTGATGTGATGAGATGAGGTTTAGTTATTTAATTGTGTAATTTATGAATATTGTAGAATAAAAGATGTCTTATGAAAGAATAAAAGATCTTGATTTTGTGATGTATACTAGAATTTATGGATTTAATAAAATAGAGTTGGTTGTCTCTTAGTATAGAAAGAGGAAATGTTAAAGAAAGAAATGTTTTCCAATCGAAATAATTTCGATAATTACGAAAGTGATGTTCAAATAATTAAGTAAAATGTTACTTATGATGAAAGCAGAATTTGAAAAGATGTGGATAAATGTCTTATAGTAAGAAATGATAAATGTTATGTTATATGAGTATATACATGAAGCTAAATTATGAGGCCTTACGATCTCTACCCCCTTATTAGTACAGTTATATTTATGGTGAAATTGATAGGAATTATAATGATTTAGTTCAAAAGTGTGTGAAATCAAGAATTTAAAGAAAGAAAGATGATGACCCAGCTGAGGCTGAAGAATGGTTAGAGAACAGTCAAAGAATATTTGAAGAATTGCAGTATAAAAGAGATGAAAAGTTGAAATGTGCAGTATCTTTATTGAAGGGTGAGGCTTATCAATGGTGGAACATTGTCATGAATATCCATTCTGCAGAACAGATTAATTGGAATTCCTTTGTATCTGAATTTAAAAAGAAATATGTGAGACAACTTTATCTTGAGAAGAAGAAAAGAGAATTTCGGATTTGAAGCAGAACTACATGTGCATTCATTCTTGAATATGAGCGTGAAGTTATCGATTTCTTTTCTGAAAATTATATGGGGATACAGTGCTACTATTAAAGAAAGGAGTCATTTATCGAAATTGATTTATTCGGATATGGTAACTACTGAGAATGAGTTAAGCGAAAATTTCTTTCGAATAAGCTTTGTGAGTGAAGTGTGATGATACGGGATTGTTGATGATTATATATGTTAACGGATTAGTAATGAAATTGCGAAATATTTGAATACAATTTTGCTATAGTTGGGTATTCTACAATGATCTCTTCCGGGTATTCTATATGGGTATTCTATATGTTCTTTTATCTTGAGAGGTATATGCAATCTGTTCGGATGTGACTTTTATTGTGTAGAAAGTTTGGAATCATAACGTTAAAATGGAAGTTCGGTTGATTCTGATCAAGATTGCTCTATTTTTCTTTGGATTTTCTAATTTGTTCTGTTAGATAGAAGACTTAATGGTCGATTCATATGAAGTTATTTTCTATTTCTCTAGGTTATTACAGTGCGTATCACATAATTGGCATTATCTTTATCACAATCGTTTCTAGCAAGGATAAATGGTATTCTTCTTTGGTTTTTCTTGGAATATTATCGATTTCTTTATCATTGAATATGGTTTTTATTCTCGGAAATTCAATATAGCTTCACATCCGGGATTTCATTATGCCACATCCGGGATTCCACTATCTTGGTTTTCTTATTATTTTATAGTCCGATCTTATCTATCAAATATGATTCATCCGTGAAGGGTATTCGGTGATAGAAGGTAAATATATATATTCTTGTTATAAATCTTGGTTCATTATATGGGAGCTCGGTGATATGGATCTTAGATTATAGAAGTTGTATTATTATATCGGTTATTATTGGGACTACTCTGGATTTCTTCTTCTATTTTAAAGTACTATTGAAGTTGAAGTATTGATCCATTTATATTATTGAAATGTTTGATAGAGATCTACGTTTACTTGGTTCACTTTACGATTTCGGAATAACTTATAAGAATGCTATACGAGTGATAGTTGATTAATTTATAAAGTCGAATCGATTGATGGCTTGAGAAAGTTGCGGAGATGTACATTCCGAAATTGTAAGATTTCATGGTATTCTGGTATGGATAATTTACGATCAAGATTGCGATTCACCTTAGGGTTACGAAAACAATTACGGAAATTATTGTGTACTTAACTCGATTTCAGTATAGCATTTCATTCGCAAATTGATGGATAATTCGAGAGAGAGTTGGTTAGATTTAGAAAGAAGATATCTTGGTGGTCGGTATGAAACGTGATATTTACGAGTTTGTATCCGGATGTCCGATATGTCAACAGTCAAAGCAGAACATCAAGTACCTTGGGGTTACTCGACCAATTACTATACCGGAATGGAAATGGGAAAGAATCACTATGGATTTTGTATCGGGGTTACCATTATCTCTGAGAAAAAAAAAAAAAAAAAAAGATGTTATTTGGGTGATTGTTGATCGATTGGTAAAATCAGCGCACTTTATTCAGGTACGTATGGATTATTCTTTAGATAAGTGGTTAAACTGAATATATCTGAGATTGTCAAGAATACACAGAGTGCTGTCTCCATTATATTGGATATCTCCGATTTACGTCTCGTTTCTGGGATAAATTACAAGAAGCTTTGGGTATTGATTGTATTCAAGATCTTGCATTTCATCCTCGACATGATGGCCAATCTGAGTTTGTAATTCAGGTATTGGAAGATATACTCGATGTTGTATACTAGAGTTCGAAGGTAATTGAGAGAGGTATCTACCTTTGATTGAATTTGCTTACAATAACAGTTATCAGTCCAGTATTAAAATGGCTCCGCATGAAGCTTTGTATGGTAGAAAGTGTAGAACATCGTTATATTGGATGAGCTCGATGGAAAGAAGATACATGGGGTTGATTTGATCCGGAAACAGAAGAAGAAAAAGTAAAGGCAATTCGGAATAGATTAAAAGCAAAGACTTGACAATGAGAAATCAATTGTGGATTTAAAACATCGGGATATTAAATATTTTGTGGGTGATAAAGTATTTATCAAGGTGTTTATTTGAAGGAAACTAAGAAATCAGTGTTTCATCTCTTTTTAAGTAAATTTCGAGGACGAAATTTAAAAAGGGGGGGAGAATTGTAACGACCTCAAAAGTATGGATATTGAAAAATGAGTTGTCGGGTCTCCATTTTTAGTAAACGGACTCATAAAATATTTATTAAAAATATTTACGAAGTTAGTTGTGTGTTTAATAAGGTTTTATTTAAGTGAATTTGATTTAATTAGAAGTATTTGAGAAAAAGGATTAGATTGAAATAGGTGTGAAAGTTTAATTATAGATTAAAAGAAAGTATAAAGGACCAAAATGGAAATTAAACCATTTTGTATAATTGAGGCGGTGTAAGTAGAAAAATCTGAGATTTTTATGTTTAATATATTTTATATTTTAAATATAATATAATATATTATATTGTTATTATATATTATAAAGAGAAAGAAAGAAAGAAAAACAGAAAAGAAACAGAGAACAAGACGAAAGCAGGGGAAGAAAAAGGAAAGAAAAGAAAAAGGAGAAATTGATGATTTAAAGCTTGGATGCTTAATAGGTAAGCTAATTTAGTCCTTTTCTTTTAATTTTGATGCTTTATAAGTTTTAGAACAAAGTTTTGATGAATTTAAGTTGAAGTTTTTGAAGTTTTAAAGCTGTTGAATATAGCATATGATGAACAAAAAGATGAATTAGTGGTTTAATTGAAAGAATTTGAAGTTAGAATTGGGTAAAGGATTTAATTGTAAAATAAGCTATAAGAAAACTGTTTTGGACAGCAGCAGTAGAGTAACTTTAAAAATCACCAAAAATCGTAGAAGTGGAATTAGAAGCTGAATGAGATATGAAATTAAAGCTTATTGAGTCTATTTTCATATGAAAGAAACAGGGAAAGCAAATGAATTCTGTAATTTGAGATATTTATATTTTTGTAAGACTGGTTTAGAGGAATTTCGGGATCCCCTGTTCTGAATTTGAAAAATCATAACAAATTGAAGAAAAATAATTAGAGGCTTAACTTTATATGTTTAGAATCCTGAATGAGTCTATTTTCAAATGAAATAAATAAGAAGGTCATATGAATTCTGTACGAAGAGTAATTTGATTCGTAGTGAAGAGAGGTCAGAACAGTCAAACAGTAAAACAGGGGAAACTTTAAGAATAATCTGGTATTGATTGGCCATACCAAAAATTCTGGAAAAATTATAGTAAAAAGATATATGAGTCTAGTTTCAAGGAAAATTAACGGTTCTTCATTTGGAGTTCTGTAGCTCGAGAAATAAATAATTTAGTGACTATGACACAAAAGGACAGCTTTGAATAAGTTTATGAGTAAATGATTAAATTGAAATGTGAGCAATAGTAAGAAAGCATGAATTTATCATAAAATACATGTTTATTTTATTAAATATTACAGGAAATTATTTGATTATTTTTAACATATAAATGTTATATGTTTATATGAAATTGAAGAAAAGAAAAGGAAGGAGAGGACCGAATCGAAGGAAAAGGAAAAGAGAAGGTTAAGGAGTGAAGGAAGAAGAATTCATATCACCTCAATCTTTTATTGTAAGTACTACAAGAATTTTAAATTATTGTTATTTATCCTTTTTGAAATATTTATGTGAATTATTTAAATACATGAGATTCAGCTTTAATGCCCAAGTAGACGAAATTAGAACTCTTTGGGATATTAGTGGCATGCCATTAAGGAACTTTAGCGCTCTCGATATTAGCACGTTGGTGCTCTCGATATTAGCACGTTGGTGCTCTCGATATTAGCACGTTGGTGCTCTCGATTATTAGCACGTCGGTGCTCTCGATTATTAGCACATTGGTGCTCTCTGTTCACTTGTGCATCATAATGCACCTCTGTATATGTTCCGTATATCCGATGTGTTCTATAAAGTCTACTTTGGGCTAAGAATTGAAACGAGGACAAAGTGAATTACTGATGTGTTAAGGTAAGATTTATACCTTACAAAAGATAAGTTAAATTTTATTAAAGCAAGGCATACATGAAGAAACTTATATGTGAGAAAATATGCAATAATTGATTGAGTTAAAATATTCTGTTATGATTGATTATATAATTATTCTTGTGGTGCTTACTAAGCCTTCACACCGCTTAACGCGTTTATTTTAACGCGTGAGGTACAATTAAACTAGAAGAGATAGAGTCCAACTAGAAGATCTCTCACCTCATCACATCCTCAAGGGCTTCAAAAGTAGGTACTATATTTTGTATTAAAATGGCATGTACATATATAGTTCAAATGTGTTCCTACGTGATAGGGACTAAAATATAGATTCTTGAAATTTTATCTATTTTCAGTTATTTGAAGTATGTTCGTATATATGGAATGAATTAATAAACAATAAATTTGTTATCAAAAATGGTTGGAAAGTTAAAATATTATATTCAAATGTTTTAATTAGACAGTATCTGGCCATAATTATTTTGGCACCAAATGTAATAGTCCTATACCGGGTCTACATGATTGAACCGGGTATAGGGGTATTACAATCTTTCATATTTGAAGCTGACATAAGAGCATTTACTACTGAACATGACTTTCTTTCTTTTAAGAGGACGACGAATATCCATTTGAACTCGTATTCGCAAAAAATTTCTATTCTCTTTTCCCAAGCTTGAGCCATCATACTCCATAAAACTTCCTAGGAAATTTTTCAATTGCATAGCCAAATTTTCAGAATAGTAACCTATGGGAACATTATGAACTTGTACCTAGAAATGTGTTAAGATTAAAGGAATTCTTAATGGATCTTCCCCCCATTGTAGCTTATGCAATATCAACAAATGATTATTAAACGTCCAAGGTGACCCCTTTAAAACTTTTTCTATATCCATAATATAAAAATTTTGAAATAAATACATTTTTTCTCCCAGATCTCTAATTTGCACACCCCTAACTGGATGTCATAAATTAGCCATAGTGCTTTTCATTGCTGGAAAATGAATAAAACTGGCCGTAAGAAAGCATCCAACCATATTAAGAACTCCTCATTCCCTTACCGAATTTGGATCTACTTGTACTTACAGATTGCTTCTTCTTCATCAAGAGTTAGATCGGCGAAATCTGATTCCATGGATGCAGGAGGAAAATCGATAAACAATGAAGACTGATTTTAGGCCTTTAAAAAGAATATGGAGATGGCAGCCGCCGAACAAAGAAAAATTTTGACAAAAAAACCTAAAGACTTGCCAAAGAGAGTAGACAGAAACGTACTAGAGTAGCAGACTGTTAATTTGTCATGAATTAATTTAAATACTTTATTTTAATTATTGATTTATTTAATAATATAAAAGTTAATTTAACATATTTTTATAATACCAGGATTTCTTAAATATTTTCAACAATCTAGGGCAGGCTACGAGCCGTATTCGAAGTAATCACTAATTTACTCTCATTAATCACTAAACCCTCGCATAGGTGGGATCTATTGCTAAAGTGTCACATATTTTAGACTACACATCCATCTTAATGTTTTTCATTAATTTTTTTTTCCTTTTCTGGCTTTTTTTCCTATAGAAATAAATTAACCTTAAATGTGGGTTATATTTAGAAAATTTTTGCACGGTAATTATTTAATGAAAGTCAACTATTCATTAATTCAATTATTGTTAATTTTTGAATTAATTTTATTAGGGATAAATATAAAAATATTTTAATCAATATGCAATTTGATACATGAACTTTGATTTTGTGTAATTATACACATTAAACTTTAATTTTGGTTCAAATGTGTATATAAAATTTTGATTTTAGTTCAATTGTACACATTTAAATAAATAAATATATCAGTTTATTTTTATATTAGATAAGTTTAATTATTTGTGTCTGAAATATATAAATATAAATAGTGCTATATTGTCAATGATGTTGATATTTGTGAAAATTGAATCAAATCAGAATGTCATATGTAAAATTACACAAAATTAAAATTAATGTATAAAACATTACACATTAAACCAAAATTTATATATAATTTTAATATTTATCCCATTTTATTATTTATGACATATAATTTTGTGTTAAAAGATCAATATAATTATTTTAACACTTGATTTTTGAGTTTAATAAAAAAATAGTTAACATTTAAGAGGATTTTAAAGATGATTGAGAGCAACTTTATACTATAAATTTGATCTCCTATAAGCAAAGAAACTCAAAGGCAAAGCCTAGGGGGGAAATATAGAGAAATAAAGAAATGGGATTAGTTTTCTTGTGGTTGATTGTTGCAGTAATTGTGGGAACATTTGTTCTTTCATTTAGATTTCTTAAGAAACCAACCAAGCGGGACAGGAACCCGCAAAACCCTATTCTTCAAACTCACAGGTAAAATATATATTACTTATTTTAAAATATTTGATTTTTTTTTTAACACCTTTGAGATTAGAATTGTATATTTTTACGATTCATTTTAATAATTTAAATTTTTATCATTTTTTAAAGGTTTAAATCAAATACGGAACAACAGCTTAACTCTCTCCCTCCCGGTGATATGGCGTGGCCATTGATCGGGAACATGTGGTCTTTCGTAAGAGCTTACAAATCCCAAAATCCAGAATCCTTTATCGACAATTTGAAACGAAGGTTTAAGTCTCTACCATAATCAGGCTTCTTAATATTTTAAACAAATCTAACATGGAAGCAATCCAGGTACGGTGAAACAGGGATTTATAAGACCAATTTGTTTTGGAACCCAAGCATCATAGTTTGTAGTCCGGAGCTATGTAGGAAGGTGTTGACAGATGATGAGCAATTTCAACTTGGTTACCCTCTTTCAAGTCTAGTTCTGGATGGAATGCCATCCGATTACATATCGGGTTCGGGTCACAAGCGATTTCACAGGCTAACAACGAGCAGTCTCACTCGAAACGAACCGCTCTCATTGCATATAGGGAGCGTTGAAGAAATTGTTACCGGTGCATTGGAAGAATGTAGTAAGATGAAGGAATCAATCCTTTTCTTCCATGAGACGAATAAGATTGCTTTCAAAGTCATAATGACCATGTTCCTTGGCTATGCAATTGACGATACTGTTATCGCATCAATGGAGAAGTCTTATACAGATTTATTCTCTGGATTATTTTGCACTCCTATTAACATCCCTGGTTTTGCATACCATAAAGCAGTCAAGGCAAGGAAGAAGCTGGTGAAAGAGATTCAAGGCGTATTGGGTGAAAAGAGAGAGAGGAAGCGTAATGACCCAAACCCAAAGATTGGCCTAATTGATGTTATTAGGGAAGCTGAAGATTCGAAAGGTGAAAAATTGGATGATGAATATATTACTATTATATTAGTGATGTTCTTGATTGCGGGCCGTGAAACTTTGGGACGTGCGGCTACATGGGCCACCATCTATCTCCATCGTCATCCCCATGTGTTGCAAAAGGCCAAGGTGAAACGGGGTTTAGTTTTTCGAGTGAAATAAACCCATGTTTTTAACTTTATATGGATTTTAAATTCCACATGTTACAGGAAGAGCAAGAGAAAATCATGAAAAGAAGGCCTTCTTCCCAGAAAGATTTAACCCTCTCCGAAATTAAACAAATGAAATATCTATCTAAGGTTAAAATTAAGGTTTATATATTCATCAATTCTTCCCACTTGCAAATATGAAATTAATGTTATATAACATTTTAGGTGATTGACGAGACATTACGAAGACGGACCAATGTTTTTGCACTATTTCGAGAGGCAAAAAATGATACTCATCTAAATGGTTAGTTTCCCTATGATTAACTCTTATTTTATCAAAAAAAAAAAAAGCCCTATTATCAGGTTTAATTGTTTACCCTTTTTTTTTGGTTGCCTCACAAGATTTTTAAAAGAGTTGCTTTTAATATGTTTTTAAAGGGTACTTCATACCAAAAGGGTGGAAAGTGTTGGTTTGGCAAAGTGCAGTTCATATGGACCCTGAAATTTATCCTAACCCAAAAGAATTCCTTCCTTCAAGATGGGATGTAAGTAAAATGCAGATTTCCCATTACCCATTGTTCAATAAATTTAAATTACACTGAGAAGACACAAAACAATAGCTTCTTCTTTTTTTAATCTGGGTTTTAAATGTTTACAGGGTTTTAAACCCAAGGCAGGATCTTTTCTACCCTTTGGAGCAGGAAGTAGTACTTGTCCTGGAGCTGATCTAGCCAAACTTGTGATCTCCATTTTCCTTCATTGTTTCATCCTTAACTATAAGTGGGTTTACTTAAAAAAAAAAATCTTATCAAATTATGCTTTTCATCTCTGTACTGTATTCAATTTGGAAATTTAGTTTTTAATTTAGTCCTCCAATGTTATATTTAATCAAAATTGATAGCATAGTAGGAGGACAAAATTATATCAAATTAAATTTCTAAATTAAGTACAATACAAAGATAAGGAAACCAAAATTTGACCTTTTTCTTTACAATGATTACAATTTAAAAGGTTAAAATGCAAGTTTTGTAAAATGCAGGCTTGAGCAACTTGATCCAGGAGGCCCTGTTAATTATTTGCCGTGTTCACCAGATCCAGCTGATAATTGTCCTGCCAGAATCATTAAGATCCGTTGATTATGCTCAGGATTGTTACAAACTTCTACTTTAGTTTATAGTTATAAGGTTCCCCAGCAAAGAAAACCTATGTAATAAAAAAGACAACTTGATTCAGATGCGTCTGTTCCTTTTCGATAGTTATAAATGGAAGAATACAAAGTGACCGATAAAATTTGATCGTTGAAGTCCCCATTTTAAGGTCAAGAATGCAACTGTCAACTTGAAGAAGCGCATTTATTAAAAGGCTTTCTATTCCATATGGATTAATGTGGCTTGAGGACACCCTAGGTGTAAAAAATGACAAAAGTGTAGATTTTTTTTTTCCAACTTTGCGTTTTGTAGGTAAACATTTGTGAATTTTAAAGCTACTGGCGAGGATCGAAACTTCGATCGCTAGTTAAATTAAAGAGAAAGAATTTTCTTTAATTTAATGTGATTTACGTGTACTATAAAATGATTACACATTGAAATAGTTTTTAGAAATTGTTTATAAAAACTATAAAAAAATCTTATTGAAAATTACATTAAATTTGAAGTAGAGGAATTTAATAAAATTTCTAAAACAAATATTTGTAATATATTTAAAGCAATAAATCTATTAAATAAGTATTTATATGCTGAGGCTTTAAGGAGATATCCAATTCACCAAATCTTTTATGAAGTCTAACCAATTAATTTTTTCCGCTAAAATTCTTTGGCGTGACATTTTAAAAATTTTAAAAAATTCATTTAATAGTCATCTAATAATAATGTCGAAAATATTAATTATGGTTTTTTTCTTAAAAACACTCATTCAAAATTATCATGATAATTTTTTTTTTGGTTGGAATAGTGTTCTTGAGAAAAATTGACGACAACGTTTTGATTGAAATAGTTAACAATATTAACTATTTAACTAATAACATTATAAAAGTAGAGAATCAAGTTATGTAAAAAATTAAAGTAAATAGATTAGATCTCAAGTTTTAACATAATTTAGGGCTAAATTGAAATTTGACCATTGTCTTATAATATAAAAAAGCAATGCAAACCCAAAACAAATAAGAAGCCACATGACTATCTCTAAGACTCTTAGGGTATTCAAATTATATATAATTATATGATGCTTTAATCGAAAAGTTAACGATATTAATTATTTAGATTGATTAATAACAATATAAAAATATAGGGATCAAATTATGTTAGAAATTAAAAAACATAGATTAAATCTCAAATTTAAGCATATTAAAGGGACCAAAACTAATATTTAACTGTTTTTTTAAAATGTAAAAAAAAAAATGATGAATATGCCATGTGTTCCTAATTAAATTAATAACTAAACTCGTTTTTTGTCTTGTGCAATGCACGAATTGATTGTGTATAAATTAAAGTATATTTAATAATTTTGAAAATTTAATAATTTTGAAAATTTTTAAATGAAGTTTATAAAATTCCTTTAAAAATTCAAATTTTACTTAAATGAAAATTTTATTTAAATATAATATAATAAAAAAATATATTTAATTTGTATACATATTATATTAACAAATTGTAACGTGTTTTAACCACTTTTTAAATATTTATGTAAACTTTTATAAAAATTGAAAAACACAAGATTGTTTTAAATAATTTGTTTTAAGATATGCATGTTAAACCGTTTTTCTAAAAAAATTGTTTGAAATTATAAAAAAATTGTATGTAAATATTTTTTAATTTAATTTTAAAAATATTATATATATGAAATAATTATTTGCACATAATTTGTAATATTGGTTAAAAATAACGTTTATTTTTTGAAAATAAAGATAAGATAATTTATAAATTAACGGTATTAATTTAGCTTAGAAAGTTAAAAAAATGGGTATATTTTGCTAAAACAATAGTAATATTTCATATGTTTTTTAGGAAAAAATGTATTATAATTAAACATTAAAATTAATTCACTATATTTTTTTTGGTAAATTTTTTTATTAAATGTTTGTCGGTATGGATTTTTTTGGCAAAATGTTCAATAAAAGGTATTATAACGAATTAAAACCAAATTTTAAAAAAATTAGCAAAAATATTAAATATAATTTACAAATTAAAAATGTAATTAAAGTTGTAAATTGAATTATTAAATATAAGCAATTTGGAACAACTTATTAAAAAATATAATTTACGAAATACTAATAAAAATTATATAAAAAATAAGGAGGGCTTATGTTGAATTTTCACATCTACATATGCTTTTTTTTCTTTTCTTGCCACATGTCAAATTTTTATAGTATGGACCCATTAAAATCTAAGAACATGTAATACATAATACTAATTTGCAGACCTATGAACCTATAATATATAATACAAATTTGCAGGCCTATGAGATACACCAGCTAATAGTGTTTGGTAATGTAATTGTTTTTAAAAATAAATAAAAAGTAGTGTAAATTTAATGTCAACATAAAAAAAATCGATAAATATATTAATAGTATATAAATAAATTTATAATAAATAGAAATATCAATTGTTAAAATAATTCGAAAAAAATTGAATTTAAAATATTAAAATTATTATAATAAATAGATATACCCATTTTTTATTATAAATTTTGTACTAACAAAAATATTAATTTACGATGAATAATTATAATTAAAATAAAAAATAAATTTATTATAAATAATAATAAGATTAATTTAAAATTATAATATACGCATAATAATTAAATTATGTTTAATGTAAATTATCTAATACGATTTAAAAAGGCAAGAAATAAAAGAGTAGTTTATCTAAAGTGAAAGTAAACGCTTGAAATGAGGAGTACTACTTGTTTGTTTAGAACTTGTAATATATAATACTAATTGTGCGGCACGAATTGATTATGTGTACTAAATATTTTTTTAATTTAAATAAAATATAAAATTACTTAAATTTAATATACAAAACATAATTATTTGTATTATGCTTAAAATACTGTTAATTTAGATTTTTAATTTAAAATAATTTTGGAAAAAATATATAAAAAGGATAAGAAGCAGGTTTGGCAGGCTTTGGTATGAGCAGCAGGCTTCAATTAATCACTAATTCATTACAATTATGACAATGCCTAACGCGTTAATTATGAGAGCTGATACGTCAAAAACAGATTAAAAACATTAGGCAAATGGGGGAATCATCCAACCAAAAAACACCGAGTCCAAAGTCACTAATAATTGCGACCCCATCCTTACAACCCTAAACTCTAAGGCTTAGTTTTGATGGACGGTGTGTTTATTTCCGGTAAGATTAAAAACAGCGGTGGCGGTGAGATTAGTTACTGTAACGGTGAGATTGGATACTGTAGCAGTAAGATTAGAAACAATGGTAGAGTGTATATTTGAATTCAAACGCAGCTGTAGCGGTGAGGTGAGAATATAAAATGACTATTAAGGACATCAAAATAGAAATTATATATAATAAATAACAAATAAAAATATTGAAAACCTTTACATCAAAATATGAAAAGTTAAAATAATAAATAATTTAAATTTTTTAATTATAAAAAATACATATTAAATTTAATATTAATAATATTATTTGAAAATTTTTAATTAAAAAAATAAGATATAAAAGGATAAAATAAAAAATAAAAAGCATGGATGAAATGGTACTTTCCATCTTTCAAATGGAGTTACAAATTTTCACTGCATCCAAAACCTCCAGTGGTGCCACTGATATTGCAGCACGATGAGAAGACTCCAGCGTGGCAGACAGGTAAAATCCAAACACCAATATCAGTGCGATTGATTTCAAAAGGTGATCTAAACGCACTGAAACGGGGAATTAATTGTATCCAAAGGAAGCCTAAAATTCCTCTTTAAATCCTTAAAATTCAACCTTGGAGTCTACCCATGGCGCACGGTTGAGCCATAAAAGCACTGTAAATATCTAAAACCCTCGTTATATCTATACTTATTATTATTTAAACTCTACCAACAAGATTAGAATAATTATAAAAATGTCATTCTATAATATAAACATGTTATATTATTTGAAAGTACTTTAATCTTTTTTATTTTAAAAATATGCATATTTTTGTATATTTTAATTTTATTATGCATACTTTATTACTTTCATCAACTGTATACCTATGCTATGATTTAAGTTCCTGATTGAGTAGGTGTCAACTCCAATCGGGTCACCAACTCAGTTACAAAAATTACGAAAATGTCCTTTCACATTTAAAATAAGTTTTATTATTCGAAAGTACTTTAGTCTTTTTAATTTTAAAAAAAACAATAAAAATATGCTTATGGTAAACACGGGATGTCTACATACTGGTAAACACATGCACCCATAACTAGGCATTTATCATTACGAGCAACCACTGCTGCTATAGATGAATTAGAGTCCCTATTGAAAGAAGCATCAAAATTTAATTGGATAACTTCAGATAGTGGTGGACGCCATAAGACAGAATCTGTAGAAAAATGAGGAGAGTCATTCACACAGTTCATCTTTATTTCGCAAGCATAACTCTTAATAAAGCACAATAATTCCTACATAGAAAAATTTCTCCCTTCATGTAATAACTTATTGCGCATAAACCAAAGAGCCCAGAATGAAATGATTAACATTTTCCTGTTATCATCAGTAGCAGCAATAAACGTGCTAACCAATTGATTTTTGCCATCTGAGGTATCCCTATCCAGATCAACCTGAAGATTCAATAGATTCCATAGTCGTCGTAACACCTCACAGAACCATAAAAGATGTTCTGAATCTTCCAGAGCCGCCTTACATAAAGGGCAAACATCCTCCAATATTAGCCTTCATCTGTTAAGATTACAGAGATGAGGCACATAGTTTCTAGTTAGCCTCCACAAATGTATCTTAATTTTAGAAGGTAACTGAAGCTCCCATAGCAGCTTGTAAAAATTTTTGTAATTGCCACCAATATCCATATTGTAATTGGTGAGCTGAGGTCTCTCAGAGAGAAGCACCTTATAACTACTCTTTACTGTATATTCCCCCGTGTTATCATGACGCCAAACCAATGCATCCTCTACATTAGTCCGAGCCAAGGGAATATTAAGGATACGTCTCGCTTGATCGTGGTCAACGAACTTGTGAATGATATCTTCCATCCAGGTAAACGAATGTTTATCAATTAATTGATTTACTGTGGTCCACTGAGTACATATATTTTGCACTGACAATCGACTATTTCCAGGGCCAGGCAGCCAAGGGTCGTTCCAAATGTTTACCACTCTCCTATTACCAATTCGCCAAAGCAATCCGTCAGCGACCAGCTCACGGGCACCACATATGCTTCTCTAAGTAAAAGAAGGGTAAGACCTAACTTTAGCAGACAAAAAATTGCTAAAAGGAATAACGAGCTTTGAGTACCTTTGCTAAAAGACAATCGGGTTGAGAGAGTAACCTCCAGGCTTGTTTAGCTAACAAAGCCTTGTTAAAAAACAAAAGATCACGAAAACCCATACCTCCAAACATTTTGGGATAGCAAAGATCCTTCCAAGAGCACCAGTGAATACCTTTTCCAGTTTTGCCATTAGCCCACAAGAATTTGTTCATAATGCCTTCTAACACGTGGCATAACGCTTTCGGAAGCTCAAAGCATTGCATAACATAGATAGGAATAGCTTGTAAGACTGCTTTGACAAAGACTTCCTTACCTCCCATCGAGAGAAAACAAAAGTTCCAACTTTCAACCCGCTTACGAAACCGATCCACAAAGTTAGCAAACGCCCAATGTTTCCCTCTACCAACCATCATCGGCAGCCCAAATATTTTTTTGGATTGACAGCAACCTGAACCCCATGATATTTGTAATTTGAACCCTTACCAATTAATCCACACTTGCTCCGAAGTAAATAAGGGATTTATCAAAATTTACCTATTGACCCGAGGCCAGCTCATATTCCTTAAGAATGTTACGAACGGTATGGGCCCCATCCTCTGAAGCATCGCCAAATAAGATACAGTCGTCCTCAAAAAGGAGGTGGTTGATCGTAAAATGTTCTCTGCCTATCGGGGCACCTATCATCAGCCTCTTTTGTTTTGCTTCATTAAGCAGAGTTGAAAGTCCTTCAGCACAAATCAAAAAGAGATAAGGGCTAAGCGGATCGTCTTGATGCAACCCTCGCGACGGAGTGAAAACATCGCTAATACCCTAATTGATACCCACCGTATAGGTAACCGAACAAACGCACCTCATGATAAGAATAATCCACTCTTGACAAAACCCCAGTCTAGACATCATCCCGGCCAAAAAATCTCATTCAACTCGGTCGTACGCCTTACTCATATCAAGTTTTAACGCAAAATTCCCTTGCTTACAATGCTTCCTAGTCTTAAGAGAGTGTAAAATCTCATAAGCTATTAAAGTATTGTCAGAAATTTGTCTCCCTGCAATAAAAGCACCCTGAGCTTCATTAATACAATGGCCCAAAACTAATCTCATCCGATTCACCAAAACTTTAGTAATGATTTTGTAGATCACATTGCACAAGCTTATCGGCCGAAACTGAGAGAGATTTTTGGGTTTATCAACTTTTGGGATCAACACTATATGATATTTGTTTATTTGTTTATCTCGCCTATATCAACCTCCCTTTTTAGAATTGCCAAGCAGTAACAAGAGATATCACCCCCAACAATATCCCAGTACCTTTGAAAGAACAAAGCTGGAAAGCCATCAATTCCAGGAGCCTTGAGAGGTGCCATCGGTTTTACTACTTGCCAAATTTCTTTCTCCGTAAAGGGCTTTAACGACTCATCATTCATATACAAAGTGACCCTTTTCTCAACAAGCTCAAACAACCGATACTCACTGACTGAGTCCGGATCTGTATAAAGATCACCAAAAAACTTCACAGCAACATTCAGCATCTCCTCCGATTGAGAAACCCATCTTCTCTTCTCTTTTTCAAAACCCACAATTCGATTACAATTATGATGAGAAATAACTGTTCTATGGAAAAAAACTAGTATTCTTATCACCATGTTTTAACTAATTAACCCGCACACTGCTCTAAAAAAATTTGATACTTATCAGCCTCCAGATTTAGGCCTAACTGCACCTCCATAATTTCTTCCAAATTTTCGTCAGTGGGATCCTGCACATGGAGATAAGTCAAGTGTTCCTCAAGTCTCGCACGTTGTCTTTTTAGCTCTCATGAACGTGAACGATTCCACAATTTGAAAAATTGACCTGCCTTAGCTAACTTGACAACCGCATTATTACTTAACCCAGACCAGGCTTGCTGTACGACCTCACCAAAAGATTGATCTAAGCACCAACTAGCTTCAAACCTGAAACGGTGTCCTCCAAAATTCTCACTACCATGAAGTCTACCAATCGTGTCTATAAGAATCGGGCAGTGATCAGAAATCGAATGGCTCAAGTGTTTAACCGAATATGATTGGAAAAAATCTATCAATTCACTATTAGTAACCCCCTATCTAATCTCTCACGTATATTTGTTGCTTGAAACCTTCCTCTCTCCCACGTGAACCATCTACCACTAAAACCCAAATCAATTAGGCCACAATCCGCTAAAGCATTTCTAAACTTGGCCAATAGGTTTTCCGATCTAAGATGGCCCCCTCTTTTCTCAAAAGAACTAGTAATCTCATTAAAATCCCCGACCACAAGCCAAGGGCCTAAATTATTTGAATGAATGTGGCAAAGGAGATCCCAAGACATCGACCTTAAATGCTCAACAGGATTACCATAAAAATCCGTGAATCTCTACGTGATCCCATGATCACTGTCATTAATATCTGCATCTATGTAAAAAGAAGAATAACTTCTGAGTGAAACCAACGAATTACCTTTCCAGCCCAGAGATAATCCACCTTTAGAACCAACAGCACCAACATCAATTCCACAAGAAAAACTAAGCTTTAATCTAACCATCTCCATATCCTTCGCATTAAGTTTTGTTTTAATGAGAAACAAAATTTGGAGATTAATGGCCCGTAATTTATTTTTGAGCTTTTTAATTGTCCGTGGTCTCCCAAACCACGGACATTCCAGCTAACATCTTCACTGCGTTCGGCTGCTCTGCCCAGCAGAGCCAGCCAATAACTCACAACTATCACTTACAGAGAAAGTGTTTGGAACATTTCCAATACTATTCACCATACGTTGTCGTTTTTTCCCATCAATAGAATGAATTGGGTCATTCTCGTCCTCCATATTCGAATCCATAATCCCAATACCACCTCCAGCCTCAAAAGACTCCATCATCTCCCTATTATGCCAGATATTAGTTTCCTTAATCACCGTCATTTGATTTAGCTTTAAATAAGAAGGATTAGAAACATAATTTGCTGTGACCAAATCACTCCCCTACTTACTCACAAAATCCCCATTCCCTCCTAAATTAACTCCTTTTTGATTACTTGCCAAAAACGAATCGCCATACACCGAACCATCAGCTTCTCGTAGCCATTTGCTGGTCGTTGAGCTCCGCCGCCGTACCTCCGCTCGAAGAGAAATATCCCAGCTAAAAGTTATATTAGAAGGCTCTAACATAGTGCGAAGAGGACAAAAACTCTCCCCATGCCCAAGCTTCCCACATGTGAAACAAAACAAACTAAGTTTTTCATACCGAAACTTGGCATAAGCAATTCGATCCGCACCAAACAGTATCTTCTTTTTCCTTTTCAAAGGGATCATCACATCAAGGCAGACCCGAATACGCATGAAATTTTTTATACCCAACGATGAAAACGGCGTATCATACTCAATGTATTGTCCAATAAAATTGCCTAATTGCTTAGCCATATTTTCAGACATCAATCCTGGAGGGAGATCATGGACTTGGACCCAAGAAGCAGAATAGTTTAAAGGGACTGAAAAAGGATATTCCCTCTCTTGTATCCTATGAATCAGTAGTAAATGGTTGTTGAAGAACCAATGAGCCCCCCCAATAACTCTTTGTATATTAACCTCATGGAAGAATTTAAAAAGGTAACGTTTCTCACCCAGGTCAGAGATGTAGATACCCTTTATGGGATGCCAAAGATCTACCAACATATTACGAAGGGAGAGAAAATGAACTACGCTCTCTGTCAAGCAACGGCCCACCAGGCAAAGATGGAAGGTATGATCTATCGTTGCATCTTCCTCCTGGAACGCAATCTCCTCATCATCAGCCAACTGTAAACTGGCCAAAGCATTCTCCATTCCAATCTAGACAAATAGACAGCAAAAGGACCCCACCACAATAAAAAAGAGGAACAGAAAGAGAACGAGTAAAAAAAACCAAAACCGTGTCAAGAGACAGACGAAAGACTGTGTCAAGAGACAGACTCTATATCAACTAATTAATCTATTTTTTTTTTAATTTTAATATCGTACATATTTCATATATCACTATTAATTAGTTTCCAGGTGCATGTTTCATTCTTTATTATAAGTTATTTTTAGAGACACGTTTATGTTCTATATTTGTAATTTCCACACGTATACATGTGTGATAATATTTCAAGTATAAATTAAATACCTAAATTTTGATCTAAATATGTTTGGTAATCGTATTGAATGTTTAAATTTTCAATAAAAGCATATGAATAAGATAAATATGTAAATAACTACTTATTAGACCTAAAAACGATAAGTTTGACTTTATTTAAAAAAAAAAAAAACTTACATAAATAATCTATCTCTTTATTTAAAAAAAATTAAATATTAAATTTATCATATTTAATTTTATCTAAAAACATAAAAAGTAATATAAGATATTATACTAAAAATTAAGATTATTCTATAAAAAAGTTAAAATTATGAAATAAATAATTTTCAAAGTAAAGAATTACTATTATATAAACAATATAATTATACTTGAAATTCATTATTACTAGTGTATCAAATAGTTTTATAATATAACTAATTTTCCTTATTTATTTATACATATGTATTAATTAAATTACATTTAAATATTTCTTAAAATTTTCCCTAAATTTTATAACGTGTCATTAATAATACGATTAGGAAATTAAAATATAATAATATAAAAAGTTTAATTTAATAAAACATGTTAATTGATATTAGAGTGAAATTATTTTTATAATATAAATATAAGAGTAGATTGTGTGAAATTCTATTTTTATATAAAGTTTCAAACTTAATTTTAATTATTAATTAGTAAATACAGATTTTTAATTAAATTTAAATATTATGACCACTAAAAATTTAATATAACATTTTTATATTTTTTAAATATCTATTTTCATATATATAATTGTACAAAATCAAAATTTTATATATAATTTTTAATATTTATGGGTGCATTTAATTATGAGTTTCCTACTATAAATCAGAGCTCCTATACTTGAAAACCCAAAACACAGAGAAGTGAAGAAATGGAGTTAGATTTGCGGAGTATTGCTATAATTGTGGCAACATTTGCTGTTTCATTTGGATTCCTTAAGAAAGCTTATGAGAGGTAAATCCTTCCATAGTTTTGGATTCCTTAAGAAAGCTTATGAGAGGTAAATCCTTCCATAGTTTTGGTTTCCAGTTATTTTTTGTTTGATTTTTTTTTAATTCATCTTTCTAATTTAATTAAACATTAAATCTTTTAAGAAAATAAAAATATTAAAACTAAAAGCCAATATTAAAAAAATACACATGTGTCTTCTTTTCAATATATTTTTTAACATGATGATAAATTTAGTCCTTAATATTTTTATTTTTTATCAAATTAGCCCTTATTTCTTTTTTAGCCAAATTTAACTATTAACCTTTCAAAAAGAGTCAAATTATTTTTCTTTAACAGAAATGCTGACTAAAATGTTAATTTTTTAACGACGTTGGTGTGAAAACTCGTGTGGTGGTCTACGTGTACTTTATGCTAACACGACATTATTTGTTTTATAAGTCACGTCAATAAATAATTTAAAATTGTAACAATATTAAAAATTCAAAATTCAAAAAATTAGCACGAGGTACATGTGGACTGCCATGCTTAAATATTTAGCATTTTAGTTAGTATTTTTGTTAAAAAATTAATTTGACTCTGTTTCAAAAAATTAATGGTCAAATTTGATTTTTTTTTTAAAGGTCGAGGACCAAATTTAAATCAAAAAATGAATAAAGACCAAATTGAAAAAAAAATGTAAACATTATCAGTTTCAAATTATTTGATAAATTTAGCTTATTCTTTTTATCATTGTTATCAAATATACAATTCTTACAAATTTTTATATATAGATAAAAAAAAATCTTTAGTAATGTTATCATAATGTCTACTATGCATAAATTTAGAATTTGATTAAAAAATTTTAATTTTATATAAATATATTTTTCTACCTTTATATATCATTGATTAGTACAATTAATCAACGCTCTTAATTATTTCGGTTAAAATATTTATGTGAATATTTTTCTGAAAACATAAATTTTAACTTATGTTGAAATATATTTTATGTGTTAAGCTGATGTTTTGAAAAAAAATTCATGTTAGCATCTTAATCGGAATCGTGACTAATATAAACTATTTGAATTTCCTAATTACGTTATAAAAATAAGAGAATCAAGCTCTGGGACTGGAAATACCGAACATGAGAGTGAAGAATGGAGTAGGGGAATAACGCAGGTATAAGCCATATCCCGCATCTCGAAGCCACCTTCGCAATTACCCCGTTGGCACTAATAGCTTGTCCAGTACCCACAGCAGGCACACCGGAAGACAAATTGGAATTAGACACATTATTGCGCAATAAATATAACTTCCAAACTTTTGATATTGCTTTGCTCCGTAAGCTTGACCGCATAAGGTTTCCATGGCACCACCAAATGCCGACTTCAATTCCCAGCAGATAAATAACCGGTGTTAAATGGAATTAGATCCGCCTTACTACTTTCTCAAACCAATATTTTTGGAATCGAATCAATGGTTAAATTAGTTTTTTTTAAATTAAATTAATAATCGAATTAATTAGACTATTTCAAAATAAATTAATTATTAAAAATATTTAAAAATTTATAAGAATTGTTTTAACAATAGATTCAAATAATTTTTTTAGTTTAACTCAACCGTTTCATACTATATCACAAGATAACTAATTTTTTTCTAGACAGACACCCGGACTGAGAAAGTGTTCAAATTATCATCTCTTCTAATTGTTTGAAAAGATTTGGGTTGTACTTACTTTAACATTAAGGACTAAAGTCCAATTCAGATTTTTAAAATATCTTAAAATATTCAAATTAAATGTTTAAATTACTAGTGTTATATTAATCAAATCTTTTTGTTAGTTTAGACGTAATTTTATGCACATTTAAATATTACATGAAGCGCAACACATCTAGATTTAAATTTGAAATATGTATGTGACGGGAGGATATGATTAATATAATATTGAAACATTGAAACAATAATTAAAATATTTTAATATATATTATTATCTAATGTAACTTTAATACAATTTTTTTAATAATTTATTTTTTTAATAATACTTTAATGTAAACTCATTTTTTAGAACATATCAAATCAAAATTAAAAACATTGATTTAAACATCTTATATGTAAGTGACCTGAACCCAACCCAACCCAATCATGAGAGCTTCTAATGTCATCAGAACTAATCTTATTGCACATCGAAAACGACCATTAGAATTTTTAAGTGATAATTAACCTTTCACTAGAAAAATTAATGAATGATAAAATGTGAACAGGTTAGGGCGGCAGCAGCTTAAGTCTCTCCCTCCGGGGGATATGGGATGGCCATTGATTGGGAATACGTGGTCTTTCATGAGAGCTTACAAATCCCAAAACCCAGAATCCTTCATCAACAATTTGAAGAAAAGGTCTCTTGCCAACCCTGCTTTAATTTAATCTCCAAACTAAAAACCTTCTTTAAAGGAAAAAGAACTAACAAGGAAGCAAATCCAGGTACGGTAAAACAGGGATTTACAAGACCCATTTGTTTGGAAAGGCAAGCATCATAGTTTGCAGTGGGGAGTTATGTAGGAAAGTGTTGACAGATGACAACAACTTTCAATGGGGTTACCCTATTTCAAATCTGATTCAGGGTGATGTGCCATTCGATTACATGTCTAGTCACAGGCGAATTCACAGGCTATTGACCACGGTTCTCAATCAACACCAACCACCTTCATCGCATTTAGGGACCATTGAGAAAATCGTTATCAACACACTGGAAGAATGGAGTAAGATGAAGGAACCGATCCTTTTCGTTCCTGAGGTGAATAAGTTTACGTTCAAACTCATTACAGTCATCCTTCTTGGCTCTGGAACTGACGATACTCAAATTGCATCCATGGAGGAGTATTATAGAAAAGTATACTATGGATTACATACCACTCCCATTAACATCCCTGGTTTTGCATATCATAGAGCAGTCCAGGCAAGGAAGGTGCTGGTGAATAAGATTCGAGGTGTATTGGGTGAAAGGAGAGAGAGGAGATGTAATGACCCCAACCCAAACACAGGCACAATCGACTTTTTGGAGAAAGCTGATTATGAGGATGGTAGACCAATGAGCCATGAACGCCTTGTTCTTTTATTAATCGGGCTCTTCATTGCGGGTCGTGAAACTACATCTCGAGCGGCTATATGGGCCACCATCTATCTCCATAATCATCCCCATCTGTTGCACAAGGCTAAGGTGAAATGGGATTTTGGTCTTTTACCCAAAACAATTCAACTTTTTTATTGGATTTCAAATTCCAATTTTTCAGGAAGAGCAAGAGGAAATCGTGAAAAGAAGACCTTCTTCCCAGAAAGGTTTAACCTTCACCGAAATTAAACAAATGAAATATCTATCCAAGGTTAAAATTAAGATTTATATGTTCATCAATCATTTCCGCTTGCAAATATGAAATCACTGTTGTATAACTTTTTAGGTGATTGATGAGACACTACGAATACGCACCAGTGTTTTTTCACTCTTTCGAGAAGCAAAAAATGAAACTTATCTCAATGGTTAGTTTCTCTATAATTTCACCATATCCACTCTACGTGTTTAATTACTTATTTTCCTGTCTTCTCCTGCCTCACACCCCGTTTTAGAGTTGCTTTTAATATGTTTTTTAAAGGCTACCTGATACCACAAGGCTGGAAAGTGTTGCTATGGACAAGTGCAGTTCATATGGACCCTGAAATTTATCCCAACCCAAAGCAGTTCCTTCCTTCAAGATGGGATGTAAGTAAAATGGTGAAATAATGACCTCGTACCATGGCATTGTAATAACTATGCTTTTTTTTTTTTTTTCCTTAAAAATGTTTCCAGGATTTTATACCCAAAGCAGGGGCTTTTCTACCCTTTTCAACAGGAAGTAGTACCTGTCCTGGAGCTGATCTGGCCAAACTTGAAATCACCATTTTCCTTCATTATTTCCTCCTCAACTATAAGTGAGTTTGGCTTAATTTCTTTTTAGTAATGTACATTTTAGGTCACTGTGTAAGTTAAAATCTTTTACTTTCATAATATGCAGGCTTGTACAACTTAATCCAGGTGGTCCTGTTAATTATTTCCCTTCACCAGATCCAGCAGACAACTGTCCTGCCAAAATCATTAAGATCCATTGATTATGCTTTACTACTTTAGTTCATAATAAAAAGGTTCCCAGCTTCTAATTTCCAGTTTTAGTGTAGCTAACACAGTCTATGCAATAAAAAAGACAAACATGTATTCGGTTCTAGCTGCCTTCCATTTTCTATTTCTTTTATAGTTATAAACAAAAACAAGACAAAGTGATTTTTAAATAAAAATATGTATGTTTCTCTACTAATTTAATCTTTATATTTTAATTTCATTTTTTTTTAGTTCGTGAACTTTTTGAATTTTAAAATTCTAGTCTTACTCAAATGATTATTGTTAAATTTATTAAGTTCTGTTATTTCCAAAATCTGATTTGGTAAACATATTATCATATTTAAACCGTAAAGCCATGTCAACTTATTATTCCACATGCAGTCAACCCTCTCTTTAACGGAAAAAGATTGTATGAAACAGTGACTCCATGTCATCTATATCTCTTTTCCAATAATTTTATGTCAGATCAGTATTTTCATCTAAACTTCAACATTTTCATCCTGACAAAAATCAAATCCAAATTAAAATCCTGAAATTCAGGATAAAATTACTGATGTTGCATAAAACTATTGGAAACTGGAAAGGGACAATATCTCTGTTTTATAAAATCCTTTCTCTTCAATAACAGTAACAGCCACCCACTATAACAATATTTCACTATAATAGTCCAGTTTCTTGGAGAATTGATTTTTTATGTTTTATTTTAATTCTCTATAATAGATTTTCACTTATAACAACAATATCCATAGTTACGGAGTACATTCTTTATTAAATTAGTTCTTTATAACAAAATATTGTCTAAATTTTTAAATAAAATTATAGCTATTTCATGTAAGCAACCCCATTAATTATCATTTATTAAATGAAAATGATTTTAATTAAAATATTATTTTAATAAAATGATTAAATTTCATGTAAAAAACATCTATTAATCATATTTTATTAAATGAAAATGATCTTCAATGAATGAAATTAAATATATTAATTCAATAAAACTATTAAGCTCCCTAATTAAATATGATCTACTATGAATTTAGAATATCATAAACTTAAAAATTGATTACTTGAATTTAATTACTCATGATAAATTATTTAATTTAAATAACTCATGTTGGTTAATTGAACTTGTTAGATTTGTGAACTTTATATTAACCATGTGACAGAATGTAAATAAAATATATATAAAAGTAATAACGCATGCACTTGCTATACATCTTTTAAAATTTGTTTATTTGATTCTCATTTTCTTTCTTTTATGAACATAATTCCCAATTTCTTTATTTGGTGGAAATTTATTATATGAATTTTATGGTAAATTTACAACGGTTATCTTTCTATAATAATGTTGTCATATGTGTACTCTCTATAATAGACAAAATCTAAGTAGGCAAATAGGACTGTTATAGAGAGGGTTGACTGTACTACTCACTCAAAATTCAATCAATAGATTAACAGCTCTCATTTGCATTAAGATTGAAATTTTAAAATCCGAAAAGTATATAGACTTAGAATAATCCAATTGGATAATATGAACTAAATCTACAATTGTATGCATAGTATATGACTAGTAGAATTAAATAAAAGGACTTGCTCATCTTTCTAAACAAATAAAATAGGTGAATGATAAGATAATCCACTTTCTTTAGTATCTTACTTTATTCTTATTATTCTATTGTTCTTGTCTTCTAATTTAAATTTTTGAATTCAATAAAGAAACAGTTTATTATAAATTGTCGAAATATTGATTTGTTAGAATCTGATCCAAGAACAAAGATTATTAGTAAAAATAGGATTTTCGGGAGATACAGAAAGATGCAAAACTCTATATTTCTATTCTATTTTTTCTCTATTAAAATTATATATACATATGCAATAGAGAAAGATAAAATTCGTTTTATTTGTCTCTCCAATTTCGAATTTCATTTTTCAAAAGGAAAAATTCGCTTTTTATCTTGTTGTTAGAAGTTTACTCATTAGTAATATCGGATAATGATAATTATCCATATAATTTATTTTTCAACAATTCCATTTTTTGTCACAAATCCAAAGCCTGGTGATTGAATTTAACTACTACGTTTTAATCAAAAATAAAATTCAAAATTCAAATACTATATGAAAATTAAAATTATTCACATTAAAAATATAAAGATTAAATCCATAACTTAAAAAAAAAAAAAAAAAAAACTTTAACCCCATGTAATGCAATTTCCTAAAAGCAATACAAGAAAAACACAATTGTATGCTACCAAACTCCTACAAGATTTAATTTGGAAAGTCATTTTCTAAGTACATAGTCTATGCCGATATATATATTGTAAGTGAATGAGATAATAATTAGGAGAAAGGTTTATATGTATAAAGCAAATTGTAAAGATGGAAGTAGGAGAGTGAAGAAAAGTTATTTAATTCATCTTCAAACTATTTCTTATGGGGAAGAAAGTTGTAGAACCATTTCCACAAATCATAGATTCCAAAAATCCCAAAAAGAAGGAAAGATTAAAAAAAACAAAACCCAGGCCTAGCTATGTACCACCTGAGTTTCCTTGCCATCCTTCAACTGGTAAGTGGACATTAGGCTGCATATTGGGTGGCAAATTGAAGAAAGGCAACCCACCTGGGACAGCACCGTCATCGGTAAACATGTTACCACCAATGTTTTCGCCGCCGCCGCCGCTTTGCATCTGCAGTTGGTCATCATCGTCTTCCAAAGGGATTCTCTCATAGGCCACATTTGTAAACGACGATGCTATGAGAATAACAGGTCCAGCCGCCATCAGTTCCCCAACCACATTTCCCCCAACAACCTGACCTTGCCCACCGGCCAAAAAGATTGTCAAACTGGTGGCGCCTGGAGGAGCTGGCGGCGGCAAAAACGAACCCGAAAGTGATAATATTTCGAATCTGCCATGAAGGGTAACAACAGCTCCAGCCGCAGCTGGTTGCCTAATGCTGACGTTGGTCACCGTACCACTCCCGCTCAGTATACACACTCCCCTTTGCCTTCTCCGAGCGTAGTTGGCAACACAGTTGAACACATCGCAGCCGGTCCCAACTTCCAGTAAGTGAGCCCGGAGCGTGTTTGCACTCTCCCTAGTGACGATGACCGGAGGCTTGGGCTTGTTTTTAGAACCTGGAGGACGACCCCTGGGCCTACGGGCTATAACAAGGTCACCCGAGTGGGAACCGTTGACTAAATCCAGAGCTTGGTGTGAACCATCATCATCTTGGCCGTGACGATTGTTTGAAACTTCGTGATCTTCAGGTTCAGGTTGGTGATGGAGGTGAAGGTCGGGTCTTTGAAGATGTTGAACGTAGCGAGAAGCAGTAGTGCCTAAATCAAGACCCGCCATGCGAGAGCAACAAAGGACAGCCGTAAACAAGGGAAAATAATGGATTAAAAATAGTTTTTTTCTTAAAGAAATTATATATAATAAATCAAGAGTTAGATTAAAGGGAAGGGCCTGTTTGGGGGCTGGAAGAAATAAGGAGAGAAAGGTTTTAGTGCTTTTTTATATTATTTTCAAAGAAAATGAAAGACAAGGAGAAGAACTGCTATGCAAGAAGAGGGAAAGAAACAAAGGCGAAGAGAGGGGGGACTAAGTCTGAAATAGTGCAATCATTTTCTCATCCTTAAAGTTTAAATAATATGAAAACCAAAAATAGGGTAGTTGCAAGTCAGGGCCAACCCCTAATAATCTTTTTAAGCGTCCAATGAAATTTTAAATTTCTATGATATATATTTTTATAATTTTTAAAAAATTAAATTAAATTTTATAATTTTAGGGGTTAAAATATAATTTTACTTTTATTAATTTAAAATTTTTTAAAATTTTAAAAATTTAAATAATAATTTTATTTTTTAGAGAGGCCGGGGTCCATGTCAGCCCTCTCTAAATTCACCACTGATGTAAGGTGTAAAATCACAAAATTTATCGAGTACAAATAGTAAAAATTATAATTTATTTCTTTATAATTTTTAAAAGGTTAAATATAATTTTTATTATTTTTAAAGAAAGTTAAAGGTATAATTTTTTTTATTATTAATTATAAATTTTAAAAAACTTAAACGAGAAATAAAAAAAATTTCTACGGGGATCACCTGCCAGCTAGCAGCCCCTGTGCGAATCATACTCTCATCTTTTTGGGGCGTGGACTTAAATAATACATGGAGATATCTTTTAACTAAAAATTTTGCCAATTTTATTTGCCAGAAAATAATTAATTCTTTTATGAAATTTTCAAATGAAAACTTCTTTGTGTGTACCCATAATATTTAGATAAAAAGTAACTCTAATCGAGTAAAAATATTATATTATTAACAATTTTTTAAATTCAATATTTTTATTTAAAAATATATATAAGAATTATTAATATGATTTTTCATTTTAATTAAATTATTTAATATTTCAATTTTTAATAATATTGTTAAATATTAAATAATATTTATAAATATATTGATTATAATTTATAAATACTTAGTGATAATTTTTTTATAATATAAAATATATATTTAAATAATATAAATAAGATTATTTATTTAAATCTTATTTAACTTTATTTAACATTTCTAGTTTTAATGTGTCATTATGTATTTTTATATGTGTAACTTCAAAATTAAGTTTTAATCGGGTATTGATTATTATTAAATCTTATATAAAATATCATATTTATGATAAGATAAATTTTGATTGTCAAAGAGCAATGCTTCGATAATATTTTATAATAAATATAATTATGATGTCTTTGCTTCATAGAATATATCTTTGAAAACTAGTTTCAAAAGAAATAGGTTTAAGGGTGTAAAAAAAACCCTTAAACTTAAAAAAAAAAAAAAAGAAAAGCAATTAAACCCTTCTTCTTCTTTTTTCACTCAACTTGAACTTTTAAAATGCATAAAAAAGGCTCTCAAACTTCTTCAAAAAAAGCAATTAAGCCCCTGTTTATTTTTCCACTCAATTGAGTACTTGAACTTTCAAAATGCATCAAAAATACCCTCAAAAGTTTTCAAAAAAATGAGTTAGCCCCTACTCTTATTAAAAATTTAAAAAAATATAAAAATAATAATTTTTAGAAATTTATTAAAATTTAATGAAAATTAGAATTTTTTATAAAAATAGTAAAAATAAAAAAATTGTAATTTTTTATAAAAATCATAAAAAAGTTAATGACCCATAGTTTTTTTTTTTCAATTAAAGTTATCACGTGTCGCAACACAACGTGACATGTGGCGAAAAATGATAAAAGAAATATAGAAATCAATAAAAGTTATAGAAAAATTATAAAATGCTTCTTTTGGTACAATAATTTTTATATTTTTTTACGAAATTTATATTTCTTTACATTTTGTATAATTTTCTTACTACTTTATAAAATTTTATAATTTTCTATATATCTATATATTTTTATGATTTTTATAAAATTTTACAATTTTTTATATTTGATTTTAATATTTTTTTTCTAATTTTTAATAAAAACATGGGCTTAAATTTATTTTTTTTTTGGAAAAAGTTTGAGAGTCTTTTTTATATATTTTAAAAGTTCAAGTATCCAATTGATTGTAAAAAAAAAAGGAGGGGCTTAATTGCTTTTTTTGAAAAGGTTTGAGGGCCTTTTTAATGCATTTTGAAAATTCAAGTACCCAAATGAGTCAAAAAAAACGTAAGGGTTTAATTGCTTTTTCTAAAAAAATTTGAGGACTTTTTGTCCCTTAAACCAAAAAAATATGTTATTTTTTTTAAATGAGATATTTATATAAAAATTATTTCTTAAATTCTATATAATCATTTGATTTAGTGTTACCATCAATTGAGTTTTATTTAGGATCAATAAAAATTTATATGGGATTGGATAAATTTTTTTACTCTTATAACGAGTTAGTATGTCTAAAGAAAACAACTTTATTACATATTAACTCCCTCACATTTATAATCTTAATTTTAATCTTTACATCTTTTGTCAATTTGATTCTTATTCGTTTTTTGAGCTAGACTTGATCATTAATCTTTCAGAAAGAGTCAAATTGTTTTTTTAACTGAAATGCTAATTAAAACATTAATTTTTAATGATGTTAGTGTGACAACCCACATGACAGTTCATGTGTGTTTCATGCTAATATGGCACTATTTGTTTTATATGCCACATCCACAAATAATTTAATAATTAGAAAAAATATTAAAAAACAAAAAAGTTCATAAATTTTCAAAAAAAATAACATGAAATATACGTAGATTGCCATCAAAGTTGTTATGTTTAAAAATTTAATATTTTAGTGAATATTTTCGTCAAAAAATAAAATAACAATTTGACTCTTCTCGAAAGGTTGATGGTCAAATTTGAATTTTTTTAAAAGGTTGAGGGTCATATTTAACTAATATATATATATAAATGTCAAATTGATAGAAGATATAAACATTAAGGGCTAAGTTTAATTATTATTATACCTTTTTATCTTTTAGCCTATTTCTTATCCATCTTTGATGGTTATAGATTAGACTATGGATGGAAATTTGATTAAACTCCTACTTTTAAGAATACTTATCCTAATTAGTAAATTAGACAATAATTATCTTTTACTCCAACAAATAAATAATAATTATTGTGATTTAATCATTAATTTCAACAAATGAAACCTTTATAGCCTTCACAAAGATTGAAGCTTGATTTGGTTCTCATCATGCATAATTTCAATGTGTCGATTTTTTCCTACATTTATTTTGCATTTCAATGGTCATATGTTAGCTCTATCTAAATTTTGTTAGCTTTTAATTTTTTATGCTAAATTGATTTTGACTATAGTCATATATTTTTGGTAAAAGCAATTTTAATTTGTGTCAGTTTCGAAAGCCAACATTTAAAAATAATTAATCACTATAATTAATATTTTCTCTTAATTATACATACATTTTTTTATTAAAATGATAATAAATTAAGCTCTCAATTTTTATATATTTTATCAATTGATTTCGAAACTAAAAAATTACCCGAAAAATATATAAAATTTTAAAAAGTTCAAAAAATAATATATAAATAGATTGAATGTGTAAACTTTGAAAACTAAATTTGTTATTATGTCAGTCAAAATCATGTAAAATTAACAATAATATTAATGTTGTGATTAATAGTCATTGGATACTAATTTTCGAATTTGATATGGATTAAATTACTCTATTTTTTTAAAGAGACTAATTTACATATATAATTATACTGGAAAATTCCTTTTAGAAAAATGTACTTAATAGTTGAGGAGAAAAAAAAAAAAACTTAACCATGGTTAAGTAGTTGTTTGGTTTTAGAAGAAAGAGAGAATAGAAAAATTAGGGGCAAAATTTTATTTAAAATGATTTTTAAATATTAAAAAATAATAATAAATGGGAGTAATGGAGGCAAGTGGGCAATAGTGGTGCGGCGCGAGGGTCCCGTTCTTGTCGTCTCCTCCTTTGGCCCCACTCTGGACGGCCCTCCTCTCCTCCTTCGGCCGTCACTGCCCCTTGTTTTAGCCTTTAGCTTGACTTTCAGCAATTTGGATTATATTACTTTATCTAATGCCTATTTCTTTCATGAAGTTGCCTGCATTATTGTTTGCTCCTAATCCTCCTTTAAGTGAAAATACGCATAAAATTTTAATAAATACTAAAATAGATTTGGAAGTATATAATAAAAATAACATTTTAATGATGGATAAAACAAACATAAAAAATCATATGCAAACATGAATCGATAGATATTTCTAAAGTAGAGGATTTATATTCGTGTTGTCTGCATTGTTACAACAATATTAATATCTATTGAAATAAGATTCGATTAACTTATTTTTTTATCAAAACCCTTTTCATGGATTTTTTTTTTGTAATTTTTAAAAAATTTAAGGACTGGTTTAATTATGATCATATATTAAATCTATAATATGATGAAAATGTCAAAACCTTTTCATGGATTTGAATTTGTTTTCCTTTTAGAATACTCTAAAATTAATTATTGGGATTGTGGTATATGGGGACAAAATAAAGGTGGTGATGAGTTAGACTTCTTCATTTTGAAGCCATTTATGAAATAATAAAAGATTGACCCGAATCTTAATACAACTTGTTGATTTGGATTATATATATATATATATATTAGTGCTAATTAATTAAACTCTGTTTTCCCCTCATAGGGGCAACCCTGCGAGTCCATGCTGTGCCACCCCTTGAAAGTGAAAGCCTAACCAATTCTAATGCTTCTCTGACCAAGCAGTAATTAGGTTCTCTCGGAGAGATTAGTGTTTTCTTTTTCTTTTTCATTTTTAAATCTTTTGATAATCCCAATCTTCTTTACATTATGAATCCATAATTGCATGCATTTCATATTTGATATTTTATAGTTTTCAACCATAGCATAGCAAAGATGGCAACCCAAAACTTGACAGTCTTTTCTTTTCATTTAAAAATCACACGTCTTCATTGGATACCTCACCCACGTGTTCAAGATTGTATATATAAAATAATTTATGATTGCTAATTGCTTACAACCCTAATATGTTGAATGGAAATACTAGATTGCTCTAGTTACTAGTGGTGGAGCTATGATGTTAATTTTGGAAGGGCCATAGTATGTATATAAATGAAGAAATTGAAAAATCTTTAGACCTTTGGGGGTGGCATGGCCCCTTGGGTATCTTAGTGGCTTCACCACTGGTAGCCACTTCGATTGTCATTGCGATGAACAAGCAAAATAAGAGTAAACAGTGGACATAAAATATTGTTTATACAGTTTCGTTTCTCCACATCTATGGAGCCTAGCTCAATAAGTAAGTATACTATTTTTCCCCCAATACAACAAGTGAATCATATCCTAACGCTTCACATTGTGTAAACCTCACTTTTTTGCCTCAGGACTAGATCACTTACCTCTAAATTCTCCCTTGAGAATTTAGGTTTTAAACATAACTTGTTTACTCTTCAAGTGCACTCACAGAAATACATTCCTTAATAAACAATAAAGTGCTCTTTCAATTTTCATACAAAACCTATACAAGTCTCTCAATATATAAAAGTTTTCAATATTTTCTAACATACTAGTGATCAATTACAATCCAACCCCTTTAATAATTGCAGCTACAAAGTAGCAGAAAGCAATATACTAATAAAGTCAAAGTAAAGTGGATTGTTGGAGATTCACTCTTCAATGGTGTCTTTAATGTGACTCTTTTCATTCTTCACAATCCAAGGGATCCAATTGCTTGATTCGATCCAATCCAATCTTCAATGGCACTTAACCAACTACTTCAAAAACTTACCTCAAGAATCTCTCCCTTTGATAATATGAGTAGCAAAATAACTACCAGATTCCATCACCAATCAACACCTCCAACTTCTATCACACTACTCCCCCTTTTTATTCAAAATAAATGCCAAATCTTCACTGCTTGGAGTGAGCTAACAGAACATTACGCAAAACTATCACCCTATCTCGAATCTATTGGATAACTCGAATTTCTATGCGTAGTTTGGCAATGACTAGGTTATGAAAGTCAATGAAAGAAGACAAGTGGTCGATTATTCTCATATTGAACCCGACAAGGTTTTCTCAAAGTGCTTATGGAAGTAGCCACTTCATCTTCCATTTTAGGTTCTATTGTTTCAAGTTCTTCCTCTTCCTCACCAAGTTGATCAGTTGGATTAGTAGAGATGTGCTTACCTTCAAGCCGCTTTAGTGAAAATTTTAACTCAACCATTACTCTTTCAGGTTGCGTAGTGTCACACACAAGCGTTGGATTATAAAGGATTAGTACTTGAAATATTAAATAGGGGAAAGGCAAGAGATACCTTGCATGGACTTTTTAAGCATGTTTCACCACCTCTTCAAAACCAATTGAACAAGATTGAATTCAACCATCTCCAATACAACTTTTTTACTCACTGCACCCCTTTGGCTATTGGTAGCCAATTTCTTATGGCAACGCTAAACAAGGTTGCATAGGTAGTAGCCAGGGATGAGGCTCGAATGTTCCCCTTCTTAGGGCAGGTGATATGAACATTGTTGGTGATGATAGAGGTAGTAGTGTCCAAGGATTCCTCCAGCTCAACTACATTTTGACAGTAGCAATTGAACACTTTTCTGATCAAGGCAAGAGTAAAGTCATATCACCTTCTACAAACGAATACCTTCTAGTAGAATTTGCCTTGGTTATCAATGATGCTCCTCAAAAGATTTGCCTAGAATTCGATCGCCACTTGTCTCACATATAGAAGACCTATTAACTGTACTTTGCAATACTTTCCTCCTAACATATAGGGTGCAAACTCCTGTAGTGATCAAATCATGCATTGAACTCCAATATTTGAGTAAAAGAAATTGTTTTTGTTGTTGCAAATATCAACTTAATAACAGTGTTTTTAAAACTAGATTGGATCAGTCGGTTGGATCGGGAATTGGTCAGTATATTGATTCGGACAAAGAGATTGAATTGATCTCTGAATGAATTACTTAGAATCGATAAAAAACGAAAATTGAGACAAAAAAAATTAGCAGTTTGATTGGTTGAATTGGTTAATAATTTTTTAATTTTTTTAAAAAATATTTGACTAATTTTTAATTTTTAATTTATTTTTGGATCGTTGATTGAACCGAGAATCAGTGGTTTGACTAATTTGACCATTGGTCTAGTTTTTAAAGCATTGCTTAAAACCCCAAGCTCAACTTTTTTATTATTATCTATTTATACTATATTTAAATCCTTGATTAAGTTAATATGACTAGATAACTAGACACAAATTTAGTTGCAAAATGTATTAAAACTTATTCTTTTTACAAAGTAAAATATTAATTTGAGGGCTTTTTATATATTTTTATATAAAGAATATTGAAATCAATTTAAATAAAAAAATTTAAAAATTACTCATACTTGATGAGATTTGAACTACAACACTATGATCCCTAAAACCTTAATTTTACCATTTCAACCAAAATCTTTATTTTTTTTACATAAACTTTTTATAAATATATATTTTAAACAAATTTATTTTACTTGAAACGTATTCTTTATAATTTGAGCTAACCTACCCATAAAATAAGTTAAAGTATATAGGAGATCCGTAGAGACAGGATCAAATTAGTCCCCCTATTATTAAATGAATCAATTTAATTCATATACTATAAAGTTAAATTGGAATAGAGTTAAGGTTTCTTGTTTAAATAAATAGAAGTTACTATTTAATATAGGTATTGTTTTTAAAGTTTTTATAATTTTGTAAATAAAATCTTTTATTTAGAATTAAATTGCAATTAAAAAATATTTTTCAAGATATTTTTTATACACCAAATGTTAACTCTATTTTAATTTGGACCTATTTGATTTTTTTTTTAATAATAGATGAACTAAATTGATCCATTTATTAATAAAAAACTAATTTAACGTAATTCCTATAATACAAAAACCTCCTAAATACTTCTCATAAATTCACAAAAAGATTAGTTGCTCTAAATATAAACTTAGTCAGCCAAAACCCTATTAAACCATTTAAAATTTTCAGTAATAAGTTGTATTACATTTTTTAAAGGAAAAACTCAAATACAAATCTTAGAAATAATTTGTTAAAAAAATTAAAAATAATGCTATTGGAAGAGATAATCATAAAAAAAAGAATCAATATAAATGATAAACATTAGTTCTAAAAAGTAAATGACCCAATTATTAGTAAGTTTTTTTTTTTTTTTTTGTCATTCAACTATTCGATTTTTTTCTTTTTTGTTCACCAGATGTTAACCGGTTGATGGAAAGATGATGCGAAAATTTTTAAAATTGGCATAATAACAATTTTAACTTTCAACATTTATACATTGTGTCACAAATAAAAGTAAAACTGTAAAAATTATCAAATTACACAATGTATAATGTTGAGATCTAAAGTTACTATTATACCAATTTTAAAAGTTATCAAGTTATTTTTTTTTATTAGTAATTTAACAACTAGTGACTAAAAAGGGGAAAAAATTGAATAGTTGGGTGACTACTAATGTAGTTTACCCAAAAATAAAAGCTAAAAGGCAAATTTTGCTATTAGACCTTGTACTTTGCGTAAGTTGTGTATTTAGTACCTATAATTTAATTTAATCAATTTTAGTTTCTATACTTTTCGAATTTTAAAATTTTAGTCCTAACCTAATAGTACTAGTTAAATCTATTTGGTTAAATTACGTCATTAGTCTTGTATTATACATGAAGTTATATATTTAGTCCACATTCACTAATTGGATCATTCTTAATGACTATATTTTTTTAATTTAAAATTTTCAGTTTTAATATAAACGACAATTGTTAAATCTTTTCACTGATTTTTGTGTATGGGTAATATGTAAAAATAATAAAATAGATATAGCATTGCACATGCGATAATATGTTTGATACATCAAATTTAAAAAATAACAAAAATTAACTAAATTAAATTAATAGCTAGACCAAAATTTTTAAATTCTATAAATATAAAAATGAAAGATTATCAAATTGAAGTACAATTTTAACTGAATTTGAAGAAAAAAATTCATCTTAATGAAAAGAGTTTTTCCGCAGGAGACAAAATTAATGAAGCATAATGATTAATGAAGAAGGCGCGTCAGGAGCACTTTCTAAGTAATGGAGAGTAAAGAGGTAGTGAAGGACTTTGTTGATGCTCATAATTGTCCCTTCGTACTTTAAAAGGACCAATAAACAAGCTTTTTAAGACAGGAATCACTAATGTCAATTCCATTTCTGGCATCCACCTAACCTCAACACATACTATCATCTAGCCTTTATTAATAGCGTATTGAAAAGTGTTATTAAAAGAAATGTTTTTGAAAAGTGTACTAAAAAAAGTATAATTTATTAAACATATTTTTGACATAAAAAGCGTTTTAGAGATAAAAGTATTCTTAAATAAGATTTTTTTTAAAAGCTAAAAATTGGCTAAACGTAATAATAGGAAATTTGAGTTTTCAAAGTATTTTTTTTTAAAAGTACTTTTTAAAAATATTGTTAAATTAGTCCTTGTTTCAGTTAATATCGATATTATTATTAAAAAAAACATAAATTTGAGTGTACTTAAATATATTATCTTCCTATTTAAATGATTATGTAAAAATATGGATCAAATTTTTACTTTCAAACATAACTTAAAAACCAAAAATAAACTTTTACTACTTTTCACGCAATTTTGATAGCAAAAGTGAAATGTTTTTGATCGGTGGAAGAATATTTTTTAAACCTAATCTTAGAACACCAAGATTGACCCAAATCCATTCAAAGGTTATAGTTGGAAATTAGTTGGGGGTTGGGCACTTGGCAGTTGGCACAAAGATTGTAGCAACAAGTGAGAGTGACTTAACCTAGTCCTATGTAAGAGATGTGGAGTGACGAAAGTCATTGGAGTTTTGTTACTAGTCTTTCTTATCGACTCTTTTTAACTTGTGTTTAATAATGTCATTTCAGTGGTAACCCATATTGTCAACTAAGTACAACCCAATTCAAAACTACTCACTTTTATAATTGAGATTAAAATCAGTGAGATTTTTGGAGTTTAATAAGATTTTTAAGTTTAAATCCAAAGTCAAAATCAACAAATTAATTCTTTTAAGATTTTTAAATTATTTTGAATTTGATAATATAAATATGAATTGAGCAACTTGGAGATATTAACTTATGGTTTGGTTGAATTTTTAGTTGTCGAATAAATGGTTAAATGATGTGGCATATATTTTCTATATTATTGAATGCATTTTAGTCGGAGCTTGAATCCAAAAATTTGGTCAATTGTTGGATTGGAACATTTTTCTTTATAGGACAAGGGCTTGTTGTTTGGTTTCGGAACCAGGGAATTTTCATATCCAAAGTAATAAATAAAATTTAATTGCTGATTGAGTCGTAGCTTAATTGATATGAATATTATTGTCAATGTAGGAGGATGTTGATTCGAATGCGCTGAAACGTATTATCCTCCTACTTATTTGTTGGGAGGGACTATATATAATTTTAAACATTATGTAAAAAAAAAACACATATAATCGAGATTATTAAAAAAATTCTAATTAATGCCTTGGTTGCATCTAACTAATAGGTCAACCTATAACACATTCAGATTTCAAGATAAGACTCTTCATTTATTTACCCTTTTATTATCAGTAGTTGACAAAACAAATTTGAATAATTTAAAGGAATGATATGCAATCCAATCTCCTCCCATATTAAACAAAAGGAATTTAAATGTCACTAAATTCATTAATTATAGTTTACTTTCCTCCAAATTCGCCACTAGCCATCATATGAAACATCCAAGTAGGTGCTCCCATGGAGGTCAAGTTCATGCATTTGTTCCTATATATGATATATAAAATAATAATCGGTAATCTCAATGAAATCGTCAATATAGACCGGACATGAAACAAAGTAATTTTCAATATGCTTAATCTATGCTTAAATCCGAGGCTCCACCAAATTACTATATATACATAAAAATCCTATGAAAAGGTAATACCAAATATTGGCTTAAATATATGCACAATTTTTAACCTCCAAAACAATTGAATGATTACTTAGAAGTTAGAGAAACCCTTTTTATGGCATCATTGACATATTGTTACACTCAAAGAATTTAACATGATGCTGCCACAAACTCAACTTCCACCGACCTTTTTAGAATGCAAAAATTTATATATAATATTATAAATACTATAAATATGAAACAAATATAGATTCCATCATACAAGGAACACCCTCATCTGGTTTTATATTCTATTTCTATATATTAATTTTGAAGAAAAGTAAAATATAATATATAATTATGAGTAAAAACATTATGGAGCTTTTGTATTAGAAGTCAGATTGCATTTTGCTCTCTTTAAAAAATAGATAATTTAACCTTTGTACGTTAGATAAAAAAACAAATTGGTCCTTTTTGTTAAAAATTTGATCCCTATGTCGGAATAACCATATATGACACGTACCTCATACTGACGTATAATGATCAGTTTTTAACACTAAAAATGGATAAGATCTTAATAAAATGACCAACTTACTTTTTGATTTAATGTATATGAATTAATTTACTCATTTTTTATATAGAAAGAAAAATACAATATAACTCCTGTCATACTTTTACCCATAATTATCACAAGGTGCCATAGCCTGAATTTCCTAAGAAGGGATTGATGAAATATTATGAGACAGAATATTGAAGGGTGTGGTGTTTACTGATAATTATAAATAACAGCAATTCAATATCAGCAAACAGTAAATCTTTACTAGATACTGTTAGCTTGATTTTATCACAATATTAAATAATTGAGAAGTGATTAAAGAAAGTAGGGAAGGTATCAATAAACATGCCTCTAAAGAGTACAATAACATAACATACTATAATCTGTCAGTGAAGCATAATCTATCAATGAATTAATGTACAACATTAAACTTAATTAGAGATCAATTTATATTATGGACATTAATTCATTACATCAAACTTAATTAGAGATGATTTATATCATTTGAGGTTGTTTACATGATTGAAATTGTGTATTTAATAATAGATGGATCCGCAAGTTACAGTAATGACCTTAATTCATATATTTAGGCATATCATAAGAGGTATAATGTTGGGCCTTTTTGTATTTGGGTTTAATATCAATCTGATCCATATTCTTACTAGTTTTAAAATGTAATGTGAAATATCCACCGATTGATCTTCAGTCCTAATTAGAGGAAGGGCATCCTTTCGTTGTTGGGACCACCCGTTGGATAAGTATTCTTGACAAATTCTCTCACTCTTTGATAACAGAATAAACATTTGTTTTGTAGGCATTCGCTTTTTAGGTGTAAACACTCTCTAGGTGTGAACATAATTCTAAGGTGATGAGAGTTTCACCTGAGCATAACAACTTTATATTGATCAAATACATAATAGAATAGGTCCCATTGTGCATATCAATCATGTTTGTGAATATCTTTATGCATTTGGTGAGGCTGAATGTTTATTCTGTCACGTCATACTAGTGGACAGGAGAACCTATTCTATACATATCTTTCCAGCAATGAAAAATAAATTCATTTTTCAGCACCCTAAAGTTACCTTGGATAATCATTCTCTCTTCCAGTAATTAACTTGTCCTTTTGTTGCTTTCTGACTCTTCGCCTTTTTAAGTGAATCGACTTCCAAGAACCACAACCTACTCCTCCTTACTTTCCTCCCTTGCTATACCTTATGTCAACCATTTTTCATCTCTATTATCATATTTTAAATTTAGACGAATAATTATTGAACAAAAGAAATATGTAACATACATTAAGAGGGGTTTAGATATATTGTAAAATGTATTTATAACAATTAAATTTTGCAATCTCATTTTGTGTCCTTGTATAATACAAGAAGGACATTAAATATTGTAGTGTAAAATTAGAACATTTGCAACGACTTTTAGAAGTGGTTTAAGGTGGAATTCAAATTTTTTTTTTTGAGGAAGGGACAAGATTGAGTTATACATTTTTTATGAGTTAAAATATAATTTGATCATTATATTAACATATATCTTTATAGTTTTTATAATGATTAAATCAAAATTTTATTATTTTTGAGGTCAAACTAGAGGTGTTCATGGTCGGGTCGAGCCTAAGCATAATTAACATACTTTATACTTGCCCAAGCCTGGCTCAAAATATGTGCCTCAAATTTTGTTCAAACATGCCTATATCATATTTAAATATTTTCTTAAAAATATTTATATTATATTATTTTTAGTATTAATAACTTTATTTTTTTATTAAATTTTTTATATAGTCATCTTAACATTATTTTAATGTTTACATTAGAGTAGTATTATATATTTAACATAGGTTTATTTTTTTAATGTGTTACAAATTACATAATATACATCATTATAAACTTCAAAACGTGTTGGGTCGGCTCGATCTCGAGCCTTGGATGTTCAAGGCCTGAGTCTGGCCCATATTTTAAATAGGCCTAATTTTTTTGCCCAAGTTCATTTTTAGACTTAATATTTTTGCCCAAACCCTCCTAAATTTCGGGAGAGCCTTCGAATCTGGGCGGGTAGCTTGACCCATGAACAGGTCTAGGCTGAACTATAATTTTACCTTTAATAAGAATAAAAGTAGAATTTTTCATTTTAAGGGGGTTAGGACCTTTGTCTTCACTCCTAATACGGTTGTTTTTATAAACCCTTGAAAAAGAAAGTCATTTTTTCATTTTTAATTTATCCTATTATATTGAATGAATTAATGGTTAATTGATATTATTTTTGTTATTATCATGTAATAATTAGTAATGTATAATCTAATAATATAAATTAAAAATTTCTCCAAGCTATAAATATTGGAGCTATGTAGTTTATAGTGATATTCCCGGATCAATATACAGCTTGTTGACATAATTTCTTCAACTTTTCATCATTTTGTAATTGGCATCGTCTTAGTGGAATAGATGATCATCGTGTAAGAATATGTTTCCAAATCGATACCGACAACATTAATCTGATCATCAAATGTCATGTGATCGCCCGGTTGGGGAGTTTAAATCAATTTAACTGCTTAAAATTATTTTTTTTAAAAAGGGGTCAGCTTTGTTTGCTTAATTTTCCTATTTGTAGTAAATTAATTAAATGATAAATTATATCATTAATCACTAAATTATCAGCAAATTTTGGTTTTAATTACTTAATTAAAAAAATACAATTTGATTACTGAATTTTTTAAAATTATTTTTTTATCCGCGACTGTTAAGTGACACTTTTTAATTAGTATAATAATAATCAGTTTAGTGCCAAGTAAAGTTTAATTTACCTTGAGGTGTTCTATTTATTCCCATTATATGGGACTATGGAAAGTAGAAATAATTTTGTTTTCCAAGGGAAAAATCCAATAGGTTTGTGAGTGTTGCAATATGCTCAGAAGTTTGCTACGGACATCTTTGCTGCCATGAGTGTTGTTAAGCTAAGGTTAGTTCGCGGACCACGCTAGATTAAATGGACAAAACCGCCTCAAGGAAGTTACATGCTCAACAGGGATGGGGCTGTAAAATCTCGGTCATGCTTAGCTTCAACCGAGGCTCTTATCCGAGATAGCGAGACTCATTGGATTGGAGGATTTATGGTGAATATCGAGATGATGGACAGCCTACAGGCAGATTTATGGGGGGTTTCAGCCGGTCTTTGTCTCACAAAATCCTTGGGGATTCGTCGGCTCATGGTGGAGTTAGATGCACTACTAGTGGTACAGTTCCTTCGACGACCTTTTGAGAATAATCACCCTCTAGGTACTTTGATTATAAATTGCTTAACTTGATAAATGAAGTATGGGTGGCCAAGGTTAGACACATTCATCATGAAGGAAATAGTTGCGCAGATCACTTGGCGAATTTAGCTCAGAACATCGAGAGAAGTCTGGTAGACTTGAACCCTTACTCCATAGCGACTCTTGTAAAGAGGAGGTAAGTCGAATTTAGTTTCCTTGTTTCCGTATTTTTGTACCAAAAAGAATATGCATGGGAAAGAAAGAAAAGTATCATTCAATAGAATTCAGTAACAAATTAAAATAAAACTCCCCTCCCCCCAAAAAAATTTAGATCATTACATGCTTCCTCAATGTTTTCGAAACTAAATTAGTAATATCTTGAAGTTAAGTTCCATGCTTGTGAAGAACATCCAGAACTGATATTATAGAGGCTTGTGACATCGAAGTTGATATCAATTTTCAATATTTTATTTTTCTAGAATTCCTATATAGGATTTTCTATTTTTTTAAATAATTGAGCTTTTTTTATCATTTTTATATAGAACCAATATCAAATTGACAAAAATATAAAATTTGAGGATTAAAATTGTTATTATATCAATTAAAAAAGTTTCACTTTACAGCCAGGTGACCAAAAAATAATTTCAAAAAGTTTAAGGACTAAATTATAACTTGTTTTTAGTTAAATGATCAAAACAAAAATTTACTGATAATTAATGATTAATGACGTAATTTATCCTTAATTAAGATATATAAAGGATTTTTTATGCCCTAAAGAAAAGTAAGATATCATTGTTTCTTGTTTAAGTCGGAATTGACGAAAACAGCTATGCCACGAGGACACCATTTGTCTCTTTTATTTATATTTATCAATTGTTTCGAAACAGCTTCCCGACATGTTGATATTAAGAACAAAAAGAAAAACTGAAAATAAATTTTCTTTTCTTAATTAAAAAAAAAGTTGTTCAGACCCATTAAATTAAAAAAATTCCTGTTTTATTACTTATTTCTTTTTTATAAAGTAATTGTATAATCATATTTTATAATTAGCTAAAACTAAAATAATACTTGTAAAATAGGTTAAATCAAAAATATTTTCTGCTGAGCCAAAAGTACTGAATTATAAATTTTGAACCTTATATTAATTTATAACTTTAAAGTTTTTAAAAATATTTTGTAAGATATATATATATATATATATATGGGGTATAACTACAAATATTATCGTCCATTTTTATGATTGAAGTACAGTCATGTTCAAAGTATGGGAGGTATTTAGGCAGAGGTGAATTTAAGGGAAAGGTGATGGTCTTGAATCTTCAAAAATAAAAATTATGCAATTTATTCTCTTTATGAATAATGGAAATTTAAGTTAATATGTGGTAAAATTGTACTTTGATCTCTCAAAAAAAGAAAAAAATTGTTTAGCCCCTAAAAAATGATGAAATTAGAAATTAATAAATGATAAAATTATATTTTAAACTCTTAAAAATTTATAATTTAGTTCCGGTCCTCATTAAAAAAAAGTCTAAATTCGCCCCTATATTCAGATAAAGTCCCACCAACAAAGTCTATTCTAATATTCGAATTTAGTGGAGGAAAAATTTCCGTTGCCATTTTTTTCAACTTCTTATCGATAAATTTGGTAAGATATATGAAGACATTTTCCTAGTAAAAAGGGTTTAGTTGATGCTAATGCAAGAAGAAGAAAACAATATGAAGAATTTAGATACCAATTTATTAATGTATGTAATGACAGTCCACATCCAAGTTGAGAGCGCGATTGGAAAATGCTTTCGTCTAATCATTTCTAATTTAAATTCCGTACGAAGGAAGTGGAACTCATATTTAATTTTTTGTGGTCAGCAAATATGGGAATTTTATAGTAAAACCTCTGCATTTAAATTTATTTATTTCTAGTTAATTGAGTATTAGTTTGATTGGCATGGATATTGTTGTCAGTGCAAGAAGATGTGGATTCGAACGCGTTCAAGCATATAATCTTCCTATTTATAGGTTGAGAAGGGGCTGTAATAGGCAATTTTGGCCCAAATTGAAACCCAAACCAAAATAATCTTAATAGTCTATCAGCCCAATTAAAACCCATTTACCTACCCAATTAACCCAAATTAAATCAGCCCAACTTAGCGCAATCTATATCGGCCCAAAACTTTAAAAATTTTCAGAACCCTAGGGTTCCCTCCCTTTGCTGCCCCCGATCCTTCCTAGCAGCCTCCTAGGCCTGCCCTCTGCCACCACCTGCTCCTCCACGCGTCTGACACCTACAAAATCAAGCCAACATGCAAAGGAAGACGACAAAAGCAACAGAAGGCAAAATAGAAAAAAAAAAATAGGCCTCTGTAAATCGGTTATAAAAAACCGAAACAAATCTCAAAAAAGGTCTTTTTCTTTTTTTTTTTACGAACACTTAAAAATCAAAAGCAAGAATAGAAGTTTAAAAGGTGGATTTTTAGTCTTTCAGTTCTTTACTTTCTGTTGTTTAACATTGCCTTGTTTTATTTATTTTTCTTTTAAAAACTCTTTTTGACAAACGAATAAAAAAGGGAAATACTAAAAGAGAAAGGAGGAAAGAAACCTTACCTGTACCCCCATAGGCGCGGCGTCGGAAGGCCCTTTCTGTTGCTGCCTTCGGTTTCGAAAGGGAGGACGGAAAGTTTTTCTCCTTCGTTTACGATGAGGCGTCGTGGTCGGGGCTTCAAAAGGGGGTTTTGAATGGGGTTAAAAGGGCCCGGTCTTGGGCATCGCCGGCCACTGATACGGTGGTGGTGCGGTGGTGCGACGGGCGAGGAGGGGAGCCCAATCGATTGGGAAGATGAGAGGAGGAGAGGTTTTCTTTCAGTGGCTGCTGTGTGTTTTTTTTTTTAAAAAATAGGGCTAAAATATGGTTTCAAAAATTTTGGGTCTTTTAACATTGAATGAACGGCGCCGTTCGGCTTTTGAGGGGAGTGACTGTGCGTTTTCCCTTAAAGGGAGATTTGCACGATTAGTCCTTCCCTTTTGTGACACTATTTGATCAGGCCATGTTCCCCTTTTTATTATTATTTCGATTTGGCCCTCAAATTTCGTCCCTTTTTTATTATTCGATCCCTTGGGTTGTCATACTGACATGCGAAGGAAATCAAGAGAATATTTTCCCAGCTAGTCCCCGCTGTTTTTTTGGCGAGTTTCAATTCGATCCTTAATGACTTTTCCCTTATTTCAAATTTATACCTCGAATGTCCGTCTATTTTAATTTAGTCCTCGATTTGTTAAATGAGTTTCTTTATTTATTTTCTTTTAAAAAAATCGTATTATTATTACTGATATTTATTTTAAGTTTTTTTATACACTACTCTTGTTAAACTCTTTTTATACATACTATTCATTTTTAAATGCTTTTATTTACATATCATACATTTTACACCTTTATATGTTATTTTATTATTTACATACATTTTATTTTGAGTCGTTTTACATCTTATTCATTTTGAACTAATTACATGATATTCACCCTGAGCTGCCTTAATATATATATCGTTTTTTTTTTAAAATTATTTTGTACCTTATTTATTTTACATTACCCTATTTATGTATCTTAATACTCTTTTATATACATTGTTTATGAATGGTTTTATTATTTAAGATTTTTCATGTACTCTGTTTATTCGTAAACTTTTTTATATATATGTGTTATTTATTTTTAGATGGTTGAACATTGTTGATTTTGACTTTCTTTTTTATGTTATTTATTTTAAATTCGTTTATTATCACTTTGAAATTTGTTTATAATTGTTTTATTTTAGTGTACTTTTTACTATTTATTTTTAAATTAGATATTATCATTTGATTTCTTTGTCTTTGATTATTAATATTAGTATTTAAATAGTGCAAGTTATGTGATTATCATTTTTATATGTATTATAATTTGTTTATTCGTATTTTCATATCATTGTTGTTTATTTGTATAGTATTTTATTTATATATTATTGTTCCACGATCGTTACTATTTTCATATTATGCCATCACATTGTGCATTAAATCCCAACACGTTTATCTAATTAGATCGTCGTTTTTTAATCCAAACGAACAATACATGTCATTTGAATATTATACCCGCAATCGTTTTTAAAAGGAAAATCTTCAAAAAAAACAAAGGCAATACTCTGTGATTAGAAATTCGAGAAATCGTGCCCTAACGTGCTGGGTTGCGGTTTTTCGTTTGGCCAAATAATCGAATATCCTTTTGATATTTTCAATGCATGAGTCTCGGGAATCATGAGATGATCTTGGATTCAAAGATTTAAATTGTCGTGTCCTAACGTACTGGATGTGATATTTTATTCCTTCGGAGCAAGAGGATTCTAATATCCAATTCGAGAAAATTCAAATATTTTTAAAAGAGATCGTATTTTTAAAATCTTTTTCAAATTTTCAACTTTCGACATTAAGACACTATTAATTAATTTGGTACCAATTTTGGGCGTGATGAGGGTGCTAATCCTTCCTCGCACGTAACCGACTCTCGAACTCGATTTTTCGAATTCCGTAAACCAAAAGCACTGCTTTAGTAAACCAAAATGTTTTATTAAAACAAAAGTGATCCAATCACACCTAATAAAGATCGATGGCGACTCCCATTTTTTGTTTTCATTTTCAAAACCAAAGTCGACCCTTTTTACAAAAAAATGGTTTCGACAGCTTGGTGACTCTGCTGGGGATGTCAATAAGAGAGCCAGGTCATAAATTGATTAATTTTTGGTTTTTGTCGAAATTTGAAAATCTGATTTGAATTCACATTTTTTGTTGCATCCATCATTTTTGTGGTCTTTATCATAATGTGTTAAGCCTGTTGATTTATCTTCGCATGTCGCATCACATAGATCAATCGATCTTACACCTTTAAAGTGGGAGTGAGAAGCTATGCCTTCGTGAGGTTTTCACATCCGCATGAGCTAGTGGACTGCTTCCGGGATACATCTGTAACTATATCTTCGTGAGATTTTCATCTCCGCATGGCCATAGGGAAATGTATCCCTCTGAACTGAACTCGGTCTGTATGAACCTATAATGGGTGAAGATCGAGGAATCTGCTGGTTCAGGTACCCTTACTCTAGAACCGAACCGCATATAGTGAGCCTTAAGAGCCCGCCTTAGGTAGAATCGCGCCAAACCCTAGTGGTCGCCCATTTAGGTAATCTATTTGTTGTTTACTTTTCTTGTGCTAACGTGTTTTGTTTTGTTTATGATTGCATTGCATTGCATTGCATCGCATCATCTTAGAAAGGAAGTGTTGATTCATATTCGATTGCTAAATAGAAGAGCTTGTTATAGGAAAACGAACTTTTTGATATAGCGGAATATAGTACGGTCGTCCAAGTAGGGTCCAAGTCAACACAACGAAAGAAGACTGATAGTCCGAGGAGGAAAACATACTTTGCTTCATTGCCCGAAGATTCAAGCCAACAAGGATTATTCGAGAACCGTCACGTCTCAACTCTTTTAAAAGGAGATAATGAGTATTACGGGGATAAGTGAGCAATGGGTCGCGACACAGATCAAGCAAAAAAGGAGACAGTAGAAACATCTTTGGGAAAATTGGCAAGATTCGACCATAGTATCCGGAAATGAAGGAGAAGATCGATGATTTCACCGGGAGTACAAGGGCAAGGCCGCATGATAAACCGTAAAAGTAACATATTTTAATCTCACATTTAGCATGCTTTTGGATGATTTATCCCTTGATTTATGTAAAAAGGTGCTCTTAACCCTTTCTTTTTATGTCTTATACTCAGGAAAGCATAGGAGGACGAAAAGAACAAGAAACGGGCCTAAAACAAAGCAAATTGGGCCAAGGAAGAAATCGACACGGCCTGGACTTAAGCCCACACGGCCGTGCCTCACTGATCATCTAGAACACGGTCTTACCTCGAGTCACACAGCCGTGTCTCATTAAAGAAATCTGAACACGGCTTGAAGACTAGTCACACGGGCGTGTGCCATGGCCGTGTCCCTGTCGTGGCAAAGAACAATTTCATTTGGATTTGGATACTTTGGAGCAAAGAAACCTATTTCAAAAGGCTATATAAACCCCCTAAGTGTCAGCTGAAAAGGGGGCGGTTAGCTAAGCCAAGGAGCCGAGCCGAAAAGGTCAGAATTGTGGGAATCACTTGAAGATAGCCAGTTGATCCTTCTCAAGAAGTTGGAATTCTACTCAAAACGGCGGATCTCTCCTTCAATTCCTTCAGGGGGTTTTAGGGATTTCTTATGTTTTGTTTTACCTTTTCTCTTGAGATATTTTCTTTATTTATTATGAACTAATTCCTTCGGATACCCGAAGGGGATGAAACCTATGATGAATCTTGTTATTGATTACTGAATTATATGATAAATACTTAGTTTTTTCTTAATTATGTGAGCTTAATCTAAATTTGATGTGCTTAGGTGGAGGAGCAAAAGTCCCTGCTTAAGAATAGATCTAGCATAATTAAGCGGAGTTGATTGCACGCCTAGAGATAGGGTGACGAGATTTTGTCGGATTAGGGTGAAACCTAATATGGGAGTCCATAGTTCGATTTACTGATATTCTAGGGGGTTATTAATAGAGAAAGAGATTTTCATTAATTAACCTAGGGTTAGACGTTATTCGCCTCGAGAGAGGGTTTAATATATGCTACGGATTCTTACGGATCAAACTAATTGAATAAATCGTCTAGGTCAGTGTTAGATAACATGTGAAGCCTAGGTGAATTCTTCCTGAGTGTATCGTCTAAATCAACGAGTTTTTCTAAAAGTTTTCTCCCCCAATTTAGTCTTTTAATCTTTGCATCTTAGCTTGATAGTTAGTTAATTTTAGATTAAACAACCAATCACTTAATATTTCGGCTAGATAATAGAAAGAAAGTTAGTACTAGTACTTTTAGTTCCTTTGGGTTCGACAATCCGGTCTTGCCTAAGCTATACTACTGTTCGATAGGTACACTTATCTTTAATCGTTGTCAGAGTTAGTTTCCAGATTCGATCATTCTCTTTTATAAATTTTAAAACTCGAAAAAAACAATGATCACCGCATATATAATCTGTTTTATGTAAAGAAATTTGTTTTCTAGAAAAGTTGTTCTAATGGAATTGAATTCAGAATCAACGCCTTTTTTTTTTTTTGCATTCATTCAATGCATCTACATTGCATTGCATCATTTGCATTAGATTTTCATAAAAAGACCCTGATTTATTAAAATTATGACAGTTACCTTGGAAACCAACAAAAATCCACCAACTACATATCGCTACAATACGCGTCGCAAAACGAGAGCAATGGATCAAAGACTAGAAAGATTAGAACAGATGCAAAAAGATATACAGGATCAAATGTAAGAACAATTGGCTAAAATGAAACAACACATGAGGGATCAGATGCTGGAATCCCGAAGAAATATGATGAACCAACTGGCCTAGCTATTGGCAGGAGGTCCCAATAAAGGAAAGAGCCATGTGACCAATCCTGGTGATGACAATGAAGAGCCTCCCTATCCTCCGGGTTTTACCCCGACGAATACCCGAACGCAACCGGATGCATACCCACAAAGGGTACCTGTCACCATCTGGTCCCAGGTACAAGCCGGTGTATTGGCACCGATAAATTTTCCAACGGGCTTGGGTTCTAACCCAGGGGATAATCCAACTAATCCTATTGTCCCGGATCTTGACGATATGGCAGAGATGGAGAAAACGGGGAGGGATTTGCTAAAACAACTTGAGGACCGGTGCCGATGGTTAGAAGAGAAGTTTAGGGCTATGGAGAACGCCGATTATTATTGCAGAATCAATACAAAAGACTTAAGCCTAGTCCCTGACTTGGTACTCCCGCCAAAGTTTAACTCTGGAGTTCGAGAAGTATAATGAGACTAGCTGCTCTGAAGCTCATATTACGATGTTCTATCGGAGGATGACAGATACGTCAACAATGACCAGCTGTTAATCCACTATTTTCAAGACAGCCTAATCGGATCTGCGGCCAAGTGGTATAACTAGTTAAGCCGTGCCCAAATCAGTTCATGGAAGGACTTGGCACAAGCTTTCATGAAACAATATGGCCACTTGACGGACATAGCACCCGACAGAATCACTCTGCAAAACATGAAAAAGAAGCCAAGTGAGATCTTTAGGTAGTATGCCCAACGATGGAGGGAGGTAGCGACGCAAGTCCAACCACCCCTCCTAGAAAAAAAATCACAATGCTTTTTATCAACACTTTAAAGGCCCCATTCATCACTCACATACTGAGAAGTGCCACACAAAATTTTGCAGACATGGTGATGACTGATGAGATAATAGAAAACGCGATAAGATGTGGGAGGATTGAAGCAGGAGAAAGCACCAGAAGGTCAGCTCCGAGAAACAAGGAAAATGAAATAAATATCCTGAGCGTGCATTCTAAATCGGTCACCGTAGGCCAACTGAGAGCTGTAACCACTAGCTATCAAGGCTCTTCAAGGTAAGAATCCAACTCAAGGCCAAATACAGAAAGGCTCCAGTTCACACCCATCCCGATAACATACAAGAAGCTTTATCAAAATCTATTTGATACGCATGTAGTATCTCCTTACTACCCAAAACCAATGTAGCCCCCATACCTCAAATGGTGTGACGCAAAAGCTCAATGTGAGTATCATGCAGGGATTATAGGGTATTTAATAGAAAACTGCTTTACTTTCAAGAAGTTGGTCGAAAGGTTCATTGAAATGGGAATTATGAAGTTCGACGATTCTTCAGAACCTAATCGCTCTAACGAAGCAGTAAATGCGATAGTTGAAAGTGGGGGCAAAGGAGTTGCGATGCCTTGAATAAGACAAAAGCCCGGAAGGAATATCGGAGATTTGAATGACATATCCGAAGAGGGAACTGGAGAATAAAAGTTTCCAAGCCCTTACATACTAGAGAGAGTTTTGAACAATGGGACTGTGGAAGAGATCCCTGTGTTTTTAGAACTAATTTAGAGTAATATTCAAAACACGCTTGTTGCCTTAAGCCTAGAGGCAATAAG